>OX401417.1:3466340-4669273 GCA_947846245.1 Cerastoderma edule | reverse complement strand
TTGTCAAACCGGTTTTCGTGTTCCATACACTGACCCAACACGTTGAAAGCTGTCTCCCTGTGACCGAGATTCTCTTCACCAAAGGCAGCTTTGATCAGTTTGTGCAACGCACGGTATCGTAGGTCACGTTGTCCTAAGTGTTTGGCCGCCATGTACTGGAGATAATAGAGGAAGGGGAGACAATCAAGTAAGGCTAGGTCCATCCAATTGCTAAACGTCTTACATCTTTGTAATCTTTCCTCGTCTGTAGATCGGAAATATTCAAAACGCATTTCTAACGGACAACATTGACTCTCCGATCGAGAGAACACCACACACAGAGCAACATGTGATGTAGTCAGGAATGGTTGACCTCGCTCCCGTACAGCAAACCCTTGCCCGACGTCATATGACATGGACTCACGAGAACAAAAACACAGTCGAATAACGCTCGAATCCATTCTTTGTTCAACCTGTTGTAGAACCGACAGAACTCTTTTGAACTGACCAGTACAATATAGAAATGACGCGAATTTCAGCCTGGGCGATGTTGCGTCGGAATTCAGACTCCACTTGTACATCTGTAATGCTTTCGGTGAGACGTTCTGTCCACGACGAATACGCTCACTCGTGTCTACGGTAGCTATGTGTGAGCACAGGAAGGGAAACAACATTTTCGCTGCTTTGTACTGGATTGGGCCTTTTCTTGAATAATCAAGTGTTGTATTGAGTAGGTCACGTCTAATGGTAGGATCGCAGTCGGTGTCAGTAAGAATATGGTGAATGGTACTGACTAAACCAACATAATCCATCAAAATAAACTCCCGGCAGAGACTAAACCTTTCCCATTCGTTCTCCTCGTATCGAACCGTTAGAAATGTATTAAGGAAGTATTTGTTTATTCTACTATTAATGTTGTCAAATCCAATCTGCATCAAAAATCCACCCTGGCTGTGTAAAAGGTTTCGTAGCATAAACAATAATCTCTCTCGTTTACCTTCCTGGTCTAGTTTACCGAGAAGAAGATTGGCCGACTCGTTAAAATAGTTCGGACAGTTCATGTTATAAACAACTGAATACATGCTGAATAGGACACGGGTCACACAGGCTAGAAGGTTTTGTTCTCGCCAGAAGTCCCGACTCGTTTTCTCCAAAATGTGAAATAAGAGAGTCTTACATATGTAACTTGATATCACGTCGGGTACAAAGGGTTCAATGAGTGTTTTAGTGATCATCTTCAATATAACGTAGCACCTGATCTGTGTGATGTTCAAGCTGAACATCAAACAGCGTTCAGCAAGAGATGTGGATACTCTCCATTCTAAATCCTGTCTTTCGGAACAACGATGAGCAACAGGTACAACAAAACATCCACTCGTCTCCATGTACTCGACCATCTCAGGTGTGGGCCAGTCACGTGCTTCTCGACGTGATGACCATTGTTTGTAATGTTTCGGCCATGTTTGACAGCAAAATTCATATACGTTATCGATATCGACCCCCATTTTAATCATTTCAGGTGATTGTAATGCAGGGCCATGACGTTCTTTGGAGTTTAAACAAGAACTAAAGAGGTCATTTTTCAGAATTATTCTTTGTTTCTCGTCAAACACGTTGTGCCCGTCCGGGAATATATCGTACAGTAACGGCATGTCAGGTCTCAGTGCTTGTAGTTTACAATATCCCGGAAATGTGGTCTCATCTCGGATCATCATGTAACTATGAATTCCCAGACTCCAATCCTTCCAGTCTTGGATAACTCGCTTACATTCAAAAATGACCATTACATCAGTATCGGAGTTCAGATCCCGTGTTGTACTCCCCTCTGTCTGGCTACCAAATATATAATCTGTACAAGGTATCTTAATGAGACTGTTTCCCAGAGTATGAAAGTTTTCATCTAACACAAACGTCCTCCTCCGCCTCATCACACACTCCTCATTCACCCCTATGTCATTCATCACCCGGGATAGCACAAGGGACACATTTCGATAGTAATCGGGCACCGACATCTTGAAGTCAAGGGCTGCAAATAGATTGGCAGAATATGAGGATTTCACTACGAGGCTCCTATACAAACGATCATTGGCAAGCTTAAATGAGGTAGATTACCCAGGAAGAATTCTTAAGTCAGCTGTTACAATGCTATAAAAGAAATGTTTTGTCAGAAAGACTTCATACGAAGTTAAACACTTCATCAGTAGGCTGTAGAATCACATGAATTGCTATCATGCTTAAACTACAATAATAACTATGTGCTGAGACGGGTTCGAAAATGTATTTTGTTCCGTTCTCGCTTTTGATACATATAATTTTTTGATGAGTTGTAGAGGAATAATAAACATTACGCTTTCTCACGTATTTCACTATACTATACACCCTCAACTCATGGTCGGCCAAAGTAGAAAAAAATATTGGGACCAGTCATGGGAATGCTTAATTGATGACACTCTGTGGATGTTATCTAACCTCAGGCTTTTTAATAGAGAAACACTAACAAAATATTACGCCAAGACTTTCAATCTAAGCAATCCAATTACAAGAAATCAGTTTTGTGATGCAATAAACCCGATTTCTGGACACTTTTTACTTTTTAAAGGGGTAACACGTATGACGGTTGAATTTTGAACTTTTCTTTTCGTTTCATGATGGCTGGTAGGGCGAAACGATAAACATGCATTCAGAGGTAAATGGTTTAAGCATTACATTTGATGTAAGCTCAATGATATCTATGTGTAAAACATGCAATGACACTGAAAGATTGTTATCGTAAGAACAAGCATACGTTTAAAGGTAAACCAAGGATAAATAATTAGGCGCATCGACCTTGGTGGTATTACCAAATTAATGTTGAGAATGGCGCAAAACTCGTTTTGAACGATGTCAATGCTAGCACATATCTGGCTGAATAATAAATTCTGATTTTTCTGCAAGAAGCCTGGTAGATATAGCATCTTTTGATAAGATACCCATTCCCTAAGGAAACATTTGACTTTCCTGTCCATGTTATAAATAACAGCTAATTAACTATTTACTTATAAAACGGTAAATATACAAAAACATCTATGTATGAAACTATTCTTGTAAAAAATGTTAAATGGTTTGCTACCTTCTTTTTTTTCACTTTCATTTTCGTTCGATTACCTTATACTTTGGGGGGTTTTTTCATAAAGAAAAATTGGTAATACTTCATTAATTATTTTATTTTGAAAAGAAATGCAATGTCAACAATATATTTCCGATTCCTTTTGATTGAGCTATACATATCCGAAATGCAAGCCTTATCAAATCTTTAATTCTGTTTTCAACTGAATATATTTGTCCTTCATAAAAAGTTAGTTATATCCAATCCGTCATGTGTTCTAGCTTTGGAAGCGATTTTATCAAAGAATGTTTGCTATTCATCTTAAGCAAGCTTTATTGACCAAAACAATATGTCAACCAAATATCAACCATGATACGTTACTACATCGTATCTAATTTTCACTATTTGAGAATAGATCAAAGGTTAAGTATGCCCTAATATACGTAGACTATATTGTTATGATATTACATTTTCATTTTTCTTCTATAATCGTACAGGCGAAGAGTTGTGGAAATGCTTAATGAAACAATTTCTCGTGTCATTGTGTGTATTTTAGGCTATCATAAATTATTATTTCGTTCTACTACTTAGATTGGTGATGAAAAGTCAAAACATTTACCCAACATGATAATGTGTAACTTGTTCAAATTGAAAGCACCAGCAGACGAAAACAAATAGAAAGAAGAAGGTATCAAATGACTTTTTTTGCGATAGCGGGAAGAAACTGTAACGTTCTTTGAACGTTTATGCAAATTAGGAGCCTAATGCATTGTTTGAGAGAACATGCGGGTATATATATATATATATAGACAACACAACAGCTCAGTGAACGACAGTGTTTTTCACTGATCGGATGTGTCTGTGTCTTTGAGAGGTTCATTTGCTCAGTTCATTACAACACGAAGAAGCTTATCAATCCGTTTATAAAAGTGGCTTCTAGCGTTTTATGGCGCAGATGCGTCGTAATAATGGAATAAACGCTCAAAATAGTTCATGTTCGAACTTTTTTTACAGTAGACGACCCTTGAAACTTAACTTAATAAACCTAATAAAACATCTTCATTAACATTACATTTCTCATCAAAGAAAGGGGAAGAAGTTTACTCACTAGTCTACAGCAAAATTAAAATTTTCAGATTTTTAAATACAATGTATGTTATTGTAATAAATCACATGTATGTATGTTCAAATACTATATTCCTTCAATAAAGACACATACAGTAAATGGGGTCCGTGTCTTTGTTTTTTCAACACTTTATCATGTATCTACTAGGGATGGGAACGAATATTCGAATATTCGAATATTCGAATAGCGGGTCGAATATTCGAATAGCAAAATAGTATTCGAATATTCGATTTTAATGAACCCATATTCCTGTATGTTTACCATAAATTTAATCAAAAATAATGTTGTTTTATTTTCATTTTCTTCCTCTAAACCGATCCCAAATATCGATGAACGTGCCTAGCTCCCAGGTGCAGTTACGATGTTTTTACAACGTGTGTCACACAGTAAAACACCTGTGACAAATTACCACATCTTTTGACAGTTTGCAAAACGATTAATTCCTAAGTGTGAAAATAGTCGATTTTAAGCCACTAAATCTAACACCTTAATGATCTGCACTTGCTCCTTATTATCCAAAACAAGTCAATCACGCTAATTGCAATTGTCAGTGTCAACCAATCACGTAACTTGTTTGTCGTGAAATTAAACAATTACTCTTTCAATAACCAATCGTAATCATGATTGCATATGCACAAAGACCAATCAAATAATGTGTAAGAAAGTATATTTTTCTTCAGAATAATTTGTCAAACTTATCTTCATTCTAATTTCTACATCTATTCGATAAACATCACAATGTCTCCATCACGTGTCTGGAATTACTTTACTCGTTCTGCCGACAAGTCGAAGGCGACCTGTAACCTGTGTAACCACTTGAATGGCAAGACATTGCATGCACGTACATGTATACAGATATCGGCTATACACAAAAGGTTTGAACAGAGGACTAGTGTACTAGTATTCGGACATGCAGACATTCGGACATCAAAACGAATTCTAAAATCGAATATTCGAATATATTCGAATAGTTCTAGTCGAATATTCGAATAGTGATTTCACTATTCGTTCCCATCCCTAGTATCTACACTAAACAATGATAAACAAAACTTTGACCTGCTTCCAAGTTAATCTTTTAATTTCAACCCATATTGAAACTTAGTTCTCCCTTCTTTGATCACCTTATAAACTTTATTTTAAACATGCAACATCAAAGATGTGTTATTGATTCAGTGTATTGACAACGACCGATTTGTAACTTTATATGGATCCATGCCAAACGAATCAACACACCGGAATGATTGGATAACTTTGGGGATCAGGCCTGCGTTGTCTGATCTGAAAACATCAACAATAGTACCACGCTACAATATTGGTCCAGCACGCTGTCGTGCGATGTTTATGTTTCATTCGACCAATACTATACCTTAGATCAGGGTTTTTTATGATCAGAGTTACTTACGGTTGCAATAAGCCTATATGACCTATACCATATTTGAGATAAAGATTTCTGGTAAGAGTAACCTACCGTTGCATTGGCCTATATCACCTGTTTACATTTTTTTTCAACTCGGCCTTATACTGCGTTAGTCCGAATGATCCAGTCGTAGATATTTCATTCTACGCCAGTTACAGCTTGGATCATCTGAGTTAATACTACGTTGGACCTATACCATATTTGCGATAAGGGGATCTGATTAGAGTTACCTACCGTTGCATTTGGCCTATATTACCTGATTACATCTTTTTACTAGGCCGTATACTGCGTTGGACCTATACTTATAATATAAGAGGACATAAATGTACTCTCTTATTCGAAAAGTATTTTTTTTAAGTTATTGCAAATTCATAATTCTTTGGATATAATATAACAGGCGAATATAAATTAAAACGAATGAGGATTTCGTAAAATAAAGACCATCATATGTCGTTCAACTCGCATCGGTGATGATAAGTCGAGACGAAAATCTAACATGGGCAATAATGAAATGTTCAAATTGAAAGCTTCCACAGACGCAGACAAATGTCAAGGTCATCGAATCAAATATTCACTTTAAGAAATCGGATAGAGACCATTGTGAGTGGTTTATTAATTCCTCACAACGAGCAATATATACGTTTACAACAGTGTATCAATTGTCTTCAAAAGTAGATGTTTTAAATTGAATGGAATAAAAAGTCGAATATTTTCATGTTTTGATTATTTTGTACAGCAGACGATACTGGGAATTTTACTCAATTAACTAAAAAAACCTTAATAACAGACACCAAATATTTTATGAATGATAGATAATGTACTCATTACAGCAACATTCTCGTTTTTTTATATCCTCAATCGTGTCATTATCGCGATAGTGCAAGCATTTGTGTTGTTTTTCTTAAATAAGACGTTCATTTCCTAAAGAGACATATTTAACTTCCTTGTCCATGTTTATGAAAGATTTAATTCTTTATCTACTCTAAAATCGGTAAATATACAAATACAACTCAATTTGAAGCTATTCTCTAAAATAGTTAAAAAAATAAATTACCTGCTTTCAAGATTTCTTTTTGTATTAACTCATCTTTTTATTCAATTCTCTCTAAGACACAATTACCGAATAAATTTGTCCATCACGAAATGCTGGCCATATCCAATTCGTCATGTGTTCTATTTTTGGAGGCGATGTTGTCAAAAGATTGTTCTTATTCATCTTAAGCAAGCCCTATTGACCAAAATCACGATCTAAATACATCGGGTTTATCCAATGAGAACGCCTCTGAGATAATAGGTAAGCCGACAGATTGATTTTAAAAGAGGAAATATGTCATGCCGGGTACGATTTACCCAAAATATTGTAACCTACACTTATAGTTTTTTTCAGTATTTTTCAGCTCACGGAAATACCCGAGTATCACCGATTGCCAACATGATGCGTACCTTACTAGGAGGTTGTGCGGACTAATACCTTCTTTGACCCAAGAATGTAGTCCGGATTCACTCGCTTTGTTTTGCTCTAAATTATTATTACCGTCAAGTTAACAATCTCCAAGACGTACGTAGCATATTGAGCTACACAACTACAGCTACAGTGTATGACGGCTATAACATCAAGTTAACATAAACACATTAGAATGGCTTGTTATTATAGCTCCTTACATATTTACGTTTTTCGGAGAAGTGGTTTTCGAACTTCGGACGTTAAACGATCCCATACATTTGCACGGTTTTTAGATTAAACCTTTACCAAATGCCAAATTTTAAACCGTCTCAAATTGAAGTAGTTTGCAGACGACATTTCAAAATGTAATGAAAATGAAAAATAATCTTCTGAACGGGCAGAAAACAATGCAGGAAAGGAGAAATTGCTCTTAATCGCCAAATTTTAGAATGTCCCAAATTGAAAGTGTTTGCAAACAACAGTTTGACATGTAATGAACTTGAAAAATCATCATCTGATAGGGCAGAAGACATTGTGGGAAAAGAAGAAATTGCTCTTTACCGCCAAATTTGAGAATGTCCCAAATTAAAAAAGTTTACAGACGACATGACATTTCAAAATGTGATGAAATTAAAAAATAATCTTCTGATAGGACAGAAAACATTGCGGGGAAAATGATACATTGCTCATTAAGGGCAAATATTCCTTTGTCCATAAGGATTTACAAATAATTCCGATACAAACTGGTAAAATGCCTTTCTTGTTTTTTTGGAGATGGGTTAAGACCGACTGTTAGATTTTGTGTGAGCGTAATAAGTGTCTCGGTTGATCGAAACAAAAATTTCCAAACGCAAATTTTAACCTGTCTCAAATTGAAAGAGTTTGTAGACGACATTTCAAAATGTGATGAAATTGAAAAACAATCTTCTGATAGGGCAGAAAACATTGCGGGAAAAGGAGAAACTGCTCTTAACCACCAACTTTTAGAATGTTCCAAATTGAAAATGTTTGCAAACGGCATTTCAAAATGTGATGTAATTGAAAAAATATCTTCTGATAGGACAGAAAGCATTGTGTGAAAAGGAGATATTGCTCCCCAATTTAAAGAATTTGCAGATGGCTTTTCAAAATAGGTGAAAGGTAAAAATAATCTTCTGCTTGGACAGAAAACATTGCGGCAATTTGTTCTTTCATCACAATGTTTACTACCCTATCAGATTTTATGTCGTTACGTTTTGAAATGTCATCTGCAAACTCTTTCAAATTTGGATAGTCGAAAATTTTGCGTTTGGTATAGGGTTAAAGTTACTCTAAGATTCTAACTTGTCAGTATGTGTATTATATTCAGCCAAATAAAAGTATTAAATTTTCTTTATGATTTGTTTTCTTCTTTTACTATGAAGCAAAATAACTCTATAGACTGTGACACAGCAAACCTGGCCATAAGTAATTTCAATCAGGACTGATGACAAGATAATTCAAAATTATTAGTGCACAACAAACAACTCCTATTTTGTCATCATGGTCAGTTCATTTTCATTTCAACCCATGATAAGGTGAACAGGAACTGTCCCATTTAATATAGGTTATTTCTGTCGAACTGTCCAAATAATGCGCTCCACATGAATAAGTATGGTCATCATTAAAATCATTGTATCTGCCCAGTTGTGGGGAAACGAAATCAGGCCCTGGTGTCGTCACTGTCTGGCTTCCAAGACTAGGTACCCAGTCTGGGTGGTATACGGACATTTGCCCCCCCCGGACATTTGCCCTCCCGGACATTTGCCTCCTTTTTGGTATAGGGCGGACATTTGCCCCCTCGCCGCAATGCAGAAGGCGGACATTTGCCCCCTCATATTATTTTTTCAACTTGCTTGACCTGATCATATTCCGTTATGATTAAACAGGAATTTAAATGCAAATAATAATTTGATCAGACTAACATGTCAATTTTGCTCTATTATGCCGATGGCACTTGGTCAATTATGCTCATCCAACCGTGAAACGGCGATATACGTGCATAAGTTGATTTGACCTTATTTTTTCATTTTCAGTTTAATTATTTCTCACATAATCAAAAGTGATGGTGATTGTCATACCGACACAAATTGTAATACCTTTTACCTTCTTTGTTTTTTATTGTTAGCCTTGAGTGAGCCAAATCGGTAATAAGATTAAAGATATGATCAATATGTAAATTAAAAAATAAATTCAATTCATTAAGTTTCATGGTTGGATGAGCATGATTGGCCAAGTGCCATCGGTGTGTTTTTGATTCGTTGTCTCGATTTTAACACCTATAGGGGATTAGGAGGGAAGAGCTAATAGAGTAAAATTGATAAAAAATTTATTTTTATTTTAATTCCTATTTAAATATAACTTAAAACGATCAGGTCAAGCAAATTGAAAATAATAATATGAGGGGGCAAATGTCCGCCTTCTACATTACGGCGAGGGGGCAAATGTCCGCCCTATACCAAAAAGGGGGCAAATGTCCGGGAGGGCAAATGTCCGGGGGGCAAATGTCCGGGATTCGTCTGGGTTGTCTCTGTATTAGAGCTCTGCCTTTTTACCGGAAAAGAAAAAAATATAATTTAATTTATTAATTAATTAATTTCACTTTAAGTATCATTTCTTGCAAATAATAACTTTGTGCTAGGACAAACATATACAGTAGTGGAAAGGCTTTATTAATATTAACATCCATAGTAATTAACTTGATGTACTGTGTAACTATTTTTTTAATGCCAAGTACGTCCTTTAAAATAGAATATGTCAAACGCAAACAGGATTTCTTGGTCACTTTGTGATGATTTTGTGTTAGGGACTAGTTAATTTTAATGTAAAAAATGTAATTACATACCAGTTATGAAGTGTTCAGAGCAGATAATGGGGTTTCCCAGGTTTTAATCTGCTCAATTTCGCTGCTAATGGGCCTTGATTCTAAATGATTACAGGTAATCTGAAGTATTGTAAGTCTTCCTCTCGCTCTGCTTTGTTGGAGCAGCCATAAACTCCCCATTATAACATCAAAATTGACAGGTTAATTGGTTAAATACCGCGACTAGTCAATAGGCTTTGTGCGCTTTGTTTAGTGCAACCGGTGCGAGGGTAAAATAACCTAGCCTCCAGCGGTTTGAGCGGCGGGTCGATTAGGTAACATGAAATACCTCTATATGAAATACCCCTTGCCATATAATCTGCATTGGGAGAATATATATCTCATAAAAAGTCGAAATGCCATCAACGGAATGTGAAACCTCACGGGGCAACGTGATTTACATTTGTAAACCTATTCCTCAAATGGGTCAATGTGAAGCAAAATCAGACAAGAAACAATTACTAAAGTCGAAAATATAGAAAAGAAGAGCAAAGCAAGTATTAAAGGAGAAAGGGAAGGCTAACTGTCCGTCAGGCGGCGGTGCATCGATATATGCTGGTTATTATACGCGTGCCGTTCATCTGGTGTCCCAAATGAATCGTTTGAAGTTAATATTGCGGTTGATTGAGATGGACTACAACCCCTCCCTAACTCGGATGATCCAAGCTTTAACTGTAGAATGAAATATCTACCTCTGGATCATTCGGACTGCCCCCGAAATCAAAGCATTATATATGCGAGGCTGAAAAATACTATCTCTCAATGTCCTTTTGTATAATTATTAAATAAATGCATATAAGAGTTAGGAATAAGAGTCGTTAACATTGCTTTTTTAAACGAAAAAAAAAGGAAACAATCAAATACAAATACCCTACCTAGCCTGGACTCCGGGCCCGTAGGTATACCCCGCTCTAGGGGTCACTACCTCCGCGGCCTAATGTTTACTACCATTCAACTTAATGTGACTGGTCTAAATGAAAGCAAATATAGACAACAAAAATAACAAGGAAAAACGTTTTCTCCCGGTTTTCGGTAGAACCATGGACATAAGCAGTTATATTGAAATTTGGTATCAATTTCATCTTAAAAATACTAACAGAGATGTGTGCTTTGAGAGGAATACACATTAAAAATTTGATATTCATAATCCTTGTAACTAAACCAAAGATCGCTTTCAATTTCTTTAAATATAAGCTGCTAAAAACCCGTGATTTCATTAATTAATGTGAAGTGAGCATTTGAATATGTATGTTCTTCTTTGAGAATGCGAGTTAATAAATAAACGGGGGAATTCTTTCTCAAGCACTTTTAAAGGAACTACACCCGTGACGTAAATCTCCTGAAGGCGAAAAATTAGAAAAGTCAGAACAATATAATTAAATGTTAAACAGAACACAATCTAATGCCATTTTAAAATCAAGTTTCATATTATAAGAATCTTTCCTGAATTAGAATTCTTCTTTCCCAACTACGTTGATGTAATCTTTATTTCAATGTGAAAATTCAAAATTAAGGTGAGGTAAATGATATTAAATAAATAACACGACGTAATGGGTGGAAACACGTTACACCAATGTAGAAAGTGCAAGTATTTTTTATTAAATCCTTATCAAATTGAGCAATAATAAAAAAGGTTTTTCGTTGTTTGTTTTCCACCTTGTTCGACCAAAACTGCTTGACAGAAACGATGCTTCCATGGAAATGCGCGTTAAATGATTCCGAAGACCCATGTGACGTTAGTATCTATAAATACCACCATTTACTCTACGTTTAGTATGTTGTTTACACAATAAACCTATTTAAACGGTCTGCAATATCGGCGAATTTGATGTTATTTAGAATGTTCCTAATAATCTAGTTCTATGAAACTTTAGAAATGCATGCAATTATTTTTACGGTAAAAGCCAATTTATTTTAAAAAGTTAGAATCTTATTCTTTGAGAAAGTCTCTTTAAAAGCAAATTGTCTTTCTGGCGAAGTTGCTTCGAATGTCGTCGTAACTTTCTTTTTCTAACGCAGGAAAGAGACAAAAAAAGCAATAGTGGTAGAAGTGAAGTTTGCTTTTAATGCAGCTTGTGCTTTGGATAAATAGTACCTAACAAAAAAGAGACACACTGCGATCCACCAATAGATTTTCCAAACTTAAATATGAAACCAACCTCACTTTCTATCTTTGTTTTACTCTTTATAAGATACAATTTCGTCAAACATTGCAAAAACGTAAGAAACGTTCAGTCAATTTTCATCCTTCAAAGTTTTAACAATCATTATCTTCGCACAGACACAGAATCATTTTGAAATGTTTGAAAGGAAAATTCATTTGTACTAAAATAGTTTATAAGTTCAATCAATCGCACAACATACCCAAGTGCATCCTGTATTAAAGTGTATTCAATGCGACATCAAGTGAAAGACTGTTCTAATTATGTAAACAAATGACGTTTGTATCCCTTTTTACGGTTGCCTCATGGGAAATCGTAAAATGTCCAGATGTCCGAAAAATAGACTATCGTTCAGTCTCTGTTCACAGAAATAATGTTGCTCAAAGAAATTTTCAAATGTATCCTCCATCATCTTGCTTTAAACGCGCCTTAGTCCTTCAGCGCTTTCGGTGCTTTCAGCGCTTTGATTTATAGTATTGTGTTGTTACCATTTCGACGAGGTATTTTGTAATCGACTTTCTCTCGTATACAAGATGGTTCGGTTACAACGCCTCTTACTCAGGTGTCAGCATGTAAAACAAACATTGGGTTTTCTTTTGCATGAGTTTATAAAACTTTGAGCATTGCGTTTTGGATCTTTATTTGAATCACAGTTTGTTTTCCAAACTTCAGTGTCAATATTATTTTTTACTTGTTATCTCTTAATCCAGACGAGACGTACTACCATATTTAAGGGAAAGATTTAAAAGAGGTGGTCCCATAACATGTATCTGAAACATAAGACGAAACTTACACAAGAATGGCCATTAAACACGAGCTGCTGTTTTTTAATAAGACATTTACACCCACACAATGGTTATTTACGATTTAAGTGTATCATTTTAGGATAAGAAAATATTGTTTTGGAATATCTCATATCAAAATGTATTTTATATATAAACTAGATATTTGAGTTCGGAAGGACTGAGCAGGCGATATTCATTAAGACGATAAAACATTACGATATACTAGTATACGGTTCGTTTTTTTTTTTTTAAATCTAAGTGTTTATCGTCAATTTGTCTTTATAAGTACAAGTCCATCCTTTGATCAATTATGCTATGGTTTGTCATTTAAACCGAGGTCAACACTGAATAAAAGTTGAAAAACTGCTAAATAAGTACATAATAAAAAAGGAAATATTGAACGTGTATCTCCAGTAAATGTAAACGCAGATTTGAAATAACCAGGCCCATCTCCTCTTATCCAATTTAGATATGATTTTTTTTCTTTTTATTCATTATTATATAACATCTTGATACATAATACCGATTATATCGAAAACGTCAGTATAGCTTTCGTCAGGAATTGAGCTTATACCATATATTCTACAGTATCTAATCAATTAATCCGCGCGCTTAACCCTTACCTAACGCCAAATTTTCAACTGTCCAAAATTGAGAAAGTCTGCAGACTACATTTCAAGATGTGATAGAATTGGAAAGTATTCTTCTGGAAATATTGTGGGAAAAGGAGACATTGCTAGTCACGAGCAATGTCTCCTTTTCACACAGTCTTTTCCAGAGTCGTCTGCAACGAACTGGTTAAATGTCGTTATTGTTTGGTAATGGGTTTATGCAGTATTTTCCTTATTCCTCATACAACACTATACGTCACTTCGCCCATGTAGTACATAGTTGAGGGTGCGTCTATTCTCAGGAGAATATCTGCCGAGGTGGTGCTTATCGTGCATGCGGTTGGCTCTGAAAAAAGGAAGATAATTATGTAAGATCAATATAGGTTCACTTGATGCTAGGAAATATGAAGATGATTATGTCAGATAGTTAAAGGCCCATAAAAGGAGATAAGTACAAATAAATTACTGACAAAATATATGGAGTTCTTTTATCATGTTCATAATAGTCATGACAATTAATTTACAAATGCATTTAGACCATATTAAAAAGACAAAGACTCCTTTAACATAAGTTGTTTGTGCTTGAAATATAGTTGTCTCCAATTCAATCATGTTTATCAACAACCTGGTTGTTTTACATATTCAAAATAACGAATTCTGATTGGTCGGTTCAAATATGTGTGTATCAACTGTCAAGGTCAGAGTTGAAGAATGAGGCAATCTGAATTATTATTGAATAATTCTCGTTCAAGTTTTGCTGATGGTTTTTTTTTGTGATAACGAAGTGAATCGGATCAAAAGTTTACCAAATAAAATAGTTTGATATAGCATTAATCTCCTTGTATGTGCCTTTAAGTTCACTTGATGTGTGGAAATACGAATTAATAGTATATAGAGATAACGATGTAAGATATGTAGATACATTTGATGTATAGAAATGCGATCAAAAAGGAATACACATGTATAAAGAGAATAATGTTAGATATTTAGATCCAATTGATGTATGGACATTCGAACAAAAAGGAATATTTTCATTACAAAATAGATAGGTTCACTTAGTGTTTGAAAAGAACAAATAAAAAGATATATGGAGATAATTATGTCAGATAAATAGATACTATTGGTGTATTGAAATCCGAACAAAAAGGAAATAGAGATAAATAATTAACTATTCATACAATTATCACCCCTCTCGTTATTGTGTGGTTGAGATATAGCACATTCATACTGCAGATAAAGTAAATAGTATATCTCGTTCACAATGATCCAACTTTGAATAATCCGTTGTTAACCCTTTCCCAAACAACAAATGTTCGACTGTCCCAAATTGAGAGAGTTTGCAGACGACATTTCAAAATGTGATGAATTGAACAATATTCTTCAGAAAGAGCAGAAAACCTTGTGGGAAAAGGAAAAATTGCTCGTTACGAGCAATTTCTCCTTTTCCCACAATGCTTTCTAAAGTCGTCTGCAACAAAGTCGTCAAAAAAGGTTAAGCAGCGGTATTTTCCGGATACCATCACCATGTGAATCCATGTGTAACTGTGACTGTATTTACATTGTACCGTGTTTCCGCCTTACGAAATCATCGAAATGGATGAGACTTTGACACCAAAGCATTGAAAGGCACGGAAACTTGTTTCACTATTTTTTTTTTAATGAAAACACAGATGTATATCCCTTTCAGACTAAAGAAATAAAACAGATCACTTTGTTCAGTGACGAGAATTGATTATATCAACCTTCCAACGTTTATTACCTTCCGAGTGCGTTCTCTGAGATAGTTTCTTTTAACCCTTTACCAAACGCCAGTTTTTCGACTGTTCCGAATTGGAAGAGTTTGCAGACGACATTTTGAAATATAATCTTCTGATAGGGAAGAAAACAATGTGGGAATAGGATAAATTGCTAGTTACGAGCAATTTCTCCTTTTCCCACAATGTTTTTCAGAGTGGTCTGCAACATACTGCAACATACTGGTCAAATGTCGTTATTGTTTGGTAAAGCGTTAAATGTGATTGTTCACAGATTCAAGATTTCATTTCTTTAAATCTCTATAGTAACTGTTCCTTATTATGACAGTTACTAGAAACTAGGGCGTGAAACAAGTTCGTGTATAAGGATTGCTATTCTGTATACAGTGTGAAATATACATTAGATGTCAAACAGCGTAACAACAGTTTTGAAATCCCTCGCAAACCGTTACTGCATACTTTGATACATTTACCAATTCTGAATAGTGTTTGCATTCGTCTTTTTTTTTCTTTAGATATTTTACCGCAATTCAAAACCGAATTATTTCAACCTCATCTCACTTTGACCTGCAAATTGTCTCATGTGTGAACAAGCACTTTTAAAATAGAGCTTAAAGCATACTTGCGCTCAGAAAACTAAAAAAAAACTGGGTAAAATGAGTTATGAATTATGATAGAATATGCTGAAACATAGCGGAAAATCACAGGATCATGACAATATAAGCCAGCACTATTTATTGGTGCCTACCAATTTAACTTCATTGTTAACATTCGAAAAACATCTAAAATAGAAAGTAGCGCTCGGACAAACGAGTGACGCTTACCTGGTTAGAAAATCACGTGAAAAACTCAAACATACTGTCATTTATTCAATAAGAACACCCTGAACATTCAAAATTGAGAAATTCACGTGTTTTGTTATTCCCGACGTTTTCGAATGACCTTGTTTTATCGCTAATTGTAAACAATTCTTATAAAATTCCCTCTTTGAAAATCATCTTGCGAACGTGTTAAAGTCTCAGTTTCTCTGTAAACGGGATTTTTAAGTATTTTTAACGTAAATTTCATTTCGTGTAGAACTTTTACAATCTATGTGTAAATGAGCACACGTGTGGCTTTAAACTATATTCCGACCAACATTACCCCTATCATCCCTGTTTACATGAGGAAGGGTGTGATTATCGTCCCCTGTCATATCCACGATGGTGAAAATGTCCCCGCCCAGAGAGTCGCCGAAGCAGATCTTCGTGTCGACTCGGTCCACGTTCAGGAAGTGGACCATCGAATGGCCTTTTGGGTAATCCCACCGGAAGGTGCCGTTCTTACAGTCACGTGGTACTTTGATTGTGGTTGTGAAATCGGGGTCATTCGGAATGCCGCTGGATTGCATAGAAAATACAAAGAGTCGTTAATTTTCGATATTTTCTTTGATATACACATGAATGTTTTTATTTTCATCAAAATAAGTATGTAACAACCACGATAAATATTGCATGAAAGAAACATTTAGATGGTTTGCTTTCCGTTTTATTTTAACCATGATTTGCAAGGGAGATAATCAATGCAAACCAGTCGGATATCTGAAGTAAAAATGTGAAATTATTTCCCTTTCCAACGGGTCAAATTAAAACCCATATTCGAGATTCTTGATATAACAAGAAAACGTTTTTGAGAAACGAATACTCGTCTAGTTTATCATATTATTCGTAAAAAGAAGCTTATGAAAGCCGATGCCTTACTCCATATATATATATAAATATAGCCACGCACACAGGTTGGCCAGTATAAGCTTTCATCATCGTACTAATTATCACAGATTCTAAGGCATCATCTGCAGACAGGTTGGCGAAATAGTTGAAAGAAATATTGCCCGCAAGAAAAAAAATGTTCTCCCCTTTATTACAGTTAATGTTTATACATATGATATATATACTTTGTTTCCGACAGGGGGTAAGATGTTGGTAAAATATATATGTAGAATTTAAAACCCATATACAAATTCATATCATTGAAAACTTTACAGTAGAACTTTTTTAAATGGATACAGTAATGTAAGACATAACTTTAGTATAATATACATTAACTGTAAAAAAATGGAGGACATTTTATCTCGCAGGCAATATTTCTTTCAACTAGTTCGCCAACCTGTCTGTAGATGATGCCTTAGAATCTGTGATAATTAGTACGATAGTGAAAGCTCATATTGGCCAACCTGTGTGCGTGGTTAGCGGTACAATTCGTGGTTCTGGTAGGTTCGACTTTCTGGAGACTGACAAACGGAAGGGCGATGGTTTGGCGTTTAACAGATACATTTTTAAAAGGACTATCTTAAAAATTGAGATCTTATTCTTTACATTAAATAGTTTCCATTGATAGAATGACATCATAGATTATAATAGTTAGTTAAAAATTAGATCCGTGATTCATAATCCAAATCCCAGTCATAACCAATAGGTAAAAATCTTACATATTAATCTTACAGGAAAACTAAACCGTTTAAACCGTTTATTTTGTAAACAATGATACATTATTTCTACCTGGCGTAATCGTCGAAATTAACCAGAATAAATTATGTAACCGTTTACTCTGTGAAAAAGCTTTTTGAATACCCTTTTCAAGCTTTGGATGACCAGAGTTTTATGAACTTTTTCTGCAATTATCCGTTTAAGGTTATAAGGTTAATTTCAGTAAAAAGTCTCCCGTCCGTTAAGGCGCGTGGACAAGCTTGGCAATACGGACGTTTGATTTGGCCGCCCTCGGTCATGATCGAAGCCATGTTGATACGATAAAAGACTGAATGAAACAAAAACAAAAGATGATAAATCTTATGCATACCCTTGGTAACGTGGTTCCAAATTACACGGATTGTTATTTAAGAAGAAACCATGGACAGCATAAACGCCCAACAAGGAAAAAACTGTGAACTGGAACATCTCTATAGTGCTTTAATGGTGCTGTGTGACTTCGTCGTGTCCCAATTCTCGCCCCAAATCTCGTCTTATCTCTTACAAGTTCACGCACCTGTTCATATCACACCCGGGTCATCGTGACCCTAAATACTTCCGGTTAAAAAAGAATTTGAATCTAAAAGGGTTCATATTTGATAATGAACAATGTTGCCTGACTGTAGCTCCAACTATCAATAATCTAAGGTACGAGGTGTCATTGCCTATCGTTGTGGTGAACGAGGTATAGATTACTCATTCTGGATAACCAGTACTCGCACCGAATATAGATTAATGTGGGCATTTCATTAATCCACATTCGGCACAAGTATTGGTAATGTATCCAGGAAGCAGAATCGAGAGTAAATCTCAGTTATAAGAACTTGTTTCGCAATTGATGTAAAATAAATAAGTTTACGGAGAATATTGAAACGCAGATTAAACAGGTGTGTGTACATTTAAGTGGAGGCCTTAAGACCGATAAACACCGTTTTCTTCCATTCCAAATTAGTTTCCGTATGAACATATCTAAGATTGAGAACTGAGTGGACAAATGGTCAATTTCATTTCTATAGGCATAAAAAGTCTTAAATATGGTCCATTTATTGTCATTTAATCTTAAAAGAGGGATTCATTTTTAAAAAAAAAAACGAAAACATTTGCGTTTGATAAAGATTCCGTTTCCGGCATGTTTTCCAATGATGCTTTAGTTCCCTGCGGTATTGTACTATAATGGCTCTGCATTATAAAAAAGGTCACGTCTTATCGCGAACCCTTCTCCGAATGTAAACAACCTGTAATGCCTTTTTTCATCGAATCATTCCTGGAAACCATTGTGACAGAAGGGAAACAAACATGTTTTCAACGAATGAATTTGCATTTTCTCATTGGATGAGAAAAGCGCTAATTCATCATTTAACCCTTTACCAAACGCCAAATTTTCGACTGCCCCTAATTCAAAGAATTTGCAGACGACATTTCAAGATCTGATGAAATTGGAAAATAATTTTATGATAGAGCAGAAAATCATTGTGGAAAAAAGAAAAATTGCTCTTCACGAGCAATTCTTTCTTTTCCCACAATGTTTTCCAAAGTTTTCTGCAAGAAAGAAGTTAAATGTCTTTATTGTTTGGTAATGGGTTAAGCAGTTATTTTGACCTTTTGTAATTATAAGATGTTTCGGCTTATAAAGATTGCTATAAAATGGGATATTCCCAAATAGGAGTGTTTGATTAACTTTGATGGCAACAGCGTACAAAGACAAGCAGGCCCCTGTACTCTTACTACTTTGCCACGGATGCCCATGTTAAAGAAACTATGCGCTATCGGAGCTGTTTATTCTTTATATATATATATAAAGAATAAACAGCTCCGATAGCGCATAGTTTCTTATATATATATATATATATATATATATATATATATATATATATATATATATATATATATATATATAGATATATATACATTGGTTTTACATCACATCAACATTATTTCAGTTATGTTGCGATGCCCGACTATTAATGATGGAGGAAGACCCCATACTCTACTACCCATGAGGGCTGGTCAAGGCGGGTAGAGCCAATGGCATTCCGTAAGTCAGTCGGGAGACTGCCTCTCTTGAAAATTCATATCCTTCTCAGGATTTAAACCCACGCGGAGAGGGGCCATATAATTTCAAGTTCTGTACTCTAACCACTAGGCCACGAAGGCCCATGTTAATTCTTTTGTAGCCTTGATATCTAAAGACATCTTTGTAGTGAGGTATCATAGAGAAAGCGGCTTAACTATAACTATAACTTTAACTTTAACTATAACTATATTTCATTACATAATTAACATAATATCTATGAAGTGAGGTATCATAGAGAACGCGGCTAAACTATAGCTATAACTTTAACTATAACTATATTTCATTGCATAATTATCATTACATATTTGTTGTGAGGTATCATAGAGAAAGCGGCTAAACTATAACTATAACTATAACTTAAACTATAACTATATTTTATTACATAATTAACATTACATCTTTGTAGTGAGGTATCATAGAGAAAGCGGCTTAACTATAACTATAACTTTAACTTTAACTATAACTATATTTTATTGCATAATTAACATTACATCTATGTAGTGAGGTATCATAGAGAAAGCGGCTTAACTATAACTATAACTTTAACTTTAACTATAACTATATTTTATTGCATAATTAACATTACATCTATGTAGTGAGGTATCATAGAGAAAGCGGCTTAACTATAACTATAACTTTAACTATAACTTTATTTTATTGCATAATTAACATTACATCTATGTAGTTAGGTATCATAGGGAAAGCGGCTAAACTATAACTATAACTTAAACTTTAACTATAACTATATTTCATTGCATAAATAACATTTCATCTATGTAGTGAGGTATCATAGGGAAAGCGGCTAAACTATAACAATAACTTTAACTTTAACTACAACTATATTTCATTGCATAATTAACATTACATCTATGTAGTGAGGTATTATAGAGAACGCGGATTAACTATAACTATAACTTTAGCTATAACTATATTTTATTGCATAATTAACATTACATCTTTGTAGAGAGGTATCATAGAGAACGCGGCTTAACTATAACAATAACTATAACTTTAACTATAACTATATTTCATTGCATAATTAACATTACATCTTTGTAGTGAGGTATCATAGAGAAAGCGGCTTAACTATAACTATTACTATAACTTTAACTATAACTATATTTCATTGCATAATTAACATTACATCTTTGTAGTGAGGTATCATAGAGAAAGCGGCTTAACTATAACTATTACTATAACTTTAACTATAACTATGTTTTATTGCATAACTAACATTACATCTATGTAGTGAGGTATCATAGAGAAAGCGGCTAAACTATAACTATAACTATAACTTTAACTATAACTATATTTCATTGCATAATTAACATTACATCTTTGTAGTGAGGTATCATAGAGAACGCGGCTTAACTATAACTATAAATATAACTTTAACTATAACTATATTTCATTGCATAATTAACATTACATCTTTGTAGTGAGGTATCATAGGGAAAGCGGCTAAACTATAACAATAACTATAACTTTAACTATAACTATATTTCATTGCATAATTAACATTACATCTTTGTAGTGAGGTATCATAGAGAACGCGGATTAACTATAACAATAACTATAACTTTAACTATAACTATATTTCATTGCATAATTAACATCACATCTATGTAGTGAGGTATCATAGAGAAAGGGGATTAACTATAACTATAACTTTAACTATAACTATAACTATATTTTATTGCTTAATCAACATTACACGTTATATAGCAAATACAAAATTGTACACGACAAAAATAAACATGGATCAACAGTTGAGCTTATGATGTTACAGAGCTTAAACATATTAATTAAATACAGTAGAGTTTGATTCCTAAGGAGACATGCGTTATAAATAAATTTAGAATAGTTTTTCAAAGTTTTATGATGCAGACGACATAAGATTTGTGAATTTGTATAAACGTCAATTTATTTTTTAAGGCTGGCCCAGTTTAATTGGTGAGACATGCACGTGAACTACTTTTGACGGTGTAAGTAACTGTGGTGACAGCGGTTAACTGGTTGTGTACTTATCTATAAAGCTATTACACAATTACCTAGTCGGATTGAAACCAAAACGTAAAATCGGATTTACCTCCCACAGCTGGTACATAAAACGTTTGTTGTTGTTTTTATGCAATCGTATAAGTATTGTACCAAACATTTGTTGTCTTAGAGGTTTATGTTGTTTATAAGGGCAGTGTGTACTTGATTTGGTGCAACAATTATTCGAACGTTTAATTACCCGCCAAAATTGCAGACATTTCATCACACGTATACGATGTCTATCTGGGATTAAACATGTCATTCACATTTATTCAGTTAAATTGCGATGCTCTTCTCATCATAGATGGTGGAAGACATAGAGAATAGATGGTTGGTGTCGTGAATCGGAAATGTTATCGGGCAAGGCGTAGGAATATTATCCGGTGAGCCGAAGGCGAAACGGATAATATTCCGATGCCGAGCCCGATAAGTTTTCCTATTCAAAGACACCAATCATCTATTCTCTATAACTATCTATAAGTGTAAAAGCCGGTAGAGTGCTCCAGGTGGGTATAGTTGTTTCAAGTTCAATACTCTAACCACCAGACCAACATTGACTATATCTACCCACTCAACGTTATAGATCAGTGTGCACATATTCGATGATTAAAACCTCCCGAGAGGGTAGCCAAATATAGTGGAATGCAAATTGAACCTCGTTATGTAGGCCTAATGTACCTTGCCAAGTCTTGGTACCAGGTCCAACGGGGAGCATGTGTCCGAGAAGGGAACCAATGGTTAGCGTCTGGAACTTGAGACAGGAAGACCGGGTTTGATTCCCAATTGCGGCATATTGCATTAGCGGCTTTTAAACGTTAACCCATTACCAAACAATAACGACATTTGACCACTTTGTTGCAGACGACTCTGGAAAATATTGTAGGAAAAGGAGAAATTGCTCTTAACGAGCAATTTCTCCTTTCCCTACAATGTTTTCTGCCCTATCAGAAGATTTTTTTTCAATTTCATCACATTTTGAAATGTCGTCTGCAAACTCTTTCAACTTGGAACAGTCGAAAATTTGGCGATTGGTAAAGGGTTACGTTAGGAATCGACGTTGGCGTAGTGATAAGTGTCGGAGGTTCAAAAATAAACGATCGGGTTCGAATCTCGATAGTGGTCAAATAATTTCACTATAGAGTGCAGGACGACAATATCTTCAAAAAAGAGATAAGTTTTATCAAAGCAAAAGCAACAGACATAACATGTCCATGAGCAATAAACAATCATCATGAAACCAAATTGTGACAGACAATCGATGTTAACTTAAAACAAGAGTTAAAAAGGTCTAAATGAATATATGTACAAGGGAGACCATCCATGTGTAAGTATCTTGTAAAACACATAGTTTACTACCCTGGTATATGAGAGAACGAATAAATGAGTAATGTGTTTAACACATAGAATGTAATATCTTCGAACCTTGCACTGGTATACGCACTTGAAGCCGTTCAAAATTGAAAAAAAATGTATAAAACACCAATAAACCCATACAAAAAAGGTTAACACCGAAGGATTATGCATATAAAATCACAGGTTTATTATTGTAATTTGCGTCCCCGTCCAATACACGCTATTCTACCATTTTTACTTAGTACTCTTAGGCTATGACCGACATCAAATTACTGGCCTGTACTTCTCCGACAGTTGTGGTTGAACCTGTAATAGTTTCACTAAAGTACCAAAGTTATCTACGTACCCTCATTAATCTCATAAAACCTCTTCGGTGTACTTTGGTGGATTTGGTGGAAACATTCATATCTCGCACTTTTCTTATTTCAGACAACTTCAATTTGTTTCCTCAGATGTTTCTTAACATAAAGAGCATTGAAGACACCAATATGACCGACAAGAAATTTCTTGTCACAAACCGAGTATCGCAAAAATAACGTTGGTATTCGCTTTTCTTATGCCAGTTGCTTTCAATTTGGACCAGGTAAAAACTTAAGGAATCTCGAGATTTACCTGAAATGTGCTCTTTCACTTGAATCGAGTTTAATCGGCAACAAACAAACACGACGGAGTTTAATTGACGAAAAGGAAAATGAATGTTTGTCCGTATAATTCCGGATTAAAAGCAGCTGACGGATGTGTTATATGCAGCGATGGACTATATCGGATTAACGCGCGGCTGTTTATAAACATTACTGTGCTTAATGCGGGCTAGTCTTTTGAGACAGACCATGACAACCTAGGAACCTGTGTCGGTACAACCCGTATAACGTAAGTTTGGATTTCCTGGATTTTTAAATCAAACAACATTAGAAATAGAAAGATAAAGGAATAAATAAACAAAATAAAATAATTTTCAATAATAATTTCCAATTTCGGGCTAACATTAAAATTAGAAAATGGATGTATCACTTTTTTATTTCGTTAAACGTTTTGGTTTAAATAGTTTTGCATTGCATCGGTTTGGCGAATGTAGTATGTCGCCCCTCACAATTCTTTCAGGAAATTTCATGAAATTAACGTGTTTTACTTTTCGTGCTTTGTTTTTTTCTTTCATATTTTCGTCACGTAGTAACAAAGGTATCTATTTAAACAAAGGTATCTATTCACACGTTTGTTATAATCAGTTGTGTTTATACATTCAACTTAATAAATCAACTTAATAATTCAACTGTTTTTCAGTCATCTTTTTTTTTATATCATTTTTAAAATGTTTGATATACTTTACCACATAAAGATCGATGAATACATAGAGCAATAGGTGTAAGTACAGAGTAACCTACCACCAGTTTTGTACATATTTTTCTTTTCAGAATGAACGGGAAAGCAGTATGTGTGCTGGTTCTATTCGGAATCCTCAGTATAGTTTCACTGTCGCATGGACGCTGTAAGTTAACTTCTTCTTATATTTGAAGGATAAAAGAAATCCTATAATGGCACTATAGTGACTTGTACAGATTGCAATTCGAATTGTGCTTGCCTTAGATAATGCTATTTTATCACCCCGAGACCTCTGTTGGTGACGATGCTCCGATTGACTAGTTAATTTGTGAGCTTGACTTAACCCTTTCCCAAACAACAAATTTTCGACTGTCCCCAATTGAAAGAGTTTGCAGACGACATTTTCAAAATATGATGAAATTGCAAAATGATATTCTTAATAGGCAGAAAACATTGTGGAAAAACGAAAAATTTCACCTTTCCCACAATGCTTTCTAAAGTCGTCTGCAACAAAGTGGTCAAATGTCGTTATTGTTTGGGGAAAAGGTTAAAGAAGATGTCCCGCTTAACCAATTATCAAACGATAACGACATTTAACCAGTTTGTTGAAGATGACTATGTTAAACATTGTGGGGAAATGTGAATTAGCTCTTAATGCTCACAATTTTGTTTGCCCTATCAGAAGACTATTTTCATCACATTTTGAAATGTCATCTGCAAACTCTTTCAATTTGGGACAGTCGAAAGGCGAATATATAAAGTAAATTACATTGTCAAACCTGTTATGTTTCATTTCATAGTGTGGTTGATCAATATGCGAACAAAGCGACTTTATACATGTCCAAGTGTATCAGTGCGTTCAGTGCTTTGATTATTATCCTTAATCCGGTCATTTCAGGTACACTGTCCAGAATCCGTTATAATTCTTTTCTTAATTAATATCAAAACATTGACTTTCTCCGCCTAACAACCATATTCCCGTCATTATTTATCTATTATTTTATCCCTGATGATGATTAAAAAATTGGTACCCGGGCGGACGTTGCCAGAGATGGGCTGATATCTGTATACCGTTTGCATAAGGTAAGATACATACATGGAAATTATTTCCTTTCTTTTGATGAAAATAAAGTGGCATTTACTCATGTACACAATTATATAAAAAGAAGCAAATGGTTTCATTGATATTTATCGTTTCTGGTCCATTCATTTACAGCTCCATCCACTCTGTCTCTCTCTCTATATTCTGTTTCTCTATCTGCAATTGATGCGTTTGCGAAAAAGAAAGGTAAAATATTGACTGGTATGAAGCCAATCTCAGAGAAATGGAACCCCTTACAAAACAAAATAGACAGTCCCTCTTAAACTTGAAGAAAGATCCGACACCTGAAAACCTGAACACGTTGAGAAGGGCCAGAGCCGAAAGCCAAGCGATAGCCAGGAATTGTGCCAACGACTATTGGTTACAACTGTGCTCCTCAATTGAGCAGACATCTAACACTGGTAACACCAAAGCAAGGTACGACGGTATCAAACAAGCTACCGGACCAGCCACTACGAAAAGCGCTCCACTCAAGTCCAAAACAGGGGCAGTCATTACAGATCGCAACAAACAAATGGAGAGATGGGTGGAACATTACCTTCAGCTGTATTCTACTGAAAATAAGATCTCCGATGAAGCTCTCAATAGCATCCCAGATAATGTCAGTACTACAGGAGATTGATGCCAATCCTACAGCTGCAGAGCTGGGGTGGCTATCAATACATTAAAGTGTGGCAAAGCTCCAGGAAATGATGCCATTATTCCAGAGATTCTCAAACATGAGCTCCTGCAACTATGCTGGAGGGAAGGGGAGACGCAAAGATAGTGACGCTTTTCAAAACCAAAGGTGATCGTAGCGACTGCAACAACTACCGTGGAATCTCTCTGTTAAGCATTGCATGTAAGGTCTTTACAAGAGTTGTTCTAACACGACTCAAGACGCTGGCCGAGCGATTCCACCCATAGTCACAATGCGGCTTCCGATCTGAGAGGTCTACAGTCGACATGGTATTCTCTGTGAGACAGTTCCAAGAAAAATGCAGAGAGCAGCGGCAACCTTTGTACCTTAAATTCGTTGACTTAACAAAGGCGTTCGCCCTTGTTAGCCGTGATGGATTGTTCAATTGTACAAAATTATTCCATACAGATATGAAATGTACAGTATGTTTTGATGGAGACGTGTCAGAGGCTTTTCCCATTCGCAGCGGTGTAAAGCAAGGCTGTGTGCTCGCCCCTACACTCTATGAAATCTTTTTCTCACTTGTCCTGTCTCATGCGTTCCAGTCTTCCAAAGATGATGTCTACCTGCATACTCGGCATGATGACAAACTGTTCATCCTTGCCCACCTCCGTGCAAGACCAAAGTGACCCGCGTCCTCCTCAGAGTTATGCTTTTTGCTGTTGATGCCGCTCTTGCAAGCCACACAGAAGATGGTCTCCAGCGGTTGATGGACGAATTTTCCAAAGCATGTGATGAGTTCCGCCTCACAATCAGCATAAAGACAGAGGTCATGGGCCAAGACGTTTCTGTCCCGCCTTACATCTCAATAAACGGCACTACACTTGCAGTTGTGAATAAGTTCAAATATCTGGGGTCCCTTATCTCAGATAATGTCTCTCTGGATGCTGAAATCACAGCTCGCATCGGAAAAGCTGCAGCTGTCATGTCGAAGCTGTCAAAGAGGGTGTGGGAAAACAGGAACTTGACATTAAACATCAAACTTGCGGTCTACAAAGCATACGTCATCAGCACACCGTTGTATGGAAGCGAGTCATGGGCCACACATGCAAGACAAGAGACAAGGTTGAATGTGTATCACATGCGGTGTTTGAGGAAGATCCTGGGTCTTACTAGGAAAGACAATTTCACCAACTCTGACGTGCTTAGCAGAACAAACACTTCTTCAATATTTGCAATGCTTTCTCAGCGATGCCTACGCTGGCTTTGGCACGTTAGACGTATGGAGGAAGGTCGCCTACCAAAAGACCTTCAGTATGGACAGTTAGAGCTTGGATCCCGTCAACAAGGCCGCCCTCACCTTAGATTCAAGGACTCTTGCAAAAGGGACCTTCATTCAGTATGCATCAATACGGATACATGGGAGGAAACCGCAAGCAATAGTTCTTCATGGAGGCTCGCTGTCCGCAAAGGGGTGAAGGAGGCAGAAGAACGTCGTTGCAGACAGCAGTATCAGAAAAGACAGAAACACCTGGCAGCAGTCAATCAGGACTGCTCTATCTTCATTTGCGATGATTGAAGAAAGGACTGCCACTCAAATATTGGCAATAACAGTCATCGTAGACATTGCAGAACCTCGACACGGTGCAAGTCATCGTCTTCCTAGAGGGACGGAGGCCAACTGCAGGTTTCTCTATATAACTCTATCTCTACTCGCCTCCTCTCTACCGGTGAACTTATAATTATTTGTTACATATTATTTGTATTGCATCACGTGCCATGTTGTTATGTTAGTCGGGATAGGGACCCAATAAGGTTATAACTTCCGTCTAAATCCAATTGTAAAACTGTCTTATTAAAAACATGTTTAAACTAAAAGACATTATGTATCGATTAATGAGGAGAAATTTAGTCAAAACATAGTTTGTTGAATAATACGTTTACAACTAGATTGGTTCGGAAGCTATAAGCTAATTGAGTCAAACTAATTTAAATTCCAATTTATCCACAGTACCCCGATGCGGTGGTGTAAAGATCCGGACCAAATGCCTGAGCCTCGGGTATAAATTCAACAGGTGTCGCCACTATAACGGGACAATAGTTTGGGCGCGGGTATTGCGGGAAAGATCCCGGGGGCGCTGTGACAGGAAGGCGGCTTGGGGGTATGACGAGAGATCCGTCTGGGTGGACAAGGGGTGTCGGGCCGTGTTCATACTCTGTGTCGATCTACAACGTAAGTTGATATATCGATGGTTCAGCGCAAGACTATAGTAAGTGCTTCACGTTTGTGAAGCACTTACTATAGTCTTGCGCTGAACCTGCGATATGGTTATTTTTGATTTGCTTTGATTCATCATTATTGTTCACCATATTATACTTCGATTGTGAAGGAAGCTTAAAGCTTGTTCAAAGCCACTCTCGATGACTGCTTCCTGGATACTAAACCAGTAATCGCGCCGGATTTGTGGGTTAGTCTCGGCAATTTTCACCTCGCCTAATGGAGTTTCGAACCAACAACCCTCGATACAAGAGCCTGACGCTCTTCCACTGCACTAATGTTTATGTTATGATTCAAACGGCATCGAAGATAAGATTTACTTTTTTTCGTGTCTGCATTTGTTTTAATAACAAACAGATAAAGTATTTGAAGAATTTTACAATAACAGACCAAATATGTTTAAATTTATTGAACTAATAAAATTATCAAATAAAAATACACTGCTTAGGGTTGCAAAAACTCAAATGAAGCTTTTTTAATTAGAAATTCATTTGTATAGTTTTTTTCTGTTTTTTTCTTAATTCATTCCCAATGCATGTAGCTTTGTTCATACACCATGTGATATATTTGTTTATCATGACATGTATGTATGATGATGTTCTATTTACAAGTTGTGAAATGAAAATCTGTTCTGTTCTGTTACTCTCCTAATACATGGGTCTGTCTCCTTTTTGCTATGGTCAGTAAAACAAGATTGACTGTAAATATGTTTATAACGATTTAACAAATAGTAGTAAATAACCATCACTGTCATTTCAGTTGAATTAAGCCCTCCCTATGACGTACAACCCACGTGTCCGCCGGTAAAACAGCCATGTTGTGAGCCTGGAGAACTGATGATCAATCTGGTGCCAATATGTAAGTTACGTTTCTTATCGGTGTAACAGTTTATCTACAACTGTACACGTTATAGCCATCAGACATTGCCTAGATCCATAAAGAACTGCCTTCATTGGGCACTGAAATAAGATCTTCTTTTCTATGTGCAAGATTGTCCTCTTTATATTGAGTGTCATAGAGAAACATGATATAGTAACACGTTTGGTTTGTATCATTACTCGATCAAATTTTGAGTCAACGTATTTAAGAAACACAATGCTCAAATTTGTCTACTGTTGACAAGCATTGACACAGTTGTGTTAAAAGGGAAAATATCACAAGGTATCAAATTCATTTTCATTGATATAGCATACAAAAGAAGATAGCATACTGTATAAAGTAATTGCCGTTATCATTTGAAATGATGTATTCAAACATCAAATGTCACATCGTATTTATCCTTTCTCTTATATAAATACTCTAAACGGCAATTTATGAGTTCCATTTATTCAAGATCAACTCCAGTCGATCATGTATATAAGCCGGCTTCAAAATGAGATCGAATATGATATTTTAGATAATTTATAGCATCGATGGTTCGGTTCAAAGCAATGGTTAGTGCTTCACGTATGTAATGCACTTACTATAGTTTTGCATTGTACCCCAGGCAAACTTAATTGCAACATTCACACAGCAATCTTAAGTTGGAGCTTTCTGTGTGACTTGCGTCTGGCCAGTATACAGACGGTAAAAGATTTCCGAACTTTTTATTTCTCTGTTAAGGGTGGTCACTTAACCCATTATCAAACAACAACGACATTTGACCAGTTTGTTGCAGACGACTCTGGAAAACATTGTAGGAAAAGGAGAAATTGCTCTTAACGAGCAATTTCTCCTTTTCCCACAATGTTTTTTGCCCTATTAGAAGATTATTTTTCAATTTCACCACATTTTGAAATGTCGTCTGCAAACTCTTTCAATTTGGGACAGTCGAACATTTGGTGTTTGGTAAAGTGTTAATACTACTTTCACTGTTTAATTTCCTGATAATCATTATTTTTATTTTCTTATTAATTATCAGCCCCTGCCGTTCAAGATGACATTCATGGTGTGTATGTACAAAACCTATCACCATTTGTTCTATCTAAATCATGTACAAGGCAGGCGCTGGTTATTGTAAGTAAATCCTAGTCTTAGTCAATAAGTGCACAGACATGGCATATAGTTCGTAGTCAGTAGCAATCGGAACTACTCGAGTATTTCCGTGAGCTGTGAAATACACCTCGGATATAAGTGTAGGGTTACAATTTTTCGGGTAAATCGGCATCCGCCAATTAACACATTTTCTAAGCGTGCACGTTAAGTAGTTCAATGTGTATGGAATATGTTGGACATCCTTTTTAATCACTTTTGATCATTAACTCATACCAAATGGCGAACTTGTTGTTGTGACATGTATACTTGTTTCCTCAATCAAATTTAACGACTTTTTTTATTTTACATTCAAGATCTATTTTTAGAAACGAAAGAAAGTGACGTCATTCTCGCGGGAAACAATATGGCGTCATCCCTATTATTTCAGAGGTGTTTTCTATTGGATAAACCCGATGTGTTCAGATTGAGTCAGTAGGTCTGCGGCAATAGGCTTCCGTTTAAGAGTGTATGTCCCCCATTAGAAGGAATGAATCACAATCAGCTTCGTACAAAATTGACTTAGTTGTCAGTACTTCCTTGCCAATGATCTATACTTGTAGTTATTGTGCGGTTTTCCTCTTCAATAGGAGCAAAACACGTTCAAGTATTTCCGAAAGTTGATTTTTGATCAGTATCCCTGATAGGCACCTGTTTTAATCATCAATTTATCCTCAACGAGAATAAATCAAAGTCAGGATCTGAAAGGTTTACATAGTTGTCTAATTTTCTCACTGAAATAAATTACGCTCATATTTACAGTTCGTTTGATATGATTTACATTTAGTTTGTGTTTTCTTGCAAAAGGTCTTTTAAAAGTTTCTTCTTTTTTCATCTATCTTTTGCTGTTAGGCTATTTTCTCTGAATTGACATATTTTCAAAATGATTTCTGTGTATTTCTTATTTTGTTTGGTTTTATTGACAGGCGGATTTTGAGCGTATAACAAGAGACCCCAGTTGTTACGGCTGCTTAGAAGGACCATACTGTGGCCGTAGGATGCTAAAAATAGAACTGGGGCTGGATTACGCGCGGAGTGGTTTTATGTTCAATGTAGGAGACAGTCAAGGGAATGTTGGGGGAGGTAATGTTATACAATCAGTATTGTTTGTAGCGACCATAGCAAAAGAAAACGGAATCGTGGTGTCAAAAAAAGAAAAAAAAGTAACAGAAGGAGTTTTCTGACTGACTTGCGTCCTGTGTTGTGAAAACATAAGGCTAGCTTATCACATATCGTATCAATCTTACTTTAGTCCTGTGTTGTGAAAACATCAGGCTAGCTTTTCACATATCGTTTCAATCTTACTTTAGTCCTGTGTTGTGAAACATCAGGCTAGCTTTTCACATACCGTATCAATCTAAATTTAGTCCTATGTTGTGAAAACATCAGGCTAACTTTTCACATATCGTATCAATCTTACTTTAGTCCTGTGTTGTGAAAACATCAGGCTAGCTTTTCACATATCGTATCAATCATACTTTAGTCCTATGTTGTGAAAACATCAGGCTAGCTTTTCACATATCGTATCAATCTTACTCTAGTCCTGTTTTATGAAAACATCAGGCTAGCTTTTCATATATCGTATCAATCTAACTCTAGTCCTGTGTTATGAAAACATCAGGCTAGCTTTTCACATATTGTATCAATCTTACTCTGGTCCTGTGTTATGAAAACATCAGGCTAGCTTTTCACATATCTTATCAATTTTACTTTAGTCCTGTGTTGAGAAAACATCAGGCTAGCTTTTCACATATCGTATCAATCTAACTCTAGTCCTGTGTTATGAAAACATCAGGCTAGCTTTTCACATATTGTATCAATCTTACTCTGGTATGAAAACATCAGGCTAGCTTTTCACATATCTTATCAATCTTACTTTAGTCCTGTGTTGTGAAAACATCAGGCTAGCTTTTCACATATTGTATCAATCTTACTCTAGGCCTGTGTTGTGAAAACATCAGGCTAGCTTTTCACATATCGTATCTAACTTACTTTAGTCCTATGTTGTGAAAACATCAGGCTAACTATTCACATATCGTATCAATCTTACTTTAGTCCTGTGTTGTGAAAACATCAGGCTAGCTTTTCACATATCGTATCAATCTTACTTTAGTCCTATGTTGTGAAAACATCAGGCTTGCTTTTCACATATCGTATCAATCTAACTCTAGTCCTGTGTTATGAAAACATCAGGCTAGCTTTTCACATATTGTATCAATCTTACTCTGGTCCTGTGTTATGAAAACATCAGGCTAGCTTTTCACATATCTTATCAATTTTACTTTAGTCCTGTGTTGAGAAAACATCAGGCTAGCTTTTCACATATCGTATCAATCTAACTCTAGTCCTGTGTTATGAAAACATCAGGCTAGCTTTTCACATATTGTATCAATCTTACTCTGGTATGAAAACATCAGGCTAGCTTTTCACATATCTTATCAATCTTACTTTAGTCCTGTGTTGTGAAAACATCAGGCTAGCTTTTCACATATTGTATCAATCTTACTCTAGGCCTGTGCTGTGAAAACATCAGGCTAGCTTTTCACATATCGTATCTAACTTACTTTAGTCCTATGTTGTGAAAACATCAGGCTAACTATTCACATATCGTATCAATCTTACTTTAGTCCTGTGTTGTGAAAACATCAGGCTAGCTTTTCACATATCGTATCAATCTTACTTTAGTCCTATGTTGTGAAAACATCAGGCTAGCTTTTCACATATCGTATCAATCTTACTTTAGTCCTGTGTTGTGAAAACATCAGGCTAGCTTTTCACATATTGTATCAATCTTACTTTAGACCTGTGTTATGAAAACATCAGGCTAGCTTTTCACATATCGTATCAATCTTACTTTAGTCCTATGTTGTGAAAACATCAGGCTAGCTTTTCACATATCGTATCAATCTTACTCTAGTCCTGTGTTATGAAAACATCAGGCTAGCTTTTCACATATCGTATCAATCTAACTCTAGTCCTGTGTTATGAAAACATCAGGCTAGCTTTTCACATATTGTATCAATCTTACTCTGGTCCTGTGTTATGAAAACATCAGGCTAGCTTTTCACATATCTTATCAATCTTACTTTAGTCCTGCGTTGTGAAAACATCAGGCTAGCTTTTCACATATCGTATCAATCTAACTCTAGTCCTGTGTTATGAAAACATCAGGCTAGCTTTTCACATATTGTATCAATCTTACTCTGGTCCTGTGTTATGAAAACATCAGGCTAGCTTTTCACATATCTTATCAATCTTACTTTAGTCCTGTGTTGTGAAAACATCAGGCTAGCTTTTCACATATTGTATCAATCTTACTCTAGGCCTGTGTTGTGAAAACATCAGGCTAGCTTTTCACATATCGTATCTAACTTACTTTAGTCCTATGTTGTGAAAACATCAGGCTAACTTTTCACATATCGTATCAATCTTACTTTAGTCCTGTGTTTTGAAAACATCAGGCTAGCTTTTCACATATCGTATCAATCTTACTTTAGTCCTATGTTGTGAAAACATCAGGCTAGCTTTTCACATATCGTATCAATCTTACTTTAGTCCTGTGTTGTGAAAACATCAGGCTAGCTTTTCACATATTGTATCAATCTTACTCTAGTCCTGTGTTATGAAAACATCAGGCTAGCTTTTCACATATCGTATCAATCTTACTTTAGTCCTATGTTGTGAAAACATCAGGCTAACTTTTCACATATCGTATCAATCTTACTCTAGTCCTGTGTTGTGAAAACATCAGGCTAGCTTTTCACATATCGTATCAATCTTGTTTTAGTCCTATGTTGTGAAAACATCAGGCTAACTTTTCACATATCGTATCAATCTTACTTTAGTCCTGTGTTGTGAAAAATCAGGCTAGCTTTTCACATATCGTATCTAACTTACTTTAGTCCTGTGTTGTGAAAACATCAGGCTAGCTTTTCACATATCGTATCAATCTTACTTTAGTCCTATGTTGTGAAAACATCAGGCTAACTTTTCACATATCGTACATAACTTACTTTAGTCCTGTGTTGTGAAAACATCAGGCTAGCTTTTCACATATCGTATCAATCTTACTTTAGTCCTATGTTGTGAAAACATCAGGCTAACTTTTCACATATCGTACATAACTTACTTTAGTCCTGTGTTGTGAAAACATCAGGCTAGCTTTTCACATATCGTATCAATCTTACTTTAGTCCTGTGTTGTAAAAACATCAGGCTAGCTTTTCACATATCGTATCAATCTTACTTTTAGCGAAAAGAAAGTCCAAGGATGGACTTTTGATCAGGAGTTGAAAAGCTTATTAATAGTCTTGTTCTTTGTTATTCTATAGATATGTGTTGTCATTTTATCCGTTTATAATATTTTATTGAGAACTATGATATGAGAGAGTAACCTTAATCCATTCATCAATTGCGTTTCCATCACTTTTGTGCACACTATATATTTGGCAAATATAGATCTATAAAGTAGGCAAGGGACCTTATGAAATTGTTCGACATAGAGCGATTTCGACGGAAAAGGAAATAAAGAACAAGATGATTCCGGACCCCGTATTTACTATTGTGTATAGAGGAGTTCGACAATCAGAGGTATATGTATTCTACTGCACATAGGCTTCGAACTGTTTCGTTAGTACATACTACATAAAACTCATCTAAAGAGTACGCCTCTTCTGTAGCAAGTCGAGGGTTCAGTGCAATACTAGAGTAAGTGTTTCATGTTTATGAAGCACTTACTATAGTCTTGCACTGAACCCATGAAATGGGCAAACATTATTTTCGTACATCTGTATATTCGTGACAATGACATAATATTACTCTAACGTAGTCTAACGCAGTTTGTTAAATATCTATGGGACACTTTGTTACACTAGAAATGTCATTATTTGCATATATGTTGTATCTTGTGTATGGGCCGTAGGCCTGAAATGCTACAAACAATCTGAACATAACCGTACTATTTTAAGGTGATGACGGCGGAATACAACAAGGCGACGCGGAGTTCTACTGCGACTACCCGCATATCACGGTATACGCAAGCGAGCATTGCCATAACTACGGACTGATTCAGATAAACAACGGATGCGGGCCGGGAGTCCACACCATCACGCTCTACATCAGTAACGAGCATGTTCGAATCCTCAACAACCAGGGACTGGACTACAGGCTCTGTCATCGGTGCGTGTTCGCGTTGAACGGGCAGCCGGACACGGGCGGGGTGAACGAACGGGTCTATATCGGACTGAACCGTGTTGTCAACTTGAACGACGATTCTACCCGGACTGGAAAGGGCGTTTGTACGGCAAGATTCTCCTGGACATGTCCATGGTGTTAACTGATTTCGGCGTTCAACCATTTGTGATGTCATGTCGGAATTAAAAGCAACAGCAACCGACATCTATTAAAAGCAACTTACGTGTCTTCTTTTGATATTTGGTACAAACTGTTGTGGCAAAATGAGAAAAAGCCTGTTTAAAACAATTTCTTGTTTTGGCACATTGACTATTTAAATCTTTCATCCTTTGTGTTGCTGTATCGAAATTGAAAGCAACAGCAGCCGACATCTACAGAAAATAAATAAGTGACGTTTTTCCTTTCTTTATTTTTCGTATATGATAAACAGTTTATGATAGACAATGTCGTGGCAAAATAATAAATTGCTTGGTGTAAGCGATTTCAACTTGTGCCTTAATATTTGACTAATAGTTATATACGACGATTATAATTTTGCAAGGTTGATATAAGCTGTGAACTGATTGTCGTAGCTTTAAATGATTTCATCATGTATGATGATCATGTAAGATCTCCGTGGAAGTGTTGACATTAATAGCAACATAAGACGTTTGTAATAAAATTAGAATGATGACCGTTTTGTGCTTTAACCCTTTCCCAAACAATAACGACATTTGACTACTTTGTTGCAGACGACTTTAGAAAACATTGTGGGAAAAGGAGAAATTGCTCGTAACGAGCAATTTTTCCTTTTCCCACAAGGTTTTCTGCTCTATCTGAAGAATATTTTTCAATTACATCACATTTTGAAATGTCGTCGGCAAACTCTTTCAATTTGGGACAGTCGAAAATCTATTGTTTGGGACAGGGTCAAACTGGTTCCCTGCTGTCTATTGACTCCACTATGTTTCGCAACATAAGACAACACACCGGTTCCCAGTTTATCAATGCTTGTCAATAGAGTTAACCCTTTCATTCACTTGCGATGAGTTTGGGTGTATCAGCATTGAAAGAAACAGCAGACAACATCTAAGAAATATGAGAAAAAAATGCTTATCTCTTTACTGTTCCTTTTCCAACACACATATATTGATCTGCGCATATTGTGCAAGCCTATGCTTAAACCTGCATCCCCTCTTCTTTTTTATCAGAACATTTATAAAGGACTTAAAGTATGATTCTGTTTTCTCTTTACTTAACCAGCACCAATACGAAATATTCTGGAGAAAATCTTTCAAAATTGGCATAACTGTTCATCAAACTTTGAATGAATTTTGACCAGAATAGAATTTGCTGGTTGTAAAAAAAATCTTTTTATCAAAATGATTTCAAATTTGCTTTTTTGTTGCCCATACAAACAATAAAATCAACATTTTACAGGATATCAATGCCTTGATTTTTTTAAGCATGAAGACAGTTTTATCACTGAATTTTAAACACATTTCATTAATTTACTACATATGCCTTCTACATATGCCTTAAATTCATTTATGTCTGTGAAACTGATGCTAAGCAACTGAGAAACAATCATTTCAAACAAGATGTGGTAAAGTTTTGGAATTTGTTTATTCAACCTTAAATTGGGTAAATGGGATAAATCAATCACTGATCAAGAATATGTTCTTAAAGAGTTAAACTCTTCATTTAGACATTAACACAGAAATTCAAAAAGAGCATTACAACTGAATACAATAAAACTTAAAAACTTAAAAAAAAAAAACATCAGACAAAATACATGTACAATAAAAAGAGATAGCATTGCCTGTCTAAACAGACCCTCAGAGTAATATGTAGTTGAATTCTTAAAGAAATTACATTTCCTGTTACTCAAAAATACCCCATCTACGCATACACAGTTTACCGTTCTTCAGCTGCAGAAGATAAACTGAAACCACTCTGACAAAAAGATAAATTACTCCTAATGAGCAATTTATCTTTTTGTCATAGTGGTTTCTTCAAAGTGCCATGAAGGAATTACATTTTCAGTTACTCAAAAATAACCTCATACACACACACTTTACCCTCCTCTATAAGTTGAATAAGAAAAACTAAAACCACTGTGGACAAAGGATCAATTGCTCCTAATAAGCAAGGTGTTTTTTTGTCACAGTGGTTTCTACCGAGAATCATATTCCTCTATTGCTTATATCTGCCAGCTGCTTTGAAAATCCTTAAAATCATCAGAACTAATGACAGAAAACTAATAAACACATTAACATATACAGGTGGATGGGTAAAAGATAGAGAAATTGTAAAATCTTACACTTGAAATTTGATTTACTACAATTTTAAAAAACACAAATGAAACATTTAAACATATATTTTAACACAACTTCACAATTTCAAGTCTTCTGGTTCTGTATTACTCCATTCTAAAAAAGTGAGTGTTGCATTAAAATTGAATAGGTACAAATGTATCTTTATTTCACAGTCAACCTTGATTTAAACAAGCACGCCAATTAACTTGGCGGCTGGTCTGGATCTTATCCGTTTGCATAAGCATGAATTCGGTTCCAGCACTATAAGGGTTAAGGTGTTAGTTGTCTTATAGAACATGATTCTATTCCATTTTACTATAATTTTCTAATAAACACTAACAAGTTTCAGTTTGACTTGAATTATAAGATAACAAAAAGCCCCCCCCCCCCTTCTCTCTCTAACACACACACATGCACAGACTTTCAAGGCACACAAGGATATCTGGATGAAAATCTTGTAGTGATGACAACAAGGGGAGATTACTGAGATTTACTCAACCCATTATCAAACAACAACAAATTTTGACCAGTTTGTCGTAGACCACTCTGAAATACATGGTGGGAAAAGGAGAAATTGCTTGTATCAAGCAATTTCTCCTTTTCCCACAATGTTTGCTGCCCTATTAGAAGATTTATTTTTCAATTACAACACTTTTTGAAATGTCGTCTGCAAACGCTTTCAATTTGGGACAGTTAAAAAGTTTGGCGTTTCCTAAAGGTTTCGAAACTCAAGGTGCTTCCTTACCAGTTCTGTCACATGCTTTGCCCTAATGTTTGACTGCTTTCCCATGCAAAAATTAATGGGGAGAGACAAAGAAATAATTTCACATTGACTTCATTCAATGTTGGAATGAACATTAAATGACACAGGCTGCAAACATCGCTTTTGAGATCTACCACATATTAACTGTCCATCCTTAGATAAACTGACACTTCCCGAAATTTCAATTTGACTTTGAAGATTTTCTCTTCTGAGAACAAGCACGGAATTTAGCTAAGTATGATAGCTACAAGCATGTTTGTATGCAGTAGAAACAAGAGCAATGTCACGCTTTTTTATTAAAATATATGCTTATACAAACACGCTTTAAAGAATTAAAAACATTCAATTTATACACTCTTTGAAGAATTTAAAAACATTTGTTGCACAGATGTAAAGAAGTTAGTTTTTAAATTCCAAATTTCTTTACATAGATCTGTGAACAAGTACCTTTACTAGTACCACATTTTCAACTATCCTGAATTGAAAAAGGTTGCAGACGACATTTCAAAATGTGATGAAATTGAAAAATAATCTTCTGATAGGGCAGAAAACATTGTGGGAAAAGGAGAAATTGCTCGTTAATTTCTCCTTTTCCTTCAATGTTTTCCCGAGTTGTCTGCAACAAACTGTTCAAATGTTGTTACTGTTTAGTAAAGGGTTAAGTTATTTTCAACATATCAGTTCTTTCGAGACAGTTTTATATAGAATGTCAAACTTTTCACATAGCAATTCTAACAAAACAAAAACTTTTCAGTATTTACATTCATAGTAAACATACATTTAAAAGTAAAAAACCTTCAGATATAAGAATGAAGTTTAAGTTTCTCAAAATATGCAAATGCTTATTATATTTTTCAATAGTTTTCTCCTTTTTGTTTTGTTTCTATTTTCAAACTTTTAATTTGAAATCTTACTTTTCCTTTTCCAATTCATATCATATACAGATACATAATGCAATTGTTCAGCTCATATTTCGGCGACTATTTGGCCCATTCCGCTCTCCGTCTCGCATGATTTCTGAACAGGTTTCTTTTCTAGAAACAGGTCCCACAGTTTTGCAACTATTTCTGAGACAAGAATGTCGTTTGAGTTCTTTTGTATCATTCGAATCAGGAACACACCATCATCCCGAAGAAATGCAGCAAATTTGCGACTGATCTTTTTGTCCACTTCTGTCTGTAATCTGAAATAGAGGTGTTTAGTAGATTTTGTTCTTTTTTAAATGTTAATAATTTTCTTTTAAAGAGCGCTTCTTTACACTTGACTTGTGAAAGTTCTAGAAAAATTGAAAACTGACTTTAAAGTACTTTAAATTCTCTTTTACAGAGGAATTGAGACTGTAACACGTTCACATGATGCTTTTAAAAGAATGGATACTATAAGATTTGTTTACCTTTAGAGATAAAACAAGCTAGGTCAGCCAAGAAAGGTTGGGGACCAATAAAACCCAAGAAATTACCCATTTGAATGTTTACGTTGTTAATATTGGATAAATGACATTATTTTTATTGGTTTCACGTGATTTTTCTAACCAGGTCATCGCCACTCATTAATCCAAGCCTCCTTGCTATTATAGATGTTACTCAAATGTAAACAATGAAGGTAAACTGGTGCAGGTGGGCACCAAATTTGTGAAAATAGCACCTTGAAAAAATAGATAATAAAAAGTGCAGGCGATATATTGTCATAATACTGTAGTTTTTCGCTATGATTCAACATATTTTATCATTATTTATAACTCATATAACCCAGTTTTGCAGTTTTTCTTGCGCTAGTATGGTTTTAAATAGACCTTAGGCTTAGCTAATTCTAAACGCACATATAAACAGAATAGTCTGAAGCTAAATACTTCATTGTAATTTAAACATTTGAATGATGGAAATCATAAAGTGAGTGTTGCATTTGATATTTTAGGCTTTAGCCTTAATTTTTGACTTGATAATGATGTTGAGACATCCATTTACAAAACTTAATAACAGTTAAATGGTAACTTTTACTAAAAGGTTTAATGAGATAGAGCCAAGGACATTTGACATCCTCAATTATAACTTTGAAATTAATCTCACATTGAATAAAATATAGACAATATGATGCATGAAGTAATAAAGGTATTTATTTCATGATAGAAAAGAATTCATCAATCAGAAAAGGTCACAAAGGAGTTTGAAAAAGAAAAAAAAGAAAACAAAAACAACATTTCAAATCCCAAGATTCTTTTATAATTTGGTGGATTTTTTTCGGGTCTATATATATATATACGTAATTATACACTATTTCAATAGTATTTCAATATTACTCTTATATCTATGTCAGCACACCAATGCTTCTGGGTACTGTTTTACTAAACGAACTAAGGAAAATATTTCCATAAGTTCGATAAACATGGATAGTATTTTAAAAGAAAGTACAAAATTGCAATGTGACACAGCATTGAAATCTGTCAGAGAGTCAATTCCATTGATGTGTTACTTTGCAATATTGCTCAGCCGAATATTGAAATAAGAAGAAATGTTGTTATGAAATTACGCAAACTTTTACCATAATACGTGTAGTAAAACGGTAGCATGGTAATTTCAATCAGCAAGCTGGGTTTGAAACTCAGGAGCCTTGCACTCAAAGTCATGCTGCTTTTTTTTCTTTTAAATGGGTTTTACATCACATCAACATTATTTCAGTTATGTAGCAATGCCAGATTAGTAATGATGGAGGAAGACCCCATACTCAACTGCCCATAAGGGCTGGTCAAGGCGGGTAGAACCATCGTCATTCTGTAAGTCAGTTGGGAGACTGCCTCTGATGAAAATCCATATCCCTCTCAGGATCTGAACCCATGCGGAGAGCTAGGGGCCATGTGATTTCAAGTTCTGTACTCTAACCACTAGGCCACGGAGGCCCCTTTTCTACTTTTTAGAAATGTTATTATTTGTATATGTTTTATCCTGTGTATGGGCCGTAGGCCTGAAATGCAATAAACGATCTGAATCGGAAAAGTCTGTTTCTCCTAAACATGTCCTGGGATGGCACAACAATAAAGTTCTTTCTATCAAAACCTTTAAGTACAACATCATTCCATGTACACTCTTAAATACTCATCCATCTCTAGTCCAGGCATGCACATTTCTTACCTTGAGTGCATCTTCAAGAACTTCTTCACAAGGACAAGTCTGTTGCTCCTAAACATAATCCTAGATATCCAGACAATGAGGTTTAACACCGTAACAATCGACACCAAGATCAGCCAAAACCACAGGAACAGGAAAATCTTCTCATTGAAAATGTTCATTGGAAGGACACACAGCACTGTGTAGGTCTGCAAATAAAGATATATATGATTGTTAACCCTTAGAATGCTGGGTAAATTTCTAAAAATAGATTATTGTGTTGTCTACTTTCCAAAACATTAAATATTTGCATCATTTTGTTGAGTGAAGACATGCAGAAAAGCAAACAGGTAAGATCACAGGCTAGCCGCCAGTTTACTTGGTGGCTGGCCTAAATCTAACCTGTTTGCAAAACATGAAGTTGGTTCCAGCACTATTAGGGCTAACAGCACTTGTATCAGGTTATATATCAGCCAAAGGCATCTTTCTACTTGTAAAATATCTTTGGAATATATCTTTTGAATGGTGCATTTTGTGGAAAGGCCAAAATTACACAAGCCATTTTAGTTTTCCAAAATGAGCAGTTAATCTACCACAAGTTGAGGCAAAGCCCTCTTGCTTGTTTAACGCTGTTTCATCAGCATTTCAGTTATGTTTCCATTATCTTGAATTTCAACAGTTCTCAGCCAGGGTACTAGGGTACCCATGGCAATGTTACTCACAGGGTACCCAAACCCAATTTTACTCTCCCTTATATCCATAAGGATTTCCCTCCCTTAGATTTTTGTTCAAATGTAGAATGCCCGCACAAAACACCAACAAGTGGATCAGACTTAATTAAATTATCCCCAAACATAACATTTAAAAATTTGTCACAAGTACTATTAACTTTCCAAAGGTGCTCCTCAACCATCAAACCGTGCTGCATTGTTAAAGTTTCATTAATTTGCCTTCAACAATACGCCATATTGAATATCCGAGAGATCTTGATGGACAATGTTACCACAAGAACCTGTACAAATCACAACTACTTTGGTATTTCTGTGAGCTGAGAAATACATCCCGTACATAAATAGGGTTGCACTATTTCGGGTAAATCATCCCAGGCTTATTACACATTTCCAATAGGCGTAAACAGAATTGTGAGTCATGGGTCCAGGCGCTTACAACTTACTGTAATGATCGGAACAAACAGATATTGATAGATTGAAATTTGAATAGCTGACAAGCAGCCTTCAAGCTGAAGGGTAAATAGAGTTTGTGTGACATATAAGTACATGTGTTGAGAAATTATTCGGAGGATAATTGATTTCTAGTTAGGGATTTAAAAAAATATGATTCACTTGTCAATGAATGCTTATTCACTCATTCATGTGGATTTATAACCAGGCAAAAGTACCGGTGGGTAACGGGTAGTGATTTGCTACCCGGAAAGTGGCCTATACCAAGCCCTTATCCAGGTACCGAGGTAGCCGTCGAGGCCCTAATCTCGAGTAGGAGACCTAGCATGTCCCAACATTTTTAACCCTTTCATGGGCTTAAGCCAAATCTCGAAAATAATGATTTGACAAAACAAGATGTTGACTTTTATCAAACAAAAATAATTAATGAGTAATTCAAAAAAGCAAATACCATTTCCTTACATTGACATTGTTCATCTGCCGCATTTGAAAGTCGCACAAAGTGACCCTGGGAAAGCGTCGAGATTCCTTGAAACCCTCTTGGACGGTAAACTTATCCAGCGCCTCTATTCCCCACATGCTGAAGAAACCACCGAGGAACGCATCCAAGAGGTAGAACTGACAGACGACATTCACAGCATACAGAATCTTCACAATCAGATAGAGCCCTGAAATACAAACAAATTATTTTTATCTTATTTTTATTTGATTGAGGTTTAATTAAAAAGTTTAATGCCATTTTTACCAATTTTCAGTGATATTTCGGTTATATTTCAGCTGAGTTGAAGTGAGGATACCGATAGAACATATCTTACTCATACTTTTTGGGGTATCTTTTGACAGATAGAAAATAGTTTTTTGAAAAAGGACACTACACTATCAAGTAGTTGGCCAATAAGTTGGGATCGAAAATGTGGTGAATGCTCTTGAATCCTAAATTGAATTTTAGAAGTTTCCAAATATGATAAAGTAACAAGACAACATTAAAAACACAGATCTAGCCCTAGGGAAGAAATAAGAAGAAATCAAATTGTTTTCTCTACAAACCATGTATGTCCCCTCTCTTCTACTAAATCAAAATCAAAGCGCTGAAAGCTCTGAAGTAAGGTGCGTTTAAGCAAGATGATCGAGGAAACATTTAAAAATTTGTTTAGGGAACATCTCGAGAGCTGCTCATTTTACCAACATGGCTATACATTGTAATTATTATTTCTGTGAACAGAGACTGAATGATAGTCTATTTTTCGAACATCTGGACATTTTACGATTTCCCATAGGGCAACAGTTATAATAATATAGAGCAAAACAAAGAGAGTAAATCCGGATTACATTCCTAGTTCCAAGAAGGTATTAGTCCGCACAGTGAAGGCTGATGTTTAATGAGTAATTGGGTCAGACCAATGTTTGTGAATCAATGAAGTACCGTCCCTCAAAAAGTGGTATGTAAATCCAATGGACTAAGGTGCTAACACACCCTTAGTCCAAAAACCTGTTTTAAGATGTAATCTTAAAACTAAGAAGACACCCAAATGTTATACATACAAACAGAATACACCTCCTCTTTTCTATTCAATCAGAAAAAAAAATCTGACAATATTATTACACAGTTTAACAGAGAAGAAGCCATTCAAACGTTTCACATACCATTCAAGAATGTCCTCTTTCTTTTATACAATAAGAAAAAATACTCTTACCATTTTCACACATTTCCAAACAATAACGACAATTAACAACTTTGTTGCAGACCTGCAGACAACTCTGGAAAACATTGTGGGAAAAGGAGAAATTGCTCTTTATGAGCAATTTTTCCTTTTCCCACAATGTTTTCTGCCCTATCAGAAGATCACTTTTCCAATTTCATCACATTTTGAAATGTCATCTGCAAACTCTTTCAATTTTGGAACAGTTGACAATTTGGCGTTTGGTAAAGGGTTAAGATACAGTCTGAGGTAGGAGCCATCCAAGTATGTCACATACCAACCAAGTATGTCCCCTCCCTTCTGTTCAATAAGAAGCAGATCCTTGACATCTTCTGTCTCAGTCTCACAAAGAAGTTCCAATGGTATTGTCGTGTAGACTCCAGCCAGCGGTCAATGCACATGGCGATCTCTCCGACCTTTGTCTCTCTCTTGTTGTCCTCAACGTACTGGGCGGCTAGGGTTAGTTCCGATACTTTGTTGAGGTCTATCCCAGAATACCCGTGAAGACAGCGCCAGAGGACACTTGGTATCTGTAAACAATTAACCCATAACCAAACAACATTTGACCAGTTGATGCAGACAACTCTGGAAAACATTGTGGGAAAATGTTTTCTGCCCTATCAGAAGGTTATTTTTCAATTTCATCACATTTTGAAATGTCGTCTGCAAACTCTTCTAATTTCGGACAGTCAAAAATTCGGTGTTTGTTAAAAGGGTAATATTTGTGCAAGAGCTGTGGAACAAACAAAGCAAAGAGCCCTCTTAAAGATTCAATCACATCTGATTAGCTGTTGTCATCTGATTTGTTGTGTTGTCTATATTTATTCATCTGCATGTTCTCTTTACCAAAGCATAAGGTTCTCAAATTTTCATATAAACACAACAAATATTACAGCTGTTTGACCTTAGGATAGACAATCTGAGCAAAACCTTCTAGCATAATGAGGTAAAAATCATGAAATATACTTTTGGTTTACAAAAAGGTTTTCTTGAAACAAATTTGATATAACCATGAAGATGAAAAATCTGCCAGCATAAGGAAAAATATCCAGAATGATGGCTTAGTGCAAAACTGTGCCATGCCCTTCATGTTTGTAAAGGACATTGCTTAGTTATGAAATTAATCCATTACCATACAATAACATTTGACCACTTTGTTGCAGACCAAAATGTTTCTGCCCTATCAGAAGGTTATTATTCAATTTCATCACATTTTGAAACATCGTCTGCAAACTCTTTCAATTTGAGACAGTCGAAATTTTGCCGTTTTGTAAAGGTTTAAGCCATCACAATGTCCTTTACCCAAACTTTCTTTTGGAATTTCACATGACTTTACAGATGCAAAATAAAAGCAAAACTCATACACTTAGGGCATTTTTGTGGGCATATAAATATAAATGACGGTTAAATGACCTGCTTCTATGGAAGGGAATTCCCGCCATCTGGGGTATTGTCCTTTAAGTCTTTAAGACATTAAATATTAACACAACTTGAATATGACAAATGACATTACCGTTTTTGTTAAGTGCTTAGGCCTTAAGAGAAAAACATGTTTGTTTCTGGTGACCAAACCAACCGTGTCAGAATACCGCTGACTGCAAATTCTTTTCAGGCCTCGGAGCAAAAATAAATTGATGAAAATGTCCACGCCTATCCACCCACCCGCCAGCATTCGCCAATCTAATAACCAGCTTTTTCCTTCAGAAAAACTGTTTAAAAAGAAGTTCTCCTAACAGTATGATTGGTATGTACTGATAGTAGTCTTAATGATGATTGGTGTATGAATAGAACTTGCAATTAAAAATTAGTGCCATAATCAACAGCATAATTGCCACATTCTAATAGTAAAGTGTTTCATTGGGGTATGAATACAATTTACCTTAAAAAGTAGTGCCATTATCAACAGCATGATTGGCACATACTGATAGTAAGGTCTTCCATTTGTGTATGAATACATCTTACCTTAAAAAGTAGTGCCATTATCAACAGCATGATTGGCACATACTGATAGTAAGGTCTTCCATTAGTGTATGAATACATCTTACCTTAAAAAGTAGTGCCATTATCAACAGCATGATTGGCACATACTGATAGTAAGGTCTTCCATTTGTGTATGAATACAATCTTACCTTAAAAAGTAGTGCCATTATCAACAGCATGATTGGCACATACTGATAGTAAGGTCTTCCATTGGTGTATGAATACAACTTACCTTAAAAAGTAGTGCCATTATCAACAGCATGATTGGCACATACTGATAGTAAGGTCTTCCATTAGTGTTTGAATACAACTTACCTTAAAAAGAAGTGCCATTATCAACAGCATGATTGGCACATACTGATAGTAAGGTCTTCCATTAGTGTTTGAATACAACTTACCTTAAAAAGAAGTGCCATTATCAACAGCATGATTGGCACATACTGATAGTAAGGTCTTCCATTAGTGTTTGAATACAACTTACCTTAAAAAGAAGTGCCATTATCAACAGTGTGATTGGCACATACTGATAGTAAGGTCTTCCATTAGTGTTTGAATACATCTTACCTTAAAAAGAAGTGCCATTATCAACAGCATGATTGGCACATACTGATAGTAAGGTCTTCTTTTGGTGTATGAATACAACTTACCTTAAAAAGTAGTGCCATTATCAACAGTGTGATTGGCACATACTGATAGTAAGGTCTTCTTTTGGTGTATGAATACAACTTACCTTAAAAAGAAGTGCCATTATCAACAGCATGATTGGCACATACTGATAGTAAGGTCTTCTTTTGGTGTATGAATACAACTTACCTTAAAAAGAAGTGCCATTATCAACAGCATGATTGGCACATACTGATAGTAAGGTCTTCTTTTGGTGTATGAATACAACTTACCTTAAAAAGAAGTGCCATTATCAACAGCATGATTGGCACATACTGATAGTAAGGTCTTCCATTAGTGTTTGAATACAACTTACCTTAAAAAGAAGTGCCATTATCAACAGCATGATTGGCACATACTGATAATATGGTATTTCTGTTTGCATTCTGTCTGTCTTGGATGCTGGGATTTCTTCGTGCATTGGCACATAATATGTATTGTTGATCCAACATATATAGTTGGCATATTTGTGCATGAGAGCTGAAACAGAGAATTAAGTTTAACTTTTTGTCATAAGAATTAATGTATACAGGAGAGAAACAGGATTAAGTACTTATTAAGAATGTGCTTGTAAATGGATGGCTTTATTCATTGGCTTATTTTACAATATATAAGTACAGTATGAGTATATAAAGTTTCAAGTACATACCTATCATAGATTTTTTATTGTATCTTTATCAGGACAAAGTATTTATGGACATTAAACAAACTAATAGATGAATTGACATAGCCTAATTGGTTGTAAAATGCTTCATTTCTCTCTATTGGGAATACAGACAAAGATGAAGCTAAAAAGAAAAGCAGGGTTTTACATCAAGCTGAATGGTTGGGGTCCTTGGGACTCAATTTTGATTATGTTGGGGGTCCCAGCATTGAAAATGGGGGTCCCGTCTTTATATATATATAATTTGCTGACAAACAAGTATTGTAGAACATCAAGTCGTAGTTTTGACATTTTAGCAGACTGTCATATCATCCATGTCATTAGAGTGGTTGATTGTAAGAAAAAACATCGAGTTACAAGCGTCTAAATCATAACGAGAAATGACGAGACTGCATAGCGCACATAGTAACACAAATTCCATTGGACTGTTTTGACAACCTTCAATATGATTGGTTCAAAAAGAGCTCATGTGTTTCTATTTATAGATAGCCTGTAAAGTATGGGAAAACCCTAACCATTATGGTAGAAAGAAAGAGTTAGCCTTTCGTAGTTTGGACTTGCATAGTTTTGGATTTTAATGAAAGGCATAATAAACATGGCTGCATCCCAGAGGACGCAGGTTGAGTAAATTGAGGGGTCCTACTTAATGATTAATTGGGTATTAGACTCAAGATCTTGCGTCCTGTAAATCCCTGGAAAAGACATAATCAGCTTTTTTTTCTGTTTTGATAATTGATGGCTTTTGTTCCCAATGGCTAATAGAAACCATTTTTATTGTATGAAAGTACAAGTTCTTTGTGTCACTTTGACATTACCTGTCTTTCCCTTTGGATATTTTATTAAAATTTTTATAAAACATGCTCTACACTCATAATACATTAATTCTAAAAACACACCAAGAGAAAAGACAAAATGTAATAAAAGCAAATATATTACTAATTGATCACTGATCAATTTGAAAATTCAGTGAAATATCATAGTAAGTGCATCATATTTGTGAAGCACTTGTTTTAGTCTTTCAGTGACTGAGAACCATTGGTTCCTCTTTATACAATGTTTTATGCTTAATATTAAAAGATGAAAACATCGACTATAATCTATTACTTATGTATTTTTATGGATTTTCAGGCATTGAATTATGGTTCCTGAAAAATAAGTATGTAGAAATGTACATGCTTATGGAAAGACTAAGCTATAAAGCCATCTTTCTGGCAAAATGTAGGCAAGGGCATAGCCAGCGTTAGGTAAATACAAAGTACTTTACATCAATTTCAAAAGTGAAAAAAAAAGAAACAATGCCCTAAATCTCCAAATATCATCATTTTCACTTCTACTAAAAACAAATTACATGCTGGAGGACCCCAGCATTGATTTGAGAGTGACTACGCCCCTGGTAAGGGAGGCATATTAAAAGAACATATCTAAGGAAAAGAAATCAAGCAATAAAAACTTATTAAATTTCTTTAACATTCAAACTCTTATGCAGGCAAACTTGCACATAAATGTATTGATAGCAACAACCCTCACAAGCAGTGTTATCATTCATATGAATGTGAAAACAGTCATGTATTCCAAGATACATTCTCATTTCAATGCCATTGCATCTGAAAAATTCAGGCAACACTGAGAAAATGGGCACAATAACAAACTTTAAACAATTTCATGTTTTGTTACTAAGATCAATTCAAGCCATTGAAGAGTATTTTATATTAATTTTATACCATTTTCAACACTCTTTCAGTTAAACAATGGCCTTAAAGGCCCTCATTGCTCTTATCCCTGGGCTTTTCTCCTGGGGTTTTCATATGAAGCCCTCTGCCACCACCATTGGTCGAGATAAACCCTTAGAATGCTGGGTAATTTTCTAAAAATAGATTTTAATTTCGTCTGCTTTCCAAAGTCTTAATTGTCTGCTTAATTTTGATGAGGAGTGATAATCAGCGTAGCGAACAGGTTAAATCACAGGTGAGCCGCCAGTTTGCTTGGCAGCTTGCCTGGATCTAACCTGTTTGCATAAGCATGAAGTCCATTCCAGCACAGTGACTACAAAGGTTAATGCATGTAATTGGGTCTTTTACATGCAATATTTCAGAACAGATCAACACATCCTATTTTGTTGGCATTCATTTGAAATGTCATAACAATTCTTATAAGTATCAACAATATAGAATTCAAAGAAGCAATAACAAGGTTAACTAGAGGAACATGTCTCTTATTCCGGGGCTTTGGAAAGCACAATATATTTTCCAAGAAAATGGTTTTCCGTATAGTTTAGTTTAAACTTATTTATTTTACATCGATTGTGAAACAAGATCTTACAACTAAGACTTATCACTCTTGGTTCTGTTTCCTGGATACATTACCAGTACTTGGACGGAATGAAAGGTTGCAAGACATTCTACTCACGGGATTCAAACCAACGTCCCGTGTCCAGAAGTAGATACTCTCCCCCTGAATCACTTACTTCCAAGAAAATTTTCTTTATTATATGAACACTATTTTCAAGATGTGAGAGAGGCATAAGTCATATTGCAATAGACTATATATAAGATTACAGTGTTCTCAATTAGAATAAGTTGAACGGACCAAAGCAAAATCTGAACAGGCCATTTGAAGGGGGTCCATGTGGGTTCTTAATGTCTCTGATTTTGAACCAGCCGAAACAAAGTTTGAGGCAGTCATTTTGGCCTGCAGCCTGTTCTTATTGAGAACACCGAGATGAAACAAAATATTAACCTATTTGCACAATTCTTGAGCAGGCCCGGACACTTTCATTCAAAGTAGACATGGCACAGACAGAGTAACTAGCACCAGCATCACAACTAGGATGTCATTTTTCAAACAATACTTACTTCTGTTTGTATTGCTTTCAAGAGATCAGTGCTTTGTGGTTGTGAAACACTTACTTTAGTCTTGCATGGACGTCTTCTTATGAACATTTTCTTGTGAAATATAATCAACAAAGAAAAAGAAAAAAACAAAATGAACTTACACATCTTCAAACACAAATCTGAACATTAAAACTGGCACAACTTAAGTTTTTGCTTACGACTTATTTCCTTATAGTAGCAGACGATTGGTTCCCCTATATGTGTGCCTGTTGTAATAAACATAGCAAACACAACCAGGGTAAGAACCGTATAGATGTGATTTAAACGATCCGCAAAATCATCATCACGATTACCGCTTAGCTTTGCCCAGGTTACCCAGCTTGCCACAAGATCTCGTACCCTTAAAATAATATATAAGACAAGATAATGAGAATGTCTTAACGATCAAAAGAGTCATGATGCGATATCATTGTAAATGCAATTATTATAAATAGTCTGAATTTTATTGTTAATAATACAATGTCTCTAGAGCAGTCAATCACTTATAACAAACTCCTTAATCAAAGCATCAAAGGAGAGGAGTACAAATAAATTACTGAAAAAGTATAATGGAGTTCTTATATTATGTTTATAAAAGTCATGAGAATTAGTTGAGGAATGCATTAGGACCCTATTTAATAGACTCATTTAAAATAAGCTATTTTATGCTTGAAATATAGTTGTCTCCAATTCAATCATGTTTATCAACAACCTGTTTGTTTTAATATTCAAAAATAACGAATTCTGATTGGTCGGTTCAAAAATGTGTGTATCAACTGTCAAGGTCAGAGGTGAAGAATCAGGAAATCTGAATTATAAAACTTGCAAATCTGGGTTATTTCTGGTTTACTTTCACATTTAAGTTGTGCTGATGTTTTTTTCTGGTGATAACTATTTGAATCTGTCCAAACATTTACCAAATAATATAGTTTGAAATAGCATTAATCTCCTCTATTGGCCTTTAAAGAAATCTTCTGATAAAAAAAGAATTTGCTAAAGGCTAAAAGCCCAGTACATTATCATGTAGTCCTGATTTCTGGGTACCGTTTTACTAAGTAACTCAAGGAAAATATTTGCGTAATGCAAAACTAATACACATGGGTAGTATTTTTAATGAAATTACAATATTGCAATGTGACATGTCGTTGGAAGCGTCTTGGAGAGATGATTCCAATGATGTGTTACTTTGCAATATCGCTTCACCCAATATTGAAATAAGAAGAATAGTAACTGTTGTTTTAGACTTACGCAAATCTTAAGCGTTAACTGTTTAATAAAACAGTACCCTGGTCTATATTGACTGACGCCTTCGAGAAGCACAATAAATGTCCAAATGTTTAAAAAAGCTTCGTTCACAGATCATTATTGAGACTAATTATCATGCATTGACAAGCATTTCCTCTAATATGTCACATCTTCCTAGTACTCTTAGAATGCTGGGTAGTTTTCTAAAAATAGATTGTTGTGTCATCTGCTTTCCCAAACCTTAAATATCTGCTTAATTTTGATTTGACAAGATAATCAGAGTTGCCAACAGGTTAGAGCACAGACCAGCCGCCAATTTACTTGGCAGTAACTGTTGGCTTAGATCCAACCTGTTTGCATAAGCATGAAGTTGCTTCCAGCACTATACAGGTTAAGGCATGATAATTGGAGAAGATGATTTTGTTGTTTTAAAATAAACAAGCAGACTACATATAAAAACATCATCATACATATAAAAGGGCAGAGCAGTAAAAATATTATCAGAAGTACAATGAGCATGCAGTTTGCTTTTAAAGCAAATTCACATGAAATAAAGCATTGTGTTATTAAATTGACAAGCTGAGCATGCTAAACAAACATGGATATGTCGTCATGCTTCGAATACCATTCTGTCTAACCTGTCACATCTTCGGCCGAGCAGTGAATGTGTTCACCAAAATACAACCCGCTCGCGGTGAACAGTCCGAATATGACCATTAACAGAACCGTCCATATATGATTTAAAGAGTCCACCCAGTCATCATCGTTATTACCCGATAACCGAGCCCAAGTAGCAAAACCTGCCAAGTCTCGAAGTCTTTGTTAGGATTGAATCAAGAAAAAATAAGACTTAATTAACCCATTACCAAACGTTTGCAGACAACTCTGGAAAACATTTTGGAAAAAGGAGAAATTGCTCATAACAAGCAATTATTCCTTTTCCCACAATGTTTTCTGCCACATCAAAAAATAATTTTCCAATTCAATCACATTTTGAAATGTCGTATGCAAACTCTTTCAGTTTAGGACAGTCGAAAAGTTGGCATTTGGTAAAGGGTTAAGTGTTAGTGAAACGAAAGATTTCTGTTCTCACAATGAAGTCTTTGTTGGGATTGAATCAAGAAAAAATAACTGTAAGCGAAACAAAATATTTCTGGTCTAACAATGAAGTCTTTGTTGAGATGGAATCAGAAAAGATAGCTGTTCGTAAGTCTTTTAATCAGAGCCAGCAGCCAGCCAATTTGACTGCTTCAAATTACATTTTGGTTGTCTCAAATTACATCTCAAAACTGAAAAGCGGTCATTAGAAGTATTTAAAACACCTAAGTTTTGTTGGGTGTTTGCTTCATTGGCCTCCTCAAATAGCCAGTCCAAGTTGTGTTAATCCAAAAGTTAATCATAACCCTGTGTTAGTGAAACAAAGGATTCCTGTTCTAATAATCAGTTGACTTATTTCCCCTGAATTTTTATTTGCATGAAAACCTTGTTCAGAGTAAATTGTAGCAAAACAAAAATAATTCATAACAAAATCAAATTAATGAAAAATCAAAACAGTTCAATAAAAAGACAAATCTAGGGTTCAATGTAATACTCCATTAATAGCTGCACATTATTTGTGAAGCACTTACAATAGTCTTGCATTGAACCATTGAATAAAGCCTTGACATCATTGTGACAAAAGGAAAATTTGCTCAGATGAGTAACTTCTTTTGTCACAATTTCCAGCTGTAGGTGTTCTAGTATGCACATTAGAGGGACTTGATTAAATCAAGTTAATTTTTCTTATCCATTGTTATAAAGATGATTTGCAGTACGTTTAGCCAAATTGCTTCAACCAACTTATTGCATTTATTTATTTATTTTAAAGTGTGATCAATTAAAATGTGCAATGGGAGATATTGTCCTTCACAAACAAAATCCCACTATTTATTGATTATAATAAAGTGCCAAATGAGTGCAATAAAAACAAAGATAAGATAACAGATTTGTAAATTTTGCTGTAGAAACTCCTTATGCCATCTCAAAGTGATTTTCATATTACGACAGAGAATACCGAAATATCAAATCTCATAAGTTCCAAAAAGATAAATGAAATACTGAAGCTATTATAACAAACCTAAATATTGACTCAAGATGTTTCCCTCTGGATAAACCTGCCACAGGAAATTTCTAAAAGTTTATAAAACAAGAAATTGTTCTTAACAATTACTTGCTATTATTGCTTTTGTCACAATGTTTTCAATCTAAGATCACACAGAAAATATTCTTTTCTATGTTTAATTGTATCTGCTCTTGATATCAATTTGTCATAAACTCCTGCACGACAGGTTAAATTAATAGGACCTATTATTAGGTAAAAGATTTGTTGAATAGAAAGAGAAAGTTCATGTATACATACTACATACATGTAAAAGAAAGAACCAAAGAGTACTCACGACATATTGATAGTTGTCTTTCCCCACTAGTTATGGTCTACAATATACAAATAAGAGTAAATTAATTAGATGCGTATTGTTAATATCATAAAAACAAATTTCCTAACAACACATTTCAACAACATTTAAAGCCAAGGCCCTGCAAAGTTTCCTACAGAATGTTTGTGTCCTCTATCCAGTATCCCAGCTGTAAATCAACATCATAGATAATGCAATATAAAAAAGTAAGCATGGACACAGCTGCTTCAAAAATCAGCTTGCCCCTTCAGTTTTGGACAAAATGCCATCGAATTGTCCTTTACGATTCCAAACCCTTTCATCCTTTAATAACTATGCAAGATTTAACCCTTTACCAAGGAATTACGAATTTGACCAGTTTGTAGCAGACGATATTGAAAAACACTGTGGGAAAAGGAGAAATTGCTCTTAACGAGCAATTTCTCCTTTTCCCACAATGTTTTCTGCCCTATCAGAAGATTAATTTTCAATTTCATCACATTTTGAAATGTCTGGTAAAGGGTTAAATGTAAACTCTTTACAGAGTGATGTGTTTTGACATGGGTTAATTAAAAAGGGTTTGGACAGGACACAATTGAAATAGATTTATAATATATTGCTTTGGAAGCATACAGATTATTGTGGAAAATAGGACAAAAATGTTCTCATAAGAGGGAGAACTGTTGCTTACATACCAATTTACCTCAAATATTGTAAAACATACCAAACTCAAAATGTTATTCAATGTATACTATTTCCAACACTAAAAGACAAAATCCAATTCTGTGGTTTTTAAACATTGAATGTCTTTTTGATTAGATAGTGCTATTTCTTATGACTTGTTACTTGGTTAACCCCATTACCAAACAATAATGACTTTTGACCAATTTGTTGCAAACAACTCTGGAAAATAATGTTGGAAAAGGAGAAATTGCTCACAACAAGCAATTCCTCCTTTTCCTACAATGTTTTGTACTCTATCAGAAGATTATTTTCCAATTTCAGCACATTTTGAAATGTCGTCTGCAAACAAATGTCTTCTGCAAACTCTTTCAATTTGGGAAAGTTGAAAATTTGGCGTTTGGCAAAGGGTTAACTGGTGTCATTTTGGCGGACACCATAGACTTTGTGGGTGTCATCCAAAGCTACATTATTAAACCAAGGCTTTTAAAATTGGCTCATCAGTAAAATGGTAATCTATGCATATTTATAATCTTAAAATGTAAAAAGGTAATGGGGGGAGGGGGGTGGGGGGGATTTTTCTATATTGAATGATTTTCTCCTTAAAAAAGAGGGGTTTTATGTTAATTTTCATCACAGCAAAGTTGGCCAGGGAGCATACTTGAGTATAAATGAAAAAAAAAAAGATTAATAAATGACAAAGCCAAATTCCTTTATAACTTAATTCAAAGGATGACTGCTACCTGCAATATGTAATGAAAGACAATGATTAGTAAATTAACAATTTTGGTTGCATTTTCCCAGAACATTGAAAACACAGCCTTGTCATAGTAGGTAAATAACTCCCGCCCATATTTCAATCAAATTGTCATAAAAAAACCCATGTCATGTCTTACCCCATTTTAACATGTTCTGGTTAAATGTCAAAACATGAGATTAAGTGATGTATGAAGTGTGTTAAAAGATCTTTTGGTGACAGGCATTACACTAAATGTGTTTTGTACGGGCAATTCTGCCAATCCTGCATGTTTTTAGACCTTTACTAAAATGGTGCTTTGGTAAACAAGTAAAATTATTTCAGTCTTTTCTCATTAAATTGGGAAGAGAGCTTGGCCTGTTAACAATATAGTGCTGGAACAGACTTCATGCTTATGCAAACAGGTTGGATCACAGGACAGCCTCCAATTTACTTGATCTAACCTGTTTGCTACTTTGAGTATCTTTCCTCATGAAAATAAAACAGATATTTGAGGTTTTGAAAAGCAGACGACAGAAAATTCTGTTTTTAGGAAATTACCCAGCATTCTAATGGTTAATTTTGGAAAGTTTGGGAAGTTGTATTGTCGAAACTGCTGATTGGTAAACCAAAAAGCTGATGCAACTATATTTTGGGAAAACTGAATGATTTTCAAGATGTATCCAATTGGGAAGGTCCCTTTCGCAGACCCCAGTTATATTACACACAAATACCCAGTGATGGAAAATGAAACTTGCTCATTTGAGACATTTCTCCTCTACCAGTGAAACTTTCTCTCCAATAACTAGTGGTTAATGCTTTTTTGTATAATATGATCAGAATTGCAATGTGAATTAAAATCATGAACTTAAGTTGAGATCAAGATTAAATAAGAGATGTGTCAAGCCAATACCTTAACCCATTACCAAACAAAGACCACAATGGACCAGTTTTTTCCACAATGTTTTCTGGCGTATCAGGAGATTATTTTTCAATTTCATCACATTTTGATACGTTGTCTGCAAAACTCAATTTGGGACAGTCAAAATGGTGCTGTTTGGTAAAGGGTTAATTGAATCTCTAAACCCTATATGTTTGTAGGTACTGACTAATCTTTTTCAAAAGATGATTCTCATGAATACCAACAAAGTAGGTTTATAATTCAACTGCTAAACTACAGACACCCCTCCTCATCTTTACTGTAAAAACATGACATGTTGTGCAATCTCTACTTTGAGCTAAATGTTTCTTCTTTACCAATTATTCACACAAAATAACAGTATGAGTTATTGTTCAAATCAAATGTACCTCAGTGATTTTTTCTTAATCAAATCAATGGGCTTTCTTGGCCAAAACGTAAAAATCAATGGGTTTTTCTATAGACAAACGATTAAAATGATGACAGTAATGAGTTTTTGGGAAATATCATGAGAATTTTTGGGCCAAAAATTTTCACTGGTACCTGTTATCCACTTTTGCTTTGAATTGTAATTTTGAACCCATTCCAAGAGAAATCTAAGGTTAAATTTAAAAAGTCACTGATTGGAGTTGTTAGCTAATTTCAACAATTATCAGTTTTATTACAGAAACAGTTCTCTCATTTTTAGTTTTTATATGAATACCCAACCAGAAACAGGTTGTTACAGTCAAAAGTAGGACATAGATCCTATTGAGCAATTGATCTTTTTGTCACAATGATTTCGTAATATAAAGAAATTGGGAAGGCGTCTTTTAGGGGCCCCTATTATATAACGCAAATAAGCCCTGATAATTTAGCCTTAAAACCTGGACCAGTCACATAGTTCCATATCTCAGTGAGGAGGAATATGTTAACATCTGACAACTTTTTCCTTAATTGGAAAGATGCCCAAGCCTGTAGAATTTTGGGAAATTTTATCGCTGAAATCACTGAATTGAGAAGCCAAAAAGCTGGTATGACTGCGTGGCTCAGTGGTTAAGGTGGTGGACTCGGAACTCGGGACCCCGAGTTCAGACCCCACCCAGACCACTGGTTTCCTGGGAGTGGCCTTTGGCAAGTCACTTCAGAGCCCTAGCCTAGTACTGGTGTATCCAGGAAAGCTGTTACAAAACTGAAAAATGTTGGTTTGGCACTGGTGAAGAGGACCCATATGGGCAGGGATCAGGAAATCTCCTAATCCCAATCGGTCCGAGAATTGGCCAAAAAGATTTCCTGATCCCTGCCCATAAGGGTCCTCTTCATCAGTGCCATACCAACATTTTTCAGTTTTGTAACAGCTTTCCTGGATACACCAGACACCTTTGCCTCCTAAAGAGGTCTTCTTGTCTTCTACTCCAATCCTTAAGGAAAACCCTGGGCACCCATGTTAAGTGCAGATCGTTGTTGCAGAGACAATGACTCTTCTTTCCAACAAATCCATGGTCTCTGAAAGCAACTTGGATTGCAAATTGGGTATCGATATATGCTTCAGACTCAGTTGAACTCAACAGGTCATAGGCGTAGGAGCCGGGGGGCCAGGGGGGCCCGCCCCCCAATATCCAGACTGGGGGGGCCAGAGTATACTTTGGCTCCCCCCCCAATATTCACAATGGAAGATGAAGATTTTTGGAAAGAAAAGATGAAAGAAATTAAATTTAACAGCAGAATTAATATAAAATTGTATTTTGTGCTTTATTAAATACCAATTCGCCTTTTGTTACGAACAATAACCAAAACATTTTGACGTCATCATTGCAAATGGCAATCTGAATACATCAGGTTTATCCAATGAAATCTCAGCTCACGGAAAGTAGTTTCGACTAACGAAAAGAGTGATGCAAAACGTACTCTTAACAGTTAGACCCTATATTTAAATATAGACTCATTTTTTGTTTGTCAATGTAGAGGAACTCGTGACTGTGACAGCGTGGTGGCTGTCACTTTTAGTTATTATCAATACAATATGTTTTCCGCGTGAGATCAAGACTTGGCCAATCCTATTTTCTTTTTCTTTTGGTTATTTTGTCTTTACTAAGATACAGATTTTGATACACTTTCTTTTAATTCATTTATTGATATTGAATTTGTAGACCCATGATTAGTCATGAGAAAGTTTAGGAACATTTATTCTTAGACCGGTCCTCATCTGAAGTTGGCCCCCCAATGTTGAAAACGCTCATACGCCTATGCAGGTGTCTGACTAGGTTTTACAGATTCTGAGCGCTATGAATGGATTTATGATTCGCTGAAAATCATTTTACTGGAATTCGAAGTCAAAACTGAACATCGGGAGGTGGGGTACTATTTTCAAACAAAACTACATGTATGAACATAACTTTAAACAGAAAACCCATTAACAGTCAATGGTTGACCGAGGATTAAGGCTGGTAAAAACTATTTCACATAACATGTATTCTAATGTGACTTTTTAAAGCAAAAACAAACAAATAACGAATTTATGAATACTCACATTTTGAAACGTGGTGTCTATATCTAGATACTAGCATCAATACGAACTTCCGGCACAGAAAAAATATCAATATTCCACATGTTGATGACGTCAAATGGATCACGTCATAGAATGTCATATCATCATGACCTTGAACTTTGTAAATCATGTGCACTTCAAGTGATTGTGGTTTAAATAGGCTATCTTACGTGATTTGTTGTTGTAGTAATAAATGTTAAAAAGATTATCTCAACAGTCCTCATCACAAAATAAATGACCGTTTCCAATATCTACTTTTAAAAGATGCTGAAAACCCGTGTTTTCATTGAATGTATGTGAAATTATCGGGGACCATGATATCGTTCTCGTCGAATCAAGCGCTTGAACAGCTAGAAGATCCAAGCCAGTATTTTAAACGTAAGATTTACCTCTGGAAAAGAGCAGATCTGGTAGTATGAAGTCACAATGGCTATCTTTCACAACAGAATTTCTTACTAAATAGACTACCTCACAAACAACTCGGTGAACAGTAATTGGACAACCATCAGCATTACCGATAACCTTCACTCTATAATTGACACATGTCCATCAAAAATGACAATTTCCAGATTCAATCAGCCATGGATCACTACAGAATTGAAACGACTGAGCAGTGGGGAAATAGAGCATATACTAAAGCTACACAAACGAAAAAAATGAAATATATAAGACAATACGAACAAATAAAATCCTCATCTCAGTCTGCCAGTAAAGCAGCATATTAGGAAAGGAAAAACCACCATTTATTGGGGAAAAAAACCTTCAATTGTTGGGAAGGTGATGTACGGGGAAATCGAATGTGTCACTTGTAGAATTAAACATTCCCCTTGGTTTTTCCTCCTAAATCAGGGAACTCGCTTGAGGTCCGGATCTTTTTAACAGACGAATAATGATTTCATCTTATTCGCCCCGGGGGATTGGAACTGTACAAGAAAGAAGAAAGAACTTACTACCACAAATCAGAGTAACACATTCATTCTTTATTGAAGATGTATAATAGCATGCAGTAATGATAATTATACATACAACAATAAAAAATTTAATGAACAATACTTTAACATTTCTGAATTGCAAAGAATGTTTCTGAAGGTGAGTGAATCAGTCTCCAAGTAAAGGATATACAATTAATGAAATTTACCTCATAGAGTATATAACAAATTATGTAGTATTTTTTATCCTAATAAGCATATAAAAGCTAAGTCAGCGACATTATCAGCACTGGCTCTTCTACAAATCCTAAACGTTTCTGGAGTTTCATTAACAGTAAACGTAATGACAACAACGGAGTCTCTGCTTTGAAAGCAAAAGATGGCATTACATATATGTGGACAGTGAGACCAAAGCTAACATCTTGAATGAACAATTCCCATCGGTGTTCAGTATGAATGAGAAGACTGATACGATATCAGACATGGGACCAAGCCAATATCCGTCTGTAGACAAAATTTACATACCAGAAATGGGTGTACATCAACTACTATCTGGTAAACCCCACAAAGCCAGTGGTCCAGATGTAATTCCGGGCGATTAATGAAAGAGCTCTCATCAGAATTGGCCTGGTGTTCAAAGTTCTATTCCAAGCCTCCCTGGATCAAGGCACAGGACCTGACGAATGGAAGACTGCTAGTGTGGTACCGATATTTAAGAAAGGACAGAAATAGACCCATGCAAATTTCTTTGACACATTATCTGCAGCAATACCTAGACAACAACTCGATACTAACTGATGCACAACATGGATTTCTTAAAAGATCTTGTGAAAATCAACTTATTCTTACAGTTCAGGACCTCGCCAGAATCATCGACTCCAAAGTACAAACAGACCTTATTTTACTGGATTTCTCTTAGGCTATGGATAAAGTAACCCACGATCGACTTCTTCATTAACTACACACTATGGCATCAGAGGCAATATACACAGTTTGATGGCAGCTTCCTGAGCAATCGCACACAGAGGGCGAATCTTGACAGAACTCTGTCTTCAACAGCGCCAGTACAGTCCGACGTGCCACAAGGCAGCGTACTCGGACCACTGCATCAGAATCCATGGTCAGACTATTCGCAGATGATTGTGTCCTCTATCGAAACATAAAAACAGAATCGGATAGACTCAATTTCATACGAAATTGTTCGTTGTGTCTTTAAAATACACGCAAGAAGCTTGAAAAGGGCATTTATAAATCGCAGTTATTTCATCCAAAGAGGTTCTATTGTTGATATCGTTGATAGAACTCATGGCAATAATTGGGTCAATAATAAATGTATGCAAACGACGCTGAACAAATCAGAAAACAATATGAAAAGGAAATTAAGACAACTTATTGTTTTTGTATCATTTGTTCGAAATATTTTGATATTTAATCAAAGGCATAAAATCATCTGTCTTTGATAAGATATTTTGGGGTGGCGTCTGTAAGTAACATAAGGACGATGGCCAAAGGGTATTCAATTAAAACAACTATTTCGAAATACATTTAATACAGGTATATCTTTAATAAATAAAGCATGCCAAGAATTCATGAATACCAATGAAAGTCGCTCGTGTGTTCAAAATCGCATCAAGGTGTTCAGTCAACAACGTGCTTCTTATATACATGGGGTTTAACGTCATGACAACCGATTTCCAGTTACTTTACTGCTTTCATGTATTCACAAGTACTTTGCCAAGGCTTTAATGTGTCTTGCTAAAGGACACCCAAACCAAACGGCGCTACCTGGATACCACCCAAACCAAACAGCGCTACCTGGATACCACCCAAACCAAACAGCGCTACCTAGATACCCAGTTTTTAACACCACGTTTGATCCTTAATTTGGAGAACTTAATAACGTCTGTCCTTGCGTTGTCGAGATCAAAATCGACCGTTATATCCAGCATACCATGTCAGTGATCTAACGCAATTGTAGAATCAACCATGTAGCAATGTATATTTAAAGCGAATAGAACGTATATAGTTTAATGAACTGTTTGTTAACGGGAAATAATTCCCTAGGTGAAACATTACTTGCGCCTAACAAACACGGCGTTAGCACGAGTTTTGTAACACTCTTTGTAATGTTAAACTGTATAAATACCGGTCAAAAATGTAATCCGTATATATTTGAATAAATACATTTATCATTGCATAGATTTAATCTTGTTTAGATCGACGGATTTTAATCAGTGTGTTAAAGGTCATATAACCCTATACTATCTTGATACAGGAAGCAAGTCATTCGGCAAGCTAATACTGGGACTTTCTGACTGACTGGTCGTCTTATATACAACAATTTGGTCTCATCTTTCTAACCGCTTGAAAATGGTTAATGTTCTAATATCATCTGAGCAATGCCCCACCGCCAATAAATGCTTGATGAAATCAATGATGACGGCGTCATGGAAACGAAACAAAACAGTCGTCATTGACTAAACCAAGTGCGCATTCGGACACCGAGCGACTCGGCATTTTCCGGGTATTTCCGGCGTTTACTAGACGACTTCGTAAGTGGGGCCGTCGCTTTGCCCGTCACACCAGGGGCAGGCCCAGGAGAGGGTCGCTAGACAGACCCCGGACCCTGGTCGCTCATTCAGCCTGTTTGGGTTAACTACGCGGTTCAGACCTATATACACACGCTCATTGCGTGGACCCATGTTGTCAGACTGGCCGTCCAGCGCGAACAAACACTTGCGACAGCGTCTGTAGTCCAGTCCGAGATTGTTTAATATTCGGATATACTCGTTACTGATGTAAATAGTGAGGGTATGTACGCCAGGTCCACAACCATCCACGATTTCAACAATCGTTTCCGTGTCGCACTTGTTACTTCCGTATACCAGCAGGTTGGGATATTCGCAGTAGGCCTCGGCGTCGTTCTCCTGCGTACTGTTATCACGTCCTGAAGAACAAACAGAAATCAAATTATGTAATGCATGTTTCATAATCCGTTTTTATTACGAGGGTGTATATAACACCATGTGACTGGTCAATCGAAATTATTCGAAGAAAAATAATATTGGATGATCAAAAATATTCATTTCATTTGATAATACATAAATATCCTTAAGTCACCCGAACTCGATCACATCTTTCACTGATTTTGCATAAAGCATTTCTTTTTAGAAATGGTGCAAAATCAGTTATATTTATATGGGGTTAATATCCGTCAACATAAATTGTTGCGATACACAACTCTAAATAATGGAGAAAGAAGACCACATAGTCAACTGGGCTGGCCTAGCCACGTATAGAACCATCGGTATTCTGTAAATCAGTCGGTATTCTGTAAATCAGTCGGTATTCTGTAAATCAGTCGGGGGACTGCCTCTCATGGAAACCCATATCCTTCATCAGAATATGAAAGGGGCCAGGTGATTACAAGTTCTGTACTCTAACCACTAGGCCACGGAGGCCCCGGCAACACCAATAGAAACAACCATAGTATGCTTGACAAGAAGTTGCTTAAGATTGGAGACACTGTGGAAGCTTGGAGATAATATTGAACAGTGATAGTGAGAACCCAAGGAGCATAAATGTGTGTTTCAAACATTGTTTACACCAATGTTGGACCCACGTTCTGTACCAGACACTTACCGAAGCCATCATTTGTCTCGCTATCTCCGATGTTGAATACATATCCGCGTCTGTCAGTGTTCGATAGAGTCAGTTTGATTTTCAGCATCCTTCGTCCACAGGCAGGACCCTCCAGGCAGCCATACCTACAACCTTTCCTAGTAGGGGTCAGCCGCTCGAAATCAGCCTGGAACATACATAGTCGTTAACTATTGTTAACCATTCAAAAGAAGAAAATATTATGTAACTTAAGTACATATGTATATTCAGCTGGTCAAGTTTGGGAAGCCGAACTTATCCAGCTCTTATCATGTTGAAATATTATTAATATGAATGGTTATCTGTATTTTATACCCATCCATAAACACTTTCATTAATAGCATTCTCACACTTCTCTGTAAGGAATGATATTGATTATAAAGCTATGTTCAATAATACTTAACTGTATTGTTTTTGATTTATGGTGCTTGTAATATTGATATGTTAATATGTAAGGAACAACATGTAAATATTAACTTTTGAACTTGAACTTGTTAATTCAAACTTATTTAATTGCCATGGATTTTGAAAGGTGTTCTTGCATGTTATATCAAGGTTCGTTTTAACATATGTGAGGAAATCAAAAATTAGTTTCTTTTAAAACTTCAATGCATCTGTAATGTTATATGATATACACTGAAGAGTAGTCAGTCAAGATTTTTTTTTAATTCTTTAAGTGTGTTCACAATAAATTACCATGCATTTAATCCAAAATTGTGACATCGATTTTGAGATCTACCGCAAATACTTACATAAATAACCCTTTTTTTCAACGACATTTCATTAATGCTTTCAAACTGTCTTTTCTGTGAACAGGCACCTTCAAGTTGGTTACGTTCATCACTCGGTCATGGAGACCCCATACTTTAACGTGTGTGTGTTTTAATGTAGGATTTACATTGTGTCAACATTATTTCAGTTATTTCGGTCAAGCCGGAAGAATATTTATTAGCACACAGTTTGGCATTCTCAAAAGAATTCAAATGCTGTCACCGGAAGGCAATTCGCCATTTGACCTTTTTTTTCTTTAAACATATGTTGCCAACATTTTTTACAATGATTTGCAAACACAAATTATACAAGTTAAGGCAAGATGGTCTGGCCACAAGTTATCACAACATTAGATTTGGCCATTCCTCTTTGAAAGAATTACTTAAATGTAGGTCTTCGTTTGTACTTCAGATGGTACATAATGATAATTTTACAAAAGAAGAGAAGACGTAAGTTTTGGTCCAGGTTATTTGAGGATAACGCATAAGAAGGTTAGTTGACTTCACGTTCTGTTCCCTAACCACTAGGCACGGAGATCACGAGTTTTATGTATGACGCCAATTAACCCATTGCCAAACAATAACGACATGTAACCGCTTTGTTGCGGACCATTCTAGAAAACATTGCGGGAAAAGGAGAAATTGCTCTTAACGAGCAACTTCTCCTTTTCCCACTATGTATTCTACCTTATCAGAAGATTATTTATCAATTTCATCACATTTTGAAATGTCGTCTGCAAACTCTTTCAATTTGGAACAGTCGAGAAGTTGGTGTTCGGTAAAGGGTTAACGCAGTACTTACAGTAATAAGCGCGCGTTGGTCACAACCTTGCAGTCGTACTTGTCTGCCGTCTACTGGTGGTTCATCCAGAGTGTCAACTGTAACACCTTTCAGGTCTCCATAATACGTCTTATAGTCAGAATCTGTAGAAACAATTGTAATCATTAGAGGACTGAGACTTAATAATAAATAGATAGATATTTAATTTGACCACCACATGACTCGAGGGTTCAGTGGAAGACTAAAGTAAGTGCTTCATGTCTGTGAAGCACTTACTATAGTCTTGCATTGAACCATCAGTGTGTAAAATTCTTCTTGTAACATAAACACATCAAAGTAGGTCTACACTGTAATACATCTTAATTAGGAACTTTTTATGATATTTTACCGATATCATGTGTTTCTTTATTCTTTCTTTTGCGTTTGCGTTTGAGTACTATTTTCAAAGTTTTAATAGCATTGCGTATTTATACATACCAGTTGTCTTGTAGTAACATAAGATTCCTTTTTTATGCTTATATATAGGCATAGAGCTGGCGTTTTTATTTGTACAGTTTATGGTGTTTAACGCCACGTCAATATTTTTTCAGTTATATAAGGGTTTCCTGGATCAACCAGTACTTGATAAAGATGTGGTTGTTGGTATCTAGAGGCTGGGAGACGATACAGGTGATTACATGAGTATATGTTTTTTAACTTCAATATTACTCTCCGATATTTCCATCATTACCTCACCAATTTTTTTTTTATATGGGTTTTCATCACATCAACATTATTTCAGTAATGTAGCGATGCCCAACTCTTAATGATGGAGGAAGACCCCAAACTCAACTGCCCACAAGGGCTGGTCAAGGTGGGTAGAACCATCGGCATTCCGTAAGTCAGTCGGGAGACTGCCTCTCATGAAAATCCATATCCCTCTCAGGATTTGAACCCACGCGGAGAGGGGCCATGTGATTTCAAGTTCTGTACTGTAACCACTAGGCCACGGAGGCCCCTACCTCACCAATACTTCTCTGGTAACGATTAGAAAGTATGAATTGTACATACATCTTCACACATGCTTTATGAATATATTTTGTAAGCTATAAACATGATTTGGGTGTTTAATGCTGAATAAGATTATGTTATGTTATGTACGTAGGTAAGTTTAAGACCTGGTTACCGTTTTAGCAAACGATTTAAGGAAATACTGGCTTATGTCAAAACTGATTAACATGAAAACTATCAATACAAAAACACAAAAATTGCCATGTGACATCATTTGGAACGTCTTGGAGAGACACAGTGAAATTGGGTGATATCTGGGTTCGAACCCGTCTGCCCAATATCAATTCTTCGTTACCATCGCGGTTTCCTTGGGCTTGTTCGTTCGTGCATTAGTCAATTATAGCTTTTCCTCAGAGAATGTACTTTAACTGAATATAAATTTAACCCTCAGCATGCTGGGCAATTTTCTAAAAATTGATTTTTGTGTTGTCTGCTTTCCAAAAACTTGAATATCTGCTTAATTTTGATGAGGAAAGATACTCAAGAGTAGCAAACAGGTTTGATTACAGGCCAGCCACCAATCTATTTGGCGGCTGGCCTTGATCTAATCAGTGTGCATAAGCATGAAGTCGGTTCCAGCAAGGGTTCAGACCTGTGTACAGCAGTTGGTAATATCTGTACCATGGACTAAGAAAGACAACTTTTGTAAGTTAATTACAAAATCGTAACTACTTGATAAAAATAGTGGTTTTGAATAAGAAATTAAATTCCGCCTTCAAACTATTTAAAATTTGTTTCTATTTTCGGTATATATACACCAAAAGGAACCTGACAAAGAGAAATCTGTTTGTTTATATGGGGTTTAATGCAGTCAACATTTTTGTAATCATGTCATGGCTTTCCTGAATTAACTAGTACTTGGCGAGGGATCTGAAGAGTCTTGTCAAAAGACAATTATCACGAAACCAGATGTAACTTTGGGGTTCGAAACCGGGACCCCGATATATAAAACCACAACAATTGGGCGACAGGGGTACAGAGTTAGAGCGTTGGCCTCCTGTACCGATGGTCCCGGAATCGATCCCCGTTAGGCGAGGTGAAGTACCGGGGCTAACCCTCAAATCGGCACGAGTTCTGGTGAATTAATACCACAACTCATATAGAACTAATTTTGATAATATTATGTATTATGGGGTATCAATTCCGACTTAAAAAAGTTGAGTGTTTATTAGTTAAGTTAAAACCATTTATTTATCATCGATTGTGAAACAAACTCTTTCAGATGATAGCAATCACTCTCGATCATACTTCCCGGATACACAACTAGTACTCGCGTCAAATGTGGCTTAATAAAAGGTCACAAAGTGAGTGCTGATTGCTACTCACGGGATTTGAACCCACAACCCTCGCGTCCCGAAGCCGAGGCTCTACCTATTGACATCCACTGAGTTCTGATTTGTTAGAATGCTGTTTAAAGGCACATCAAAGGAGAGGGGTACAACTAAATTACTGAAAAAATATATGGAGTTCTTTTATTATGTGTATAAAATTCATGAGAATTAGTTTAGAAATGCATTGAGACTCTATTAAATAGACTTATTTAAAATAAGTTATTTTGTGCTTGAAATATAGTTGTCTCCAATTCAATCATGTTTATCAACAACCTGTTTGTTTACATATTCAAAATAACGAATTATGATTGGTCGGTTCAAAAATGGGTGTATCAACTGTCAAGGTCAAACGTGAAGAATCAGGAAAACTGAATTATAAAACTTGCTTATCTGAGTTATTTCTGGTTAACTTTCACATTTAAGTTGTGCTAATGGTGTTTTCTGGTGATAACTATTTGAATCTGTCCAAACGTTTACCAAATAATATAGTTTGATATAGCATTAATCTCCTTTTATGGGTCTTTAACATCGTATCAACAAGTTTTCATCAATGTAACGACTTTCCTTTATGCACCAATACTAGGCTAGGACTCTTAAGTGACTTGCCAAAGGTCAGTACCACGAGACCAGAGGTATCAGTTGGGCTCGAAGCCAGCACACTTAGTTATGAGTGCCCATTGAAAACTAAAGTTGTTGACTATCACTTTTTATTAGATAAGCAACTGCATGTGCATATTAATCGCATACCTACTAATAACATACTTTCCAAATAATCATTGATGCTATTATATTTTTTATTTTGTATATTTTGTAGAGGCATTAATGATTTGAATTCACAAACGTATATTTAATCAAGGACATATCCATGTTTGCTGTAGGAAGTAAAGTCCTTGTGATATGTATTTTGGGGCGGAGGCCATTATGGACAAATAATACATTCTGAGTTGGAGTTCTACTGAAAATTATGAATACAACGTTTAACCCTTTCCCTAATACCAAATTTTCGACTGTTCCAAATTGAAAGAGTTTGCAGACGACATTTCAAAATGTGATACAATTGGAAAGTGATCTTCTGGTAGAGAAGAAAGCATTGTGGGAAAAGGAGAAATTGCTCATCACGAGTGATTTCTCCTTTTCCCACAGTAATTTCCAAAGTCGTCTGCAACAAATTGGTCAAGTGTCGTTATTGTTTGGTAACGGGTTTAGGATAGATCTACAGGTAACACTTGATTGTTTCACCTTACCTTTGTACTTCACTAGGAGCAAGAAAATGGCCCTACACCCCTTGTCGACCCAGACAGCTTGACGGTCGAATCCCCACGCCCCATCTAGATTACATGTACCTGCCGCCGAGAGTTCTTGCTGTATGTCAGCCGAGTAGAGAGTACCGTTCGCCAAGAGAGCATCAAGAGGACAGCGTGCGCACCCATCGGCGTAAGTTCCGCATTGGAGTGTTTCACTCCCGTATGTATATGATGGAGCTGTGTGAATGAAAGAAAATAAAGAATCATGTTGTTGAACTTGTTGTCAAAACTTGCAAAAAGTAATAGAGGGCATGGGATTCTCTCGTTACTTGTTGAAATCTCTGCGTTGATTGTGTAATGAATAAAAGGTGATTCACAACACAATTGAAAAAAAAAGTAATAAAGATTGAGCTGCGCCAAGACAGCGGAATGATGGATTTTCTTTTGTCTTGTCTATATAAGGTTTAAAGGTGCTTCTTCGCGGACGAGAAAACTTAATGCTGAAATTAAATGTCTGGCGTTTAAGAAAGGTTTATAAGTATACGCGTGCATATAGACCTATTATGTCTAAATAGGTATAAGACCACGCCCTGCTTCATTAGTCCGGATTATTCGTTAATCCGGAAAATTTGTTGGGAACGGACGTGTTAGGATTAATAAGATATTACTGTATATGTATGTTGGAATTTATGTTAATTTATTGAGTTCCATTGATACACGTTAATACGTTTTAAGCCATCTTATAACAATTTTGATTAAATTTCAGAACCACCCTCCTTTTACTTACATATTGGGGAAAGGTCAACATTCAACCGGCCTCGTTCACAGCATGGCTTCTTCACGGGACTGCAAGTGGACTTTGGTCTGAATGGCGGTCTTATTTCGTCTGAAATAAAGAACAGTATAGTCGAGGAAAACGGAAACCTTTCGCCGTGTAATGCTCTTAACAAAAGTGTTAATGTGGGAAAGCAGTCAGTGGTCTGACAAGATAATTGTGTTATAATCTTAACCACGAGGTCACGGAGACCCCTCACCAAGCCTTTCTTTGACACATCCGCTTAAGCAGACGTTAGAAACAACCGTGACAAAAAGACAAACTGCTTCTCATGAGCATATTTCTGTCATCTTGGCCTAGTGGTTAACCCATTACCAAACAATGGCGACATTTGACCACTTTGTTGCAGACGACACTGGAAAAAAATGTTATTGTTATCGTTAACATGAGCTATTTCTCCTTTACCCAAATTTTTTTTTGTCCTATTAGAAGATTATTTTCCAACTTCATATTTTGAAATGTCATCTGCAAACTCTTAATTTTGGAGTTGACAATTCGGCGTTTGGTAAAGGGTAAGGCGTCCGTATTGGGATAGGGAGGTCGAAGATTCCAGCTCCACGGGAACTGTTTACAGTTTCCCCCAAAAAAAATGTTTCTCGTGGAACTTGTTTCGAAATGGCCGGTTTTTGGGCCGCGAGCTAGTTAGATTTAATGGTTACCGACTAATATCCGCTTGACGCGTGACAAAGTGATAGAAATTGGGAGGTACATGGTATAATCAGCGAAAAGTATCTCATAAGCCAAACTGGCTGGCCCTTTCAATAGGAGTGACACAATAATCAAACAAAAGCATTTTCCTTTACATGTACCTTACAAAATAATAAAAGTGAATAACGTGTAACCGGATAGATAAATAAATGAATGAATAAATTCATAAACAGAACAGAACAATCGTTAATCTCTCAGGTACAATATGTACAGCATGAGGTATAAAACACTTCAAATTAAGGGCCAAAGTTACACGTAAAGTGGTAAGGAACAAACAAATCATAAATATAAACAATAATAAAGATTAATCAATGAAACCATACCTTCCTTCTTCACCTGTAGTCGGAAGACGGCCTTGCATCCCTTATCGACCCAGACCGATTCGGAGTCGTACCCGTAGGCTAAATGCTGGCTGCAATCCCCGCCTATTTCCTTCTTCAACGAGGAAGACGTGATGTAACCTCCATAATAACCACACCGCTGGAATTTGTTATCATAGCTCTGACATTTCAAATAAGTTGGTTCAATACCTGAATAAAGAATTAGAACGTGTTGGTCTGTTTTGAGTATCTTCCGCTGATTTTAATCATTATTACAGTTCTAAGTCGGGGTGTTATTGCAAATCGATAAGTATATTGTAGCGGGGTTGGGGGTTGGGGTAAATGTTTTTGTGATTTGTCAACATTCAAGACCGAACCAGACGACAATCAAAGAATAATTAAGGTAGAATACCCATAATCCGCCATTTTGACTTTCCTCCGTGGGATGACTTCGGTTGTTCTCGGTAAACATCGTTCGGAACCGGAACTATTCGGGTTACGCCGAATAGTTCCGGCCCCAAACAATGTTGGTCAAAATAATCTGACGTGAAGATTGCTTTTTATTTTCTGATGGGGCAATCTACGGGAGATATTGCCCGATGAAAAAAAAATCTCAATATTTTCCGTTCGTGTCAAATTAGTTTGACTACGAACGACGTATACCGAGAATGACCGAAGTAAACTGGCGATAGAACGAGTTTCAAAATGACGGATTATTGGTATTTTATCTTGATATCTCATTACGACAAAGGGAAGATACCTTCTTGAATTTACATAACATAAGCATATTGCTCTATTATGCAGCTTCTATCGATTCAACACGTCTCTTTCAAATGTAGTTTGAGATATGTGAGCTAAACAAGTATACCGGACCTGAATCGTATTTTTCTAAACTCTTTTCGTAACAAAAGAAATTGACTTTAAATAACGTATAGGACAATCCTTTTTTGATTTGATGTACCGCAGTTTGATAAAGCACTAACGACATAAAATCAAACATATGTTTATCAAAGATGCTTGTTCACAAAAGAGAGAAAATGAAAGTCGAACAAAATTGTCGTCGAAACAATACCGTATTGTATTGGTGTCTGATATTCAATTAAGAGTAGCCTCTGAACGCATACTTATTTCAGGAAGCGTTAATGTATCACAGAAGTACAGTTTATATGCGGTGTAATCCCAAAACGATGTCACGCTTCTGGGTTTAGACACTGCTTATTCACTGCAAACACACTTAAAAGAATTAAAAATCTTCTTATTTTGCTTTGCTTTCAATGACCATTCTTTAGGACGTTTCATATTACAGTACAGTAGATGTGCAGTTTTAAAGTTATAAAGTAATTAGTTCTTGACTTCTAAATTTCCTTACATCTGTGAACGAGCAGTTTTAAAGGATGAGAAACAGAAATCTGAACAAAACTCTTACCATTGACATGTGGTAGTATGATTATAGCAATAGCTCCCAGAAGGAACGCCCGCAGGCCGGGCGGGTTATCGATGCTGTACATATCAAACTTACGACCTGACAAGGCTGTATGGGAGAGTGTTACTGCCCGCGGACCAGTTTGGGTATATATACATATTCACTCTAACCTTCACCTATGTCAACACGGTAACCAATGGAAACCGTACATGTGTACACGTGTTTATACGTGCGTGGAACATGGGAATCCTGCGTAAGGCGTGGATATCGCGCGTACATATATTAGAGGGGAATCTTAAGGTATTCCACCCCTAATGGAGAACAGTCAGAATAGCAAAGTCAAATATCTAACAGAACAAATGCCCTTATAAAATAAAGTGTTATATCATAAGAATTTTCTATGAATTGGAATTGTTATTTGCCACCTTTCATTCATGTGATTTTACTTTCAATGTTAAAGTTGATATATAAGGGGAGGTAACTACTACGGATTCGATTATAGAATTCATTGATATTTATTTTGTAAATATGAACTTAAAATCAGACAAATTCGGAGATGTGGCTTGGTGGATGCCTTTGGGGTGGTAAATACTTTATTTACATTTCAATGTATTCTTTAAATAAAGCAGAAACAAGGTTTTCCGTCAGAGGTGAAATACCTTAACACGTAATGTGTTCTTATCAAACAGGACCTATATGCATAAATATAGACTCCGGAACTTAACTGTCAACATGGCATAGAATACCCCACGGATAAGTTAATTGGTAGATAAAGATTCTGAAACTTTACTGTCAATATGGAATAGAATACTCCACGGACAAGTTAAGCGGTAGATGAAGATTCTGAAACTTAACTGTCAATATGGCATTGAATACTCCACGGACAAGTTAATTGGTAGATAAAGATTCTGAAACTTAACTATCAATATGACATAGAATACTCCACGGACAAGTTAATTGGTAGATAAAGATTCTGAAACATAACTGTCAATATGGCATAGAATACTCCACGGACAAGCAAAGCGGTAGATGAAGATTCTGAAACTTAACTGTCAATATGGCATAGAATAGTCCACGGACAAGTTAATTGGTAGATAAAGATTCTGAAACTTAACTGTCAATATGGCATAGAATACTCCACGGACAAGTTAAGCGGTAGATGAAGATTCTGAAACTTAACTGTCAATATGGCATAGAATACTCCACGGACAAGTTAATTGGTAGATAAAGATTCTGAAACTTAACTGTCAATATGACATAGAATACTCCACGGACAAGTTAATTGGTAGATAAAGATTCTGAAACATAACTGTCAATATGGCATAGAATACTCCACGGACAAGCAAAGCGGTAGATGAAGATTCTGAAACTTAACTGTCAATATGGCATAGAATAGTCCACGGACAAGTTAATTGGTAGATAAAGATTCTGAAACTTAACTGTCAATATGGCATAGAATACTCCACGGACAAGTTAAGCGGTAGATGAAGATTCTGAAACTTAACTGTCAATATGGCATAGAATACTCCACGGACAAGTTAATTGGTAGATAAAGATTCTGAAACTTAACTGTCAATATGGCATAGAATACTCCACGGACAAGTTAAGCGATAGAAAAGATCCCGGAAATCAACTGTCATTAGGGCATAAAATACTCCATGAAACAAGTTGAGTGGTAGATAAAGATCCTGAAACTGCCAACATATCATTATATTTTCTACGGACAAGTATGTGGCAGATAACAGTCCCGAAATTTAACTGTCCATATGGCATAGGATATTCCGCGGACAAAAACTTAAAAACTTAACTGTCCGAACGCCATTAAATAATCCACAGACAAGTTTCGTACATTATACGGGTCAATCATATTAAGGTACTTTCAGATCGACAGCGGTCGCCTCAGCTATTGGAGCCATTGCTTTGTCGCACCTTCTATTCGAGACGTTCTGCGAAGGACTCTGATTAAGGACTATATCACGCCTGGAATTTGAGAATCGGTAGGTGGGGTACGAATTTCTTATATTTAGGAATTTGGATAATTGTAGTACATTACGAGAGCCAATAAAATTTAACAATACTATCTTGCATTGTTATACAAGCTCCCACTTCTATATACATGGTAATTACGTATTGTATAACGAACCGGTTGTATCTCATTCATAATGAACCTTTCCCCATATAAAAATATGTGTCGTACTTGGTGTAATAATCTAAAGTACTTACTTAACGCTTTACCAAACGCAAAATTTTTGACTATCTCAAATTGAAAGAGTTTGCAGACGACATTTCAAAATGTGATGAAATTGAGAAATAATCTTCTGATAGTGCAGGAAACATTTTGGGAAAAGGAGAAATTGCTCTTTAAGAGCAATTTCTCCTTTTTCCACAATGGTTTCCAGAGTCGTCAGCAACAAACTTTTCAACTTTCGATTTTGTCAGGTAATGGATTAAGACATCCAGATTCACCACTTTAGTGTTATATCCAGAATCACGGCAGATAGACAAATCAAATTCATACCTTTATTCTCTACTCGAATGAAAGCTATACATACAAGCATGTAGCACGAACAATTGTCACTGTCAACATCAATATAACTCTTTTTACAGTCATAAACCAAAAAGTCCGGATACATTTATATTTTAGAGAGTAAATCACAACGATTTTTCTAAGTAAATTTAAATTGTCATGACATGATCTAAAATTAAAGAAGGACGCCATAGTAACAGTTTAAGAAATGAAGGATTATGTGATTTATGTGCATTGCATGATGTTGAAGACTAATACCATTAACATTTAATTTGCCCTTATTTCAAATGTCCATATATTTACCGAAGTATTACATCGAACACCCCAGTATGTACGAATCCATCAATCTACTTAGTACTAATAAAAACATGATTCATTCAACTTTCTAGTTACTACAAGCATGCATATAGAATAAAAAGAAGTTAGTATTCTATACAATAAAAAACGTTTCAGGAATTGTATTAAGTTAATCGAAGTCGTCACTCTCATCTTGTATGTCTATTGCATTTGTCTGTTTAGTATATGTAAAAGTCGCCAATGCACATTTTTAAAGCATGCATGTAAATAGAGATTGGAAATAACCTTTGTGCTTAATGTTGAAATAAAATTATGTTACCTTGAAATTGACAGCAACAGCAGACGAAAAATATGTATTGTGATAATGTATAGAAACCATTGCGACAAAAGCAGAAAAAAAATATTCTTTTATTAGCAGCCAACAAAATGGATGAATACTGGGGTAAAGGGTGAAAAAAGTAGATGAAACATTGTCATTTGACCATATCTTTACAAGGGATGACTCAGATGTAATGGGGTTAAAGGGAATATCTCACAGACTAAGATCTTATCATATATATATGTAACAATTCTCCTATGGATAAAGCGACAAAAACATATATAAATAGGAACAATTAACTAGATTATTGATTCGCTACTTAACCTACTTTTTTTTTCTTTTTAGTCAATGTATAGTACATTCATCTTGCAAATAAAGTAAACCTTTTAACCCTTTCCAAAACAATAACGACATTTGATAACTTTGTTGCAGACGACTTTAGAAAACATTGTGGGAAAAGGAGAAATTGCTCGTAACGAGCAATTTTTCCTTTTCCCACAGTGTTTTCTGCCCTATCAGAAGAGTATTTTCCAATTGCATCACCTTTTGAAATGTTGTCTGCAAACTCTTTCAATTTGGGACAGTCGAAATTTTGTTGTTTGGGAAAGGGTTAAACGGTATATTTCATAAACCTCTCCAATGAGAAATTATTCAAATAGTTAAGACCGTCTGGGAAGCAGACTACAGAATTGGTATTCACTCTTATCACGTGACACTAGCAAGTGACGTCAGAGTGCCAGCCGATGAATGTTTATAAAACAGAACACAACATATCTAAATAGAGATTAAGCATATTAGCTCATTGTTCTTAAATAAACAATTAACTGCATAACAATGAAAATAGTGCCATTTCATATGTACAATTCAACTTAACAAAAAACATTGTTCTGAAATAACAATTAAACTTCTAATTTACTCTTATCAGAAATAATGTTGACAAAGTGTATAAATAGCCAGCGATGCCTTGCTAAACTGAATTTCTAACTTATTTCAAGTATTAACTAGAGCCATCAACGATGGTTTTCATTCCACAAAGTTTTGTATAAGAGTGTTAAAAACATATTTCAACAATCCTAAAACACATCTAATTACCATTTCGTGACATAAAGGTTTTTCAATATTTTATAAACTGAAGTTTCCACCAAGGCACTTAAAGGCGTGAACATAATTGATGCTTGAATAATGAATTAAAGAATGGTGGTTTATGTAGTAACAGGTTACGTTTAACTCTTGTTTATATCAGAACACACTCTGTGGGCTGGTCCCTTTAACCATCTGAGTTCACTTTCAAGTACCATTCATTTCCTTGGTGTGACTGTTGACCCTAGTAAGCGTACTAATATACCGAGCTTTGTTGTTATTACAGTCTGAGATGTTGTAGAATACTAGCCTTGTAGCTAGAATCATAACGCATTATTTGTGAGGTGTTTGAATATTTGATAAAAAGTGTGAAAGTGCGATCAAGATTCTCTGAAAGTATTTCTGTGTCGTGCTTGATATTGTGACTAATGAACAGACACTTCTCTTTCTACCAGAATGTGTGCTGGAATCGGGATTGTGTATGAATATGTTTTAACGGAAAATATGCCACGGAAATAAGATAACAAAACATATTGACAGAAAAATATCAACATATCACGGAAACCCAATAACAGAAACATAATTACGGAAACGTAATACATATTTACAAACGTAATTACAGAAACATGAAAGGCAATACCAATCCAGTTTAGGTGTATGGACAGGAAAACATGGCTTAATTGCAGAAAGACTTAAGACGATTTGATGGTAGCAAAAGTCTTAGAGTCTGATATTGGCATTTAATCGGACTATACCCAATCTGACGCTTGCTTGTACAAATTTCGCGATTTTCTTTCGCCGAAATGAACGAGGAATATCTAGTTCCGGTCTACGAACCGAATCACACATATGACGTCATAGTCTATGATGAGCCTCGGAATGGTACGCAACAAAATGGCCAAAGACCTGCAAGAGCCATGATTGAAATTCCGAGAACAAGTCCTCGGTGCACAAGAACTGATGACGTCACCACTACAACAAATTCCGTAAAAAATCGTAGATTCTCCAAACGATGTTGGATTGTTACGGGACTAGCTGTATTTGTCTTTTGTTTGATATTGACTTTAGTTAATATCATACTGTTGTTGTCTATCAAAGGTCATCAGGTGTGTATACTTAATTTTACTACTGTCCCATGTGTTTTGGTTACGTATGACCTTTTATTCAATAAGTTGTTGCTACAATAAAAGCCTAGAAAAATAAGCAACCCCCTCCCCCGTTGCCAACATTATCTGCGATTCTATTTTACCATTGTGATATCTTGCATTTTAATATCTATAATATCTATTTGAACTTCATACTAATGTGTGTGTGCTGTATTTATTCCACTACAAATAGGATGTGGTGTCGTTAGATATTCCACTACAAATACGATTTGTTGTCATTAGATATTCCACTACAAATACGATTTGTTGTCATTAGATATTCCACTAAAAATACGATTTGTTGTCATTAGATATTCCACTACAAATACGATATGTTGTCATTAGATACTCCACTACAAATACGATTTGTTGTCATTAGATATTCCACTACAAATACGATGTGGTGTCGTTAGATATTCCACGACAAAAACGATTTGTTGTCATTAGATATTCCACTACAAATACGATTTGTTGTCATTAGATATATGGTTAATCATACAGTTTGCTGTAGCCTAGCAAACTATTCCCTTTGTATAATGACAACAAAACAATGCATTTAACGTTTTTAATTACACAATGGTGAGTAACCCAATCAGTGCAAGAATATCTTTTACCCATGTTACTATGCCATAGATAGGGAATTGGGTCAGGATGTTGTGTTTGTCTCGATGGTTTCTGCCTAATATCAGAACAACTTGTTATTAATTCTTACTAATGCAATTAGTGTCGTCGTCTCCTGTGCTTGCATTATTGGGACAGTCGAAAATAGAAATGTAATATTGTACTAAAATAGCAACATTCTTATTAATCCTCTAACTTTCAGTTTTGTCGCAGTAACATTCTACATGATACCAACCTATATTCCTCGAATCCGTGCCAGTGTAACAGTTTTATGGCCAGTAACAATAATGATTATAACATTTATCTTATCTAACGATCATTTATTATTGGTTTTAGATCTTGTCATCAGTATCGAAGTGATGGAGCGATGTACGGATGTGTCTAGATTAATTACTAATTATCAATTGCAACCATAGGATAATTTCAACAATCTAATTGTCTTTGTCATTTTCATATGTAACCGTTCCGCAAAACATGTTTTCAAAGCAATGCTCAAGTAGATTACCCAGAAAAGTGTATATGAAATTTTGAAACGGAAACGGCGTTGAATATCACGTCCTTAACTAATCGAATGTACTAAATAAAGGGTTATACGGCATGGTACTATCTCCAGGTATTAGCACTTAGGTGTAATGTGCAAAATTATAGTTTCTAGTTTCGTTTTCCTGGGTAGAACTGTCCTATTAGGTCGAGTGTACTTACGAATTCTTCACGAGAAAATACTAATTCTATCGCTGGAAAAATAACTAAAGCATTTTTAAAGCTTATTAATTTCACCATCGACGACTGTTTCCTGGATACTGCACCAATATGCGCGCTGATTCGTGGGTAAGTCCCGGCATCGTACATATCGCCTAGCGGGGATTCGAACCCAGGACCGTCGGTTCAAGACGCCGACGCTCTACCACTGCATCGCTGTAGCCCAGTTCTTTTTGCTTACCCCTTCATCTTGTTCTGTTTTTGTTGTTTTTCCCAGAACACGCACACCTCTAACGTTGTCGGGGTCAGAGGTCAAGAGGTCAACGCTAGCTGGTATTGGGGGTCATGGGGTCCGTGCTCCGCGGAATGCGGATATGGCTTGAGGTCACGTGATCGTTATTGTGGCAACGAGCGATGTAAGGACGGGATCACAGACAAGACACTTTGTAATGCCGGCGAATGCGAGGGTAAAACGTTTATTTTTTGTGATAAGAATATTTTTCTTGACCTTTTCCTTTAAGTTGAAATGAATGACTGTTCCTTATAGTAAATAATAACAATAGTGTAACGATCCGAGCAAATGAACCTCTTTCAAAGACACAAACACATCCGATCAGTGAAAAACACTGCCGTACACTGAGCGGTTGCGTTGTCTATATATATACCAGCATGTTCTCTCAAACAATGCATTAGATTCCTAATTTGCATATACGTTCAACGAACGTTACAATAGCTTGAACTCGGTACACTTTAAATCCTCATTAGATAAGAGAGGTAAACATTGTGAATAAAATAATTATTTAGCGATGATATGATATGATTTAAAACCTTCCCTAACTTTCATTATTCTGAAACCGACTTCATGCTTATGCAAACAGGTTAGATCCAGACTAGCCACCCAATCAATTTGCGGCTAGCCTGTGATCCAACCTGTTTGCTACTCTGGGTATATTTCCCCAACAGAATCAAGAAGATATTTAAGATTAAGGAAAGCAGGCGACACAATTATGTATTTTTAGAAAATTTCCCAGCATTCTAAGAGTTAAATGCCTGAAAAAAAAACTAATAACTTGCCCTGTTTCGATATGTAGTCCTTTGTTTCCCATACTCGATTTCAATCGAAACTTTGTCCGTTGAGGAGTATTTGGATAACGCCATTTCCACAATGTTTCAAACATATCGAGGCAGACAGTATATCTAACCAATCTCTTGATGTTTCATCAGCATTACTAGTTCGTCCTTAGAAGTCGAAGATGACCAAGATTTCAATTCTCTTTTTTAAGTGTTTGTGTTGTGAGTGCGAAGATGACTGATGAGCCCAATTGTGGCTTGGAACTTCATTCTACATAGACATAAACATAAGCTAGTACAACTTTTAGTCATATACAAAATACCTGTTTAAAATTACTTTTCATAACATGTTACCGTCGTCTCAAAAATGAAAAAGAAAAATAATAACCGCCATGGAAGAAAGATTTTCGCAAAATGTAAATGAGATTAAGCATGATGTATAAAAGTTAACTATCTAATCAGTAATCATGGAATTTATACATATGTTTCTAATTTCAAATGCATGTTTTATAAATTTTGCTGAATTTTGCTACAAATCGGGCAGAATAGTCCAGATGGGAGTGGGTCAACGCTTCCTTCTCCTCCTGTTTTGCCCTCTTTTGCTCTGCTAGACTGCCGCGATGCTGCTTATACAAATTGGCTAACACTTTCATTCTTGAACGCTTGGAACCAATGTTTTGGTTTCAGCGAATCTTTGAACCACTTCTTCTGACCACCATCTGGAGCGTGAGCTATTTTCTAGTTCTCAATCACCGTTACAACATTACATAAAAGTTAACTCTCTGTCTATTTGATAAAGGGTATTACACGATTACTTATTGACATCGTAAATATTCATAATAGGATGTGCATTTTTGATTGATAATTAAGTGAACGCTTAACTAAGACAGGCGCATAATTACATGTATTCGGCGACGATTAAGTTGTAGAGTGGAAGACTATTACATGTAAATAGCTCGATGCTGTCTTTTCTCCTTTTTCTTGACTCGACAAATAAAATGGCGTTCAAATATCGCACAGTTGCACTCCTCTGCGTGCGACCTCGTCTATTTATATACATGTAGTTACAATAAGGAAATAATGTTTTGGGTCGTAGAGTCGAAAGGTCTGCCGGAAATGACCGCATCTTCACTTTTGGTGTATCAAGTGTTGTGTCCGTTACCAGAAAAGGAGATTGTTTTCACCCTTGTTTTCGTGTTCTCTTATGTAAATCGCCTAAGGCTAGAGGGTTCTTTTAATACCCGATCCCGGACCCAATTTTTGCCGTTTTGTAAAAAAAGGGAGAAAATAAGGCGCCTGGTTCATGAACAAGAGTTGTCAACCAAACATGGCGGACGGGTAGTCCAGATTCTGGTCTCGAAGGCTATGGCTATCTTGACTGACGCCTTCGTAACGAAGCACAATTAATGTCCAAATGTTGCAAAAGCTTTGTTCAAGGATCATTTTTGAGACTAGGCGGAGGGCAACGATTATGCAATTCTGTCTTAAATTATCTTCGAAACACGCATCAATCACCCCCAAAAGACTTGTTAAAGGGTACGGAAACGGCGCGTTTTGCTGATTGAGTGCTGGTCTAGTTATATACTATATTATACGGGTACATAACCATGAAGTCGACCGCGCAATTTAACATTTTGAAACGTTGGAGCAATTACTTCCCTCCTTATGTGGACTTTTTTTCTGAAAAGGTTCGAGTATCCAAAAATGAAAAAAAAACTGGTCTAAGTTGAATGGAATTTCGATCCATTGAACACAATCATGTGTCAGTACAGATACTTATAATAGCCTCGTTGTTAAAAATGAGAATGTTCCCTTTTATCTATCTGCTTGGTACCATGTTAACACTCTTATTGCTCGAACCGACTTCGTGCTTATGCAAACAGGTTGGATCTAGGCCAGCCGCCAGACGCCAAATAAATCGGCGATTGGCATGTTATCTAACCTGTTTGCTTCTCTTAATATCTTTCCTAATCAAAATAAAGCCGATGTTAACTGTTTTGAAAGGCAGATGATACAAAATCTTTTTTTTTAGAAAAAGTATCCAACATTCTAAGGGATAACAGTGTATTCGTCGTATTACGGTTGCACCAGTATTATGTCAGGGCTCGTACGTCTCTAGTCAAGGATCGATTCCACCAGTTGGGAAGGGAGGTTTCGAACCCGACAACCTTGGCTAATTGTCTTTTATCTATGCCACAAGGTCAAAAAAGACCTTTGCATCTTTCTTGTTAAGTGGTACATCCGTTAACAACGAAACAACGTTAGCCGGGTCAGGTATAAACAGTGCACAAACGTTCGCGGAATGTTAATGAATGTTTGGGAACCTGGTCCATTGTTATAGAGAACACACGGCTGGTCATATTTGTAAATAGACAACACAACGCATCAGTGGACGATGCATCAGCAGGCAGAATGATCATGTGACCATTATTTACGAACAATGTCCGAACAAGATAGCCGCGCCACAGGTATATTTGCTTTTTTTCAGCAGATTACTTTCATTTTCCACTTTTTCATATACGCCATGTTTCGATAATCAGCTTTCCGATTCTGGTGGTATATGATAACCCATGGTTTATAAAGGCGTTACGTAGAGAAATCGCAGTCGATGGGTGATGTTTAGGTTATTCGAATCCCTCGACTCGAAAATAACTGCAGGGTCTTGGAGCGAATGGCATGGCCAAAATGGAACCAACATTCACCGGCGGTTGCGAAAAATTGATCGTCGGAACATGAAGTATATGAAAAAGTGGAAAACAAAGTTTAATGGTGCTATTTAGGTGTATGAGTTTCTACTTGCGCAAATATTTTTCGTTAGTCGTTTAGTAGAACGGTACCCAGGACCCAAGGTTAAGATCTATCTATGCGCCCATTGTTTAATTGACTTAATCCAATATATGTTTCGTTTTTCAGACGTCTCACAACCCGTTGGATTTTCGGCCGCCCTTCGCAGCAGTTTGGAGAATGTGGACATGGGCACAGTTATTGTGTACGAAAATGTCGCCTATAATCACGGGGGAGGCTACGATGAAGACACCGGGGTTTTTACTTGTCCAGTTTCCGGCGCCTATATGTTTTTGTTATATATCCAGGGCGTCTATAGGGCCGGAGGTGCGTCCCAAACCAGCCTCGCTTTCGTTGTGGACGGCAATTCGATGAGGTCGGTCGTCTCTCAGCCGGTGCAAACCGGCCAAGATGAGACTGGTGGTAACGCCATTGTTTTTTACATGAACGCAGGCCAGAAAGCCTGGGTAGAGACATATTATGACGATAACCAGAATATTTATTCCGGAAGAACAACGTTTACTGGGGTCCACTTACGTTAACACTTAGAATGCCAATAAACTTTGTGTCGTCTGCTTTCGAAAAACCTTAAATGTCTGATAGATCGTGTTAAGGAAAGCTACCCAGAGTAGCAAACAGGTTAAATCACTGGCCTGCCGCCAATTTACTTGGCGGCTGACCTGGATTTAACCTGTTTGCGTAAGCATGAAGTCGGTTCCAGCACAATAAGGTTTATCCATGTCTTTTGTCACGTACTCTTCCGTTTCATACGCGACTTCTGCATTGAATTAAGCACAAATTATAAATCTACAGAAATCGATTATTGAAGAGAACTTAACTCAAGGCGGCAAGTTTCAAGACAGACTGATAGCTCGGCGCTAAATAAACTTCATGGAAATTTTCAAGAAACGGCACAAAGAAAATGGAAAAGAAAATCACAAAATTGATCTTCTACTTCGATCTAAAAATGCCTAATTCTTTCAATTTTGTAGAAGGACAATCATTGTTTTAACCCTTTCGGGCATTTTATATTAGTACATATTTGGCAGAAACCGTTGTGACAACAGAAGCAATTGATTGTTACCGACATGCTCTTTCTGACAACATTATTTCTTACCAGATCAAAATTTGAAACATATATATCTTAACCCATTTCCAAACAAAAACGACATTTTACCACTTTGTTGCAGACTACTCTGGAAAGCACTGCGGGGAAGCAAGCAATTTCTCCTTTTCTCACAATGTTTTCTAACCTATCAGAAGAGTATCTTCCAATTTCATCGCATTTTGAAATGTCGTCTGCAAACATTTTGATTAGGGACAGTCAAAAATGTGGCGTTTGAGGGTTAAAAGACTGTTTTATGTTCGTCTGTTGTTACTTCAAGTTGCGTCAAATAAACAATTTCTTACATCTGGCAAAATAGTTCCATTCTAATACAGAAAAAACATTACATGTCTATGTTAATTTACCTTACCGTTTTACATCGATTGAGGAGGAAGCATAAAGCTTGTTCAAGACCACTCTCGATGATTGTTTCCTAGATATTAAACCAGCACTCGCGCTGATATGTGGGCTAGTACCGGAAATTTTCACCTAGCCTAACGGGGAATCGAACCTGAGACCCTCGGTACAAGTTAAGTACTACATAAGTTTAGTATGCTGTCAGTTTCAAGTGGTGCTCGTGTGAGGAAGTTTTTCCATCTCGCATGATGGTTTCCACCAAACATCTCCAGGGGCGTACCTAGACTGAAATGAATGTGTTCGAACCTCATTCTAAGGGGGTCTTGGGGCTTGCTCACCGGGGACGATGCAGTCTGAAATCGCTCAGGTGCGTTCTGGTATGTATTTAAGAGAACAAAACTTTATTTGATATATTGTGTTTAAGAAGGAAATAGAGGTCCTTTCTGTTGCGTTTCTTTTACTTCATGAAATAAAAATGTAGGCACGTGCCTAAAAGAAGCAACGCCAAATAACAACATGTTTATCCTCACTATATTGTGTTTACGTCTGTAGTTGCATTTCATTTGTGCACGTGATGAAAATGTTCTCGATTTGTCACGAAGATTTCTAAGTTGTTTGACAAAATATACTAAATGTATATCATTAGCATTTCATATCATTCGTCTGGTGCACCTGCGATTGAGCCGAATAAAACATCATTTCTGTTCAGGGGTCTACGTCATCAGTAACGTCAAAGCGCACCTGTCGATCACAACGATCATTTACGGTAACCCACAGCCAAGCTTAGCTGCTCGGTGAATCGTGTTGCATTTCTAAGTAATTCCAGTCTTCAGGAAATGAACATGTTGCCATGTGTAACAAGTTCTCAGAGAATGCAAAGGTACTGCTAAGCGAACGATGACACTCCAAAACCAGGGACTGTTTTCCAAGGAATGGGAAGAGACCTAGACCTGCTGATTTTGGGAAATGATGAATTTGGAAATCTAAAAGCTGGTGGGACTTAAAACTTTTTGGAAAACTGCATGGTCTTAAAGAGATTTAAAATTGGGTCTTTTAAGGGCCCCTGTTGAACTTGAACTTGAAAGCGCCAATCGTTTATTACACAAGCCTTTAATTAAAGGCAATGGTCCTAAGGTACATCATCGGCATCGGGAGACGAGGGTTCGTTTCTCTTATCCCATTCCCAGACAATAACGACAGTTGACCACTGCAGAAGACTCTGGAAAACATTATGGGAAAATGAGAAATTGCTCTTTACGAGCAAATTCTCCTTTTCCCACAATGTTTTCTGCCCTATCAGGAGACTATTTTCAATTTCAACACATTTTGAAATATCGTCTGCAAACATTTTCAATTTGGGACAGTCGAAAATTTGGCGTTTGGTAAAGGGTTAAGAAGTATAATCTACCTTTTGATTTTCATTCAGCCCGAAGAACGGGGATATATCCAAGAAGTAAAATCAAGAGCGATTGCTATACGTAGAAAGAACTTGTTTTTTAATTAAAAGAAGTTTTAACTTATAAGACCCCAATCGACCATATGCGGGATCTATCGTTCCGTACCAGTCTCTTGACATGCCAAACTGAAGATTTTATGATGGAATGTATAATGGAAATTATTATGAAAATGATATAAAGCTTAATACGTAATTCAATATACAAGTGTCGTATTTGTTTTATCTGCATACAAACTTTAGGTATCATACATTATCTCTGTATTTTCAATAGAAATTTTCAGCGGTGAGTCTTCAGTATGACAGATTTTAGACTTAGAATACGTTTACTCTTGGGGGATTAGTATAATCTTTCGCAGTTTGTCTATTGGTGGATCTCGCTTATGATTTTTCGTTATATTTACATTTATATTACTGGTAAAGAGCATAATTGTCAAAAGTTTGCCGAATAAATAATTGAATATGTGTACACAATAGTTCTTGTTTTTCAAAAAGATGGCATCATTTAACGTCGGAGAGGTAGGTGGACCCTTTCCCAAATGCCAAATTTTCGACTGTCCCAAACTGAAAGAGTTTGCAGAGGACATTTCAAAATGTGATGATATTGAAAAAGCAATCCTCTGATAAGGCAGAAAACATTGTGGGAAAAGGAGAAATTGTTCGTTAAGAACAATTTCTCCTTTGCCAACAATGCTTTCCAGTGTCGTCTGCAACAAACTGGTCAAATGTCGTTATGTTTGGTAATGGGTTAATACTTATTCTTTTTTTTTTTCAATATTTCTTTACATAAAGACTTTAGAATGACCAAATTGACACATCATTTCATGGTATATAAGTTGTTGTAATTATCTCCCTTGTTATCATTTTTCATGACTTGTCTCCCCTGAAAACTGGTGAATTCTATTTTCTCCGGTTTTCTTAGTCCGAATGATCCAGACGTAGATATTTCATTCTACGCAGTTACAGCTTGGATCATCCGAGTTACGGTTTTCTATGGCATAGTTTGATTTCTTTTTATAATCTCAATCAGTATCATGTAATACATCTTCCTTCTACGAGATTCTTCTCAAAAATCAAACAGGGTCATCTTTATGACAGAAACAATAAATTTCCCGTAGCCTTCAATATTTATTTTTGTATTGACCATCTCCCCTAATTGAGGTTATAATGGAAGAGTTTTTCGGTAAAACCTATTCATTTGTTAGAATCTTCAATGTGACAGTTTCATAAAGTTACTACCATTCAGTATTAAGATATGCAACATTCTTATCAGGGGCCATAAACCGTAATACAGACATGGGTGATTCAGAAAGCTCCAGAGGGTTTCTGGAAGACATGCATCCTGTATCATAAGCTAGCATCAGACTAAAGTAATTCACATTTTGGTTAAGAACGGTCGTTTAAATCAACAACATTAGTCACATTGTAATAAAAGCTGGCATTACAGATGACGAACAACGATTTGCCTTAACCATGCACTTTCTTCTAAAAATCGCAACGAAAGAATAATTGACATGTCGCAATAATTAAGATCAGGCTAAGCACCAAATGACGAATGTGGTTAAAGGTGGTTTAGAAAGAGTAAACAAACGTTTTCTAATGAATTATTTATTCTTTAGCTTATAGCAACAACGTACTGTGTTTTATAACAGCAAGCGATCACTTAATTCCATAAAATATCCAATGCAATTAACATAATAGTATGTCATAAAAGAACAATTTTAAAAAATATGATCATAATGATAATATAATAATACATGAACATTTTGACATCAAGCCTTTCCTATTGTTGAATTAGGAATAGTATGTAAATGAAGAAGACGGAATATAGGGAAATAAGGACACATTCTCTAAAACTAAGCAGATGTTTCAACCCTTAGAATGCTGGGTAATTTTCTAAAAGTAGATTTTTATGTTGTCTGCTTTTCAAAACGTTAAACATCTGTTTAATTTTGTTAAGGGAGGATACTCAGAGTAACTAACAGGTTAGATCACAGGCTAGTCGCCAATTTACATGGTGGCTGGCCTGGTTATTACCTGTTTGCATAAGCATGAAGTCGGTTTCAACACAATAAGGGTGAAGACAATGAATGTGAAGTGTGGGCAGATATTTAACCAAGATAGTATCAAAATTCCCTTTAAACAAAGTACATACTTTCAAATTTAATCTACAACTGACACGAACAGAGATGTTAATTGGTTGGTGACAATGTCCCTACTTATATACATGTACTTGAATGAACATTTTGAACCTATACCTTCATGGGGAAATATTTAGAGCTACTTAAATACATGTATGAGGCATGAATACATGTATGAAGTACAGTATGAACAAATGAGGGTTTTATTTTATCCCATTACATATTACCTCACATATTCTCATTTTAATGTAAAAGTATATTCAAGAAACCTCTTTGATAAAATGTGAAACTGAATGAAAAAAATCCAAACAATTTCGCCTTTTGTCACCAATATTTCTATCATACAAATAAATGACGAATCGAGGTATGCTTAGGTGACAAAAATGAAGTATGAAAAAAATGAACTTTCCATTCTAACATTTGTCTGTCTTTTCCTTAATCACTTCATGTAAATCATATTTGAGGTTTCAATGCAGTACTATAGTAAGTATATGGTGTTTTTAAAGAACTTAAATGTACATAGTCTTGTACTGAACCCATAATATACTCATTTAATGCAACAATATTATTTAAGAAACTTCTGTGAATAAAGGAACTGTTTGGAACAGAAATGTCCTCCCTTCATGCAATGAATTCTTTAAACATCTCTTTTACAAATGCTGTTTTATTGTTTATATGGGTTTAATGCCATTTCAACAATATATCAGCTATTTAACAGCTATCCTGGATTTCACATGTACTAGGCAGGGCTCTACAGTGACTTGCCAAAGGGTCATGATACAGGTAATCATTCATAATGTACAATGCCACTGCCAAACAGTCAAGAACTTATTCATGAACCTCAATTGGCCATACATGCTAACAGAACTTTTTCATGAAAATCAAGGAGAGGTTCATGAATATCAAGTACGGGTTCATGAATGCATTCATGAACCTGTTCATGAACATGTCCTTGAATTTCATGAAAAAGTTAAGAACTGCTTTGTGTTCATGAATGGCCATTTAACCCTCATGAAATCATCATCTACTGTTGATTTAAATAAACAAATGATATAACAACACACATGTTAAAGGGTTTTTTTCCTTTTAAATGTAGGCACTACAACCTTCATTATCAAGAGTTAGACACAAGACCTTTTAGAAACTCTTCTTTCACTTGTGAAGTAATTGCTATAGTTTTGCATTGAATTTGTTATACAATGAAATATATGACTTTAACCACACCTGAAACAGATAAATGTCTTGCATTAAACCAATGTTTTACCATCAAATATAATGCTTTAACCACTTCTGAACCAGAAGATCTACCAAACTAGTTTACACTGTTTCTACCTAGTATCACAAAGAAAGTATTTATTCTATATAACTTATACAAAAACATCAATCTATCAGTTATGTTGTGATGCCATATTCTTAAAGAATGAGGAAGACCTCTAATTTGACCTGATGGGCTGATCAAGTCAGGCAGATTGTTTGTTTGTATGATATCTAATGTTTTGTCAACAATTTTTCAGATATGTTATGGCTTTCCTGGATCCATCAGTATTAGGCTAGGTCTCTGAAAGGACTTGCAAAAGGACAGTCCCATGAAATAAGAGGTGTTGATGGGGCTCGAACCCAACTTCTTAGTCTGCCACCATAAACACAGGGCCACGCAAGAACCTCATCCCCCCCCCATAGCAGACAAACAATTCTTCTGACTCTATGATAGTGGTAAAATTTATTGTGACAAAAACAGGAAATGCTCATAACATGTAATTTCTATTTTTGCCACAGTGGTTTATTAGGCATTATCTTCTGGCAGACGTACATAAAGTTATCTGTAAATGCGTTTAATGCAGTATACCTGGAAAATCTCCTATCTTCCATTCTATATCTATTTATGAGGTAAGAAACATAGATAACGAGAATATGATTTCAGTCAATCTTGTTTTAAGTGACAACTATCAAACACTTCATGAAAGGTTATCATATTTGATGCTATCTTAACCCTTTACCAAACGCCAAATTTTCGACTGTCCCATATTATAAGTGTTTGTAGACAACATTTCCAAATGTGATGAAATTGAAATATAATCTTCTGATAGGGCATTTTTGGGAAAGGAAAATTGCTTGCTAAGAGCACTTGCTCCTTTTCCCATAATGTTTTCCTGAGTCGTCTGCAACAAACTGGTCAAATATTGTTAAATTCTGAGCTACTGTAAATCCTTGTGAAGCTTTCTAAATGACTAGCATGCATATTAACCTTTAATGTGCTGGAACCAACTTCAGGCTTATGCAAACAGGTTAGATCCAGGCCGGCCGCCAAGTTAATTGGAAGCTGGCTTGTGATCTAACCTCTTTGCTACTCTAAGTATCTTTCTTCATCAAAAGGTTTTGGAAAGCAGACGACACAAAATATGTCTTAAAAAAATTACCCAGCATTCTAAGGGTTAAGCTATGGGTTGACTTAAAACGATTCTATCTTCTGTTACAATGGTCATTTAAAACAAGATAAACTGTGCATATAGATGTATATGAAAATTATAAACATGGTCTTTCCAACTTATGACAATTACATTTACGATACAGAAACAAGCACAAAATCATTTATTAGAACTATCCTGCTTCTCTTAATGAATAACAAACAAAACAACAACTGTTAAAGAAGGAATTAAACATATGAATCAAGAAAATAGTACAGAAAAGAAAAACATGGTAAGACATTTTATAAAGGGTACTGCTTTTTAAGTTCTGCTTTTTGATAATCCTTCAAATGTTGGGTAATTATATGAAAAAAGATTTGTAAGTCATCTGCTTTCCAAGACCTTAAATTTCTGCTAAATTTTGTAAGGGAAAGATACCAAGAGTAGCAAACAGGTTAAGATCATAGGCCAGCCGCCTTGATCTTACCTGTTTGCATTTATAAGCAAGATCTTCAGTTCCAGCACAATAAGGATCAATTATAACCATAACAATTGGTTGCTATTTGCTTGTCTGAAGTTTAATGTTGTCATCCATAGGACATTTGTACTATAGTAATACCCGGAAGAACAATTACTAATTAAAGCCACCTGGGTCCTTAACTATACTTCATTACTTGACATGTATTCTTGAACCCTTTACCAAACGCCAAATCTTTTACTGTCCAAAATTGAAAGAGTTTGCAGGCAACATTTCAAAATTTTATGAAATTGAAAAATAATCTTCTGAAAAGTCAGAAAAACAGCGTGGGAAAATGAAAAATTGCTTTTTAAGAGCATATTCAAATTTTCAACAACCAACTGGTAAAATGTCGTTTTTGTTTAATAATGGGTTAAGACCTTGAGTTAACTTCAACTTGAGGGGCTAGGTCAATGGCAAACTGTTCTCGATCTATAAAAAGCCCCATACTTAGTAGGCTACTTGATCATAATGAAGGGTTTAATATAGACTTGCATTGATTTCTGATATAAAAAGACACATTAAAAAATGTTAGGTAAATTTGCTTAAAACCCAGTTATCTTTATAATGCTGTTTCCGACTTCATGCTTATGCAAACAGGTTAAATCACTGGCCAGGCGCCAAGTAAATTGGCGACTGGCCTGTGAATGTGATCTAACCTGTTTTTGATTCTCTGAGTGTCTTTTCTCATCAAAATGAAGCAGAAATTCAAAAATTTTGAAAAGCAGACGAAACACAAATTTATTTTTAGAAAATTACCCAGCATTGTAAGGGTTAAAACATTGTGGCAAAAACAACGACTGGCCATGGGTAAAACATGTTGATAAACATAATGACATTCACAGTAATTTGCAAGGGTAAGGCCAAAAATAAAAACCTGTATAGTTAGGACAATATCTCCATAATCAGATGGTAGGGTAGGGATTACTTTTATAAGCTTACAAGCTATAATCAATGTAAGATGAATAAGTTTAAAACTAAAAATACTTGAATATCTACAGAGTGTAAGTGAGAATTTAGTAAGTTACAAGAGCTTTTGAGGTCAAACTAGGAGGTATATTGGAGGCCTGTACATGCATTATTTCTACAATAGAAATGGAAAGTCCTATGTTGTGTGTACTCATCAGAACCATCTTTATATTGTAATGAGTACCAACAATTTGGCAGGGGTGGCGAAATCAATTGTGGATATTTCCTATCTTGTCCAAAAACCTTAACAGACAATTGAAATACAGTCTAACTTGTGTTTAGCAGCCACCCTTTTAAGCAGCCAACCTGCCTTAAACAACCACTGCAGAAAGTCCCATTGTTCGATTTATAGTGTACATCAACTTGTGTTAAGAAGCCAACCTGTCTTAAACAGCCAGTTTACTCTGTCCCATAGGCTGGCCTCTTAACACAAGTTTGACTGTATACGGGTAACCATCATATGGACAAGTACAGAAAAAACGATTTGGCAATTAGGTAGAAGTTTTAGGTAGAAGTTTTAACCCCCTTTACCAAACGCCAAATTTCAGACTGTCCCAAATTGAAAGAGTTTGCAGACCACATTTCAAAATGTGATCAAATTGAAAATCTTCGGATAGGGCCGAATACATTGTGGAAAAAGGAGTAATAGCTTGTTAAGAGCTATTTCTTCCTTTCACCACAATGTTTCCCAAATTCTTCAGAAACAAACTAGTCAAATGTCGCTATTGATTAGTAATGGGTTAATCAAATTCAGATTTCCCCAACCCGTTTTGGGGGTTAGATTACAAATAAAGACATTCAGCCTTAATAATACGCTTCACATCTTTGGCTCTGACTCAGTTAAGATCATAATCAAAGTTAGACAACAAAGCAGCCGTGTCATCTGCCTTATCACTGGGTAATGTCCCTTTGATAGACTCTCCAACACCAAGAAAGTAATTATTGTCCATCAAATCTTGACCTTCTGTGAAGAGACTACTTGATCCAGACTGCTTGCTGGGGTTTTGTCCCATCCCTCCAAATAATGAACCACTACCCGTCAAACTGTACGATGATGATTGAGGAAAGTTGAGAAAAGAGTTAGGAAATGAAGAAAAGTCTGGTTTCTCTTGAAATGTTGAACGAGGATGAGATATAAATGAGGTCTGATCGACATCCTGGTAGTCAGATCTGTCTTGTGAATTTCCACCCCCACCAAATTTAGAATCCATAGTATGTTTATCCACAGATTGGTATAAATCCGAGACTTTCTGGTTTGAGACAGGGAAATCAAAATCCGAAAATATATCCGTTTTCGCCTGATTTTCTATATTATCTTTGAACTCAATCGTACTGTTAGAAGGCTGGTATTTAAATGAATCAGAAAACGGCTGGTTCTCAGATTTGACACTGGATAGTTTACAGGGCACCGAGACATTGGGGACCATAGCCCCGGCACCTGACTCCATCTTATTGAGCAGAGAGTTGACATAGTCATTGGCCGACATCTGATAGGAACCAATCCACTGGTTCTCCTCACTATGAGCACTGTTATTGGAACTTTGTAGGTTAGATGTGATATTCTGGAACTGTTTGGCTTTCCGGCTGTCTGTCTCCAACTGTAACATCATATCAATACCCAGTCCTTTACCTGCACTAATGTTCTGCCCTTCACCAAGTGATGAGTCATTGTTGGAGCTGAATTTGTTAGATTTGAATTTTTGGAATGAGTTAAGTTCTAAAGAGAGGGCTGGATCCCCTGTTAATGATGAGAAGTCTGGTGAATTACAGAACTCGGAGGGATCAAACTCTTTACCACTATCTACAGTGTTCCCTTTGTAAGGAGCTTGAGTCTTCTGTTTTATATAAGCACTTTGTAATCCTACATTATCTAAACGAGATGGGACAGTTGGTGGATATGAACCATCGGGAACATTCATTTGAGCCCCTAATTCACTCTCCCCACTTTTAAAATTCACATTCGCGGATATAACACTAGCCCGGGTTGCCCCGGAAACCCGTCGCGTTTTGGGCGCTGTTACTCCCCGCTCATTTTTGGCGGCAGCATCACCAAAATGCTGTTTCTGCGTTGAAGTCGCACTTTTACTATCCGGCCTCCCAGCAAAACATTTTTGATGGTGAGCCTCCGCACTGAGGGAATCGTGGAAACCCGTCCCACATCCGTTACATATAAACGCACCAATCCGATGTTTCAGCGAGTGAGCAACAAACTCCTTCCTCACTGTGAAGATCTGTGAACAACTCTCACACATGAAGGTTCCCACATCGTTGTCATGCTCCGGTAAATGCTTTGTCAATATAGCTGGAATAATAAAATATACATTATAATCACAGTTTATTATCACGTAAAGGGATAATCAACAGTTATATAATAGATTTTGTTCTATGTTTAACCAAAAGGTTAATAGGACTACATTGCATCTCACAGATTGAGATTTTTATCTTCTTAAAATACAATTTCTTCTATCAATTAAAAGACATCACAAATCTATTTAAAACTGTATACAGTAGTGAAGAGATTGCACATAAATTTATGTTGCATATTTAGCAAAGATTTTAACAGGTTATTTTGTAACCAAAGATCATCATTTCAATCAAGCGCGAAAATTGAAATAGGTAAGAGTGTCATGGACCCAGATTATGAAATGGGTCTGCCCTCTAATCATGTGACCCTAGCAATGTGGGGCCATTTTTTGCCCTTTCCCTGTGGTTTTGAGATAATGGCAGAACAGAAAATTATAGATCCTTTAACAAATGCCAAATGTTTGACCGTCCCAAATAGAAAGTTTGCAGACGACATTTCAAAATCTGATGAAATTGAAAACTAATCTTCTGATAGGGCAGAAGAGAAGACATTGTGCGAAGAATAGAAATTACTCCTTATTTCTCTTTTTCACACAAGGTTTTCCAAAGTCGTCTGCAACAAACTGGTCAAATGTCGTTTTTGTTTGGTTATGGGTTAATTTTGATGAGGAAAGATACTCAAGGTAGCAAACTGGTTGGATCACAATAATTGTTGAATTGGGAAATCATAAAGCTGGTGTGACTTAATATTTTTGCGAAAAATGCAGGATTTTAAGGCCTAACTTGCACTCATTTACACTTAAATTGTGAAAGTGTTAGAATAATTCAAAATTAACTTAAACATACTTAAATTCACTTTGACAGAGGAATTGCTATCATAATTTGTATCTCATATTTCCAAATTTTGCAGTTTTTCTGAGCGCTAGTATGCTTTTAAGATTTTCAATTGGGAAGATGCCATTGTTATAAAATGAGAATGAGCCCTGAATAAGGTGTTAAGCTACCATTGGTGTTTAACAATCAATTTTCATATCAAAATTGGTTAATAATCTATATATATTTTATAACCATTTTAACACACACCCTACCATGGAGTTTGATACAATTATATGATGATCATTGACAAAAGAAGAAATTAGTGAAAGGCAATTCCCCAACTTGACGCAATGGTTTCAATCCAATTTCTGTAGAGTTCTTCTTTAATTTGGACAAATCACAAAATATCATATGTGGGAACTGTCTTCCTCTTCACACCATAATACTTCACTGAACCACAGTTTAAGAAACTAATGTGACAAAATGAAAAGTTGTTCCTCATGAGAAATTCATCCTTTTTGTTTGTATGTTGTTTAATGCTGTATCAACAATTGTTCAGTTAAGTTACGGCTTTCCTGGATCCACCAGTACTAGGCTTGGGCTCTAAAATATCTTTCCAAAGGTCACTCCCACAAAAACAGAGGTTTCAGTGGGACTCGAACCAGGGATCCAGAGTTCTAAGTCTGCCACCTTAACCACTGGGCCATGCAGGACCCCTTATTCACCATTTGGTGATCATGTTTTTTTCTAATTACCAAAATGAAAGTACAATTTTTTCATGTTACTTTTATCAGTGTTTGTTCCGTTCTATTCACACCAGGTGCAATTTCTCATAAGGTCTAGCTTTCAAAAGATTTATAAAAAACAACAACAAAAAAACAATACAAACCTTGATCCTGAAAGATCTTCTCACAGAATTCACACTGTAGCTGTTTTTGCTGGTCCATTCCTATATTACAAAGATGAGTCTCTAAACTAATCTTGTCCTCAAACATGTGTGTGCAGATGTTACACGAAAACACATCTAAATTGTGCGTCTTGATATGGTCAGCATACGCCTGCTCCTCTGCAAATTCCACGTAGCATTCACTGCAAATAAACACACTCGGTAAATCGTTGGCACATTTATGGTGGTCCTTGAGTACCTGATTATCAAACCCAAGAGCACATTTATCGCACTTGAATAGCTTACCCCGACTCTTATAATGTAACTTCATATGCATACCCAAGCACTCTTTCACCTTGAACACTTTCTTACAGAGTTTACACATATGCGAGGTTTCTGTACAGTGTACAATTCTATGCCGTGTAAGTTCACTGCTGGTGATACAGCCTTTCCCACACTGAGTACACTGGTATGGACGATCCCCTGTGTGAAGCCGACGATGAACATTTAACTGAGATTTGTCCGACACACGCTTGTCACAGAATTCACACTTGTACGGTTTTTCACCTGTATGTGTCCGAATGTGTTTAGCAAGGTCTGTCTTTCGATGGAATTTCTTGTCGCAAATTTCACATGGCCAAGGTCGCTCGCCTGTATGAATCATTTCATGCTTTCGAAGATCACACTTTTGACTAAAGGCTTGATTACAAAAAGAGCAGATATGGTTCTTAGCTTTCAATTTAGATTTTTTCAAAGTCTGATTATTTACACTTGCAGAGTCTAGGCCTTCATCAGATGAGTCTGAATCAATTTCATCAACACTATCTCTACTTTCATCATCATCATCATCATCATCACCATCCATATCTGAATCATCAAAACTTTCAACTTTCTTTCTCTCCCTATCTTTTCTACGTTTTTTCTTTTTATGTTTATGCTTTTTCTCCTTATAAGGAATTATCTTTGTCAGTTTTATTTTCAAAGGCTCAACTGTTTTTCCTATGTATGATATCTCCTCTCCACCTTCGTCACCGTTTATTTTAATACCTCCAAATGAATTAGCACTACCACCTTGAAAACCGCCTGAAGATTTTGTCAGGAATTTCTGACCCAAAGTACCTACATTACTCACATATTTAGGCTTGAAAGAGGACAGTTTCAATGGTGAAGTATCTTCTTTATCACTTAGTTCTGTATCAGTAAAGTCATATACATCCACATCTTTCTTTACAGCTTTATTGAAACCAAGTTCTTTTCGAAAGTTTCCTGTCCCAGGGAACTTTGGTGAAAACCTTACTGTTGTTATCTTTGTTGCATTTTTTGGTGTAATTTTCCTTGCCTTTGGTGTAGATAATCCGGAGTCAAACACAGGTGTTGGATTTACTTCAACCTCATCATCGGTATTATCGACATTGTATTTGATAGATTCATTCATACGCCTGCGTAAGTTCACTTTGGCTGCTGGTAAACCAGTTTCTGCATTCTCTCCTTTTTTGGCTGCTTCAACTGCAGCGTCAACCAGCCTCTGAAATTCATTTTCAACGCTATGTTTCTTCTTCTTAGAGATGTCATCTGTTTGGTCATTTTCTAGTTCATCATGTATAGATCTTTCTTGCCTTTTCAGACTCTCAGCTTCTTTATGGGATGCAATCTGTCTCTGTATCTCAGAAACCTTCTTTGTGCAGGTATCAAGTTCTCGTTGAAGGTCATCCTTTTGGTTTTCAAATTTTCTCTTTTTGGACAAACTTAAGCTTTCCTTGATCTCTTTGAGGGACTTCTGAATTTCCGAACCTAATTTCAATTTAATGACTTGTACTTTTCTCTCTGGTTGAGGGTCAGTATTGACTTTCTCTTTCCTTTCCTCCATGTCTACACTCATTACTTCAAAAATATTTGCCTGTGTTTGATGAGTTTTATCATCAGCCTGAGGTTTGACAATTTCTTTATCCTTCCCAGGAGTTTCATTTTGACTTTCACCTGCATTGGCATCAATAGCAATACAACTTATTTCATCAGTTTTACTGTCTTTATTAATCTCTTCACTTTCTGCTTTTGTCTCTATATCTTTTACTTCATTTCTTAACTTGTTTTCATCCACAGAAACAATTGCTGACTTGTTTTCTCCTACCACAACAATTGCATTATCACTTATTAGTTCATTTTCAAGAGGTTTCTCAGTTCCAGGTTCAAGATTTATCATTTTCTTATTGTCCTTATTGTCTTTAATGTCCCCTGTAGTATGGGAAGCAGCTTTCAGTTTTGACCCAGACAAATTCTCACCTAAATTCACTGAACATTTTTTAATATCATTTTTTTCAGGTGTTGTCTTTAGCTTACTCCGTAACACCTTTCGTGAACTTGGATCTTCACTTTCTTTGGATGATGGCAATTCATTCAACTTTGTAGTTTTTACTTTAGTTTCTTCTGTTGACGGTTTAATTATTCTGCGTCTCAGACTCTTTCCTTCCGTACCTTGAGTGCCAGTTTCTGAAGTTTCCAATCTATTAGAGCGTGTCCTTAGGGCTGATCTTTTATCATCTTTATCAGTTTTCATTTTGCCACCTGTTTCTGAACTGCATTTTCCTAAATTACCCTTTGAACTTTCAATATCCTTGTTAGCCGCCTTATTTCTTGTTACTATCTTTGAATCAGTGTTGTCAGGCTCATTTTTATTTTCAGCTTTTTCGTTCTCATCACCTTTGGTAGCAGAGGCATCTTTAACCTCACCAACTTTACCTTTAGGATCTTTAGATGTACCTTTATTCTTATCCATACCTTTTTTGCCATCTGAATGTCTAGATCCTTTGTTTGCAAGACTTGCAAAATCTGTTTTAGTCCTTCGAGCTCTTAAATTGAAAGTTCTTCTCGTTGGAACTTGCGGTCTGGGTTTTGGTCTGAATAGTTTTAAAGGTGACTGTGGCTGCGACACTTCCTCTTGCTCCTTGGGTTTTCCTTCCAGCAAGGACTGTTTGTTTATATAAGGTCCATATTCAATCTTCTTCCTTTTTGAAACTTGTACAAGAATTGTCTGTAGTTGTGGCTTTTCTTCGATTACAGGTTCTTTTTTCTCTTGAATCCTGATTGCAGCATCTTTATTTGTGACTTGAGTCTGTTCCTTTTTCTTCTGCTCCTGACTCTCAAAGTACTTTCTAATTTTCATTAATTTGCCAACTCTGGGTATTTCGAAGTCAATATGATCATCTTCCTTTTTCTTCACAGCATTTTGGTCAGTAACATTTGAGGGTCCAATAGACGATGTGAATCCTGTATTTGACACTGTGCTGGTTGAACTACTAGTTGTAAATGTAACAGTACTAGATGCACCTGTAACAGTACTAGATGCACCTGTAACAGTACTGACAGATAAGGATTCTGATGTAGAGGCCTTCATTATTGCATTTTCACGCAGTTCTTGGTCAATTTTCTCCTTTTCCTGCTCAAGGAGAGCATCAATAATACTTATATTAGCCTTAGCATTTTCATCCGACAAAAGATCACTTTTCCTGTCCGTTTTCCCTTTAGTTCCATCATCTAGCACATTGAAGAAATCAAACAGCTGATTCTGATTGCCTTTACTCACATCCTCTGTCCTTTCATTAAACTCATTTAAGAGATCATCAATCATGTCTATGCTTTTGGAATCAATATTTGTATCCTCCTTTGGATCAATGTCAATTAGTCTCTCAATATCATCTTCATCATTAGTATCACTAATCTTGTCATAGTCATGATTTAAAAGTACACCATTTTCATAATAACCTTTGCTTGACGGGTCCCCTCCAAAGTTTACCGCCGAAGATGATGGAGTCTTCGCAAAGTCTGTACAAACAGGAAGTCCTGGATTAATCAGTTTCTGTGTTAGAGCATTGAAGAATCCAGACCCCAGGGGATTTTTGGTGTGATCAGTATGGCCCAATACTGGTGGTGATGTACTACGGAGGGGAGCAATCCCAACAGGGGGAATACCACTTGTGCTTGGCGCATTCCCAAATACAGGTGTATGAATGGAAGTCTGGGACGAAGGCTCTACGATCTTTGAAATGGCATCAGTTTTTCCTGAAATTGTCGTGTCTAACTTGGGTGAAATCATCGGAGTAGCTTGGATTGTACCACCATTTGTAACTGTTTTAGGGTTCATTGGTGTTTTACTAATTGCACTATCCCCTTCAAATGACGTTGAGGGTTTGGTGATAAACGGAGTTGATTGCTGAGTTGTTTTTGGTAAAGATTCAACAGCTTTTCCGCTATCTCGTTTATTGAACAACGGTCCTGACTTTGGAGAGATATTCATAGGATCCAGAATACTTGGGTAAAACTGCGTTTTTATTTGGTGACTCTCTATCTGACTGCTACTGGAGGTTTTTGGAGGTGGCGCGGGTGTCTCCTTCATCTTATCGAAGAGGGAATCCAACAGCTCCTGAGATTTCGCTTTGTTAATCTTTAACCCCTCTTGAGCTACGGCTGTATGAGGAATCGTTTCTGATACACCCATATCCTCCGTTCTCAGATCTGATGTGGACAGATTCACTTTTTGCGGAGTATTTAACACATCGCTCTCTTTACCAATGTCTGGAGACCTGCACGAGGTCGGAGAGACCAAACCACTTGGTGTATGAAAATGGTTCGACTTTGGCTGAAAGCTTAGACTAGAAGATGTTTCTGTTGTCATAAAAGGTTGAAATAGTTTAACATCCTTGTGTTGATGAGTGGGTTCGTGTACAGCCTTTGAAGATCCAGAACCTTGCCTCTGAAAGGGAATTTTGCTGACATTCGCAAGACCCAAACTGTCCTCTGGATGGTCAAACTTTGAGGAGAATTGATGCTTTTCCTTATTAGAACCTCTATCTAATTTACTATGAGAAGTCTTTGCTTCCTCATGTTTTTTATTAGAACCACTGCTGTTTGAAACTCTTGAGGAGGTGCTTAATTGGTTTGAACTGTGCTGTAAGTGAGGTTTCGAGGGCTTTTTCTCCTTGGTCTTAACTGGTGGTGTTGGTATACTGGTGTTTTGTAGTGAAGCTAAACCGAGATCTAAAGCTGAAAAGAAAAAAGTAAACATTGTTAGCAAAAGTAGATTAACATCACATAGATATCATTTTGAATAGGGACTTGAACATGACAATGTTTATCCACCCCCACAATGTATCAACATTTACAAATATCTACATAAGATAATACAATCTTAGAATAGTAGTACATGAATGTGTGAATGTATACACTTAGGGAGAAGGTAAAATATATATAAGGAGGAATGTCATTAACAAAAAAACCCAAATTAGGCCCTATTGTATTAGGTTCCATGTATCATATAGGGTCTAGTGAAGAATACATTCTGGATAGGCATTGCTTAAAAATTGGACCAGTCTCAAAACTCTAAATGATGAATGGTTAATCCATATTTTGGTTAACCCTTCCTTTTGGAAATTTGGTAAATACTGAACTTCATGTCAATTCCTTGCATTTTTATACATCAAAGGTTATGTTTAACATAATCTGAACCCAAAAATAAACACAGTATCTAAGGTATAAAACACATTAGGATCACCATCACCATTCTTGTTTTTATGTAAACAACACTTTTCATTTTCCTTTAATAGCAACTACCTTCTTTTCCACAAATGTTCAGTGGTTAAAATTATGTTTCAGTGACATCATCAAATGTCCGAAATAGCAAGGTTTCAATACCTCTATTATAAAAGATGGAATTTCACCTTTCATATATATTATTCTTCAAAAAGATTTTAAGGTTTTATGTAAGTCAATTTATAGTAGTCTTAAAGAAAACTACACCCGAATGCTTTTCATAAAGATATCAAACTTCATAGAATCACATAATCCAATGTTGTATGTTAAACAGCTGTATTTGTTCCATAAATGTAGACCCTGGTACACTTGGTGATTGAGATAGCATTATAACTGAAAAACATGTCCCAGGTCAAAAAACTTGAAGAACTTGTTTGGACATAGAGAATTTAACCATATAAACCGAAAAAAATTGAAAGAGCATTAACCCTTTCCCAAACAATAATGACATTTTACCATTTCATTGCAGATGACTCTGGAAAACATTGCGGGAAAAGGTGAAATTGCTCTTGATGAGCAATTTCTCTTTTTCCAACAATGTTTTCTGACCTATTAGAAGAGAGTCTTTCAATTGCATCACATTTTGAAATGTCGGCTGCAAGCTCTTTCAATTTGGGACAGTTGAAAATTTGGCGTTTGTTAAAGGATTAAGTCACAATCCCACTAGAAGAATACATACTTGATGGTGTAAGATGTCTAGAAGGGACGCTGGAGGCGGGTGTGAACAGTCCCTGGGGTAGAAGCATTTGTGTTGGTACTGAACTTGGGACTCCCAGCTGTGTTACCCCTGACAACAGGTCCAGTATGTTGGCTGGATTTAACGTTAGACCTGAAAGGGTGACATAAATTTAAACTCCTGCTGGAAAATGATGTACAGTCAATCTTGTTTTAAGCCACCCCAGTAAAAGGAGGCAGAGTCATGGTGAATAAGACAACTAATGTCTTAATACCAATGTCAGTCATTAAGAAAGCTCCAGGAGGATGTACTGTATTGATATAGCCTTCGACCTAAAACTAATCATTCACTGTTAATGGTGTTTATTGAATGGTATTAAACGCAGTGTCAGCGTTTTCAGTTTATTTTACAGCTTTCCTGAATTCACCAGTACTAGGCTAGGGCTGTGAAATAAGATGCCAAAGGAGACTCCAGCAAAACCAGAGGTGTTGGTGGGGCTGGAATCCGGGACCCCAAAGTTCCAAGTACGCCACCTTGATCACTGGGCCATGCAGAACCCTTTTTGCTCTGTTAAAAAATGGTCACTTAAAAACAAGATTGACTGTACATTATATGACCCTTCTTCATGTGGTTTGAATCTCTGTAACGGTAAGTTTTTCAAAAGAGAAACTGTTATGTTCCCGACAGACAAACGGAATGCTGATGGTACCAATCAGCCTGACTACGCCATTATTGGCAAATCAGCTTGGAGTCTTCAAACTTATAGTAAGCAGGTTATTATATAGAAAAGAAAAGATGAAATACATATACTGATGATTCCCTGCTTATATCCCAAAAATAACTCAAGTCACATCAACTATTGACTCACTAATAAAGGAAGAGAGGTTTTTATTTATCTAAAATAGCTGGCATTTCAACCAACTATAATGCTCCAGTCATCATAAAATGACATGAACCCTAACTTCATATAAAGCCACTTTTTATTTTTTTGTAAGAGCTACTACTTATCAAGAAAAAAGAAAGATTTTACTTCGAGGGTTCAATGCAATACTATAGCAAGTGCTTCATAAACATGGAGCACTTGCTATAGTATTGCACTGAGCCCTCGACTTATTGTAAAATAGCTGGCATTTCAATCAATTATAATGCTCCAGTCATCATAAAATGACATGAACCTCAACTTCATATAAACCCACTTTGGCACACCTACAACAGAGAACTTTAGAAACATTTGTATCAAAAGAGGGGTGTTGCATGTGACAATGTGACAATGTGACTGTTCCCAATAGCAGCAATTTTTAGTGTATTTTAATTCCTTTTGTATATCATTTGCTGTTGTTTTCAGTTTGGATCAGTCACAATTATACAGAATGACAGAGGGGTCTGTAGTCTTTGTTGTTTCAGGAAGATGTTTGATAAAAAATGGGCAAAAATGTTTCATTTGACACCAGACATCACATGTTATGTCTTTACAAAGTAACTTTCTCACATCTTAAGAAGCTAATCTTTTTAAAATGATATGACTTTTTTTTGTCTTCTATGATAGAATGACATCACAGCCTATAAAGGTACATAAAACTAGATTATTGATACGCCTATCATTAGTTAACAATTTGGTATCAAGTATATACATTAATTTTTTTTGCCTTGCGACCTTTCATTAACCCTTTCCCAAACAATAAATTTTCGACTGTCCCATATTGAAAGAGTTTACAGACGACATTTCAAAATGTGACGAAATTGAAAAAAATTCTTCAGATAGAGCAGAAAACCTTGTGGGAAAAGGAGAAATTGCTCTTAGCAACCAATTCATCCTTTTCCCACAATATTTTCCAGAGTCGTCTGCAACAAAGTGGTTTAATGTCATCATTGTTTGGTAATGGGTTAATCCTAATTCGGCGCAAGTACTGGTTATTTATCCAGGAAGCAGAATCAAAGAGATAAATCTAAGTTGTAAGAACTTGTTTCGCAATCAATGTTAAATATTTATGTTTGAACATAAACATTAAAAATTTTCTATTGAAGATAAATTAGAACCGAATTATTTCTCTTGAAGTTGAAATAAACTGTTTCAACAATTTATTTGTAAACAATTATCTATAACTCCAGGGGAAATCTGGTACCCAGGTAAGAAGTAAAACTAACAGGCCTAGGCCTCTTCCAAATGCAAGGAAATGAAGGCCATGCCATCAAGCACAAGCTATCATTTCCTAGCAACAATTCCAGTGAACACTAGAAAAGCGAAAGATTGCTAAAATAAGAAAACAAATTAGACTGCGTACCTGAGTCTTGGGGTTGTGGGGCCAAGTTTGAAGACAGTATGTGTAACTGCATGTGACTGTATAGACTCATAGCATTGTTTAACACCACCCCACATAAAGTACACACTTGGGGCATGTCATCCAAATAGGTACCACCAGGAAACAACTGATTATCCATTCTCGCTTCTTTTCCTACAGTAATATACAGCTATTCAACATGAACCTGAAAGTGGTTAAGAAAATATTTCAACCTTAGAATGCAGGGTTATTTTCTAAAAGTAGATTTTTGTGCTGTCTGATTTCCAAACCTCTGGTTAATTTTGATGAGGAAAGATACTCAGAGTAGCAAACAGGTTAGATCACAGGCCAGCAGCAAAATTAAAAATGCAATTTTTTACATTTACTATATATATATTGTAACATCTTATAATCAGGTTTAACCCATTACAAAATGTACATAATGCCATATAATGTTTGGGGTTTAAGATTCATTTTTCACCATCAATAAATTGCTTTAGAAGTTAATGGTGCCAGCCTTGTGACAAAAGGAACAATCTTGTGTAAGAAGCAATTTCTTATTTTGCAGCGACAATTTGGTGCTCATGAAAAATGTTTTATGAAAAAAAGAAATCATCTATTGTGAAAGTTATCATCTTAAGGGAAAAAGTTGAAGCACCTCGTTCTAATTCACACACTGAGGTAATTTGGAAGATTTAACTTAAAACGGCACAACAGCTGTACCGTTATATGATACACACTGAAAAATAGTCATTGGAAAGCAAAATTAGACAGTTTTTATTTCTTTAAAGGGTGTATACAGAGAATTAACATTAACTTCAATCCAAAAGCCTGACACTGCTTTTGAGATCTACCACATATAAACTGTACATACTTAGATTAATTGACACTTCCTACATTAATTATGATTTCATAAGATATTTTTGATTAAATATCAAACAACAGTATTAAAACTGTATTGTTTCGACGACATTTTATTTTGACCTTGAGATTTTCTCTTCTGTGAACAAGCACCTTGTGTATAAAGAGAACTCATGTATTTTAATGCAAAAGGCTGGCATTGCTTTTGTGATCTACTAAATAAATACTGTACATACTTAGATAAATTGACACTTCCTGAATAAGTTATGATTTCAAAAGTTATTTTGAATGAAATATCAAACAACATTACAAATACTGTGCATATAGTTTCAACGATATTTTATTTTGACTTTCAAATTTTCTTTTCAGTGAACAAGCACCTGTAAGGGCAAGTAGAAAAATGAACAAAGATCGCTTTACTTTGCTTGTTTTTATTCAAATTTAAATACACTTCAAACCAACTAGGAAACTACATTTTCCATGTTTTGGCAAAATGGCTTGCAACTAGAAAAGGAACAAAATTTAATGTTTTCCATTCTTGGAAATTGTGGCTTGCAATTGTTTTTAAATAGGATTAACCAATATCTTTTTTAACAATAGTCAGTGGGATACTTGAGTCTATTAATGGGTATTAATGATCAAATTTTACCTATTGCTTGCACCAGGACACCCAATATCCAATCAGACTTTTCTTTGTCTTTATCATTCTGTCAACCCGTCATGATATAAACAGTGTAATGCACACACATTCCATTGTAGGGATTCTGAAACAGACAAATACTTAATTCAGAATTCATCGTCTTGAAGTCATCTCTCTGTAAAAAATTGTAACATATATGAAATGAGGTAAAACATATTACCCAAAGTACAGTTTTATCAAATGCCGTAAATAAACTATTTGTTAAAGTTAACAGCAACAGCCTGCCTTATTTCAATTTTTGAGTAAGCAACACCATAAAGTCACACATCAGCTGAACTCCCAAACCCTTCCAATGGTGTATGACATTACAATATCGTAACCTGTGTTTGTGTTTTTGAAACTTTGGGAATGGGTCTGGTACCAGACAAATTGGAGAAAATCAAGGCATTTTTCTCAAAAATTTGGAATTTTTCGGGAATAACTAAATTCAAACATATATGCCTTATTGGGAAATAGGGAAAAACAGTCAGTTCATTTGATATGGAATGGGTCTGTTTTAAAGTACCAAACATATTTCAAAAAAGAAAAAAATCACTGTGCACCGTTGTTTATATTCTATTTGTCTACCAGTTTTGGCTTACCCAAATAGTTCCTGTGAACTGTTTAGTAAAACACTACCCTAGAATTTATATGCATTAAAACAGATGTAGATACTTTCCATAACTATTTTGTATAATTACTTCTTCACTTTTTTACTACTGCAACATAATAATCATAACATATGTCCAATGAATAGCTGTTCTACCCTCTCCTCATTATCGTGAGTTTCTATGTTCATCATGAGTTCAGTAATATAAGTGCCTCAATTTGTGAAAGGCTTTCTTTAGTCTCACATTGAACCATTGATTTACTAAAGTAAATTACAAGCATTCTTTGCCCCCCATGTCATTTCAATTGTAGTCTACTATTGCTCTGAAATTGAACAAGTCATGAATCACAAATTGGGGATGGCCTTACACTCATTAATTACTTAAAAGAGTTCTCAATAAGAATTGGTTGAACAGGCCAAAACAAATGCTGAACAGGCCGCTTGGAGTAGGTGTTAATAGGGATTCTTAACATCTCCGCGAATTTGAACCGACCAAAACATATTTTGAAGCTGTCATTTTGGCCTGCGGTTCTGTTCTCATTGAGAACACTGAATAATGCTGCATGTTGGAGTGTCACACAGGTTCGAAACCTAGTTATGTCAGATCTATTTATTCTTGTTTCTACAAGATTATTTCCTCTTTCATTGTACTACTACAAGGCACCATTGATTTGGTAGCTTATCTAAGAAATCCTATGAAACATGTTACCATTGATGAGTTTCATGTATTTGTAAGGCAGTGTCAGTGGCTTGAATGAGACTATTCCACTTGTGTAACATGAAACGAAAATGGTGGATTCCACTTGTCTATGTTTACTAATGACATTCCTAGGGAGTGGCTATGGAAATGTGGCCAAAAACACATTAAACTAGTAAATATACTAAAAACACATGTACCATGACATGGAATAAATACCAAAGTATGTTTTAGACTAAATCAGATTCGCTCTAATGGAATAAATCTTGAAATATGATGGGTTCTTTCAAGGAAAACAAAGATAGTTAAAAATCCTCGAAATCCCATGACACATTTTTGTTGACATATTTTGACGTAAATAACATAATTTCTTCAAAAACATTCCAATCAACTCGTCAAATGTACCACAAATTATCATTGGGATAGATGCTTACGTGAAAAGTTCATCTGTTTTTGTTTTATTCGTTATTTTACGGTTTCTCTTCGATTTGTCGACAGTCCAGGCGAGACGTAGGAAATCCAAGGCGAGACAGTGACCTGAATTCTGGCGAAATTTCACTTTCTTAACTCCAGCCGGAATCCACCATTGAGATGATTATTACTGTTCCTTTGATGATGTTTGTGTGGAAAATGACTAGAAATTCGCACATAGAAGCTGTTAAAGTTGACTTTCGCACATTTATTTGCATAATATTTTCACAAAAACAAAAATGGCGTCCTCATTAGAAGGGAGGTAATCCATGGTTTCCATCTTGGATATCTTTATTTCCCTTTGACACAAGTGAAAGAAACGTGAGTTGACATTTCACAGCAAAACTTAACACATATCTGACAGTAATTTACAAGTATAGAGACATATATACCATAAAGGAGTCCCAACGCAAAGATTGAAGTTAGCGACAGGATTAAACTGTTAATGAGAGACGTAAACAGGCACACGGAGTGAGACAAACTTATAAAGAGACGAAGTAAAAGAGAGAAAAAGAGGGAATGACATGAGATATGGGCAGACAGCGATGTATACAAACATTCATTCATTACATTAATTTATTTACAATTCATTCATTCATTCATTCATTCATTCATTCAGACAGACAGACAGACAGACAGACAGACAGACAGACAGACAGACAGACAGACAGACAGACAGACAGACAGACAGACAGACAGACAGACAGACAGACAGACAGACAGACAGACAGACAGACAGACAGACAGACAGACAGACAGACAGACAGACAGACAGACAGACAGACAGACAGACAGACAGACAGACAGACAGACAGATAGACAGACAGACAGACAGACAGACAGACAGACAGACAGACAGACAGACAGACAGACAGACAGACAGACAGACAGACAGACAGACAGACAGACAGACAGACAGACAGACAGACAGACAGACAGACAGACAGACAGACAGACAGGCAGGCAGACAGACAGGCAGGCAGGCAGGCAGGCAGGCAGGCAGGCAGGCAGGCAGGCAGGCAGGCAGGCAGGCAGGCAGGCAGGCAGGCAGGCAGGCAGGCACAGGCAGGCACAGGCAGGCACAGGCAGACACAGACAGACACAGACAGACAGGCAGGGACAGGCAGACAGGCAGACAGACAGATAGACAGACAGAAAAGAAATCGCTGTTTGCAAGCAAGTTTCCCTCCCTTTCTCCCTAAGGAGTCCATCTTTAATAGCACACGATGCTATTTTTGGTCTAAATTTGTGTCGTGTTTGACTGCTTTAACGCAAGACCAGACGGAAAAGGGTTCTTTAATAATCATGTATTAATTAACTGATTCTTTAATAAAAGATTTGTTTCTGTTTGGTCTAATCGCCGTGTTGTTTGTGCCTTAATGAAGCTAATGTGGTGCCACCAATGAGTCGATTTCACACACAGCGAACATAGGCAGGCTTAAGATAACTAATGGTTCCTAACCTATTTCTTTTTGTTTAAGTCTGTTTTCATCTTTTTTGTAAAAAAATCCGGGTTTTGATATAAAAACACATGACAATGAAAATAAAATGAAAGAAGAACTACAGCAACAACGTAAGCCAAACAATTGAACACCATATTTACCCAAAACCTCGACCGTAATGACTGGGTGAGGTAGAGTAGTCACCTCGCGTATGATAAGTCTTGTGTTCGAGACTGAGCCGAGTCGTGCAATCTATTAAAAGTGAGAACCTACGGAGTTATTACGTCTAACAATCGATGATAGTTGCGCGATTTTTGTAAATGTTGAGGTTGTCTCGGTTCAGGTCGCATTGGCCGATCACGTCGTCTGTAACATTGGTTTCCTTTATGTAGTGGGTGACTTTTAAGCCTTTGCCAAACACCAAATAGTCCACTGTCCCAAATTGAAAGAGTTTGCAGACGACATTTCAAAATGCGATGAAACTGAACAAAAAATAGTCTTCTGATAAGGCAGAAAACATTATAGGAAAAGGAACAATTTCTCTTTACGAGCAATTTCTCCATTTCCCACAACGTTACCACAGTCGTCTGCAACAAAGTGGTCAAAAGTCCTTATTGTTTGGTAATGGGATAAAAAGGTTCAAATTTGAGGTTCGAAATAATCATGCATTTAAAATTACAATCGATTATACCTATTGGTAATTCAAATTTAAATCAGCGTTTACAAAAAAAAAACACGTTTAAAAGCTTTACTATACTTGCAATATGGAAATACTATATCTCACTCTTAAAGGGTAGTAAGTGAACAAAAAAACATTTCCCCCTTACAAAATAGGTCTGTGATGTTATTCTATCCGTAGAAGTTCTATTTATCAAAAATTACATTTTCTATCTGTGAGATAGTCTTTGCTACCAACAGAAAACAGTAAACTATTATCGTTTTAGTGAATCTGGAAACCATTGGTTAAAGGAGGGGGCTATTTCTCGGCACGAGAAATGGCTTTGTCCCGATGGTGTATTTAGCACAAGAAAATCCAAGGTATTGTATATAAAAGAATAAATGAAATGGTTGAATTAATTAACATGAATACATGTGTGTGTAGTATAGTAGGGACAACTCTTGTCGATCTATCCTCCATTCCGTTTATCGTTAACGTTCTTGAATGCCTGAAAGGAAACAAACACGTTTCGACCAAATTTGGGTAGATTGGTGCTTGAAACCATATCCTGGACAATTTCGGTCACACTTCGACCATCTGTGGACCTATCTGTTGCTTTCTCACCAGTACTGTACCGATTTATGTCCAAACGATCGGCTTCTTTCCCATAGTAACACATTTGTTCATTGGTAAAATACTCATACAACATGATGCAGTGTCTTCATCCAAAGACGTTTATTTGGTATTTGCTTTACCAAATGTCGGAATGAAAGAAAAAAACTTCAAATTCCGCTTTGGTACCCCTGTAAGCGAAACAGGACTCACATCCCACTGAGAAATCCGAGTTTGACAGGGAAGTTGTTTTTTGTGAACTTCTGCGTTTCGAATGTGCCCTGGTTGAATAGGTGTATGACCCATCCATTACATATATAAGGTAGGTCTACTAGTACATACTAATGGGCCTTCGTTTGGCACGGCAGGTGTTCGTCTGTCACGTCTCATGTTCCGTTCACGTCGAAGGGTTTGCTTTTATGAGGTACGTTTTCCCTCTTTATATTTACATTTATGGGGTACTTGAACGTACGAACCATAACCCTTAGAATGCTGGGTAATTTTCTAAAAATAGTTTTATTTTGTCGTCTGCTTTCCAAACCTTAACACTCTGATTTGCGTGTCGTCTGCTATTCAAAACCTTAAACATCTGCGTAATTTTGATGATGAAAGAGTAGCAAACAGGTTAAATTACAGGCCAACCGCCAATTTACTTGGTTGCTGGCCTGGATCCAACCTATCTGCATAAGCATGAAGTCGTCCCACCACGTAAAGGGTTAACAGGACCCGAGGCTCAATCTGAGCTCGTCGGGTTTATCCAATGAAAATGCTGTATTTCTCAGCTCACGGAAGTACCCGAATAGTTCCGATTGCTTCAGACTAAGCCAAACGTTTGTGGACATGTGACGTCACACTAACAAAGACGACTGTTCTTAAATCGGTAAACAATAATATGCGTGTAAACAATGCAGCTTCTTGATGATCTTTAGAAAACACCAATGAAATAGTTGATGCCCGTAAAGAGCTAGCCTGTGGTCCTCCCCCGTACGTATGCACTAGGACAGGTATATGCAGAGGCCAGGACGCCCCCACTCCCCCCCGGGCCAGGACCCCCGCCCAGTAAAGATCGCATTCTCGTTTGTCAGATCGAATGCTCAATTCGTCGTTTGCAGACACGTCACAATGATAGGAGGGACTACTTGGCAACATGGTTTCACTCGGGGGTTCCGTTTCGATACAGACATACTCCCATTGGTGTGCTAGTTCAGTACAGAAACAATTTTATCAGTAAAATTCGACGTCACCTGTCCATTGGGAAAAACCAGATTCTTAGAAATACAAGGCCTTTATTCATAATGATAACATACTTTTTACTAGAACGTATGCTCATAGTTCAAACACATTTACGATAACGTCAACACTTGTTTGATTCGAATATTGACAAATTAAACCACAATACATTTTGACTTAGTTGCTCGGTCGATAATATTATTAATAAATCTCTTTTTTAATTCCCGATAACTATCTATATGAATCAATGCAAAACCAAATGTATTATAGTTGAACTGGCAGTGATGGTACAAAATGAAAATACACCAGTATGCTACTACTACTAGGGGCCTGTCTTACAAAGGCTCGTACAATAAAACTTGTAAACAAAGATATAAAGCGGAAATTGGTACCTCAGAAAATCTTTAATTTAGACATGAACGCTACACAAGGAAATTAATTTCATAGAAAAGCGTTAATTCAGACATGAACGGTACTAACTTTGAAATCCTTATCCGTACATTTAATTTAAGGTATATTTTTCATTCACTTCCTCAGAGATTCAATGGTTATTACAATTTTGTGAACATTGACGTAAATTGCGATTTTTTGTGAGACAGGCAGCATCACTGAAACTCGACGAGCCAATCTGCAATTGTAGAATGGAATACCTATGTTTGAATCATCCAAACTACCAGGGGCCCGTTTTACTAAACAGTTTACGCTTAAGATTTGCGTAAGTCTAAAACAATAAGCCCTTTTATTTCAATATTTGGCAAAGCAATATTGCAAAGTAACACATCATTGGAATCGTCTCTCCGAGACGCTTCCAATGACGTGTCACATTGCAATATTGTACTTTCATTGAAGATATTATCCATGTTAATCAATTATGACTTAAGCAAACATTTTCCGTAAGTTGTTTAGTAAAACGGGCCCCAGGACTCAGAGTTTTGTACAATGCGAGCGACGATGGTTCATCCTGTTCACGTGTCTACGGTATCAGTAACGACCGACAGACAGTTAATGAAAAGCGGACTTGTCGAACACAGTGACGATCAGGGGCGTTCCTGGGGTGTTTTTGAGTGTACGCACCGAGGTTTACGAGCTCTTTGAAGGGGGGTATGAGGGTCCTCCCCCAGAAAGTTTTGTAATAAAAGAACGAAAATGATCCGATCTTATGCATTATTTGCGTATTTTTGTTATCATAAATAATTGAAAAATTTTACATTATTTTTGACCATAAATATTCTTTCATTTTTCGGAGCGAGTGTACGCACGTGCGTACGGTGCGTTAAGGCAGGTATGCCCCTGACGATGGTTAAGTGTTAAACCAGTTTATTGTAGAAGCCTAACTCTTATATTGGTGCAAAGGTAGAGCGTCGGGCCTTTGTACCGAGGGTCCCGGATTAAAATCTCCGTTAGGAGGGGTGATAATTTCCGGGACTAACCCACAAAACCGACGCGAGTACTGGTTTAGTATCCAGGGCGCAGTTATCAAGAATGGCTTTGAATAAGCTTTAAGCTTCCTTCACAATCGATGTAAAACAAATACGGTGAACTTATCAAATACACTCTCGATGACTGCTTCCTGGCTTCAAAACCAATGCCAATATCCTTCGCAGTGATCTCCCTTTTCATTCGGTAAGAAGGAATATGTACTGCAGTGTAGCAAAGGGAGGTAATCCTGTACGGAGTTTGAACCGATACTCGCACCAATGCGTTTGTCCGGAGAATGTTTCGCGTGGAACTTGTTCCGAAATGGCCGGTTCGTGAGCCACGAGCTAGTTTAACTTAATGGTTACCGGCTAATATCCGCTAGGCCTGGAATAGAGATAGAAGTTGGGAGGTACTTGGTATAATCAGTGAAAAGTGTCTCATAAGCCAAAACTGGCTGGCCCTTTCAATAGGGATGACACTATAATAAAATAACCTTTATCAGATACGAATTCAAACTATTTACTTCACAGTACCATAAATTGATACGCCTGCAGTATACCTAAATAACAAACTATCCAATATTGAAAGAGTTTAAAACCATGTAGACAATATTTTAGTTATTTTTAGGCTGATCATGGACTAGGACACTGAAGTGTCTTGCCAAAGGACACACCCATTGTATCAGAGGTACTAGTGGGATTCGAATCCGGGATCCTTAGGATCTTAGTCTGCCATCTTAACCACTCGGCCACACAAGACCCTTCATACTTACCCTTTACCAAACGTGAAATCTTCAACTGTCCCTAATTGAAAGAATTTGCAAAGGACTTTTCAAAATGTGATGAAATCGAAAAATAATCTACTGGTAGGACAGAAAACATTGTTGGAAAAGGAAAAATTGCTCATGACAAGCAATTTCTCCTTTACCCACAATATTTTTCTTAGTTGTCTGCAACAAACTTGTCAAAAGTCGTTATTGTTTTGTAATTGGTTGGTCAGTCAATTATTATCAATTCTGGACCTATCATAAATTTGTCCAATAGGGTTTGGTTTTGTATGATAGGTTAACCCTTTATATAATGCAGACTTTTTTGCTGTCCCAAATTCAAAGAGTTTGCTGAAGACATTTCAAAAAAGTGATGAAATAGAAAAAATAATCTTCTGATAGTGGAGAAAACATTGTGGGAAAAGGAGAAATTGTTTGGTAATGGGTTAAAAAAAAAGAAAGGAACTAAAACACAGATAATCATATGTTTTTGCATTTTTATTATTAATGGACAAAAATAAATAAAGGTAATGTTACAATCATATAAAAATATTTTTTTTTTTGTCTTACATGTTTTTAACAAATACGACTTTGATTTTTTTTAAAAACCTTTTGAATTACACTTTGCACATTATACTATGTCCTCCAAGTGTAATACAGCTTTATTGCATATATATCTTTTGCTTGTCTAAAGATCTGATGCATAAATATTACAAGGGCATAATGAATCTGCTGCAAACTTGTGGCTCTTAAAGTCATACTAGCGCTCATTTAGAAATTAAATCATGAAAGTTTCAGAATAATTGACAATTAACTTAAAAGTACTTTGAATTCCCTTTTACAGAGGAACTGAGATGTTACACTTTCAAAAGGTGCTTATCAAAGACTGAATATGATAAGGTCCGTTTACAATTTGGGATAAAACATGGTCAGCCAAGTAACTTTGGGAACCATTGAAACCTAAGAAATTCTCCGTATTGAATGTTCACCTTTCTTATTTGTCGTGTTTCGCTATGTTTCAACATATTCTATCATTATTCATAACTTCTTTTTCTCAGTTTTGCAGTTTTTCTGAGCGCTAGTATGCTTTTAATTTTTTCTATGGTAGATATTCGCTTTAACACATCTGTAGCAATAAATTAAAAAAATATGAAAAATTAATTTAGTTGTCATAATTGTTTCATCCTTACATAACAAAGCTATTGTTAGTTTTGTTATATTGAGTGAAAACCATTTTGACAAAATGGGAATTTGCTTATAAACACAGACTTCCTTATTTTGTCAAAGTGGTTTCCTATAAAACACTGCTAAAGGTGTATCAAAGCAAACATTTATAAAGAAATTAAAGAAACAGTTTTTAGGATTAAATTTCTGAAATGAAAATAAAAAGCTAGAAAGTGATTCTGAAATGATATAAATTACTTGAAATAATAAATAATGAGAAAGGAATTAGATATTGTACATAAACATTTTCTAAAAAATAAATTAAATGAAAAAAGAAAAATGAAAATATAACTACTAGTATTGGAATGGTTTAATCATATCACAGATAAAAAACTAAAAAACTAATATTCTACTTTATCACAATGGTTCATTTCAATTATGGCTTTAGTAAGATAAGTGGATGGAATCAGCAGTAGCAGGTATAAAGAAAAAGTAAACATTTTCATATTTATTTTCACTTCTGTGATTAAAGAACAAATTGATTGTTTTGATACAGTTTCTACTCAATTCTACAAAATTTTAATAGTCAAACTTCATCATTTATAATTGTCATTATTCAGTAATTCAAAATACATGTTACATTTGGGATTAGTCTAAAAAAAAATTTCTTTTTTCATTTTGATAAAATTGCTCAATAATGTTGAGCAAATGTCCCTTTCCTGAACCTACAATTTTATTTCACACGAAATTATTCCTTCGAAATCATTTAACCCTTTACCAAATGCCAAATTTTCGACTGTCCCAAATTGAAAGAGTTTGGAGACAACATTTCAAATGTGATAAAATTGAAAAACAATCTTTTGATAGGACAGAAAACATTGTGGAAAAAGGAGTAATGACTTGTTACAAGCAGTTTCTCCTTTTCCCACAATGTTTTCCAGAGTCATCTGCAACAAAGTGGTTAAATGTCATTATTGTTTGTTAATTGGTTAAACACTGAAAACTTACCATTGTAGGAACAAAAGGACATTTTGGGGCTTTATATATAGATTGGTTTTCACAATCATGCAATAACCTGTAGCATAAGGATCAAGAAACGAATGTGAGAAAAGCACAAATTACTCATAACAGGTGATCTCTACTATCATCACAATAGCTTTGATGTAGCAAAAAATATCATCTCTCATACTTACACATGCTGTTTCTTTCATATCAGATAAACAAGAATCAATTTTAAAATGGCTCATGAAAGCATTTTCTCTTTACAAAACAAATTTCAATTCATTTCTTAACACAAGCATCTGGTATGCGGTTTTTTTTCCAATTTGAGGAAAAACCTTTCATAAAAACTTTTTTACAAAGACTTTGTGATTTGTGTGACAAAAAGACATTCAGTTCTTAGTTCAATTATACACTCATTACATCTTACATTAAACAAAAAATAAACACAACAATTTGAAATGCTGATTTTATCATGGCTACAAATAAATTATATCATGATTTAAAATGTTAATAAATGCTAGATATTCCCTTTTTTATACATAAATACATCTAATCATAAACAAGGTCATGAATATGTTGGCACCATTTCTATGAAGTACATCTTTTTAACACCTCTCTTAACCCATTAGCAAGCAATAACAACATTTGACCACTTTTTGCAGACAACTCTGGAAACTATTGTGGAAAAAGAAGAAATTCCTCTAAACGAGCAATTTCTTCTTTTCCCTCAATGTTTTCTGCCTTATCAGAAGATTATTGTTCAATTTCATCATACATGTATTTTGAAATGTTATCTGCAAACTCTGTCAATAAGGGGCAGTCGAAAATTTTGTGTTTGGTAAAGGGTTAACACAATCATACAAAGCAAAATGATAAACGGTTTTACATCCCTTATACAGATACAAAAACAGGGTTTTATTGTAACAAAGGAATCCTTTAAATTCATAACCAGTTCAATGGATCGCAGATTCAAGATTAACATAAATGATAAAAACTTGTTTCTAGATAAGAGACTTCTCTTTTAATTCTCTATTCCCTATATAATGATAAAAACTTGGAAACGTGGAAAAAGGAAAAATTGCTTGTTACGAGCAATTTCTTCCTTTCCCACAATGTATTCCACAGTCATCTGCAACAAACTGGTCAAGTGTCGTTATGGTTTGGTATAGGGTTAAACCACTCTATAAGGTTAGATAAATAGATTTCGAAACAACGATCTCAACACCTCTCAGCAAGACTCCTGCACATCCAAAACTAGGCGTCAAATTCATCGCCGTCAAACTCCGATTCACTCCCTGTACCATCACATTCTCTGAATAAGTCTATTGTCTTTCCTAGAGAATTTCCCAAACTTTCCCCATCATAGTTCCCTATATTAACTGCACTATAGTTATCTATATTTCCCCCACTATATTTTCCTATATTAGCTGCTTTATAGTTCCCTACATTACTCCCTCTATAACTCTCAACATTTCCACCACTAAACTTCCCTATATTAGCTCCACTAAAGTTCTCTACATTTCCCCCACTAAAGGTCCCTATATTCCCTCCTTGGTAGTTCCCTATCTTACTTCCATTAAAGGAGGTATCTAGGAAACCACTGATGCCTGTATCCATGGACTGTGTCCTATAGTTTGTGATAGATTCAACTAGGTTGTCATGGTCCCAGGTCGATGTGATACTGTTACCAAGGCCACTGGTTGCCATGGTGATACTGTGACCGTTTTCAATGGGAGATACAGGTCTCAATGGACTATTCTGAAAACAGAAAATAAACTTTGTTAATTCTTCAGAAAATGACAAAAAAAAACAGTAAATTTAAAGAGTTTACAGATGTGAGCAAGCACATTTAAGTTGAGTTAAAAAAAAGTACAGATTAAAAAACAGTGTAGATGATCATTTAAATTTCAATCAGCAATTAACAATAAATCAGATGGATTTTTTGTTACAACTTGTTACTAACTAATAAATATTGTCATCTGCCTTTGGTTTCAATTTGGACCACTCAAAAAAATCCATAAGGGGAGAAAAGGTTAACCCTTTACCAAACGCCGAATTTTCGACTAGTCCAACTTCAAACTTGCAGACGACATTTCAAAATATGATGAAATTGAAAAATAATCTTCTGATAGGGCGGAAAACATTGTGTGAAAAGGGGAAATTGCTTGTTCTCCTTTTCCCACAATGTTTTTCAGAGTTGTCTGCAAAAAACTGGTCAAATGCCTTTATTGGTTGGTAAAGGGTTATGGTGAACTGAACCTCTGCCAAATGTTAGTGACTAAATCTATAGTCTAACGGTTAACAAGTTACACAATTCGGGGAAAAATAAACAGTGCGATTACTCTAATAACACAATTACAAAAAAGGAAACTTTACAATTACTTGTACTAGCGATACTAAATTAAAAAAAAACAATAAAAAAAACAATCACAAATAAGTGATAAGAAATGCTGAAAACGAAAATTAAGCTCATTCAGTAAAATGCCAACCATATAAATTGATATGAAATATAAACTCATGTAAGCTTTCATCTTCAGGAGAGGAGTTAACCCAATAATTGTCTTAGACAAATTCCATACACCTTTAATTACTGTATATCTATTAAAAAAGACTACCACAATGAAAAAAATCTAAAAATAATTATAAATAAAATAAAGAAATTGCTTCTTAAAGGCCCATTAAAGGAGATTTATGCTATATCAAACTATATAATTTGGTAAATTTTTGGACAGATTCAAATAGTTATCACCAGAAAACACCATCAGCACAACTTAAATGTGAAAGTAAACCAGAAATAACACAGATAAGCAAGTTTTATAATTCAGATTTCCTGATTCTTCACCTCTGACCTTGACAGTTGATACACACATTTTTGAACCGACCAATCAGAATCTGTTATTTTGAACATGTAATCAAACAGGTTGTTGATAAACATGATTGAATTGGAGAGAACTATATTTCAAGCATAAAATAATTATTTTAAATGAGTCTATTTAAAAGGGTCTCTATGCATTCCTAAACTAATTCTCATGACTTTTATGAATATGATAAAAGAACTCCAAATATTTTTTAAGTAATTTATTTGTACTCCTCTCCTTTGATGTGCCTTTAAGGTAAAAGTAAATATGCTTTCTGTCCCAATGCTTTGTTTCTATAACATATTATATCATTATAATATAATAGTTATGTTGATATGCAATTTTATAATGTTATATCATAATATTATAACAGTTATGTTGGTATGCAATTTCATAATGTTATATCATAATATTATAACAGTTATGTTGGTATGCAATTTCATAATGTTATATCATAATATTATAATAGTTATGTTGGTATGCAATTTTATAATGTTATATCATAATATTATAACAGTTATGTTGGTATGCAATTTCATAATGTTATATCATAATATTTAATAGTTATGGTGGTATGCAATTTTATAATGTTATATCATAATATTATAATAGTTATGTTGGTATGCAATTTTATATCGTTATATCATAATATTATAACAGTTATGTTGGTATGCAATTTTATAACGTTATATCATAATATTATAACAGTTATATGGTATGCAACTTTATAACGTTATATCATAATATTATAATGTTGGTATGCATGGTTGATAAAGATGAAGTTTAGACCCCAAACTTGACTGCCAATAAGGTCCGATAGCCAGGTCAATTCAAACAATCCACATTTTTAAGTCAATTGGGAAACTAGCTCTTAAAAAATTTAAATGCCATCATTGTTTTCATTTTTGCTTAACCATTTTCTTAAAGAGATATAAAAGACGTATAAGATGTCTATGCAAGATACAAGAAATATTCAAAAAGAATATTTTAGACATGATAAGTATTTGTACGAGTAAACATTTCGTCACAATAATCTTAATCTTGAATAATTATTTATTTTTCCCATGATTATCTCTTAAATCTTAAAAATGATTTGTGTTGAAAAAAAGGTAAGTTAATAAAAGACAAAAGGTGAAGCAGCTAAATAAGGATCATATTCTTTAAATATATACATGTATATAATTGGTGTTTAAGACTATACAGGTGAAAATGATGCATGCCCAACTCATTTCCTTATACAAAATTGCTTAAAATCAGCTTCGATATGGCCAGGGAAACCATTTAGACTCAAAGAGAAATCATCCTATAAGGGCATTGCCTCAATAGTCTTGACAAAAAATTAAAATGTATTGTTTTTTTTTTATATTTACATTCATTATGTGATGGTGGCATCAATTATGACCACACACCAAAGCTCCAATAAGGGAATTGGGTTTATAATGCAATTGATATATGTGATATGTGTAGAACCATTGACATTTAATAAGTCAAACAGGAGACTACCTTCCATTGAAATTTAATTAAGAGCATTCATGATTTGAACTCACACAGAGTAGGGGCTTTGTTGTTTTCCTGTATATATAGAATATAATAATACACTTAAAAGCATACTAGCACTCAGAAAAACTGCAAAACTGGGTAACATGAGTTATAAATTATGATAAAATATAATGAAACATAGTGAAAAACCACAGGATCATGACACAACAAGGCCTGCACTATTTATTACCTATTTTTCAAAGTGCTGTGTTCATAAATTCGGTGCCCACCAATTCAACTTCATTGTTTACATTCGAGTAACATCTTAAATAGCAAAGAACGCTCCGATTAGTGAGTGGCGATCACCTGGTTTTAAAAATCATGTGCAACACATATAAATACTGTCATTTATCTAATATTAACAAAGTGAACATTCAAAGTAGAGAACTCCTTAGGTTTAATTGGTTCCCGCAACGTTTCTCGGATGACCTCGTTTTATCGCCAATTGTAAACAAACCTTATAGTATTCACTCTTTTAAAAGCATCAAGTGAATGTGTTACAGTATCAATTCCTCTATAAAAGGTAATTCAAAGTACTTTTAAGTTAATTTTCAATTATTCTAGAACTTTCACAATTTAAGTGTAAATGAGCGCAAGTATGACTTTAAGCATAGGGGTGGATATAGTATATTATGTGTTACAAACGCTTGAGATATTGTAATAATGTGTTACAATATTTACCATCTATTACTGGTAGTAATTCTTTAACACCTAAAATGCACCACAAATTTTTTCTAAAAAGTTAAGAAATTTCTCTCATGAATAAAAGTTAAAACAGAGACATGGATAACTTTTCTGAACCTTTGTCACTTTCTAATTAACTTACTATCCAAGCAACAACACACTTCAGCAAATATAAGCATTAAGAATTGATATTGAAAGAAATGTGAAAAGAGAAAGATTTGTACTTATGGACAAAGTTTCCTTTCACACATCCTTTTCAAATGTTGTCCCTGAAAAAGCTTTTTAGAAGGAATGCGTGTATAGGGTTCAGGGTAATACAAAGTAATTGCTTCAAATTTGTGAAGCACTTACTACAGTCTTGCATTGAACCATTGGAACCATTGATAAAATAGATGATCCAAAAAATATCCATTTTTTTAAACCCAGAATGAACACTGTAAGATTGTTGGCAATAGAACAACACTAGTATAATTATCATACAGTCAATGTAATGGGTGTTATTACGACAAAACATTTATTAACATACAACAGCTTATCTATGGTGGAACAGAAGTACCAATAGTGAGTCTATTTCTTAAAACAACTTACTAGTTTGTTAAAAAGACCTATTCATTATATCAAGTCAGTTAGTCATTGTTAAAATGACTTGATTAACCCTTTACCGAACGTTAAATTTTCTACTGTCCCAAATTTAAAGAGTTTGCAAACGGCATTTCAAAATGTAATGAAACTAAAAAAAAAATTGGGTTTGGTAAAGGGTTAAAGGGGGTTATTATAGAGTAAAAGATTAAATGAACCCAGGACTAATTATAACAATAAATGCAATATCAAGTGATTATGCTGTTCTCATTATGTAAACAAATGGTGTTGTTGTACCCCTTTGTACTGTTGTATCATGGGAAATTGTAAAATGATTGTATGTTTGAAAATTGAATATCATTCAGTCTCTTTCATAGAAAAGTATATTAGAAAGTAATAGTGACAAAAAGCACAGCTGGTTTCCCAGAGCATGTTGCCCAAAGAAATGTTCAAATGTATCCTCCATCACCTTGCTTAAGATGCATCTTAGTCCTTCAGTGCTTTCAGTGCTTTGAGATTTGACTGTAATAAATTAAAAATACTGTAAGCAAATGACCTTTAACTTTGCGCAATTACTTATGTTATCAAGTCCCCTTTAGCCCTTCTAATAATTGTGAGAAAAGGAGAATATGCCAAAGAAGAGCAAAGTCTCCTTTTTTCGCAATGATCCCAATGGTTTCATTCAGTAACAATTTTATGATAATAACATTTGTCTCTGATGTCTTAGTTGTAATCTAATGGAATAGATTGACAAAATGCCTGAAAATGAGTATTCACAAAACCAATAAAAGTGTTTTCAAGACACCTGAAAATTAATATTCATATCAGCTTAATCAATAAAAGTGTGTCCAAGACACCTGAAAATGAATATTCATAACAGCTTTACCAATAAAAGTGTGTCCAAGACACCTGAAAATGAATATTCGTAACAGTTTTACCAATAAAAGTGTGTTCAAGACACCTGAAAATGAATATTCATAACAGCTTAACCAATAAGTGTGTTCAAGACACCTGAAAATGAATATTCATAACAGCTTAACCAATAAGTGTGTTCAAGACACCTGAAAATGAATATTCATATTCATATCAGTTAAACCAATGAAAGCGTGTTTAAGACTCAAATGCATGTTTGCATGTGAAATTGCTTTCAGTAGCTCTTATATGGAAACAACTTTAACAAACATGGGGGGGCGGCGTTTGTATAGGGAAATGGGTTTTCATTATGCAACACCTAACTATGTGAATTATCTGACAATGATTATCATACATGTAATTATGTAATGTCTAACTACGCCAATTTGCCTAACTATGCAACAAAACCACAGTTACACAGGCACTTACTCTGCTCTACTGACTCGGGAAGCTGGAAAAATGTGTTGGAAAATGTGAAAATTAGTAATGTGCTATGATGAGTTAGTTCTATAACTAATGAAACTGGAAGAAACTTAAGTTTTAGCCGGTTCCATTGTTTATTTCATACTTCCAACATTATTTATTACGTGGATGATAATCTGTTCATGTGATTACAAATGCAGGAAGATCGAAATACACAACAGAATGGGCTTAAACACAATAAGAATCAATCAGTTATACTAATTATTAAAACACCTCTCTTCTGAGTTTACCAATCCGACTAAATCAAACATCTCAATAAAGAAGCCCTGAAACTACATGTTACTTTTGTGGTGTAATGCCAATTTCAAACAATACCAGAGGCATAGATCTATGTCTCTGACAATACATATCAAGGGTGCAGTGTAAGACTATAATTAGCAGACTGGGTGATCACATGATCAATGTTTACAATATAAAACACATTGCGAATGGTGGGGCCCATAAATGGGCAGGTAATTATGCATTTTGTCAGCAGATTAACTTTGCTTTCTTTTATTTCTTATACGAATTGTTCCACTGATTAATTTTCAACAACCGCTGGTGAATGTTGTTTCCATTTTGGCTGTTCCTTTCGTTCCAAGACCCTGAAGCGAATTTCTTTGACCAACATTATCATCCCTTGGCTCAAAATTTTCTTCAGGGTCTTAGAGCCAATGGAACGGCCAAAATGGAAACAACATTCAACAACAATTTTTTATCGTTGAAACATCTCGTATATAAAATAGTGGAAATCAAAAGTAATCTGCTGAAAAAATACAGATATGCCAGCTCAATTATGAGCGCCTCTGTATGCAATCTGTTCTATTTCATAAAATGAATTTGGCATTATAGTTTTAAGTGCCATCTATAATTATGTTAGATTGATTGTTCAATGCAAGACTATAGCAGGTCCTTCACAGAAAAAGAAAACTTACTAAATAGTCTTGTACTGAACCTTTGAAAAATTAATTACTTTAGGGAAAGGGATAATCTTGTTAGTAGTGTAATTCAAATGAAGCAATTACATTTCAAAAAGCTACCTACAGCTAAATATATGTCTATAACTCTCTTTGTTTCCTTACACTAATCCTGAGAGGGTAATATTGGTGTGTTCCCTGAACATAGACTCTAATTTTCATCACACCTTTGCTAATAGGGGATTAGGGGGCCTATCATATGGAACATAACATCAATAAAAAGGTCGATAAAGGGAAAATCCAACTGTAGAAACTTATCGTCTGAATTAATGAATGGATAATTGTTAAATTCTGATATTTATCGACTGATTTAATTGCAATGGCTGCAATGAATAAACATTCGATTCAGTAAAAGCATTAAGTATAAAAACTGTATAACACATACAGTTTTGTTGATATCTAGTAGAGAGCTAGCATATGAATATCTTACTTGTATTTTATTTTAGACTGCATCATGAGTGCACAGCTAAATGTCAAGTTTGTTGCAAAAAGAAAAGGTAGGCACAACTTGGCACCAGATGGATACATATACAGAAAGAACGAATGAGAGTACGTAAAGTTTTCTAGAGATGCGATGTACAAGACTGTTCATCCTTTTATCAACATTAGATAATATTCGGAAAAAATTCTCACAATCACCTAGCAGACCATGGTGATAGCGTGTTTCACGGAACATTATTTACCTGTTTGAACCAAGTTTTACCAGATTTATACCATCCATATTCAGTTATGATGCCTTTGATTTAAAACCTTTCTTCCTGGTAAACGTCAAGTCGTGCAATCATGATTCTTCAACCGCTCTTTTGAAAATGTCAAGTCATATGGAGAAAGACACAGGCTACCGGCCTACAGATTCCATAAAGACATCAGTTCGTAGTTAAGCTTGTCCACTTAGGTTAACTGTCTGATTCCAAAGTGTATTGTGCCTATCATATTTTCGGACTTTATCCAATCAGTTTAACAGTAATTATGAATATTCAATGATGACTTTAGTTAGAACAGGAATAATAATCAAGAATGTGAATTCTTTCTTTAGATCTTGTTTTTATAACTTACATGCCTTTTACTTTTCTCAATATGATTCAATAAAAATGATGTACATAAATAAATAAAGTTAAAGTCATTACATTTTTCTGAGTTCCCAATTAAACCACATAATAAATGGTAACACTTTATCAGTACTAAGAAAATCGATAGTCGACGTTCCCTTGAAGGTCCTCCTAATCCCTAAAATCACCCAGGTGTGACAACATTCGAGTCGACGTTCCGGGAACAAACCGTAATATTTGCCTCCACAAGAAACTATATGTATCTGTTCTCCTACACATATCCTGATTGGCCAACTATGATAATTCTTCTGCCCAATCAAAAGCATTTTAGAACCATTTGACTAACACCACAAGACACCCTATGTGGAACAATTGTTGAGGTTGTTAAAATTGTAACCTGGGTTTTTTAGGTTCACACCCCAATGGCACTACTGGGTTTGTGGAAGTGTCCTTTGGCAAGACACTTCAAGGCCTTAGCCTAGTACTAATGAGTCTCAGGACAGCCTTTAATATAACTAAAAATTGTTGACATGGTATTAAACTCAATGTAGAAAACTTTAAATCTAAAGTCAAATATATGTTTTATCAGTGCTGTGTTCAGGAAAGCTGTTATATTTCTGTTATATTCCAATACCTGGCCAATAGTTGTCAACAGATATTCCCCTATTTAGCTGCCCATTGCTTTGTGGAGACTTTCAATAAGATCTAAAGGTAGAGAACAATTGGTGCTCAGTCAGCCAGGAGTTTTTGTCTCATTCACCCTTAGAATGCTTGGTAATTTTCTCAAATAGATTCTTGTGAAGTCTGCTTTCCAAAACCTTAAAGATCTGCTCAATTTTGAAGAGGTTAGATATTCAGAGTTGCAAACAGGTTACACCACAGGCCAGCCACCAATTTACTTGGCAGCTGGCCTGGATCAAACCTGTTTTCATAAGCATTAAGTTGATTCTAGCACTATAAAGGTTAAAATTTGATTCTTCCCATACTTGGATTTATACTAATGCAGATGTTAGCATGTGATTCAAATGGTTCTCTAGCTTTTGAGCCATCTTTTATTTTAGTATGAGTCAAAACCTCTATATCTAATGGTGGGAACCCGTTGTCAGTGAACAGTTTTAGTAGGAGCAGGAGGAAGAGTGAAAAAGATAGAAAAGATGAAAAAATATAATGCAGAGATGATCTTACCTAAATAATAACTGACCACTGAAAGAATGAATTCAGTTTGTGAAAATAGAGGTAACCCCTTAACCCTTTACCAAACGTCTAATTTTTTGACTTTTCAAATTGAGTTTGCAGACGACAAATCAGTATGTGATGAAATTGAAAAATAATCTTCTGATATTGGAGAAAACCTTGTGGATAAAGGAGAAATTGCTCGTTACGAGCAATTTCTCCTTTTCCCACAATGTTTTCCGGAATCCTCTACAAACAATCGGTCAAATGTTGTTATTGTTTGGTAATTGGTTAATACGTTACAGTGACTCTCTTTGACACAACAGAAGCATTAGACTTAAACAAACACTATGGCAGAAGCAGAAATTGTTCCTAAAAAAACAAATTCTCCTTCCCATCAAAATGCTTTGCAATAAATACTGCAAAGCATTTACATTTATAATTCATGAAATGTTGTTTCCCAGTGTGAATATCAGTTTACACCCGTTCGAAAACTCCACAAGATGAAAGGGAACATTAAAAACTTAGTTCAGTATAGGTATCATGTCATAATACAATGGCAAATTTCTCGTTTTAACACGCTATCAAACAATAACCACAATTTACCAGTTTGTTTAAGACAGCTCTGGAAACACTGTGGTAAAAGGGGAAATTGCTCTTAATGAGCAATTTCTCCTTTTCCCACAATGTTTTCTGCCCTATCAGATGATTATTAATCAATTTCATTGCATTTTGAAATGTCATCTGCAAATTCTTTCAATTGTGGACCGTAGAAGATTTGGTGTTTGGTAAAGGCTTAATATAATAGCATGTTTGTTACACAATGACAGTCAGTGTAACATAGTTGAGAATATTCCTTCCAGCCGATGATCAACATTTCCCCATGAAAGTCATTGTTCAGTGGTAAGCAAAAAGTAACTTATGTTGACTTCATTCAACACTTGACAGAACACATCTCATACCTAAGTTTGAAGGCCCTCTATCAGACAAAAATGAAAACAAAGCAATCAAAAAAGGGAATGGACATTTTACTCTATTTGTTTTAGTAATGCTAATACAGTATAAACTAAAAAATGCATGCTTTGAAGTTTTCTTTTACCAAACTTTGAAATAGTTAATGCTGAATAAAAAGGTGTCAGTGCTCAATGCTATTTTACTTTAAACAGTCTCATCCCTTTACCAAACGCCACAACTTTTGACTCTTCCTAATTGAAACAGTTTGCACACAACATTTCAAAATGTGATCAAATTGAAAAATAATCTTCTGATAGGGCAGAAAATATTGTGGGAAAAGGGGAAATTGCTTGTGTCATGCAATTTCTCCTTTTCCCACAACATTTTCTACTCTATCAGAATATTATTTTCCAATTTCATCACATTTTGAAATGTTGTCTGCAAACCCTTTTTAGTTTGGGACAGTCGAACATTTGGTGTTTGGTAAAATAAGGCTAGAAAAAAGTGTCTTGTAAGAGGACACTCAACAGTAAAAAACTAAGCCAATATCGGGAATCAAACTTTCAGTTGTCTGCAATTATCCAGCATGCTTACTGATTACCATCCAAACTTCCCAAATATAAGAGAATGGCTAAACTTTGTTCTATATTTGGAACATCTTTTGGATCTGATTAGCAGGTGGGGTTGATCATGTGACCGGTAGCAGGTCAATTCGTACCCAAACCAATTCGTACCCACCCTTTTTTGGCTAATTCGTACCCACTTTACGGTCAATTCGTACCCATCCTAATTTTTAACAAGTCAATTCGTAACCATCCTATACTTCAGTATTTTAAGATTATTTTTTTACGTTGTTCATGTTTTGTTTTTGTCTATTGTGTTTTAATTGTGAGGGAAGCATTGTGAGTAGGTGTATGTGTACTTTGTTTTACGTAAAATGGTGTTTAAAAATCAAATAAAATGATATAGCGTTTCCCTTTAAGTTATATATGTTGTCTTCATTTGATATCCAGATTTGTTTTCTTGCTTTTCACACTTACCTCATTTTAACTTACTGATATGGATTCTTTTCATCACGTGCAAACCGAAAAATGGTCGCAGGAGATGCAGCGTCAATTGTCATTAATTGTTCTAACAATTGGTGTCCTTAATTACTAGGCTAATCATAAGCAAGTTACAACAAAAGGGGTGTTACAAAATTATAGCAAATTAAAACAAACTGTTATTGATTAATTTATGATAAGTTACTTTCAAATCAAATTGAGACCGACATGTTGTTAATGGCTAATCATAAGTGTATAGATAACATCATAAAACACGTGTGCTCGTGCCTTATAAAAATAAACTTAGTGTTTGTGGTATATTTTCATTTATAAATAATATCTTTCTATTTGTCCCTACGCGAGTGCTAACACAAAAGGTTAATTTGCCGGCGCGCGTCTTCATTAATGTTTTATCATAAGTTTATAGATAATCTGTATATGTTCTTTTTATATGTTGTTGTTTTGTTGATTCTTTGATTAAAAGTTTCTTTCTGAAATTCATTTATATGGCCGCCTATTTACGAAAATTGCCTATTGATAGCTAACTTACATGTCTCAAAGCTCAAAGTTTAAAAAAAAATATTTTATTTATTATGTACTATAATTCGTTTCAAAATATGTAAGAATTTTCATTTAATATGTACTATAATTTGTATCAAATTATAGACTGGTTACGAATTGACTTCTTAAAAATTAGGATGGGTACGAATTGACCGAAATGTGGGTACGAATTAGCCAAAAAAGGGTGGGTACGAATTGGTTTGGGTACGAATTGACCGGGAAGCATGTGACCAAGGTTTATGAAAAATGATAGCCATGCCACGGATATTTTTGCTATTTTCACTAGATTAATTTTGTTTTCTTCTATTTTATATAAGCCATGTTCCAACCATCAATTTTCCACTTCTGGTGGTATATGATAACCGATGGTTTATAATGGCGTTATATCTTACACTCGGTAGAGTAATTGCGGTCAATGGGTGATGTTTTTAGAATATTTGCATCTCGTAACTCGAAATTCTCTGCAGAGTCTTGGAGGGAGTGGCACAGCTAAAAAATGGAAACAACATTCACCCGCAGTTGCAGAAAGTTGATCATCGGAATATGGCAAATATAAAATAGTTGTAAACAAAATTAATCAGCAGAAAAAATGCATAAATATCTGCTCAATCACTGAAGCTGCCATTTGCAATCTGTTTAATATCGTAAACATTGATCACATGATCAATTAGATCTGATTAGATCAACACCTGTAAATGCCAAACCTTCACTTCAAGATCATAGTTAGTCCTTCACAAGTGTGAAACATCCTTCACAAGTGTGAAACACTTACAACAGTATTGCACTCAACCCTTAATGTCGTCATACGAAGCAAAGACAATTTGAATTACCTCTCTTTCTTTCCCCAATTTCTGTTCTTTCAATAACTTATCCAGCCCATGTTTTTGTTGCAAAATTGAATCGATCCGCTCTTGTAAACGTGAATTCTCTTCCTCCAAAAATTTCGTCCGCACCTGGAGTATGGAAATATTTCTCGTCTTCTCCCTCGTGTCTTCCTCCAGCTCGTTCAACCTGGAAAAAATGTGGAACGCTGAAATACAAGAACACATTACAACATGTAAACATGGATGTGTTAGCATGCACTTCAAAGCAGCCGCAGCCAGATTAACCAACCTTTCCCATGATACAGGTTATGGCAAATTGACCAGCCAACAAAACATCTTTAACCATTTGGAATGTTTGGAATTCTCTAAAAATAGATTTGTGTGTCATCTGCTTTCTAAAACTTTAAATAACTGTTTAATTTTGAAGAAGAAACATAAATAGGGTAGCAAACAGGTTAGACCACAGGCCAGCTGCTAATTTATTTGGCAGCTGGCCTGGATCTAACCACTTCAGTTCCCACACTTTAAGGGTTAAACAATGAAACTGCATATAAATTTTCAACTAACAAATGCATGTGTGAATGTGGAAACTGCTTTCCAAAGCTCTTATTGTGGAATCAAGTCTGACAAACATTGGGGGTGGGGTTTTGTCAAATGGTCAATTTTCAGCAGACAACATTAAAACAGCAGCCAACAGCAGGTGAGAAATTAACACATCAGACAAAACATTAACCCATTACCAATCAACAACATTTAACCATTTAGTTGCAGACAACTACGGAAAACATTGTGGGAAAAGGAGAAATTGCTTGTTTTCTGCCCTATCAGAAGATTATTTTTTCAATTTTATCACATTTTGAAATGTTGACTGCAAACTCTTTGAATTTGGGACAGTCAAAAGGTTTGTGTTTGGTAAAGCGTTAAGATAACAGATGACATTAATAGAGCAGACCTGAATGCAAACATTAATCAAAAAGTGAAAAAACATTATGAATAATTACATGATTATTTGTTAAAATGCATTTAAATCTTTGTGAGAAGAAAAATAAAATTTGCTCCTAACAATAATGATAAGAATTGTTACATTGATTCTAAAAATTGTCTGCTGTTAATGTGCTGAAAGTAGTTCCTACCAGGGAAAAGGGTTAAGGTGCCTGTCCTGAGGGTGAAAAAGCTTCAAATAAGCCTGCTAAAAAATAATTGCTTATTTGGTGTTAACCTTTCCCTTAATAACCAATATAGCATCAGAAATGTGCTACACATTTAAAAATATAAGGTTTAAAGGAGTGTTTGCTAATCAGTGTTTATTGGGACAGTTTCTATCATTCATAGATGAGTCAAACTTGTAATAAGCAGCCACCCAAATGGCAATGTGAAATTGGCTGCTGAACAGAGGTGGCTGCTTATTGCAAAAAAAAATCCTTCCCTACTTTTGAAGTTCAACTTCAACATAAGGCATTCTGTCAACCAATATGTTATATTTACAAGACAATCTTTTTGCAAAATCATGTGGATTATTTCATTTGGAAGTTAAAAAACACTTTTAACTTTATGTTAACATTGAAGAAAAATCCAAACACGCCTAAATCATCATATTTGTGTCACCAAAAACAATTGAAGGAGCTTTTGTCACTCTTCAATAACTTAAGTAGCGGTTTGCAAAACTCATAAATAAAAATTGCATATACCTATATTTTTTTCGATTTGGTGTAAATAATGCGCTCTGGAAATAACAAGCAACAGTAAAATACTGGTAGTTGATTTTAACTTATTTGAAGCTCATGGAAAAGGTATTAACCAATACAAAGGACAAAGGACATTTGAGTAAGCTCAATTTACCCCTTTCCATAACAATAACATTATTTGACCATTTTGTTGCAGACGACTTTAGAAAACAATGAGGGAAAAGCAGAAATTGCTCGTAACGAGCAATTTCTTCTTTTCCCACAATGTTTTCTGTCCCATCAGAAGATTATTTTCCAATTTCATCACATTTTGAAATGTCGTCTGCAAACTCTTTCAATTTGGGATAATCGGAAATTTGTTGTTTGGGAGAGGGTTAACATAAGCCCACCTTATAATGACTCATTCTAACCCTTTACCAAGCGACAAATTTTCGCCTATGCCAAATTGAAAGAGTTTGCAGATGACATTTCAAAATGTGATGAAATCAAAAACAATCTTCTGGTAGGATAGAAAACAAAAGGTTGGTACCAATTTGAACATGATTTGAATTTCAATATTGGGTAATGGTTAAATGGAGCTAGAAGGCAAATATGAATTAACTTATTCATGAACTTCATGAATGTTAAATGACAGTTCATGGACACAGAACTTTTACATGAATTTCAAGAGCATGTTCATGAACATTAATTACAGGTTCATGAATACATTCACAAACCTGTTCTTGATGTTCATGAACATGTTCTTTAAATTTGTTTACAAGTTAAGAATATACAGCTTTGTATTCATGAATGGCCATTTAACATTCATGGATGTTCATGAATAAATTCTTGAATATTTCGCAGGGGAGGTAGGATAATAACAGCAAGCAAACAAACAAGCACACAATCAATCAAGACAAATAAACAAACAAACAATTGTGAAACATGCCTTACAACCAAAATTGCGGTATCATATTACTTGCATCTTAACATTTTAATGCTATAAAAGATGGTTCAATGCAATGCAATAGTTATAGTCCTTTGCCATTATTACCTTTAAAGGTAGCATGTTTTTTTTTACAGTTTTGCCAAAAGAAGTTAGTATTTTACCAAAAAAATAACTCTACCTGTATTTTTTTCATTTTTGAATTCACAATAAAACTTCAAATAACATTTCAAAAATTAAGGAAATTCCATGGAACTATTATTTTTTATAAAACTGTAGAAAATGTTTGAAGAAACTACTTTTACAAAAGTAGAAATAGTGATCTTAACAAGAAATTTCTTCTTTATCACCAATGGTTACTACTCAATATAAAAAGGTTAATCTTATATTTACTGATTTATAATTGTCACTTGCTGTAATGTTGATTTTTGACTCAGAGTAGGTAAAGCTGCTACCTACCATACAAAGCATGCACTTAAAATATTGTTACAAGTCTTCTAAGTTTTACTAAATGGGGGTAGGAGAATCAAAATATGATATACTATATTGGGCGACAATAGCAAACAAAAGAGAAACAAACAAAATGGTGCACCAAGGATAAATCTACAGCAACTGCACACTCTCATTCCTTATCAAACAATATCGAAATTTAAGCTTCCAAACACACATGAGTTTTTAAAGTAATGTGCATGAATTAGGGGAAATTCCTTGATCACTATTCAGGGAAAGAAGATATCATTTGTACATATGTTCAATCATTACAAAAATTCTCTTTTCAAAGCTTACAACACAATTTCAAAATTGTTTGTAAAATCTTTGTTTTGGAGTGTTAAAAGATATTGTCTTTGTTACAGAGTAAACGTAGCAACCTCAAATCAACACTCACAAATACTGCAATAATTTTGAAGACCGTATTTTTCCATATAAACCCACTTTGAAAATCTAAGAACTAAGCGCGACAAAAGAAGGAATAGCTTTTAAAAAGCAATTCCTACTTTTGTCGCACTTGATTTTGCACAGCCTCTTAAAGAAAATACCCCTCTTAATTTTTACATTTCATTAGGTCGTCTGCTTTTAATTTGAAAGTTGGCAAGGTACAAAATCCTACACGTCTGACTATACTAAAGCACCCTACTTCATATAATATTATCTAAAAGTTTGTAAGAAACAGTAAAGTTCAAAAGTTATCCAAAATGCACAAGAAAAAAATTACGTACAAAAAGGAACTTAAGGTCAAATCTGATTACTGAATATATATACTCTCCTAAAAAAGCAAGGAATTAATATATTTGATAATTGCAAAAAAGCAAATGGATGTGGCTAATAATTTCTATTTCAGAATTTACCAAAATACCAATAGGTTCTCTTTCAAAGTAAATTATATTCACAATCCTATAAAATTTCTTCTTTAGTTCAAACTTATTGAGATGTAATTATGGTTGTCACTTTAAGTTACCATAGTAACAGAATGCGATGATTGAAATCCAATATAATTTCATGTGATACTTTGAGAAAAAGATGGATAATAAATTAATAATGAAAAAGATTATGTAAAAAGATCAATACATGTGCTTCTTTGTGTAAAACCACCAGCAATTTTCATGTTGTCACAGTTTCTTATGCAATCTTTCAATAAATGTCACACAAAAGTATCTAGAGAGATAAAAAAAATATTCATTTGGTACTAAATTAAAGCACAAAACAAAAATGCTAAATCAGCAGTTCAAAATGATATAATTCTGGGTAGCAAAACATTGTCATACCTTCAATAGTCAAATTGACATTTTGAAAGAAAAAGAAGCAAATGAGATACCATTATTCATAAATGAATAATAAAACAAAAATAAAGTGAGATTTCTGAAAACATTTTATTTTATAGACGTCTAGCTCCTGTCCAAATTCATAAATTTTAAATAAATATTGAACCCTTATAGTGCTGGAACCGACTTCATGCTTATACAAACAGGTTAGATCCAGGCCAGCCATCAAGTAAATTAGCATTTGGCCTGTGATCTAAGCTGTTTGCTACGCTGATTATCATTCCTCATCAAAATAAAGCAGTTATGTAAGGTTTTGGAAAGAGGACGACACAAAAATCTATCTTCAGAAAATACCCAGCATTCTAAAGGTTTAGATGAAATATGTTTTAACTAAGTTTATATGAAATACCATACAGTTCCAATCTCCATTAAAGTAATTGTATGAAGTTAGTGGATTAAATTCTAACAGTATATCATTTATATCATGTTTGTCAACTTTAATTACTGCTCAACAATTTTTCAAGAACATTACTATTCAGCTGTGAGAGACAAATCAATAATGTCACATTGAATTCATCAAACGTCAGAGAGAATGTTTGCCGAGCCAGGTTAAGTTTAAACATATTTATTTCCCAATTATAACATAGTACATCATACAGGAGGTTTTAACAATAATCAAACTGGATTGGACTGAAGGTTTTCCAACTCAGGACCTGCCTATTGAAGGTCAAACATGTTATCAACATGGCTCTGATCAGAGGTTTTGTAAATTGTATACAGATTTCAACAAATTTATTTTATCTAATTTATACAAATCATTCATTATGGAGGAAATCCTTTTACAAATAACTTTCAATCAACTCATTTATTTTTTTATCTGTAAAGTTTTCATTTCATCAACCTGTTTCAGCTATATTGCGATCCTGACTTTTAATGATGGAAAAAGACCTTGTAGTTTTTAACCCATTACCAAACAGTTACGACATTTGACCAGTTTGGTTGCAGACGGCTCTGGAAAACAATGTTGGAAAATGATAAATTGCTCGATAAGAGCAATTTCTCCATTTCCAACAATGTTTTCTGCCTTATCAGAATATTTTGCAATGTCAGCACATTTTAAAATGTTGTCTGCAATTTCTTTCCAGTTGGGACAGTCGAGAATTTTGCGTTTGGTAAAGGATTAATTGAAGGTGAAACTTGTAATGGTTTGTAAAGGTGTTACAGTCTTTCAATTTGGACCAGTCTCAAATTTCCAAAATGACAAATCATAAATACCTAGATGTAAGCACTTACTGTGTTAAGAGGTCACGTTTTTCTTTGATTAGAGTTTTATAATTGGCATCCATTCTATCCTTCCAATCCAGCTCCTTTCGTAAAGTTGCTCTCGTCAGTCGGAGATCTTCGTCCATTCGATTTAACTGATCCTGGACCCTCTGTTTTTCCTTCATGTAAAATTCCCTTTAAAATACATGCAAAGTTCCCTTTAAAATAAATGTAAAATTCCATTTGATATACATGTAAAATTCTCTTCAAAACTCATGTAAAATTCCTATTCCCTTCAAAATACATGTAAAATTCCCTTTCAAATACATGTAAAATTCCCTTTCAAATACAGTGTACATAGAAAAATCCTTTTAAAATATGATACATCTTTTCAAGAATACATGTACAATTTTCTCTGGAATACATGTAAAATTATCTTTAAAATATAAGTTATACATGTTTTGCCTTTAAAATATCGGTTTATTTTTTGTTCAAATATTTATAAATTTCCCTTTAAAATACAAATGATGAATGTATCATGAAATAAACTGAATGGCAAATCATTTTATCACACATAGGTACCTTTTTCTGACATTACCTGATGTAGAAACAAAATCACATAATTACACCAATATTCAATATGATGTGTATATTCATCTGACAACTACAGCTGTACCTACAAATTCAACCTGTAACTTCATTTCTTTTTTGTTTTACTCACCTGCACCAGAAAATTAAAAAATCATCAGGGCAAAAAGAGAAGTTACTTGACATGAGTCAATTCTCCTTTTGTCACAATGTTTTCTACAAATCTTTGCCAAAAGTTAATTCCAATTTAAACATTATCAACATCATTTAAATGAAGAGTTTTTTACCTAAAATATCAAAACACAAAAACCAAGTTAAAAAAGATATGGTAACTATTGTAGGAAAACCAACTAAAATTGTGCCAAAAAACCAAATCTGCTATTAACAATTGTCAGTGATAGGTTACATAAAGTAAACAAGTGACTATATAATTAAAGGCCTGTCCCTTATCTCACAAAAGTTTGTACCATAATATTTCTTGTTAGCATTCCCTGCTAAAGATTCAAAATCTTATTCATGAACATTAAATGGCTATTTATGAACATGAAGTTGTTCTAAACTTGTTCATAAATTTACAGAATGAGTTCAAGAACATAAAGAACAGGTACATGAATGTATTCTTAAACATGTACTTGATATTTATTTGTGTTCATGTACAGCAATTTATTGTCCATGAACATTCATGAAGTTCATGAATAAGTTCTTAAATTTTTGCATGGGATAGACACAAACTTGAAAAGTGTAACCTATCAGAAAATCATATTGATAGCCAATAACTAAACATTTGTTCTGAGCTTCAATGTTTCTTTTTTATCTAAATCACAAAACTTCCCATAACAAATTCTGGAAAAACAAATTACAACATAGAATACAAAATTTGATATAAAGTAACACATTTTTGTGAGATAGGGGTATGTTCAGGAAATTATCCCATCAAAAAGTGAAAAAAGTTTGTTTACTATTTCTCAAAGAAGGCCTCCATGGATAGAGTTAGAGCACTGAACTTGATAAAGCCCCTCTCTGTATTGGTTCAAATCACCATAGAAATAGAGTTGGATTATCATGAGATAATATTCCCCCAGCTGACCCTTTATCAAACGCCAAATTCTCGATTGTATCAAATTGAAAGAGTTCGCAGGTTGCATTTCAACATGTAATGAAATAAGAAAATAATCTTCTGATAGCGCAGAAAATTTTGAAATATAGTCTGTAAACTCTTTAAATTTGGGACAGTTGAAAAAAAAAAGGCATTTGGTAAAGGCACAAGGAAGTCTTCCTAAAAACTACAACTTAATTGTCCCTTCCCTCTAATAGTAGGAAATTTAAGACTCAACAGAAAAGTTCAAAACATCACCCTCAACTAAGAAAAATTCTATTGACTCATTGACATCGACAATGAATCTAAGTAGAGAACATCTGCTTCAGTTTTGAAAATGTACTGTTAACCCTTACAGTGCTGGAACCAACATCATGCTTATACAAACAGGTAAGATCCAGGCCAGCCGCCAATTAAATTGGCAGCTGCCCTGTGATTTAACCTGTTTGCTTCTCTGAGAGTCTTTCCGCATCAAAATTAAGCAGGTATTCAAGGTTTTGAAAACGACACAAAAATCTATTTTTAGAAAAATTACCCAGCATTCTAAGGGTTAAACATCATTGCAGTATTCAAAATAAGTAACTTTTTCATATAAAATTGTGACGATAAAGGGACATAGAGTTCATCCTACAAAGTTGCTGTTTATGTCGCAATGTCCTGCTTCTAGATACCAAAAGTCATTTTCAAGAAATGATAAGTAAATCCTTCGCCAAACTGTTCTTCAGCTGAGAACTTTTGGTATTACTGTGGGAAGGAGCAGATTTCCATTCTAAATATTTCTCCCTCATTACAGATAACTGCATTAAAACCTCAATATAAATTATTGCCTCAAAATTAAACCAAATAGAATGACAAACAATTGACTATTGATGTACACATTCTTTCATTGTCACACTATTTTCAATTTACGTCTGCTATATAAGATAAACCATGTGAGAAGGTAAAAAGAGAAAAATCATAAACCATAAACCTGGATGAGCATTCACAAATTTACTATTTTTAAAGCATTTTATAATTAAGTGTATATCATGACTACATCTGAAACATCCGATCATGGTTCTGTGCAAGACTATATAGTGAGCACCAATCGGAACTACTCGGGTATTTCCGTGAGCTGTGAAATACACCTCGGATATAAGTGTAGGGTTACACTTTTTCGGGTAAATCGGCATCCGGCAATAAACAATAAATGTGTATGGAAGGGTTGGACATCCTTTTAAGTAATCTTTTTATCAGTAACTCATACCAAATGGCAAAATTGTTGTTCTGACATGTAAAGTTGTTTCCTCAGTCAAATTTAAAGACTTTTTGGATTTCACATTAAGATCTATTTTTGAACACGAAAGTGAAGTGACGTCATTCCGCTGGGAACCAATATGGCGTCATCCCTATTATTTCAGAGGTGTTTTCCTTTGATAAACCCGATGTGTTCAGATTGAGTGAGCACTTCACATTTGTGAAGGACTTATTATATCACTTGCATTGAACCCTCACTATGCTCTCTGGATACTAATCAATGAAACCTTGTAATGACCTTGAACTTTGTGTTCCAGTACTTGTGGTGTTGGCCCGGTGTTGTATCACTTCCGGGTCGTTGTGGCCTAGAAATTAGTTCTTTGAAATATTGAAAGTCCCACTTTCAAGGTGTTTTCACAGGAAATTGTTACATTTAGAGTATATATATTGGTAATGTGTGATTGCTTTGTCTTCTCCTGCATGTTTTAAATGTGTTTTGTTTGTATTTTACAGGACTACTTCTCCATGCAGTGAGAACCAAAGATGTCTGTTATCAGTCTGGGCGTTACTTCTACCATTTGAATTGACACGCCCCCTCTCTGGAAATCAGCGGATAGCAAAAATAAAACGGATCGGTCATGATGCGCATTTAACCCACCAAATGGATTGTTTCAAGATAGTTTTAAGGTGACATGGTCACGATAAAGTACGGTATGGAAGCAGTTTGTCTCTTTGACTGCTCAAACGGTTGCTATTTAACATGGTGGAGATGGTTGGAAATTAGAGCAGGCCGACCCCTTGTGATGTCTTGATTACCCAGAATACATTGAAGGGAGGCCATTACTAACTACCATTACATGTATATTGTTGTCCATTTCATGCAATGAAGTTGACACATTTCTCTTTTATCAAAATGCTATTCTAAATAGTTGATTTGTACAATATTAATGACATGGATTCAGTCAGTTTTCGGCTAGGATAATTAAGTTTCCTTCAAGTATCCAGAAAGCAATTCCAGGTTAAATTTCGCAAAATCCCATCCAAGTTTACACCTTATAAAGTGTCAAATAATGGCCTAACAAAAGCATTGTTATTCAAAGCGTTTACCCATCAATATTGTAGAGTCCTTGATAACTGAAGTAATCTTCATCACTGTAAAAGGTAGAAGGATAAGGATCATCAAGAGAAGGAGCACTTACTGTTACCAAAGGCCTGTTTAACCCATTACAAAACAATAACGACATTTGACCAGTTTGTTGGAGACAACTCTGGAAAACATTGTGGGAAAATTGCTCTTTTCCCACAATGTTTTCTGCCCTAACAAACGATTAATTTTCAAATTCATCATACTTTGAAATGTAGTCTACAAACTCTTTCAATTTGAAACAGTCAAGAATTTTGTGTTTGGTAAAGGGTTAACTCCTTATGTCATATTTACCTTTTTCAATTTGCATCTTTCAAAGCATTTCAAGCAAAAAAGGTATTAGACACCTTTGTGACAAGAGGAGAAATTGTTCAGGAAAAGCACTTTCCATGACATAATGTTGTCATAATATTATGTGCATCATTCCCTACTTGATTATTCTGTTCTGTTTCCATGTATTGTGTTTTGTTTTTATTTTGTTTGTTTGTAAGAATCCATGATGGTAACACAATAAATAAAAGGGATGATTGGTGTTTTGAAAAGGAAAACTTATCTGGCTCAGCTTAGAATTATTATCCAACTGCCTTCGGCTCACTGGAAAATATTCCTACGCCTTGCCTGATATTTTTCCGATTCATGACACCAACCATCATACTTCAAGATTGATACTCTATGTTGCTTTCGAATTGGACCAGTCATAAAATCTCATTAAGTGGGAATAGATTATACCTTAAACATACAGAACAGGGAACAAAGACATTTATTATATGAATACAAGCTAAAGGGATAAATCATTGTTGTTAACATAATCACAATAGCAGATTTGGTTTTAACAGGCGTAACACTTTCCATGATACATACTACACAATATAAACAATCTTAAAACAGACAATACAAGAAACGACTGGGAATAAAAAGATCATGAACAATCTATCCCATTGTTAAACCATAGAGCTGCTTGTGAACATGTTGTAGATAGAAAAAATGTTCATGAACATCAAGAATAATCAAATGAATCAATTAATGAAACTGTTCTTAATGATCATGAATATGTTCTTGAGTTTCATGAACAAGCTCTGTGTTTTTGAATTGCGATCTGTCATTCATGAGTTTTCAGGAAGTTCATTAAAAAATTTGTGAATCTTTCACAGGGAATGACTGTCCTGGACGGTGGTCCTACAGTTTGAAACCAACAAAAAGGCTTTCTGGACAGTAACAGCTAGTTCTCCACCTTATCCTTGGTTGTTTTAACATTTAATTGAAGGAAATCTAACGAGTTTCACCAAAATGTAAGCAAACTTTTCCATAAAGTTGATCATTTTTTGAAAAACATGTAACCTCTTAGCTTCTAATTTGCATGCAACTTAACCCTCAATGGGCTTGACCGGACTTCATGCTTGTGTGAACAGGTTGGATCCAGAATTGCGGACTGGTCTGTGATCTAACATATTTGCTACTCTGAGTATCTTTCTTCATCAAACTTCAACTGACATTTAAGGTTTTCGAATGCATACAATAAAAAACTATTTTTTAAGAAAATTACCCAGCATTCTAAGGGTTAACTTATATTCTGTTTCCATGCTCTATAAAACCAATATCAAACTGATTAAATAATTTATATATCTATAGTAACAGTTATTCACATTTGTATGATCTTAAACTGAAGGTGTTGAAAAAATAAATAATAGGAGTAACCTTAACCCTTTACCAAACACCAAATTTTGGACTGCCCCAAATTGAAAAAGGTTGCAGATGGCATTTCAAATTATGATGAAATTAAAAAAAAAAATCTTCTGAAACGACAGAAAACATTCTGGGAAAAGGAGAAATTGCTCTTTAAAAGCAATTACTCCTTTTCCCACATAGTTTTTAGAGGTGTCTGCAACAAAGCAGTGCAAGTTTGTTATTGTTTGATAAAGGGGTTAAAAGAAAACACTATTTTTTACATGAAAAAGAAAATGAATAAGTAGTTTTTATATGAAAAAGAAAAAACGTTTTAAGAAGTTGCTTCTTCACAAAAATTGAAAAAAACCTCAATGTTGTTCATTCAAAATAAAATATGAAATTTATTGGTTAGAGAAAAACCTGCTTTGGTAATGGTAATGAAGCCATTCAACATTAAGCAGGCAAGCAATGACTTTAACATGATTTGGACAGTACTAACATCACACAGCTTAACGATGAATTAGATGATATTGGTAAGGGATTTAGTAAGGTATGCATTTGTAACTCATTGGGACATTAAAGATATCATCAATAAACAAGTCAATTGGGCTCTCATGCAATGTTTACGTTTCAATCAATTCCATATCTGAAGAAAGGGGTGATAAGAATATCTTTTCAGATTTACTTACTATTGCATTTAGCCTTTATTACCTGATTACATTTTTTTTACTCGGACATATACCGCGTTGGACCTATAACTCCAATTGATTTTGTTTGTTTAAATGGGCTTTGACACCTTGTAAATAGTATTTCAGTTATTTTATGGTTTTCCTGGATTTCACGTGTACTGGGACAAAACCCTGAGCCTTAGGATTAATAGGCTAAAATATCTTGTTAAATTTAATTTCTAATGAAAATAATTGAATTCACTATTTCATTCCTTAGTTGCTATAATTATGATATAATCATCATTTTAAAAATGCTTATCACGTATTTGATATCTATAATATACATAGCATGAGTTACAATTCCATATACCTTACAAATGCCCATCAACTAGCAATACTAGACAAAAGACAAACAGTTGTAACGGAGACATTTGCAAAAAATAAAGGGCAATGTTGTTTAGGCAATCAACCAGAAAAATAAAAGAACTTCAAACAATGTCTATCCATAGCAATAAGAATTAAACTTATCAACCTGTTTTTGACCTTTGAGAGTGAAGCATGGTATATTCTTAAGACAAGTTTCACCTGCAAAAGATTTAAGAACTCGTTCATAAACTTTATGAACATTCATTAACGAAAAATGACAATTCATGAACACTGAACTGTTTGTGAACTTGTTATGTATTTCAAAAACATCTTCATCAACATCAAGAACAGTTTCATGAATCAACCCATGAAACAGTTCTTGATGTTCATTTGTCATTCATGAAAGTTCAGGAAGTTTATGAACAAATTCTTTAATCTTTCGTAGGTGTTACTTGTATTGAGCAACAAAATATTCACACAGTTAAATAGCTGCTTTAAGAAAGCAACATGGTTTTTTAATATTTGAGAGAAATGTATTTTTCATGGAGAAAACAACAAGTTGTTTCCAAAGCTAATATTTCAAAAGTCACAGCAAAGGTCAGGCAGGTAAATGCATTTGAGCAATAATCAAACAAAACAATAGCAGGCACGTTCTTAATGTAGTTTCTTAATTTTTCAACTTGAGATGTATCAAAGAGATTCTTTATGTATGAGGTTCTCGAGGGTTCAATGCAATACTTAACTCTTTCGCTGCCATTTTTTTTAAAGCAAGCTTGTGAATGCTTATTATATTCCTTGAGATCACAGAAATAGGCTGTGTCTGTTTTAAGTATCAAAAGTTAAGATAAAACTTAGATTTAACATAAACTGTTTTGTATGATAACAAACTTAATGAAGTGCAGTCTCATCAGATGAACTTGACCTTTGATGATATTGACCTTGGGCAATGTCGCAAAATACAGTAACAAACAATGTAGATTTACCACACTGCATGTTTCAGTCTCCGATTGGCAGCATTGGCATCCACCGTAAGTCGCTGATCATGAGTTGATATTGGCAGTGAAAGAGTTAAGTAAGTGCTTCAAGTTTGTTAAGGACTTATTATAGTATTGAATTGAACCCTAAATGGTCTGTGCCTAAGTATTAGAAACTTATTAACCATAATGCATTTGACATACTTGTTACATTGTCATGGTAATGGCTTGTGACTGATAAATGGCTTGCCCATGGATATGTTTGAGCGCACCAAAGACAGCCAGCAGTAACATTATTCCTATGTATTCACCTCCACTTATACTCATTATCTAGGCATGCATTACGGGGGCCCGTTTTACTAAACAACTTACGGAAAATGTTTGCGTAAGTCATAATTGATTAACATGGATAATATCTTCAATGAAAGTACAATATTGCAATGTGACACGTCATTGGAAGCGTCTCGGAGAGACGATTCCAATGATGTGTTACTTTGCAATATTGCTTTGCCAAATATTGAAATAAAAGGACTTGTTGTTTTAGACTTACGCAAATCTTAAGCGTAAACTGTTTAGTAAAACGGGCCCCTGGTCTCCAGATAAAAGAAGTGTTTTTGGTGTTAAGAATATCTATTTTTTCCCCATAAAATATCACATCTGCTGCCATAAAACCAGGAAATATATATCACTAAATTGTGACTGTTGGATACTCTTAAAGAAACATTTATTGGAATTTTCAATTCTTTGTTTGATGTCCTGCCATTTGATACATGTATTGCCTTAATGCTTTGAACATTGTCTTCAACATATTTTCAAGGCAAAGCATACACTAATGGTTCAGAGACCATTCTTTACTTGGAGATGCAAGAACTTCTGACTAACGTTGCAAATAGATTGTGTGACAAACCAAAACCTTGGAAACAATAACATACCAATTATCTTCTACACTTTATCATACATCAATTTAAAGCTAGATGCTTGCATTATGTTTCTCTTATCTGGAGCCCAACAAAACATAATGTGATTCATAAGAAGGCATGCTTTATCATCATCACTGAGTAACAGAAATATGATTTTCTCCTGTTAAAGTGGCATGCCTGTTCTCTATGAGCGATAGTTTAATTGTGTGCCTTTTGGATTGCCACAGATTCCATCTAAGTTCAGAAAATTATATTTTGCAGAATTACAAATAACATACTTCCACAGGTTGAACCTCTTAAGGTTCGAAAATGAAAGTATATTCTCAATCATCATAAATCTTTTTTTAAATTAAATGACAGGGAATGTTGTTCAAGTACAAGAATAAAAATGGAATACTTTATGATGCATAAAAGTTCAAACATCTATTTTCATTAAATTTCATTGAGGGTCAATTCTATTTTAATCAAAACCACAAGTTTAAATGTTACCTCAAAGCCAAATGAAATGATTAAGATAATTTTGTTCAATGTAACCAAAAAGGCAATCCAAAAAGCTGGGTTCGGTGTAGAACTGTGATACAAATAATTACATATTATGATAAATAATGAATAATGAAACAAAACTGTTGGCTTTAATGATGCATTATTGTAACATATCCAATCACCACTTTAGTACTTTTTGTTTTCTAAATGCCAAAAATAGTGCAAAGGAGAGTTGTCATTTAGACAAAATATCAATTCCTAAAAAACCTTAGGTTAAAACATTTTGAAAAACAAATAAACTCTTCAAATGAATATTGATACCTAGAAAATTGGAAGCCAAATCATTTAGAGATTTGAGCATCATTTTGTTCTTAAATCAATTAACAAAGCAAGACAAAATTGATATTTACTGAACATTATCCAAAATTTGAAATGACACAAAGCCCTTGAATTTTCATTAAAATGGTGTTTGGATAGAATTTGATTTGATTATCAGTTCATGATGTACTCCACACTGCCTTTATACCTTGAGGAATGATCATAGTCACTGAAAAAACAAATATATCTCAAAATACAGGGTTGCTAGATTATACGTAACAGAGAACAAAGACAATGATGATTCTGTATATAAAGCAGGCCATGAACCTCCAGCTAAAGATTCAAGAACGTATGCATGAACTACATAAATGTTCATGAACAATACACCTTTCATAGAAATTCAAGAACTGGTTCATGGATATCAAGTACAGATTCATGAATACATTCATGAACCTGTTCTTGATGTTCATGAACATATTCTTGAAAATTCATAAACAAGTTAAAAACATCTTTGTGTTCATGAATTGCAAGTAAATGTTCATGAATAAGTTATTGAATCTTTCGCAAGGGATAGCAGGAGTATACAATAAAAAGCAATGGAAAACATTCCTCATACACTTTCTGTACATGTATTTCTTTCTATTCATTTGTAAGTAAAACACAATGACTTTGGCTATGGGGATTTAAAGACAAATCTTTATAGTTCAAATAATACTGCCATAGGACTAGGTTAACTTATTTTATTATACAGGTTTTTGTGACTTACTATAATAAGACCTAACAGCAGATGACAAATATTAAGTAAGAATGAAACTGATTACTAGTAGAAAACATGGATAATTGGAAACAACATTTGCCAAAGTGGCTTATTCACAGTGGTAACTGAAATCTTTTGCTGCAGGAAATTTTAAGAATAAAGATTCTGTTTCCTATAAAACTCTTTTTACATCCAATTTCAAAACAAAAAGTTATAACACTTTACTTGAGGAAATGGATAAATGAGAAAAGATAACATTTACTTTTACCCTTAAAGTGCTGGAACCAACTTCATGCTTATGCAAACAGGTAAGATCCAGGCCAGCCGCCAAGTGAATTGGAGGCCGGCCTATGATCTTACCTGTTTGCTAATCTGGGTATCTTTCCTCAACAAAAATAAAGCAGAAATGAAAGGTTTTGGAAAGCAGACAACATAAAAATCCATTTTAAGAAAATTACCCAGCATTCTAAGGGAGTAAATTTTCTTTAAAAGCAATATAACAAAAGTATAGATTATATGGAAATAAAATTCTATCGTAATTAACATCTTACCTTGCTTTCAGCAACTTTGACTTTGTGCGTATTTTACGATCCTCATACTTTCTGTCGAGGATTTCTCGTCTCTCATTAACCGTGAGGAGTTCGTACTGAAGATCCTTGATGTCCTTCTGAAGCTTCAGGATCTGCTCCATCATCGAACGCTTTCCGACCTCCGACATGTGCGATTGCTGTGGGCGGGAAAAATGATTCAAGGTCAAGGTCATATGTGTAATCATTTAACCCTTTACCAAACAATAACGGCATTTCACCAGTTTGTTGAAGACGACTCTGGAAAATTCTACCCTACCAGAGGATTATTTTCCAATTTCATCACATTTTGAAATGTTATCTGCAAACTTTTTCAATTTGGGACTGTAGAAAATCTGGTGAAGGGTGAAGCAGGAAAAATAAATATCATTAGTCTAGGGTGTAAAAATGTTTTTGCAAGATTGAATTTATATGGACTGAAAACTATCAAATCTTTAAAACATTGTGATGATAGGTTAAACTATATGAAATCTTACGAGTAACTAAGTGTTCAATGTAAAAATCTTCAGAATACCTGATCATCAAAATAAATACTTGTTGCCAACCCTTCTTAGAATGTACTCTTAAAAATGTTTCTATCAATTATCGCATGTTAAAACTCTTTTATATAGACTTAAGACTAATGCAGAAATTTCAGCGACTCATTATTAATTAAAATGTCTTCAGTGAAGATGGGGAAAAAAGGTTTCAAAATCTAAATAGAAATTTCAAAACTTTAACAAATTAAAAGAAAGAAGTTGCTGAAACTTTTCAAAAGGGGATAGTATCCTGTGATCATATACTGAAACTTTTCAAATGGGGATAGTATCCTGTGATCATATACTGAAATTTTTCAAATGGGGATAGTATCCTGTGATCATATACTGAAACTTTTCAAAAGGGGATAGTATCCTGTGATCATATACTGAAATTTTTCAAACAGGGATAGTATCCTGTGATCATATACTGAATCTTTTCAAATGGGGATAGTATCCTGTGATCATACCTATACTGAAACTTTTGGGTAATTTTCATCAAAAAGTATAGAATTATTAGTACCCTTGCTGTCCAATAAAGATGTTGTTATCAACCTTGGATATATAATTGTTCTCCTAGTGATGTGGTAGTACCGGGTTCACCAACAAACACTACTGGTATAGTTGTTTTACATTGGTTGTGAAGGAAACTTTGTACAAAGCCACATTTGATGACTTTAATGTTTTATATTATGCTATCAAACAAGGAATGGAAGTGAGAAATGTCTGGAAAACTAGTGTATACATGGGTGTGGGGAGTATTAAACATACAACATGTTAGTACATAACTACAGATTGCATGCAAAGCTACAACAAAAAGTATATAAACTGATGATATTAACTGATGATAGAAATCATAGACAACTATATCTATTGCCATGTCAGAAAGATAAGACTGCTTCACAAACTCCCCATAGCAGAATTTGGAACAGTTCAAATTGAAAGCGAAATCAGACGACAAAACAGAAGCATAAAAAAAAACTTTGGGTTTTTTTTGTGATATAAGATAGAAAACATTGTGATGAAAATGATAAATTGCTTGTAGGGGGAAACTTATCAGTTTGTCACACTGTTTTCTATAGTCTTGCGCAGCAGATATGCAATGCGTAGACATCGGTCTTCGTGCTAGCTCATGACATCACATTTCTATTCATAGATTGGCAGATATGTCTTTGCTAGGTTTTATTGTTGGAATAGCGCTGTTTGAACCTTTTCACATTTTTTCAAAGTCTCCAACTTTGATGATGAAGTCAAAATTCTACTTGATATTTCAACTTCAGAGGAAAATCAATTGAATTACGGTAAAAAGTAACATATCTACATATATAACCAATGCTTTCTTATAATTAAATAAGAGCACCACTCCAACAGGCAGGGGTGGCAAAAACAATTGTCCATCTTTTTTGCTTTGCATCGATTATGAAGGAAGTTGTAGATTGTTAAAAGACTCTTTCAATGTCTGTTTCCTGGATACTTCACCAGTACTTGTGCCAATTTATGGGTTAGTCCTGCTGGCAATTTTCACCTTGCCTAACGCCGACGCTCTTCCTTTACACCAGCTTTTTTAAAGACTTAACGGATAAATGATTTTTATTGAAATGTACTAGATAACTATTATACAGACAAGTGCAGTAAGATTTGCCTTTTACCGACATGTAAATTAAAATCAGACTTTGCCACCCCTGACAGGCATAACCATGTTATTGGCATTTTGCTATTAAAAGGAAATCTGAGTGCCATTGAATTTATCAGCTTTCTGGTTACCTTAAAGTATTTAGGATAAGCCTTTAAACAGACAGAAGAATATCTTGAATGGCAAATATCAGCAAAAACTGTAAGTTTGTCAATACAAATAGCCTTAACCCTTTACCAAACGTCAATTTTTCCACTGTCCCAAATTGAAAGAGTTTGCAGAAGACATTTCCAATTGTGATGAACTTGAAACATAATCTTCTGATAGGGCAGAAAACATAGTGGGAAAAGGAGAAATTACTCCTTAGAAGCAATTTCTCCTTTTCCCACAATGTTCTCCAGAGTTGTCTGCAACAAACTGGTCAAATGTTGTAATTGTTTGGTAATGGGTTAAACCATTTTAATGATATTACCATGTCCATAACCAATTCCATGTATAAAATGATAAAATGTTTTTTGTACCATATGTGACTTAGACATTAATATGAGCTTACAAACACGAGGAACAACAAATACATAAGAACTTTGAAATAAGGTAACAACAAACAAACATTATATAGCAATTAATACATCCCTTATGTTACCAAGTGATGATAAACAGATGAAAACCTTTTAACCCTTTACCAAACACCAATTTTTCATCTGTTCCAAAATCAAAGAGTTTGCAGACAACTTTTCAAAATGTGACGATATTGAAAAACAACCTTCTGATAGGGTAGAAAACATTGTGAGAAAAGGAGAAATTGCTCATTAAGAGCAATTTTTCTTTTCCCACAATGTTTTCTAAATTCGCCTGCAACAAACTGGTCAAATGTTGTTAATGTTTGGTAATGGGTTAAATTGAATAAACCTGCACTATAATGTCACCATTTTCATTTGGGAATCTTAATTCCCTCCTGAATACCCGGTATTCATTAAGACTTCTTGGACAAATATGACATCATGAAAAGCAAAGCAATCCCATTCTGTAAACCATTGCTTCATCACCACAAACAACTTGGCATGTCATACTTTCTCACTCATTGAATGATATGACTTTCAATTCCTAAATAATTCCATTTGTATGGTGTTCAATGCTGTATCAACAATAATTCAGTTATGTATCAGCTTTCCTGGATCCATCAGTACTAGGCAAGGGCTCTGAAATGACTTGTCAAAGGTCACTCCGGATGGATGTTTTCATAAAACTAAAAGATCAAAAGAATAACATACTACATTTCTAAACTCTAGGCGATTATATTATGGGAAAAGAATTATCTACAAGGAATATCTACCAGCCCAGCTAAAAGGAACCTTACAGCCAGTTTTCATGCTAGACAAATCTGCTAGCAAAAGAAATTTCTTCATTTGTGTAGTGATTGCGCGGAAAAGAAATGTCTCCATTTTTATTTATAGTGATTGCTTGCAAAAGATTTCTTTTTATTTTGTCAGCCATTACTTTCAATTTGCAATGTTCTAAAAGTCCCATAATAGAGAATGAGTGTATGTACCTCTATGTTCTCCATCCCAAACGATACAATTGAGGAAAGCTAAGGCATATACCAAGTAATATATGATTGAAAAAGTCTCTAGCGTATTCATTGCATGCAAAATGAATATTAAAGCAATCCTATGAAACACTACAAAAAAAACCCATAGCAAAGCAGCATGTTCCATAGCAACAAGAAGATGGGTTGGCATTATAACAGCATGTTGCCATAGCTACAAAAAGGTTGGATGGTAACAGGGTTACCATAGCAATACTACAGTTCTTGTTTCCCTACCTGTTCACCACCCTTTGACTTTTCCCAGGGTTTGTTGCTGTCCTGCGAACGCAATTATACAGTTTGATAAAGCATAGCACATTAGTAAGACACATAAAATTGATCTATCTTGTTCATAGCACATTAGTAAGACACATAAAATTGATCTATCTTGTTTTAAGTAACCCTAGTAAAAGGAGACAGAACAATGGTGCACAAAAATGTAACTGCTTAACCCTTTACCAAACGCCAAGTTTTCGAGTGTCCCAAATTGAAAAAGCAATTTCTTCTTTTCCCACAATGTTTTCCAAAGTGGTCTGCAACAAACTGGTTAACTGTCATTATTGTTTGGTAATGGTTTAAGCAACCATGTAAATGGATGCCAGCCAATCAGAGAGCTCTTGTATTAGCTTTCGGAATGACTTGTGTCCTATTTAAAGATAATCTCATACTAAATAACTCTTGAAACAATAATTAAGTGTGGTTGTTTAAATCAATATTGTAGATAAAGATGTAGATTGATTTTACCCTTATCCTTTTCTAAGCAACATACAGTGGTCTATCTCTACACTAATCATCAATAACAAAATGTACAAAAAATATCCGTTGCATGCGTCATGTACACATGTATGATAAATAGACATTGAATTCATTGAAACAAAAGAAAGATTTGAAAATAATAAGAAAATTCACTCTATGTCAAAATGGCAGTTTTCAAATTTTCTTGGGACACGAAATTTGAAATATCTTTCAAATTTTGCATTAATGGTTTACGAGATTCTTAGATTTTTAAATCAATGTTAGGAAAGAACAACTTGCTATATTTCATTCTTTTTCCATCAAAATGTCTATTTATCAATAGGGAATGATAGAAAACACTCTAACCGTTTACCAAACACAAAATTTTCAACTGTCCTAAATTGAAAGAGTTTGCAGATGAAATTTCAAAATGTGATGAAATTGAAAAATAATCTTCTGATAGGACAGAAAACATTGTGGGAATAGGAGATATTGCCCGTTAAGGGCAATTTTTCCTTTTCCCACAATGTTTTCCAGAGTTGTCTGCAACAAACTGGTCAAATGGTGTTGATTAATGTTTGGTAATGGGTTAAAATTCCCAATCAGAAATATAAGTTTAAATAGCCTGCAGAAACAACCTTCAAGCTATATACTGTTTGCATGACTTAATAAAACTTCATTATCCAACATAACTAATTGTAGGAACATCTTTAATCAAAATAGCCATGTTATTGTGATATAGGAGGGGTTCATGAGGAATTCAAACATGATATATAACCTTACACCAAGGATTTGTAATTTACCTGATTTCTAGTAAATATCTGAAACAATATGCAATCATACTTAACAAACTTGAGTAATATTTTCATTGGCTAGCAAGCAATAATTGCTCTTTTAGCTGTGCAACATTCTGAGTAATACAATGTCTAAGTTATCAGCCTACAACTGATTAACATAGAAACTTTCATTTAAAAGCAAATATCATTTTATTTGTTTCAAACTTAATCTCTTGAAAAAAAAAAATTCCACAACTTGTGAATGAGATATATGTATGCCAGAGGAGCAATATTTAATCATGTCATTAATTGGTCTGTGTAGAAATAAAACAAATAATCAGGCCTGGAATGATACATACAATGTTTTCAGAATAGTTTCAAGTAAATGCTGTATATATACTTTTGACATTCATTTAATACCATGAACATCCAATATATGTGGATGCAACAAAAAACAATCATATTAGTTTGACTCTGAATTCTTTGTATAGTCAATTTTGAATAAAATATCATCTGAACAAGATAAGTCGATGGTACTCTATTCAATGCAAATGCTTGTAGGTGACCGTCTCTATCTGCAATCTAGAAGAAACAGACAAAATGGGAACAATCATTATTCAATTCCACAGCAAGATCAGACCCCAACGTCATAAAACTTTAAGTTTGAGCATACTAAACCCAGACTGAATATGGTTCTTACAATTGATTGATCTAATTCTATGTGGCCAAAATTAAATCAAATCATCTTTCATGTTTTAGTGAAGTCCGTAATTGTATGCGAAGAACACAAAATGAAGAGAACCTATAATAAATGAACATATCAATAGGCTGAGTAAGCTTAGCCCATTTTATCATAATAATGATTCTAAACACCTACAGAAGACCACTTATTAAACAAAACTGTCACAAAATAGGTATTGGTTATAACAATCAATGTCTACTCTTGTTAACCCTTTCCCAAACAATAATGACATTTTACCAATTTGTTGCAGACGACTTTAGAAAACATTGTGGGAAAAGGAGAAATTGCTCGTCATGAGCAATTTCTACTTTTCCCTCAAGGTTTTCTGCTCCATGTTAAGCATATTTTTCAATTTCATCACATTTTGAAATGTCGTCTGCAAAATTTGGGACAGTCGTAAATTTGTTGTTTGGGAAAGGCTAAAATGATTTCTAGTTTCATGATATCAATATCATAAAGTAAAGATTTTGATTGCAAGTTACAGAATCAGATATCATACAAGTGACTAGGATTAAGTTTTATAACATTGGGGTAAGAGACTACACTAGAAAATGTGTTAAAACGGCCTATCTATCAAATGCATGCTCTCTCTGTCTTAAATCTGTTTCAATTGTAAATAGTTTTGTTGTCTTAACCCTTTCCCAAACAATAACGACATTTGACCAGCTTGTTGCAGACGACTTGGAAAACATTGTGGGAGGAGAAATTGCTCGTAACAAGCAATTTCTCCTTTTTCCACAATGTTTTCTACTCTATCAGATGATTATTTCCAATTTTATCACATTTTGAAATGTCGTCTGCAAACTCTTTCAATTTGGGACAGTCCAGAATTTGGTGTTTGGGAAAGGGTTCAATCTGTTTCCATTCTAAATAGTTCTGTTGTCTAAAGACAAACCACCCTACCCTGACTGTGCAAACATCAATATATTTATATAGAAGTTTTATTCATTTACTTATAATACCTTAAAGGTGCTTATTCACAGAAGAGAAAATTTGAAAATAAAAATTAAAATGTGGTTGAAACAATAAGCAACTAAATATAGGTATTGAAAGCATAATCAATTCCGGAAGGGTCATTTTCGTTCTAAGTACATGTATCTACAGTTTATATAGGGTAGATCTTACTGTGGGGTAAGCATTTCAGTAATAATGAAATGGATTCGTAGGTAAATAGATTGATTCTATCATTGAAGCCATGCTTGAATAACAGATTGTATGAGTCAAAATGAAAAAAATCTGTAATTTTCATTTTTTTTTTTTTTATTTCAAAACCAATATTGATGTTTGTGAAGGAAATATGGATCAACCATGAACCAATACCATTGATCAGTCATGGCTCATCCATAGATAGAAAGAGAAGTTTTGCACACATACCATCTCAAAAGCAAATGGTGCACAATTTGTACATAGAGCGCGTACCATTTCGAATGCTGTTTGACTCCGATCTTGTTGTTCCTCCAGCTTGGCCTCGAGGTCAAGTATTGTGTGCTGTAACTCGCGGTTCTGCTCCATTGCTTTGTTTTCCCGTTGGCGCATCATCGTAACCTGCTGCTGAAGCTCCTGTACGGTCTGGTCAAGCAAGTTCCTGAAACGTGTGAAGGAATGGATTTCGAGGTGTTTTGTATTGCTTTAACCCTTTACCAAATGCCAAATTTTCGACTGTCCCAAATTGAAAGAGTTTGCAGACGACATTTTAAAATGTGATGAAATTGGAAAATAATATTTTGATAGGGCAGAAAACATTATGGGAGAAATTGCTTGTAACAATCTACATTGTTTTCAAGAGTCGTCTGCAACAAAGTGGTCAAATGTCGTTATTGTTTGGAAATGGGTAAAAGCTGCATGTTCACAGATATGAGCAGACTTGAATTTTATATCTTTATCTTTAAAATTGTAAAGCAGCAGCTATTGCATTGTCTTGTCAAACAAGTTCCTGAAACCGTGGGAACAAATGTATTTGATCGTTTTAACCATTACAATGCTGGCTAATTGTCTAGATTTTTGTGCCATCTGTTTTCCAAAACCTTAAATATCTGCTTAATTTTGATGAGGAAAGATACTCCTAGAAATTAACAGTTTAGATCACAGGCCAGCCGCCAATTTACCTGGCGGCTGGCCTGGATCTAATCAGTTTGCATAAGTTTGACCAAATCCCATACTACCTTTGATCTTTGTCATGACTTGGAGCAGATATCAGAGATACGACCATCCAGATATATCTAAGTTTTGAATTGAGTGAATGGAAAAGTAGTTTTATAAAGCTTTCAACAGTATTCCAGATACTTCTTGAAATACTTCATTTAAAACACCCTAATAAGCCTTCTTATATAGACCATGAATTCATTATTCCACACTCTGTCCTAGGTTTCATATAATACCTTTGAAGTTTTTCCGAGTCCAGTTGGTTTTTTAACTGCGTCATTTTGTCTTTCTTGTCCAGTAGGTCCACCTTACATGTCTCTGCCTGGTGTACCTGGGCCTGTACGGACTGGAGTTTCAAGGATGTCTCCTGAAGGTCACGCTGTAAACTGTCAGCCTAAAATATACAAGGATTTACATGTTCATTAGCCATGGTCCTTAGGTTAAGGTCCATTTGGTTTACTCACTTTTTGCTGTACTGGTCAACTAACTTGTTATAAGGACTTAACTATATTGGTACTTTGAGTTATTAAGTAAGAATAACGACTTAATAATCTTGTTATTTCGAGTTAGTAAGTCGAAATAAAGACTTATATCGTTACTTCGACATACTAAGTCCGGATAACGAAAAAAAACAACGCATACATGTCACCTCTATGCCACAGTACTTACTCCAATGTTTTCTATGTATTTTCTACTTCGACTAAAATGGAATGTTTTAACTATAACTTTGTTTCAAAGATGTTTTCTATCAATAAAAGTTTGCCTTCGAAATAAAGGTATGATTGCAAAATAACAGAAAAACAAATCCTAGCCTTTGTATATATGCTTGTTTTTAAACCATTTGTACTCGACAATGAAACAAGCAAGAGAGCCAGAATTTTAAAGATGATGCAGAATGAAAAAGCAAAATGGAGTACATCTATTTACTGGTATAACAGCATATTTCTTAAATCCTTAGACTTTTTGCTACTCTAAATTTCATACCTTCAGAAAGCTCGCAGAAACAACTTATGAAAGAAGATTGAAACTTTAAAGCCGAAACATCAATGAAGCTTGTGGAAAAATAGCTCTGGTTTAAATAGCTACTTTCTTTTTTTTATTTCTTAAATTTCAACACTGTTACATCAACTGATGATCTCTTTGGTTTTTTTAAATAAAAAAAGCTTTATACTAAATGTTCCCTTTACATAAGCATATCTGATCTACAAATAATAACAGTTGGTTACCACATCAACAGCTGTGTCAAAAAAAAGAGGAAAATGTTGAAGGTCAGTCATTAAAAATTCTATATAATCTGTTGATTAAAATAAAACTAAAAATTTCCAAAACCATCTATAATGGAATAAAAGGGATCTACTAGAACCAGAACCATAAAAGAAGATGTGTGGTTTTGATTCAAGCAAGAACTGTATACATTTTGGTAAGAATTTTCTGCTTTAATACCATTTCGTTTTTGCTGATAGAATTAATCAAGAAAAATCAAAGAATAAAACATCAACATTTTTAAGAGATAAATAAATGTACATTATGCTCTTTATGAGCAAATCAAATTTGATAGCATTTAATAATGTCAAAAACGTCACAAGACAAGTATTTCAAATAGAATGTATTTGACAACCGAGTGTCAAAGAAAAATTCTATCATAAAAAATATACGGTGTTATTAACCAAAGACCAACTTGTATATGAAGAATCACAAAACATAAGTTATATTTTCTAACCATAATATAAAACCTTGGCCCCCCTAGAATAAAATTAAAACATAATAAATAAAACTGATTACACTGCATACATTCATACATTCTGTCATAATTTTCCTTGACATTGCAAGCCAGAAACAAGATCCAACCCCATACATCTTGGGGAGGATTCCATATAATTGGAAAAATTGAACAAGATCAAATACTATAAAGTATATTAAAAAAAATGTGATTGACCATTTCAGTACTTGAACTGACTGAATTTACTGGGCAGCTGGCCTGGATCCAACCAGTTTGCATAATCATGAAGTTGGTTCCAGCACTTTAAAGAGACTCTCTCAGAGATGGAGATTTTAACTTATTGAAAGTAAATTGTCTTCTAGCGTGAAAAGATCAACAAAGATTTCTGAAGTAACCTAGAACTGGATTAGTGACAACTTCCCAACCCTGATCGTAACTATACAAAGAAGATTTAAAGATTAAAATGGCAGATATCTAAGGCCATTTAAATTGGTTTATTTTGTAAAAAACTTCTAAAATTAGAGTAAGCAGTGGTAATTTTAGATAGTATCGTCACATTGGTCTTCGGAAAACCACATTTTCCATGCATTCACATGATATACATCATTTTCCGTAAAACAAAAATGATTCGAGTGAGGAGGAAAACAAACAGCGTAAATATTAATAAGTTAAATCTTGCTGAATTGATTTATAATTGTAGTTTTCAGTTTAACCTCAATATATATTTGCAGTATATCAGATAACTAAAAACCCTCTATACCCTACCCTACCTTTCTCATCCAAGGGCAGTCTAAAGACAGACTGAAGCGACTTTGGAATGATTGTGTTCTGAATATCTATGGTAGATACAGGATTTCAAAATTAATGACATCATTACAAAATGAAAAAATAATGACATCATTATAAAATCAAAAAATATATGACATCATTATGAAATAAGAAAAATAATCAAATCTTAATGAAATTAAAAAATATAATAATCATAACACTAATGTGAGATCAGTACAAGAATTACGGGTACAGTATTGTAGGTATAGTCTTAAACAACAATGTTAGATGAATATACTGTTGATCTCTTAAATTCTATGTACTTGAATAAATCCATTACTTAATATTGAATTTTGTGAGATGCCCTTATTGAATACAACAGAAGACTACGATTATTTACAGATAAGAAATCCAAAATCCGCTGTTACGTTTACATAGCTATAGTTATAGTAAGTTACTGACACAGTTCCCATAAGGGTCTTCTTTGTCAGTGCCGTACAAACCTTTTTCCATTTTTTAACCGTTGTCATGGATAAACAATTACTAGGCTAGGGCTCTGAAGAGACTTGCCAAAGGTCACTCCCACGAAACCTGTGGTCTCATAGGGGCTTGAGCCCGAGATCCCTCAGTTAAGAGTCCACCACCTTAACCATTGAGCCTAGCAGGACCCTTACATTGATGAAGCATTGCGACAAAAGGAAAATAATTACCGGTATTACAATCAATTTTTCATTTTGTCACAGATGTGTCTTGTGACGTAAGTATATCGAGATGAGTCATAATGAATGGGTTCAAACAATTGATAACCATTAAAACAACAGCACTTTAAACTGATCATAATGTAGGTTACTTCTTCCTCCAAATATATTCAACAATAGGAATAACAGAATCAATAACTGCAACTATCTCATACATGAATAATTTGATACATAATAGAGACTTGTCTATTTACCAAACAATACCATTTCTAAATAGTTGACCCCTTAAAATGCTGGATAATTATTTAAAAATAGATTTTTGTGTCATCTACTTTCAAAACCTTAAATATCTGCTTAACTTTGTTAGAAAAGATAATCAGAGGGGCAAACAGGTTAGATCACAGGCCAGCCACCAATTTACTTGGCAGCCAGCCTTGATTTAACCTGTTTGCATAAGCCTTAAGTTGGTTGAAGCACTATAGGGGCTAACAAACAAAAGCAGCAAAAGATTAAGAGTTCCAATCCTTCAAAAAGGTGAAATTATCTGTAACAATCACTTTCAATTTTTTGCACAATGGTTTCTTTCAAATAGTATAAATACATGTTTTCATTCATTTTGATACACTTATTACATTTGCAGGTATGCTTCCAATTTAGATATGTTATGAAACCCTATCATTTGAGTAAATGTTCATCTTGTGTTATGAGAAAGTTTCAAAAAAGGTCTTATGGTCTCGCAGTGAATCCTTGTCATTTAAGGGATTGTTTGGTAAATCATTGAAGGTATATTTAGCTATAGACTCACAGCACACTTTCTAGAAGAGAATATATGATAGAAGAGAACTAATATTCTTGCACAAGAGAGCTAACCGTCCCCTCTCCCAATTAAACCCTCCTCCCTCTCCAACAAACACCCTCCCCTCTCCCTGTTTTAAGGTAGAATACCCATAATCTGCCATTTTGCAAGTTATTCTTTCGTCAGATTATTTCTGGTTGATCTCGGTACACATCGGTCAGGGCCTGAACTATGCGCTTTACAACGAATAGACCTTGCCACAACCGATGTCTAGCGAGAACGTCCCAATTGGAGTTATCCAATGAAAGAATTAGTTTTAAAATGACAAATTATGGGTATTCTACCTTAAGTAGACTGCAGCAGAAGACATAAAACTATTCCCTCATAATTGGCTTTTGTTTCTGGTCCAAATTGAAAGAAGCTGCAGACAAAAAACGTGAAAACCTGAGTTATTTCTTGTAAATTAATTGTAGAAACTATTATAACATAAGGAGGATTTGTCCCTAACAAGCTATGTCTTCTTTTCCCAAAACACTTTCTTTGAATATAAAACTAGAACTTTATCATCATTGTAATGTTTGGAAGAAATTATTGTGACAAAAATGATAAAACACAATCATTAATATTACCTTTGCTGGCATTAAAATATCTTTACAAGTAATAAAGCAAATATGCATATGGTTTTATGCTTTGATCAAAGCATGTTATTAAGCCAATCTCATAAAAATGTTTAATATTGCGTAGTTAAATTGCAAAACAAAGTCATTCTTCTTTGCAAATGAGTTCAGATTGCTGTAATTAAGGATCTGCATTCAGTTCATTTCTTAACAATCATAACTTAATGGTAGTGCTTTGTTTTGCAAATGCAAATCAGTTGAATCTGATTACTAAAACATTTAATAATCTGTGGTTCCATTTTCATACTTCAATTTTCAATATACAGAATACCATCTTTATAGTCATATGTTTGACAAAAATGGTCCACTTTTCATCAAAAGTCCCATTTTCAATAGACATGGTCCCATTTTCATAATGAGGGTCTGAATTAATAGTATGGTATTGTTTGCAAACATTCACCACCTGTTGCCCTCTATGCATGAATAATTATTGCACGGTATATTCAATACTCGACAGTCTTCCAACACAGTCGATAAACAATAGAGCCATACGCATTACATATAAACAGGTAAGCCTAGTAGCATGTTTCAAATAATGCACGTGGACAAACCACATGGTCGAACACTACGGACAGCTCTTAGGATATTTTTAGATACTCTGTGTAGAGTGTAATTCATGTTAATCAGGCAGGTCAACAGACAGTGAATGTTGGTGTACAATACATGTAGAAGCAACTAATTCATTGAGAAACTATTTCAACATCTATTAGTGATACAGAACTCTGCATGAAGGCTGAAGCAAAAGTTAGAAAAAGAAGCCTTATTATTTATTCTAACCCTTTCCCTTATCATCATGTGATGGTATCACAATTTCTTGAATTTTCAAAACATTGTGATAAAAGAAGATATTCTTTGCATCCCCTATTGCCAAAATGTTTCTCAGCTTTAAAGATGAGCATATATATATAATGAATTAGTTAATAATTATGCGCCTTATTTAAGTTATCAAGCATAAATTTTGTTCAAAATCTTGAAATATAGGAGACATTTTGTATGAAACAATTGTGATGAATTGAAGAAATGTTTGTTTCTAGCATGTCTCTCAGGTTGTCTGCTGTCATGGCAATAAATATCTCACCTGCTGATTGATTGATTAATCCATTACCAAACAATAGCGACATTTGACAAGTGTGTTGCAGACGACTCTTGAAAACATTGTGGAAAAAAAAATTGCACTTAACAAGCAAATTCTCCTTTTCCCACAATGTTTTCTTCCCTATCAGAAGATTGTTTTTCAATTTTATCACATTTTGAAATGTCATCTGCAAACTACTTCAATTTGGGACAGTCAGACATTTGGTATTTGGTAAATGATTAAGATGAAAGGAAAAGGGTTAACTATGAATCATATTTGAGCCATTTGATAATTCTAGTCTGAGTGCATCTGCCTATCATCTTCAAAACTAATATCTGTAAAATAAATTCTTTCTGCAAATGATTGTGTAATATATTTATTTGATGCATATGAACCATTACTCAGTTACTTATTGGACAAGGTAAAAAAAATAACAAGGAAAACAGTTATCATCTTTTGCTGAATTCAAGTTAGGCAGGGTCAATGATCAAGAAAAATGATATTCTTGGCATGAACCATTGATTAGCAAACAGTGCGAATGCATTTCTTTTTTACAATTTTTAAAGAGATCACAGAACTGAGTATATGTTCAGGTAGAGAAACCAGATTTCTTTCTTTGACACTGTGTCATCTTAAACTGTATTCAAATGCCTGACATATAAATAATGAAAGAAGATTTCAAACTTATCTGCCCATAACGGCTGGTCAAGATGAGTAGGACAATTGGCATTCCATAAGTGAACAATATGCAAAATCCAAATACTGTAAATGTGATTTGATATCATGTGGAGAAGGCCCATGTAATTTCAATTTCTATAAACACAACACTAGGCCACAGAAGACCCCTATCTTTGACCTGCATTTTCTATTGTTTTTCAAGATTAGAGAAAATGTAAAACATGAGGAATGAGGGAGAGGGTTAAGACCAGAGATAGCCTGTAACATTCATGCACTAATGGTAATTACAGAGTTGGAATATATAGCTACACCAGTAGTCTAAATAAGAGGGCATTATTAGGGTCTTTTACCCACAGTATTTTGAATAAATCATATATTGTGGGTCCTCGTTAGAAGCGTCTCATTGAGACGCTTCTAATGGGTACCCACAATATAGGGTTTTGATCATTCATAAAGAAGTTAGCACAAGGAGGTGTTTCTATTGAGTACCTACAAAACAGGGTTTAGATAAGCATTGAAGGAGGTTGCCATGGTAATATGCCTCATATCTAAACTGTTGGTGACACTCTACTTACTTTATCTAAAAAAGGTTTTACTTGAGATGCCTTAAGGAAAAATAGGATATAAAATGGATTATAATTCTTAATAAAAGCACAATAATAGAATAAAGTTTTCATCAAACATTAAATAATTATATACTAAGGGTATCTAGATGGATATTTAATTACCTTTACTAAGGGAATTCATATAAATATTTAATATCGTTTACATAGGAAATTCATATAAATACTTAATTCTCTTTACTAAGGGAATTCATATAAATATTTAATTTCCTTTACATAGGGAATTCATATAAATACTTTATTCTCTTTACTAAGGGAATTCATATAAATATCTTAAATCCTTTACAAAGGGAATTCATATGAATATTAAATATCCTTTACTAAGGGAATTCATATAAATATTTAATATCCTTTACAAAGGGAATTCATATAAATACTTTTAAATACTCTTTACAAAGGGAATTCATATAAATATATTAAATCCTTTACAAAGGGAATTCATATAAAAATTAAATATCCTTTACTAAGGGAATTCATGTAAAAATTAAATATCCTTTACTAAGGGTATTAATATAAGTATTTAATATCCTTTATCATAATTATGAAGGTTTGGGTTTATATGCCTCAATACAAACAAGATACAAGACAGATTATTGAGATGCCATAAGGAAATATAAGATACAAAATAGATTATACTTCCTCAACAAGCACAGAGTAAAGCTATCACTCTAAGATACTAAAAGGCAATTTCGAAGAAATCATAAAAATATCCATATTCAAATTCAAAGTTTAAATCATTTGAAAGAAATATGAACTTTATCTAGTCAAAAATTCCAATACAGACAATGAGTTGATGAATTTGAATAAGTCAATCTCTTGTTTTCTTCATTGATAGCTTTACTCTTAACAACATTTGAGCCAACCCACGCAAGCATGCATAAAAGTCATCATCAACATTTTGAAAATCCTGATTTAATTTGAGTTTCCACACATTCAGCTCTGAATTGTCGTAGCAGGAAGAATCAAATCCATTTCTTTGAGTTTATATGCAAATTTTGACAAAACAAAATTCCTCATATAATATTTTGTGACATTAACAAATTAAGTGAAATATTATTATTATGGCACATACAAAAACTGAGAAATATTGTTTTCACCCTTACATTTAGAACAGAAAGAATTGGGAGAAAAGGGGAATATATTTGTCGCATGCATAAGTTGGTCCTTTGTCACAATGCTTTCTTGAAATGTCCACAGCATGTACTTTAATTCTAATATTATAATTATGAAACAGTTTATTGAATAATGGAAAAAACTCATCTCATAAGATACGGCAATTATTTATCCCTATTTCTTCTTCAGAAAATAGCATGAATTGGCTCTTTAAAAATCTTAGTATAATTTGTTAATTCAAGGTAAATTATTTAAAGTAAAAATGATTGCATTTTTCGTTCAAGCATTGCATAAATTGGCTCTTTAATTATCATAACACAATGGGTATTTTAGTTATGGAGGTTGAAGATTCCGATTATCTATTCTTGCAAATATCACATGAATCGGCTCTTGAATATTCATTACATAATTGGTTAATATGATAAAAAAAAAAAATGACATAAAAGATTTATAACTAAAGAGTAAAGTATTTGGAGGAAGAAGTGTCACCTTATTTGTTCTTTCATATATTGCAGAATTGGCTCATTACTACTACATTTCATAACTTATGAAGTAAAATGTTTGGAGGAAAAGTGTGTCCCTCTTTTGATAAAAAAAATGCATTAACTGGCGCCTTATGAAATCATTACAAACAAGATTAATGAATACTTAATACAAGGTAGGCTATTTGGAGGAAGAAGAACATGATATCCGGGAGCATAAGAATCACACAGATCATGATAATTACCCTTCTCTCTGCAGCGTCAGCCCGGCTCTGTAAAGATTTCATGGTGGTCTCGTGACTAGCCTTAGACTGTACATACGTGGACTCCACTTGACGAACACTGCTGTTCTTCTACAACAACAAGATGGCATACAAATAAGCTTTATATGTACAAAACAGGTGAATAGTTAAACAAGTTGTTAACACTTGGAATGCTGGGTAGTTTTCTAAAAAGATTCTTGTGTCGTCTGCTTTCCAAAACTTTAAATATCTGCTTAATTTCATTTGAGAAAGTTACCCAGAGTAGCAAACAGGTTAGATCACAGGCCAGCTGCCAATTTACTTGGCAGCTGGCATGGATCTTACCTGTTTGCATAAGCATGAAGTTGGTTCCAGCACTATAAAAGTTAAATGCTTTATTGGCAAGAGGTGGCAAAGTATTTTGCCTTTGGCCATCTATGTTTTTTTCTAAATATGGCTCAGTATTGACTTTGAACTTGGTAAAAGAGTTCTTCATTGCGTGAAAAACAATTAGCAAAAAATAATCATTTTCACTAAAGCAGAAACATTTTGATATGTTATTCACATACATTATTCACCTTTTCACCCTTATTATATCAATTAAGTGAGGAACTAAATTAACTTACCCTGACAGTAATGTAAATGCAGTCTCGATAATTTCAAGAAATATATGAATTATCCGTAACATTATCATTCCTCCAATGAATTTTTTTTTTTTTATATGGGTTTTACATCACATCAACATTATTTCAGTTATGTAGCGATGCCCGACTCTTAATGATGGAGGAAGACCCCATAGGTGGGTAGAACCATCGGCATTCCGTAAGTCAGTCGGGAGACTGCCTCTCATGAAAATCCATATCCCTCTCAGGATTTGAACCCACGCGGAGAGGGGCCATTTGATTTCAAGTTCTGTACTCTAACCACTAGGCCACGGAGGCCCCCTCCAATGAAATATATCTTACCAAACAATAACGTTAAGGCAATCTCAATTACACCAAAGATGAAATGAACTTTCCCTTACATTATCAATTCCTTCAAGAATAAAATGAACTTTCCCTTACATTAATAATTCCTTCAGGAATAAAATGTATCTAACATTACAATAATGTAAATGCAAGTTCAATTGCTTTAAAAGCTAAATTGATTTACCATTACAACAACATAAATGCAATATAAATTACTTTCAAAATTTAAACAAGGTAAATACAAAATCAAAAACTTCAAACGTTTAATGAATTTACCCTTTCAATTTCATCCTCCAATGATCGTTTGGTCGACTCTAGGCTTGCGTTCTTTTCCATTAGCGTTCTAACTTGACCCCACACCTGTAAATGAGATCAACAAAGTGTCCTTAACTCATTACCAAACAATAACGACATTTGACCAGTTTGTTGCAGACGAATCTGGAAAACATTGTGGGAAAAGGAGAAATTGCTCTTAACAAGCAATTTCTCCTTTTCCCACAATGTTTTCTGCCCTACCAGAAGATAATTGTTCATTATTGTCACAGTTTAAAATGTTGCCTGCAAACTCTTTCAATTTGGGACAGTCGAAAATTTAACGTTTGGTGAAGGGTGATGTGCATGTTATGCCACTTCCATCATAAAGGATATGGTGACTAGTCCTCTATGAACACATCATATAGGATATGGTGACTAGTCCTCTATGAACACATCATATAGGATATGGTGACTAGTCCTCTATGAACACATCATATAGGATATGGTGACTAGTCCTCTATGAACACATCATATAGGATATGGTGACTAGTTCTCTATGAACACATCATATAGGATATGGTGACTAGTCCTCTATGAACACATCATATAGGATATGGTGACTAGTCCTCTATGAACACATCATATAGGATATGGTGACAAGTCCTCTATGAACACATCATATAGGATATGGTGACTAGTCCTCTATGAACACATCATATAGGATATGGTGACTAGTCCTCTATGAACACATCATATAGGATATGGTGACTAGTCCTCTATGAACACATCATATAGGATATGGTGACTAGTCCTCTATGAACACATCATATAGGATATGGTGACAAGTCCTCTATGAACACATCATATAGGATATGGTGACTAGTCCTCTATGAACACATCATATATAGGATATGGTGACTAGTCCTCTATGAACACATCATATAGGATATGGTGACTAGTCCTCTATGAACACAAGAGCAGATGGCATCATGGCAATAATGAACCATATTGGATCTGGGGAAAGTTATTAAAGGGGATTGTTCACAGTTGTTAGGAAATTAGAAATTAATTTCTATAAAACTGCACACTAGCTGTAGTGTTATGTGATATGGACTGAAGAATCGTCCTTGAAAGCAAAATTAGATTATCATTTATTCTATAAAGTGTGTTTTCAGTGAATTAACATGTATTTTAATCTGAAAACGTGACATAGCTTTAGAACTTAAACACCTATAAACTGTACAGTGGACGCTTAGATAAATTGATGCTTCCTAAATTAATCATGGTTTCAAAAGCTAGTTTTAATTGTATATCAAAAATCAATACAAAACCAGTATTGTTTCAAAAATATTCTACTTTGACTTTCAAATATTCTTTTCTAAGCTTATCAAATTCACTCTTGAAATCTGCTTCCTCAATATATGAACAGTACTTGCACCAATTAGTGGAATAATCCTGGCATTTCCCATTTTAGCTCAGAGGGATCAAACCCAGGATCCTAAAAGACATAGGCCAACATTGTACAACTCCACAAATATTGCCCATGACAGAGAAGGACATGCGGCTAGAAACCATTGTAATGAAAAGGTAAATCGTTTATCAGGAACAATCTATCCTTTTTCACAGTGCTTTTTACAGCTGTCTTCAACAGTTGCATCAAAATGAGGTTTTAAAGATTTTAAGGAATTCCAGATACAGTAGTTGGAAACCACACCTTTGATATTTCCTGGTCCAAGGAAGTGTTTCTGTTCTCAAGGTCTGTTCTGATCTTCACTTCTGTTTGTAACTGTGATTCCAATCGCTCAATCTGTGTCTTGATTCTTTTGTTTTCATGCTGTTTGCTTAAATTGTCCTGAAACATAGTCACAAGTAAGAGTAATATCTAATTTCAAGGATTCAGTGCAAGACTATTGTAGGTCTTTCACAAATGCGTTTTGCACTGAACCCTTCATATACTTTTATACATGTATGTAAGGATTCAATGATATCAGATTTGTATAAATGATTCTGGATGGCTGAGTGGGGGTGTATGTGATTTAAAACAATATTCAAGCCATACCATGAGAGCTACTGCACCTATCAATGCTCTTGGTATATCCTCACCAGCATTGCACAATAATTTTTCCTCGCCACCAAGTGCTTTACCATATGCAAATCATTAGTCAGATGTGAGAGATCAATAAGTCATGTCACAGTCACTTCATTAAATGTTGGAAAGGGAATTGAGTCTCGAACTTCGGACCCCTGCATTCCAAGTCAGACACACTACCAACTATGCTTACCAGGCACAAAAAGAACTTCAGGCAATATCAATTAGGTTTTGAAGAAAATGAGTTTTGCCTTGCACAGGTGCTTATAGGACAAATAAGCAATCAACAACTTATCTGAATATGCCATGTATCTCATTGATTTAGATCTCCAATAAATGTCAGATAGGAGGGGGGAATCACATGACCCCCCTCTTGTGTTGGTTCAAATCCCTGCAAGGGTGGATATGGATTTATATACAAAGTAGTCTCCAAGCTGTCTTACAGAAAGCTGATAGTTCTAACTGGCTTGACCAGCACTAAGGGACAATTAGCTTTAGGGTTTCCCTCTATTGATTATCAGTTGGGCATCGTAATGTAACTGAAATATTGTTTAAGGGATGTAAACCCTACAAAAGATTTAGGATAAAAGTATGAATTCTCCTTCTTCATCATGTGCCCTAAATGACCTTAGTGGTCGTTGCACCTCAAAAATACCATTCATACATTCATACACTCATTCATTCATCCATTCGTTCGTTTGTTCGTTCATTCATTCATTCATTCATTCATTCATTCATTCATTCATTCATTATTTCTTCAAACCTGATCTTTTTCCCTGAGTTGATTTCTAAGGTCCTTGGCTTCCTTCGAAGCTTGGTCAGTTTTATTGGTAAGTTTGTCAATTTCTTTTCTGTGGATTGTTTTTAGCTCATTTAGTTCAGCTTCTAGCCTTGCCACAGCACTCTCAGATTTGGCCTGAAATGTATATCAAATTTCATAACATACAATATAGTCCTTAACGCTTTACCAATCGCTAACTTTTTAACTGTCCAAAATTGAAAGAGTTTGCAGATGACATTTCAAAATGTGATGAAATTGAAAAATAATCTTCTGATAGGGCAGAACACATTGTGGGAAAAAGAGAAATTGCTCATTAACGTTTTCCAGAGTCTGCAACTAACTGGTCAAATGTCCTTATTGTTTAGTAATGGGTTAAGATAGATACAAACACCCTTTAAAAAATTGTTGTCTCCTATTTATCTGACTTTGGACCAGGCAAATGATCTAAATTCCTGGGCTTCTTGCAAGCAACATATACTCATGGGCACTTATTCTTGGTCTCTGTTCCCACTGTCTCGTGACAGCTTGAACAAGGTGTAGGGAAACCTGAACACATCGGGTTTATCCAATGAAAACACCTCTGAGATAGTAAGAATGTCGCCATATTGTTTCTTGTGAGACTTATGTAATTCTACTTCCCTTTCCAAATATAGTTTTCAAATTTGAAATCTAAATAGACATCTATTTTGATGTCGTAAACAGTTATTATATATCAAAACTTATATTGTCACTTTTATGTATGAATTACCGAAAAATATTATTTAAAATGATGCTCAACACTTACATATACATTGAACTACTTAACATGGACGCTTAGAGGAAATATGTTAAAAGTCGGGGACGATTTACCTGAAATATCGTAACCCTTCACTTATATCAGAGTTGTATTTCCCAGCTCACGAAAATACCAGAGTAGTTCCTATTGGGTGCTGGGGTCTGTTTCACAAAGGTTTTTACAATAAAATTCCTCGTAAACATAAATAAAGAGGAAAGAGTACCACAGAAAAGCTGGAAACCACTGTAACCCAAGGGTTCAGTGCAAAACTATGGTAAGTGCTTCACACGTGAGAAGCACTTACTATATATAGTCTTGCGTTGAACCCTCATGTTGTTTGGTAACAAAGAAACAGAAACTGTACTCACGGATTGCCCCATCTTTTCTGACTCCAGCTTCATGATCACGTTTTGCTTTCTCTGTACGTCTTCCCTGAGTTCCCTCACACGATTGTTTGCCGTGTTTAAGTCTGACTCGAGTTGCGTCACCTGCCAGCTGTTCTGTTCCTGGCGATTTACTGTGTCGCGCTTTTCCCGCTGAATTGACTCTTCCGTCTGCTCGTATCTCACCAAAGTTTCCTGAAGCTGATGAATTATCTTCTGTTATTATAGTCTATTATAATGTTAACAATACATAAATAATGCTCCAAACAGTTAAAAATCTCCTCATTAAATATTTCCAAAGTTATTTCTCATAAAATCAATATATCCTATGTGTATTATCCATTTACCTATATATTTCTCATAAAATTAAGATATCCTATGTGTATTATCCATTTACCTATATATTTACATACATCAGATAACTCAGATAATTAGAAATATTTAACTGCTTTCATTTAGACAATGTTAAAGCAGCTGCATGTATTTAGCAACTTCTCTTTTGTAAGAAATGTTGTTATTTAACTGCATATTATGAAACTAATGTGTTCCATATTTCAAATGAAACCAACATGTTGCATTTAAAAAAATCATTTTCTTATCTTATATAAGTAATAAGTCATGTCAGCATATAGATCATTACCAAACTATAACGACACTTGGCCAGTTTGTTGCAGAGAACTCTGGAAAACATTGTGGGCATAGGAGAAATTGCTCTTAACCAGCAGTTTCTTCTTTTCCCACAATGTTTTCTGTCCTATCAGATTATTTTCCAATACATCACAATCATTTTGAAATGTCAACTTGCAAACTCTTTCAACATGGGTCAGTCCAAAATTTGGCGTTTCGTAAAGGTTTAAATTTAAAACGAAAGCAAGCTAACCTATCACCCATGATGAACAGGCTACCAACAGGAACTTGCTATAGTCTTGCAATGAACCCTTGACATGCATTTATTTGTCAGAGTTTTGTAGACCATTTCATTTGGAAAACTGTTGTGAATATTCAAATCGAGGAGTATTGGTGTCTGGACAATTAACCGAAATCCAACCAATACACTTAAAAAATGACATACCTTATTAGCTAACTCCCTATTATCCAATTCCAGCTGTTGTACTTGTTGGTCTAACCGTCGTATTTTATCTAAATGCTGTGTACGTTCCTCTCCGTCGTAGGACGCAGACGTCCGTAAATGCTCAAGCTCTTTGCGGACAATCTCCAGGTCCTTTTTCATGATCTCTGCATCCTCGGATTTATTACTGAACTGTTTGGCACTTTCCCGTAACATTTTGACTTCCCGTTGTATAGAATCCCTTTCTTTCGTTACAGAGTCCACCCGACTTTGAGCCTCAGAAAGTCTAGACTTCATTGATTCAATCTGCTTCTCTAGGTTCTGAAATCAGATAAAACAGGAATGAGATTATTGTGTTTGTTGGCTCAGGTTTAACAACACATCAACAATATTTCTGTTATATTGTGATTTGACTCATTATCCATGTGAACCATGCGCAGTCCATAAGTCAGCATGAAGACCCTTTTTTGATATCATATTCGCTGCTACCATAGTTTGAAACCACACCGTGTAATTTCTAGTTCTGTAGTCTTATCACTAGGCCAAAGAGGCCACCAGGAATGATATACAAAGAATGCTAACCGTATAAAAATAATTTTGATACATTTATGTAGGTTTTTCATCAAATGATCTCTTCTTCGTTTACAATAACCTCTCCTTTGTTTTTAAAAGAACGCTACATTTTTTAAAGCATCTAATTCCTCATTCAATAATGCCTTACTTTGACACTTTGCTGCTTTATCTACAAAAGATAATGGTTTATCCCTAATAATGAATAACATTATAGAGGTGATATTCTATAAAACATTCTTTTGTGGTCTGCTTTTGCTCTCAATTATGAACTGCCACAAATTCTAATTTGGATATTTGATCTAATTGTTATCATGCAATTCCTTTCTATTTGATAGTCTTAGACCAACCTAAAACACATCATATTCATGTAACATTTTGTGGGTAGTAATGGAATCGTTTGACACAGTTAATAACCCTTATAGTACTGGAACGGACTTTTTTCAAACAGGTTGGATCCAAGCCATCCGCCAAGTAAATTGGTGACTGGCCTGTGATCTAACCTGTTTGCTACTCTGAGTATCTTTTCTCAACAAAATCAAGCAGATACTCAAGGTTTTGGAAAGCAGATGACTCAAAAACCCAGTATTCTAAAGGCTAAGAGTCAAATAATAAAAAAAAAATGCATCTTTATACTCCAATGTTATTATAAGTGCTTGTCTGGTGTTTGAGCGACTTACCTCTATCTTTTGAGTTTCTAATCGTTGGTTGACAGTGCTTGATTCCATCTGTCTAGTAGCCTCCAACGTCTTTTGTTCCTCCCGCACTATCTGTTCTTCAAGCTTAGTCTTCGTCATCCCTGACTCTTCCATTGCCTAAAACCACAGGGAGATAATTATGAATGGTTTTTATGATTTGAGATAAACTATGGTACAGAACATAATAATTCAAGGGTTTAGTGCAAGACTATAGTAAGTGCTTCATAAACATGAAGCACTTACAATAGTCTTGCATTGAACCTAACGTATCTTTCCCATGTATAGAAAGTTTCAATTTTACTGTTGAAACAGGATGCATTCTTTTTTTATTTCTTCTTGAAAGTAACCTTTCATGCCCTATCATCAAATTTTCAGTGATATATTTACATAATTGTTTTTCATTGATTGTGAAGGAAGTTTCAAGCTTGTTTAAAGCCCCTCTCAATGATGGCTTCCTAGATACTTAACCAGTATGTGTGCTGATATGTAGGTTAGTCCCGGATATTTTCACCTCGCCTAATGGGTATTCGAAACAGGGACTGTCGGTACAAAAGGCCGACGCTCTACCACTACACCACTGTTGCCCACTGTTAACATGCCTTTCCTGTGATACATCAGTACAAGGCTAGGGTTCTAATCGGTCTTTCGAAAGGACACCCTCTTGCTATTAGTGGGGATTGAACCTGGGTCTTGCTGTTTAAAAAGCACAATATGCTCCAACATACCAATGCAAATAAATACCTGTAATGCTTAGTTTTCATAAATAGTTTGGAATGATTATAGAATGATTGTATGGACTGGATTTAATACTAATAAATACTGATTTCGTTGAACATATTTGCTATTACAATAATTCTAAACCTTTTTTTAATAATACACTTCCTCAAACTTTGCAGTCTTAAAGTTGAAATAAATGATGTCATTTTGTAGCTAGAAAATATAAATATGATTAACAAATATTAATGCTATTTTGATGGTAAGCATTAAATAATAAAAAGAATTTGAAAATAGCATGCTTTCATCATATTGATAGGAGTACATAAAGAAAAGATGATGTAAATGATAATAAAAATCTACATGTAAAGAAAGGATAAATATGAAATAGATAAGGAATCAATATGGGTTTTACAAGCCAAAACATCTGAAATACTGTTTAGGAGGTGTTTTTACAATTCATATGTTACTGATGGATACACAGATTAATACCAGTTTTCTACATATTTAATTAGTCATTAGTTTAGTTAACCCTTTTTTCACATAAATTGGGAAGTTGTACAAAGACTCACTTCCTAGATACACAACCATATACTCACAAAGAATGTTGTTCAATGAATAGCCACAAAAATAATCTGTTTTCTACAGAATTGAACAAAAGACTCTTAACCCATTACCAAACAATAACAACATTTGACCAGTTCTTTGCAGATGACTCTGAAAAACATTGTGGGGAAAGGAGAAATTGCTCTAGACGAGCAATTTCTCCTTTTCCCACAATGTTTTCTGCCCTATCTGAAGATGATTTTTCAATTTCAACACATTTTGAAATGTCATCAGCAAACTATTTCAATTTTGGACAGTCAAAAATATGGCTTCTGGTACAGAGTTCGAAACTGAAGAGTGTTTTTAGCTTTAACCATAGAGTTTCCTTCTTTCAATTGACCACAGACCAAAAACACAGACTTTCAATATATACCATTATGAGTTTATTAGGATTTATAGTTTACTTTCCGAGAAAATTGTCAGAGAAAGAGTTAAACTAGACAGTTGTTATGGTTACAAATTACTTACAGTGGCTATCTCCCCTATGTTACAATAACCACTGCTATCACACAAAATATATTGGGCTGTTTACTCATATGAACAGTGTTGTTGACAAGTTTAATTAAACTTTATTTTATTTTCTGATTAATTTTCATTTTGACATTGTTAAAACATTACATGAAACAAAAAGATTAAAATACATGACGTATAAATTATTGAGTCTACCAAATTTTGCAAATAAATCAAAATAATGTAAACATTAAAGGGTTAGATATTAAACTAGTCTAAAAGAAAGGTTACAATGTCCTTCACATTTACAATAATAATAATACCTTTTTGTTTGCAAAAGCCTGTAATATGATAAAAATTAAATTATGGAAATATAAATACATATGCTGTATCTATGATGATGTGTGATTGTATAAAATTCAATTCAGTTTGTGCTTAAAAATATTTAACCGCTCAGTTCAATACTTGCTGTATTATGTACATTACAGTTGGTAATGAGTCAGGCTTAATCCTTTACCAAACGCCATATATTCGACTGTCCGAAATTGAAAGAGTGTGCAGACGACATTTCAAAATGTGATGAAATTGGAAAATAGTTTTCTGATAGGGTAGAAAACAATGTGGGAAAAGGAGAATTTGCTTGTTACATACAATTTCTTCCTTTCCCCATAATGTTTTCAAGAGTCATCTGCAACAGTGGTTAAATGTTGTTATTGTTTGGTAAAGGGTTAAAAACAGGATCCCTTAAGTTTAAAATCCGTGTATAGCCAAGAAATTATTTTAAGAAATTATTTCCAATGTGATTTATTTACAACTTAATCATTATCATTTTTATCAAAACAGGGAAATATGATTTGGAAACAATATTTAACAGTGATGGTGAAGAAATACAGGGAGCATAAAAAGCTATACTGAATGTTAGGATATGACTGATGAAATGTAGCTTAAAACTGAAATTCAACTTAGTTTCTAAAATTGCACCAACTTGATTTATGTATAAAAAGCTGGCCTTTCAAAATAATGATTTCTTATCAACATCTACAATAAAACACCCCTGAAGTAAAGGACTTTTAGAATAAAAGCCATAAAAAAATGAAAAAGGATTTTATAAGTTATTTCTCTCTTTTTTTTATTGTAGGCAAACATTTCATGAAGCCAAGAAATATAAATACTGTTAGGTTGGAAAAAATCTTTCTAAAATGTTGATCAACCAGATAAGTTGAATTTGAAACATGTTTAATTACCTTGTCATACTTTTCCTGAGCTATTTGTAATTCATCTTGCGCAGAAAACAAGTCTTCTTGTAGTGATTGAACACGACTTTCCAGTGACTTGACCTGAAAATATATCAAGCCAAGCAAATGTGACATATCTCACACAATACACTAATGGAATTATGACAGATATAAACTGAGATTCAATGGCAGAAAAACAATAATTTTCATGGCATGAAAGATAAATATTTATTTTAAATAGTGAGCAGAAACATAAGGATACAATAAGAGTTGTCTTGTCGAAACATTTCTAATGTAAACCAACAATATATATGTACAAATAAGAGAAGCAACAATGAAGTCAAGTAAGGGACTATGCCTTTTATTTGGGCATCTGCTTTTATTACAATGGTTTCTTAAATATTCTGCTTCAAAATCATTAAAACGCGCACAAGAAAACAGTTAAGGAAGAATCCCCCATAATGCCGCATTTTGAAACTCTTCTTTCATCAGATTACTCATGTCATTCTTGATATTCATCAGACTGAGCCATAACTACTTGCATTAAACCGAATAATCTTCACCCCGCCCAGTGTATATCGAGAACGACCAAAGAATCCGACGAAAGAATGAGTTTCAAAATGTCGGATTATTGGTACTCTACCTTAAATTAACCTTAACCCATTACCAAACAATAACAACATTTGACAAGTTTGTTGCAGGAGACTTGAGAAAACATTAAGGGAAAAGGAGAAATTGCTCTTAACATGCAGTTTCTCCTTTTCCTACAATCTTTTCTGCCCTATCAGAAGATTATTTGTCAATTTCATCACATCATGAATTGCCGTCTGCAAACTCTTTCAATTTCGGTCCGTCGAAAATTTGGCGTTCGGGAAAGGGTTGAAATAACCTTTCATTGAAAACTATGTTTACCTTTGCATTCAGTGTCTGTTGAATGTTTTCGGAATCCATCTTCTGATCTTCAAACATCTGTTCCAATTCCTCAAACCTCCTCTCCAGATTTGCCCTCAACTTCTTCTCCTGTTCCAACATGTCTCTAGAGTCTTCAAGCTCTATCTTTGTCACTTCTAACTCATCTATATCTTCCATGAGCTTTTCTGTCTTTTTTCTCTGTTCACCCAACTCATCTTCAGTTGCAGTCTTTTCAGATAAAAGTTTTTCTAATTCTTTCACTCTCGATTCCACTTCGTCCAATGAACTAGTTTTTGTATTGGTGGCTTCGGAAGCCTCCTCCAGTTGGTTTTCTAAGTCTAATATTCGAGATGTGAGGTCGGAGTTTTCACTTCGCTCAGTTTCCACTATGGACTTGGCTTTACTGAGCTCATTTAATGTTAATTGTAACTTAGCTTTAATGTCTTCTACCTCTTTCTTGTGCCTGAAAAAATTGATGTTCCAAAATATTTAAATATCATATTCTATGTACAGATTAACAATACTCCTAGTAGCATTGGTTAATATATGCCTATGTAGCAAATCAATTCAGAAAATATAGTTTAGTCATTTCTAATCCAGTTGCTTATTTGACAAGTTTGTTGCAGACAACTCTTGAAAACATTCTGGGAAAAGGAGAAATTGCTCTTCTTAAACAATTTCTCCTTTACCCCAATTTCTCCTTTACCCACAATGTTTTCTGCCCTGTTAGAAAATTGTTTTTCAATTTTATCACATTTCGAAATGACATCAGATTATGCAAACTCTTTCAGTTTGGGACAGTCACAAATGTGGTGTTTGGGAAAGGGTTAATACAAAATTGTCAGTACAGCAATTTTGAGAATAGATGGTTGGTGTTGTGAATGGGAAATGCTTTAGGGCAGGAACATTATCCTGTGGGCCTGGATTATAATCCTAAGCTGAGCTGATAACATTTTTTATTCTTCTATTCATAGACACCAACCATCTAGTCTGTTTATCCTGTTACCATTTATGATTCTTATAAACAAACAAAAATTGAAAATATAACATAAAGAATAAGGAAACGAAATGGAAAACCAATATAGAGCGACAGTAAACAAGTAGAAAATGAAGCACATTACATACCGAGGGTTTAGTGCAAGACTATAGTAAATGCTTCATAAACATGAAGCACTTACTATAGTATTGCACTGAACCCTTGAATTACTTATGACGTCATGATTCATCATGGGACTGCATGTTATATAGTTAGTGCAAAATATCACAAATGATATATGGCATCATGTTATCAATCATCAAATGGCAATTGTGACAGGATAGAAAATATACCATGGTTTTGAGTTATGCTGTTTCAGAAAGAATGTGAGGGATCAACGTTAAACAGTAAAAGAAACTTGATGGTACAAGAAAAAATCTAAAATTCATGCCAACCTTTTCTCTGCTTCATTCAAGGTTTCTTCCTACAAAAGATAAGAACAAAAAATAATTGTCTCGGTTTTTGTTGCATTCAAATTGGTGTTCATAAAACCAGGGCCTTTTAAAATTATTGTAACAAAAGGGGAATATCTCAACATTACCTCTAATCTCTCTTTAATTCAAGGTTTTCAGAAGGTAAAAAGATGTCTTCATGTTAGCAAATAGAGAAACATTTTCAATGAAGTATGTACTAGAGGGTGCATGTTACGTTTTTAACAAATAACAAATTCAAAGCTACCTCTATGTAGCATAAATGCAGGAAATATTTTCAAAATCACAATGGAGAAAGGATTGCTTATGATAAGAAATTAATCTATTTTCATAGCAGTTTTTACCAAATATTGTCAAATAAATGTATTTGTCCAAAGTAAAGAAATCAGTACGATAAAATTGAAGAAGTTCCTGTTACGAAAAATACCCATCCTTTCCAAAACCAAAAGGATAAAATTGTTGTTATCGTTGTAGTTTGCTAATGCTTTTGATTTGGATAAGACAAAAGATATCATAATTTTATGTATCAATTCATGTATAAAAAAACGTAATCATTGCTAATCAAATCAAGTTAAGAAGGAAGACATTTTATTTTGGTGATTGTAACATGTAGACTTCTAATGTGATGATATATTCTGTATTCAAATTCATAATGAAGCAAATTAAAGGGAGGTCACCTGAAAGTGTTTAATTTTTAGCGATCAATGATTAGTCGTCCATAAACAATTATGATGATATGTTTTACAAAAAGATTAAATAAATTGATAAGATGTGAGATTATGAAAACATATAAATTATAATGTGTCATGCAATACAATGTACTAGGAGTTAGATCGCCTTCTAATTCTAGTGCATTGTTACATTTTATATTTCAAAATCACTTTCATTCATAAACAAAATTTATTCAATTTTCATTACAAATCTTCACATTCAGCCCTCAATCGTCTTTCTCACATTCATTGATAATTACAAACATCACTATCTTAATGTAATAAATGGCCAGACATGTTTTATGTCCAATCAAACAGTGTTCATTACATCTGGGAACAAAACTTTGGAAATATCAGCTATCAACAATATAAATCCTGAAAGAGCAAAATAATTGATATCTTAACTCGCTTACAAATAACTTTCAATACTACTGATCTTCTCAGAAAACATTGGTGCAAAAAGAAGAAAAGAATGTCATAAACATATCTTTCTGTTTGAAAACAATGTTTCTGGTTTCTTAATAGCAATTTTTCTTTCTTATTATCCGTTAATAACAGTTTCAAGTAATAACAATACATGTACATCATTGTGTTCACTGATATATCAATCAAGCTATCCCCCTATGAAAGATTAAAGAATGTATTCATCAACTTCATGAGGATTATATGGCCATTCATGAACACTTTTTTTTTCAAAAGTACAGATTCATGAACCTGTTTTTTGATGTTCATGAACATGTTCTTGAAAATTGACAAACAAGTAAAGAACAGCTCTGTGTTCATAAAAGGTCATTTAACATTCATTTACTTTCTATTTAACATTAATTTACATTCATGAACGTCATATTCATGAATGTTCATGTTCATAAATCGGTTGCAACATATTTTACCTTTGTTTTAAGGTCAGCTTTTAGTTCATCTGTCTCTTTACTTAATTTTGTAATCTGATCCCTCATATGGCCAGTGATGAGCTGAAAAAAAAACCCACAGATCCATAAACACTTTCCTTCTCCAAGGTGGCCCTTATTTCACAATTAGATAATACATACCTATAAAAGGCACCATTTCATTTACAAAATTCCTTCATCATCATGCAAATTTCCGATGATATCAAAATCTAAACCAGATTTCTCATCATATATGTTTTTCTTCTACATAACTGAAGCCTGTAAAATGCCCATTTTCATTCAAACATTTCTTTAAAATCATGTGACAAAAGGATAAAATGCTTAAAAAGAGCAATTCATGCTTTTGTCTGAATTTTTATTTAATATCTTAGATATAATTTCTCATGCTTTCTATTTCTTGTCTGCCATTCCTTTCAATTCTGAACAGTCCAAATAATACCACATTAGGAAATGGAATTGAAATGTATTGCATTAAATTGGATAGATAAATTGGATGAGGTTCCTGCATGGCCCAATGGTTAACCCTTTACCAAATGCCAAAATGCCAAAATTACGACTGTCCAATTTTGAAAGAGTTTGCAGACAATATTTCAAAATGTGATGACATTGGAAAATACTCTTCTGATCGGGCAGAAAACATTGTGGGAAAAGGAGAAATTGCTCATTCTGAGCAATTTCTCCTTTTCCCAAAATGTTTTCCAGAGTCATTTGCAATAAAGTGGTTAAATGTTGTTATTGTTTGGTAATGGGTTATGGCAAAAGACATGGGAGTCTAGGGTTCAATCTTCACCAGTGGCACTGGGATTTTAATGGGACTGTCCTTGGGTAAGACATTGCAAAGAGCTCAGGCTAGTACTGGTGAAATGAAGCCAAAAATTCACTAAATTACTATTGATACAGGGTAAAACCTCATACATGTATGAACAAAATGGATTAAACATACAAACCTCTTGCTTTGCAACGCCTTGTGATTCTTTCTTGGTAGTTTCTAATTCATTCTGGACTGCTTCAAGCCTGTTCAACAACTCCTTATTCTCCTTGTCCAGCTTCTCTGAATCCTGACTCAACTTCTGAAACTCTATAGTCTGTGTATCTAACAGTGTTTGAGTTTCCGCGAGTCTACTCTGCTGTGTGTTATACTGATCCTTGGCTGTTTTAACAAGATTCAGTTCACTTTTTAACTCATGTATTTCACTAGATAGATTAACCTCTGTCTTACTCAGTCTTAATTTCTCGTTTTCTAATTCGTCTTTCTCCGCGGTGATTTTATCAAGTTCTTGTTTGAGGGATTCCACTTGGGAAGTCAAGTCCTTGTTTTCGACACTTAATCTCTCGACCGTCTCGTTTAGGAATGAGTTTTTCGACGATTGTAGCGTGTTCAGCTCCGATGTTACATTGTCTAACGTGCCCTGTAGAGTGTCCTTCTGTTTCTTTAGAGACTCCATCTGCGTCTGTTTGTATAACACAATATATTATGAGTGTTTATTAGTTATTATTTTTATGACAAAAGATTGAGTTTGCATGGTTTGGAGTTTTCCTGTTTTTAAGAGTTTTAATATTTCTAAATTACCCGCATTTGTTCATCCTTTCCTACAATTTACTTGTTTCAACAAACATGTACTTCGATCCATTTGCCACAATGGTTTCTACCAAGTATCATAAAGAAAATAAGATGCTTCATAATATTTTTGTCATCTGCTGTTACTTTCAAATTCCCCAAAGTTCCCATATTCACATATTACCAATGGGTAAACCGGCACACTCTACTGTCCTATTGCATTTTTCTGGACAACATTTGATAACCATAGATATTTAATTGGCCAAAAAATATGATTATACCAACATGCTTAGCTCTTTAAACTACATGTATATTGCCGCGCACATTGGTTTACCCAAATATAACCTTTGGGAAACAGAAAGAGTTTTAACCCATTACCAAACAATAAAGACATTTGACCAGATTGTCGCAGACGACTCTGGAAAACATTGTGGGAAAAGGAGAAATTGCTTTTCACAAGCAATTTCTCCTTTTCCAACAATCTTTTCAGCCATATCAATTGAGTATTTTTCAATTTCATCACCTTTTGAAATGTTGTCTGCAAGCTCTTTCATTTTGGGACAGTCAAAATGTTGGCATTTGGGAAAGGGTTAAAAGCCAATTAAAAAGATCCTATAAAGATCTAAAGTTACCTACCAACTGTTTGATCCAATGATATGTAAGGCATAATATAAACAATAAACATTGAATTAGCAAATACATATTCCAGGGCAAATTCAACATAACACCAGGGTACTGTTTTTCTAAACAACTTAAGGAAAAACAGATAAACATGAATAGTATCCTAAATGAAAGGACGATATTGCAATGTGACACGAAATTGGAAGCATCTTGGAGAGACAATTCCAATGATGTGTTACTTTTTAATATTGCTTCGCCCAATATTGAAAACGGAGGGAATGTTGTTTTTAACTTACACAAATCTTAAGCTTAAAGTGTTAAGTAAAACACATCTATTCATTACATATATTGCTTGAAGACCTCTATCGCAGTCTATTTGTCAAATTATTCAGTTCAACAAATGAAACCCAAACTCATAAAATTGTAACTTCAATGAAAACCATGCTTGTGATGACCAATCTTTTCTTCTGATAAGATCAATATCAGGATACATTCTAACTTCCATTAAGGTCTCTTATGTTTCTAAAGGATTCAGTCTTGACCGGAAGTGCAGATATATATTTTTTTCAAATATCTTATATTTAACTCCCAGTTAAATTGAAATGGTTTCTAAAAGAGTCATTATTGACAGAAGGTGTACGGAATCTATATTCATACCATTTACATTTTCGCTCTCAAATTCATTGAAATTCAGTTCAATGACATACTTTCACACATTGCACTCTCATTACATATCAATTACCTGTTAGCCAATTAGTAAAGCCCATAGAAAGCATGACTGTATGAATAACCACAAGATTAAGGATTAATCCCTCCTAGCTACAAGCAACATTTAATGTGTCAGTAGATGAATGTCCTTTGAAAAGATCATTATGCAATAAAATAATAAAAAGAATTTTGGGTACAAGTTCAAATAAAAGTAAAATTAAAGGATAATCTTGATACATAATTAACCCTTTCCGTCCCGATTTACCTACACCACATCATAAGGAGACTCTTTATTAAAGCCATTAATCAAATCTAAGATGAATACAAAATGTGTCAAAAACTCCAAAATCATTTGTACAGCATGTGTCTGAAAATTACTTGGATTTCAAGGAATAAAGATATTCAAAGAATCAATGCAAGACTGTTGGAAGGAATTGCTTTAGTCTTGCATTGAACCATGATTTGCGATGGTCAAAAATTTCTGCATTGTTATGGGTTAAAAATGTGTCAAGAAACACTAGAAATGAAAAAAAAAAAAATAATAATGCATGATCCTTCACCTTTACATAATGCTAATGAAATGTTTACACCAAATGACGATGAAAGCACAGATAAATGAGAAATCAGACAATGACACTGAAAATAATGAGCAATGCAACATGAAAACAACAAATTTCTAGAGTAGCAAAAAATTTAACCCTTCCCTTTCTTTTTTAAATCTTTTTTATATGGGTTTATAGATCACCTCAACATTATTTCAGTTATGTTGTGATGCCCACCTATAAATGATGGAGGAAGACCCCATATTCAACTGCCCATAAGGGCTGGTCAAGCCAATCAGAACCAGTGGCATTCTGTAAGTTAGTAGGGAGACTAACTCTCATGAAAATCAAAATGCCATCACTAGAATATGAACCCATGTGGAGAGAGGCCATGACATTGTGATTTTAAGTTCTGAACTCTAACCATTAAGTCATGAGGGCCCTGACCCACCTTCCTTAAATGGTGTTTTGGGATGAATACCCCTGCGTCAAAAACTTGTTCATGATCTTCCTGAAATAGCCATTCATGAAGACAGAATTTGTTCATGAAACTCAAGAACAGGTTTATGAATTCATTCATGAAACTGTTTTTGATGTTTATGAACATGTTCTTTAAATTCACAAACAAGTTCATGAACATCTTTGTACTCACAAATGGCCATTTATCTTTCATGAATGTTCATGAAGTTCATAATGAAGTTATTGAATCTTCCACAGGGGATATGTATTGAGAAATCGGTCAGTAGGATATCTACCAGAACCAGACATACATACATGCCTAAAACATGGAGACTGAAGAAAGGTAATCATGTCACAAGAATTAGAATCATACATCAGTTATTTCTCTAGGATGTTATGATGATTGACTTATACCCAAATTGCCCAAGTCTACAACGATGATTTCACTCTTAAATGAAACCTTTATTGTTCACAGACACTTTTTTGTTAGTTTCTACCATAGCAGCATTGATCAGAAATCAAGATGGACATATAAGGATTAATTATGACCAATGATGACTGACAACTAGGGCGTTTTATATGAAAGAGAGAATCTTTTTATCATTCTCAGTTATATTTTTCTGTTTTAGTATTGACTAATGATTTCATGATATCTAAGGAGTGTTACATGTCAATTAATATACAGTAAAATACATGAGTACATGTACATGTCAATATACTTGGAAAGGTCCATGCTATACACTAATTTTTTTGATTGGTTACACACAAAATATTAGAATTTGGTACAAGAAATCTCATTGGTTCTCCCTCTTACCTTGATCTACCAATCAGCAGCAATGAAACAAAATGATGCAAATGAGATACATAGAAAAGCAAATGATACAGCGATTACATTTAGATGATAGCTGCACAGTTGATTAGTTTCAACAAATCATTTGTCAATATATTTCTCAAGAAGCACAGTAACATTACAAATGATTTGCAAAAAGAAAACACAGGAAATATCTTTACATCTAAAATTCTATGAATTAAAACAGGGTCATCAGCATAACAAGGAGAGTTAACTCTTAGAATGCTGGGAAATTTTCCAGAAATACATTTTTGCGTCGCCTGCTTTCCAAAACCTTAAATATCTGCTTAATTTTGTTGAGGAAAGATACTCAGGGTAGCAAACAGGTTAGATCACAGGCCAGCCGTCAATTCACTGTGCGAATGGCCTGTGATTTAACCTGTTTGCATAAGCATGAAGTCAGTTAACGCTGTTAGTAAATAAAGGAGCATCAATCCATGTTGTGTTGCATTCATATAAAAACTTTTATCTTAACAAGCCATTGAAAGCAATTATTTTTTGAAATAGGAACAATCACATAATGATTAAGCAGCACTTAGTAATGTATACAAAAATGGACTGAATTCAAATATACCAGAAAGACTATTTTTTGTCCAATTGAGGTCTTAAGACCTTAGAAACCCATTATGACAAAGGTATATATTGCTTGTTAAAAGTTATATCTCCTATTATCACAATAATCTGTATTCAATATAGCAAAAGGTCCTGTTTTCATACATATTATGGTCATCTATTGTTGCTAAGAAATAGAAACACAAAATAATTATGATATACTGTAACAGGTTAAATTGAGATGTGATGGACGTAAAATTGTAGTGCACTGATGCCTCAAAAAATCAACTTTCAATAATCTATACAAAATGCTTTCAATTCCACTTTGAAAAAAAATCCATGTTGATACATAAGTACATGTTGTACATATATACATCATTGTGCGTACAGAATATCAAAAACACTACAATCAGTAATATAACATGTAGCTTGAATATAGATATCATTTGGTAATGAGGATTATAAATAATAACTAATAAATACCTTATACATAAATGATATTTTATATAAACCTTGTCAAATAAAGACATTAAAAACAATCAACCTTCACCTCCAGCATAAAACTTTTCGATTTTAACCCTTAGAATACTGGGAAATGTTCTAAAAATAGATTTTTGAGTTGTCTGCTTTCCAAAACTAAAATATCTGCTTAATTTTGTTGAGAAAAGAGACACAGAGCAGCAAACAGATTAGATCACAGGCCAGTCGCCAATTAACTTGGCTGCTGGCCTGGATCTAACCTGTTTGAATAAGCATGAATTCAGTTCCAGCACTATAAGGGTTAATCTTTTCTCTTCTATAAACATTGCAAAATAGTATTGACTTCGACCTCAAACATGAATACTTTTAATTGCTTTCATTCTTTGTCTATGATCATCAAACCTTATGATTGACCTACCAGGGTACCCTTTGAACAAAAATATTATTTTTGCTATTAACCTTCCCCCTAACAAACAACTACAAACAATTTCTGACCTCAACCTAATATATAGATACTAAACTTTTGATTTCAACCTTTTCCAAGATATAAAACACTACAAATTAAATTTGACCACCCCCTTGAATACGGATAGACAATTATTTAATATTGACTTTTCTGTTTTTTATAAATCACATATAGATATATTTCCTTCTTTATATGGTCATTATAAATAAAACTAATCTCGATCAAGATTTTATTCATGTGTAACGTTTGTTGAACGTTTATGCAAATCAGGAACCTAATGCATTGTTTGAGAGAACATGCTGGTATATATATATAGACAACACAGCTGATCAGTGAACGACAGTGTTTTTCACTGATTGGATGTGTTTGTGTCTTTGAGAGGTTAATTTGCTCGGTTCGTTACACTGGTGGCAGCGGTGGGATTAAGACTTCTCCTTCTATCAGATTGCCTTCCCCACATGTTTCCCAAGGGCCAAGACTCGGAACGAGTCTTCTCGGAAGTGGGAGTTATGTAACGTTCGATGAACGTTTATGCAAATTAGGAACCTAATGCATTGTTTGAGAGAACATGCTGGTATATATATAGACAACACAACCCCTCAGTGAACGACAGTGTTTTTCACTGATTGGATGTGTTTGTGTCTTTGAGAGGGTAATTTGCTCGGTTCGTTACACATGCAAACAGCTTATGGTGAAAAAATTAGTGATTAAACTAGAGCATAATATTTGTGCACCATGCACAAAGTGTGACATGTAACTCAAGTATACCAGGGTATCAATTTCATCTGTGACTCAAAAACGTTCAATGTAAAAATCATTATTTAAGTTATAAACCTGAAGCCCCCGATAAGCTTGTCTTTTCACCAAGACAATCAGAAATCCAACAGAAATTGTTTAACCCTTTACCAAACACCAAGTTTTCGACTGTCCCAAATTCAAAGAGTTTGCAGACTACATTTCAAAATATGATGAAAATGAAAAGAAATCTTCTGATAGGGCAGAAAACATTGTGGGAAAAGGAAAAATTGCTCGTCAAGAGCAATTTCTCCTTTTCCCACCATGTTTTCCAATGTCGTCTGCAACAAACTGGTCAAATGTCGTTATTGTTTGGTAATTGCTCAAGAAAGCCTAGCATGGCACATCAGTCATTGTAAGTATTTTATCGCCTTACCTCTGCATCATCAAGTTGTTGTTCTGTCTCCTCAAGCTCGGATTTCAGACTCTTGTTCTTCATAAGAAGCTGAGATATCTTACTTTGCGATTCATCGTTGGATTTCTCTAGAGTTGTCATCTGTAGATGGAATATATCAGGATTTAATAGGTTTTCAACAATGCTTAATCCTAATAGTGTTGGCACCGACTTCATGCTTATGCAAACAGGTTGGATCCAGGCCAGCTGCCAAGTAAATTGGCAGCTGGCCTGCGATCTACCCTGTTTGCTATTCTTTCCTCATCAAGCAAATATTTAATGTTTTGGAAAGCAGACGATACAAAATTCTATTTTTGAAAAACACACAGCATTCTAAGGGTTAAGGTCAGTCCAGGGGCCCGTTTTACTAAACAGTTTACGCTTAAGATTTGCGTAAGTCTAAAACAACAAGTCCTTTTATTTCAATATTTGGCAAAGCAATATTGCAAAGTAACACATCATTGGAATCGTCTCTCCGAGACGCTTCCAATGACGTGTCACATTGCAATATTGTACTTTCATTGAAGATATTATCCATGTTAATCAATTATGACTTACGCAAACAATTTCCGTAAGTTGTTTAGTAAAACGGGCCCCAGGACCATTGACACACACAACTTTAATATGGCAGACTGTTTTCTAACAGGGCCTGTTGAGTGGTACTTAATTGATAAAGAATACCACTTATGGTGCAGGTTTGGGCTCATTATTCTATAAAATGACCATCCATTTCATGCTAAATGGGCTAATCTGGCCAACCTTTTTGAAAAGAGTCTGATGCAGGGTACCGTTTTACTTAACAGTTTACGCTTAAGATTTGCGTAAGTCTAAAACAACAATTCCTTTTATTTCAATATTGGACGAAGCAATATTGCAAAGTGACACATCATTGGAATCGTCTCTCCGAGACGCTTCCAATGATGTGTCACATTGCAATATTGTACGTTCTTTGAAGATACTATCCATGTTTATCAATTATGACTTACGCAAACATTTTCAGTTAGTTGTTTAGTAAAACGGGCCCCTGGTGATCATATGCTGCAACTGTTGATTTCACCAAGTCAATATCCTAAAGCAGGAATTACATTCATGAATGTATTGATAACATATGAAACAATTAAGATTTATTCTGCAGTTAAAAAAGAATAATTCTGTCATTACCTTCTCCTTCATTGTATTCATATCACTTTCAGCTGTTTTAATTGTCTGTTTGTATTTGAGAATTTCTGACTCGAGTTTTGTCTTTTCCTGTATAATCTGCCTCAGCGCAACATCATTCGGGGATCGCGCTGGACTTGCAGGTCGTTGTCGCGGAGAACACTTCGGGTCTGAAACAAGAAACAGTTGGAAAATTACAACAAACAATTTGGAAATTACAACAGACAATTGGAAAGTTACAACAAACAATTTGAATATGACAACAAACAATTTGAATATTACATCAAATAATTTGAAAATTACAACAAACAATTTGAAAATAACATCAATTTGAAATTTGGAAAATGGCATTAAACAATTGGACAATAACAGCAAACAAATGAAAACTCACAATAACTAATTGGAAAATTAGAAGAAATGATAAAAAAGATCTCAGTGATACATATATGCAGTCATCGAAAGTGGCTTTGAACTAGTCCAGATAACTGGTCTCGAAGGCTATTGCTATTTTGACTGACGCCTTCGAGCAAAGCACGATAAATGTCCAAATGACGAAAAAAGCTTCGTTCATGGATCATTATTGAGTCTAGCTTTGAACAAGCTTTAAGCTTACTTCACAATTGATGTAAAACAAAGGGTAAAATATGTAATCCTTAAACATCAATATGTTTCTCCATGTTGAGGATTTAATGCAAGACTGTAGCAAGCCCTTCACAAACATGAAGCACTTCCTATAGTCTTGTTTTAATTGCTCAATATAACCTAATTCTACAGCAACTAAATATAATGCCAGGAAAGAATTCTGACAAGAGTAAAATCAAACACTAATCAACTTCTATCACAACAAATTCTAAAACAATAGGAACAATATTATACAATCTTATTTTCATTTGCAGTCCTCATGCTATTACCATTCCAAAATCCCGTTTTTGTGTTGCAGGGTTGAAGTATTCTCCAATCCACAAAAAGAACTTAAATCATGGAATTTTAAAGTTGAGGAAACAAAATATTTCCAAGAAGATATAATGACACTAAAATATATTTATAACAAGACTTAACAGACAGAATATTACGAAAAATGTACACTAAACATAACAACTTTTACTTTCATTGAAACACTTATATCCAGCTAGACTATTGATCAGCCATTGATTTGAAAGAAAACTAGTAAGACAATATTTTATACCTATTTCAGCTATTCAAAACATGCACAGAAAAACAATAGGTTTAAAATCAATGACTAACCTAACATAATAAGATTTTAATCGTTCAACTTAGAGAAAGAGTTTGTAGACAATTGTTAGGAAAAAGCATAATTATATGCAATACTTAAGATATAAATAAAATTTTCGTACAATAATTCTGATTCACTTAAGCAGACCTTTGGAATCTAAGGTTGACATGGTAAACTCTAAATGAGTTAGGAACCCATTTCTAGGTTGAAGTTTGCTGTTATTTTTTCATTCTAATATTTACTACATAACATCTTGCTTTGATGCAGAAGTCTATATGAACCACTCTGACAAAAGGGTGCATTGCTCCTAAGGAGAAATTTTATTAGTATCAATTGGTTCTACCAATGTCATTAAGAAAATGCTGGTTTCTCTTTCTTTTGTTTTTGATCATCTACTTATGCTTTCATTTTGGACCTATCACGAATTTCCATATTGTGAAATGGGTTAAAAATCAAAAGTTTCAAGCAAAGTGAAGCAAGACCTCTATCCCCAAGCTTAGTAAAGAATGAATGTGTTTATGAGTGGGCTGAAATTCACCTTCTTCTTCATTCATACTCATACACAGAAAGTTTTATTTCTGTGGTTACAGTTTTGAGCATATAGACATAAAACTTAATAAAATGTATGCAATTTATTACCTCAATGCAGACTTCAGATTTTCATTATTCTAAGTACAATATGCATGTGGGTGCGTGTACTCTGTATACAGGTAGCTACATGTCTAATATCTATGTGAAACTGCATTACAGAATTAATTCTTTTACCTTATTTGTAAAACATTGATTGTGAAGGAAGCTGAGAGCTTTTTCAAAGCCACTCTCAATAGCTGCTTCCTGGGTAATACACCAGTACTCGCGCTGATTTGTGTGTAAGTCCTGGCAATTTTTGCATCCCCTTACAGGGATTCCATCCTGGGACCCTCGGTGCAAGAGGCCGACGCTCTACCTCTGCACCACTGTCCCTCACTAAGAAGAGGTTTTCAAGAAAATTGCTGTTGATGACCAATAATTTCTTTCACACACCAAATCAATCAAATCTAACAAGAAAATGGTGCTGCTTTTTTATACTTATTGTATTTGCTTAGGGCGTTCAATTCGGACTTACCATATAAAACCATATATAAAACCATCAAATTGAAATGATAAGAGCTAAATCGTTAAAAAATGAACAGTTAAAATCATACATCAAGACAAACCCAGCTACAGTGATTTGTTTGCAGTAAAATGACAAGTTGACTTATGTCAAAGATTAACCCTTTACCAAATACCAATTATTTTACTGTCCCAAATTGAAAGAGATTGCAGACGACATTTCAAAATGTATTGAAATTGGAAAGCAATCTTCTGATAGGGCAGAAAACATTGTGGGAAAAGGAGAAATTGCTCATTAAGAGCAATTTCTCCTTTTCCCACAATGTTTTCAGAGTCATCTGCAACAAAGTTGTCAAATGTCGTTATTGTTTGGGAAAGGGTTAAAGCCAATTTAAATAATGACATCTAAACAGACTTGAGTTTGTAATTGTTAATACCTGGTATATCAACATCTTTCCCTATTACTTAAAAAAAAAAATGATTGCTTTATTTCCTTGTACAGCTTTTCAATAAAGTTACGAATTGAAATGAAATTTATGAAATCTTAGATAATAATACATCAAGCATCAAGCATTTACCAGAATCAGCAAATGAACATGACTTCAAATCTGACATACGTAACCTTATACTTATAGTTTACCTTATAGTTTACCTTATAGTTTACCTTATAGTTTACCTTATAGTTTACCTTATAGTTTACCTTATAGTTTACCTTATAGTTTACCTTATAGTTTACCTTTTCCAGACATAACTTGGCACAGACAAATAAGTTCAAACATTTGAGTACAGAGGCAATTTTAAATATTGTGACAAATAGTGCATTTCTCAATTTATCATGAAAATTTCAATCTTTGTGTATCTTTCTATCAATCTTTTGTAAAATTCTTTCTCACATTGATGATTTGTTTCACATCATATGAGTTATCATCCACTACCACTCATTGAAATAATAGATAAAAGCAAGAAGTGATGGAATGTGAATCAAACAAGATGCAGAAGTGAAGAAACACTCAACCTGTGTAAAATGGAACAAAAAGAAGCAAACCACCATAAAACTAAAACTTTAAAACCAGGCTACTGTTTATTATGTCGTTGACTTACAGATTCTTGGGGACACTAAACCAGTCATGAAGGGGGACCATCCTTCAAACTGGTCCTCTACGTAAAAACAAAGTTATTCATTTAGACATGATCATTTAGGCAAGTTATTGAATAACTTTATAGGTACTCGCTTTGAAATACCCATGACAGAGAACTTGAGAAATGCCATCATTATGAGATAAACTGCTTTTAAATTCACAGGTTTATCATGGTTGTCAAAACTATTTCTCCAAAATAAAATATATCAACTTTCTATTCATTGCAGACATAATTTACAGTTGCTTAAAATTTGGAAAAGTAAAAGAAATTTAATCTCAAATATGGAATGGAAATTTTGCCACTTTTAAATGTTTCTGCTTAATATCACAACCCCTGCAGAAGATTAAAGAATTTGTTCATGAACTTCCTGAACTTTCATGAATAAAAAATGTTCATTCATGACCACAGAGCTTGTTCATGAAATTCAATTACAGGTTCCTTTACAGCAATTTATTCATGAAACTGTTCTTAATAATCAAGAACAAGTTCTTAAAAATTCATGAAGAAGTTTATGACCATCTCTGTATTGATGAATGGCCATTTTAGTTCATGAGTGTTCATTAAATTCACAAACATTATTTCTTGAATTTTTTGCAAGGGATGCAAATTTCAGACTTTTATACCTTATACATAATTGTCTGCTGTTACTTTTAAATAAGACATATCCAAAAAGGCAACAATTGATTTGCAGCTGGCAAAAAATGCCCACTAAATTTAGAAACATTGAAAATAGAATATCAAAATGATATTTTAAGCTAAATGTCTTTGAGTCATAACTCTTTATTGATCAAATTTAATGCTGTCTGCTAAAGTTCAATCAGTTTCCCCCTACAGAATTAGATATCCATTCTTTACCAAAATAATAAGTTTTACAAAATCTCAAGAAATGGATCATCCTGTCTTTTATTTATGTAACTTCCTAACTCAATATTGCAAACAAGAATACAATTTTCTAAAAAAAACAACAACAGTTGTAAGTATTGTGAAGGTATAGGTTACCATAGATACTAAATCTTTAGACACATATTTGAAAGCCTTGCAAAATACAATTATCCTATCTTTTCAGTGAATGTAATCACTTTTGTACCAAGTAACCTTTGGAGTTGGTTTCCTCGAATTCATTTACCTAATGATTCCTTAGTTGTTCTGCTAGATTAAAAGAGTTAAAACAACCAAACTACTTAGTATCCAAAATTTGAAACAAATTGAAACAAATCTCAAACGAAGGACGTTGTTCTTAAGATTTTGCTCAATGACTGAGATATTTCTCAACCAGGAAAAAAAGTTTTGTAGGAAAATAGAAATTGTCCAATAGGCTCAGCTTCTCCTACTACAGAAAGCACTTGTTTCCCCAGTCACAGATGAATTGTCAATAAACAGGGGTTATTTATTGAAAGGGTTTTAGTTCATTGAAAACAAGTGTCTAAAAAGCTAGTTATTATGGCATTTGGTTGGCTGTATATGCAGTGATAAAAACATTGAATCTTCCTCCCTATTGAAATGTATCAAGCAAATTAACCTCTCAAAGACACAATTTCATCTCATCAGTGAAAAACACTGTAGTCCGCTGAACAGTTGTGTACCTGTATGTTCTCTATAACAATGCATTACATTCCCTAATTTGAATCATTACCACTATCAAACTAATTGGGACATTAAAAACTATTCCTCAATTTGGCACTTTGTGACTGCTCCAAATTCAAAGCAATAGCCAACAACATAATATCATAAAGAAAATGCATTTTGTTCAAGCTTGTTCTTTCTTATGTTGCTTTCAATACAGACCATTCATAAATTTCCATATCTTGCAATGAGTCTTATTAGTTATAAGTTACTGGTTACATTTAATGGTAGATGGCTAAATTCAATCTACGGCAAAAAAACAAAACAGAAAACCCTTAAGCATCCCAATATAAAATGACATTCATCCCAATTGCAACTGTCACATATTCATATAAAATACTTTGGAATGTATATAAACTCTATTATATACATGTACATAATTGAATAACAAATTTCCGTTTATCATATTTGCTCTGATTAACCTAGATATATGAAAATAAAACCCCGTCTGTTATGGGAATATAAGAACACCGTTAACGCCAAAGACTCTATAACTTACCAGAGCCTGAGTGTGATGTGCCCGATGGATGGGTAAAGTTGAAAATCTCTGAGAAATGGAACAATCAACTTGCATGGCAATCTAATGGTTTGTTTAACACATTACCCCAATAGAGAGAAATTTGTGGATAAATCATATGCAAAGCAACAATAGACCAAAAAGAGCACAAAAAATAGATATTTTCATGAATTTGGGAAAAAGTCATTTCTGACAAAAAGAGAAGTTGCTTGTTAAAATCACTTTCTCACTTTGTCCCAACATTTTCGAAAGTCGTCTGCTATAAATCAGTCAAAGTGAGGTATAATGAAATAAGGGGGGCAAAGTCTATTTAGAGAATGTCCTTAAGCAAAGGTGCAGTTGAAAGTTTCTGAGAAAAAAGGTCTAAGTAGCAAGCATCACAAACTAAGACATAGTGTCCGGTAAAGTTATTGCAGAAAATATATCAGAAAGAATGTGCCTTTGAGTCCTTTCTATGTTGTTAATATTTTGTAGGTTTGATTTTGATTTAAAAATGTTTTCAACAGCATTACAACATCATTTCTGTCATATTCATGTTGGTCTATCATGCACCTAGTTTTTTTGTGTGATTCTTTTATATATTAATATGGGATTTACATCAGATCAACAGTATTTCAGTTATCCTGTAACACCAGACTCTCAATGAGGGAGGAAGACCGAATACTCAACTGCCCAAGAGGGCTGGTCTAGCCAAGTAGATCCATCGGCATTCCATAAGTCAGTAGGGTGACAACCTCTCACGAAAACTTAAATGCTGTCACTAGAATTTGGACCCACACAGAGAGGGGCTATGTGATTTCAAGACCTGTATTCTAACCACTAGGCCATGGAGGCCCCTACTCCAAGCTATTAGTATTTCCAGTACAACAATCATGAAATGTATCCAAGCTGTTGACTGCTTTCAGACGTATAAACATGATTGAATAGTGAGGAGAGAAAAATAAATCATGTTACATTGGCTTCATTAAATGTCATAAAAAATATATGCCAATCTAAATTTGGGGATTCAATGCAAGACTAAAGAAAGTGCTTCACAAATATGAAGAAATCACTATGTTATTGCATTGAATCTACGAAATGAGATAATTCGAGGGTTCAGCGCAAGACTATAGTAAGTGCTTCACAAACATGAAGCACTGACTATTGTATTGCACTGAACCCTCGAATTCTTGTCATCTGTCAATTGAATTTCAGTTATTTTGCTGTGTCCAGCTTATGATAGATGGAGGAAGACCCCAAACCTCTGACCCATAAGTGGTCAATCTTGGTAGAACAATCTTCATTTCGATTGTCAGCCAGTATGTTATAATTATGCAGCAACAGCGCCTCTTCTTCATCAAATATAACTACCAATATGTCATAGGCAAAAAGGTAAAAATTAGCCTATGTATTTAAAAAGGCTGTATTCAAGCAAATTTGCTCATTACATTGCGAAAAAAAAGCTTCATTCATGCAAAGGTTTCACTTTCATCCAATTTGATACTATCTGTATAAAGCAAGTTTAAAACTACATATTTATTGCTTGTCATATGTCATATTGCTTCATGTCTCAACTCATGTTTTGCCCCAATTCTTTATTGACCATGCTTATGAACAAAATTGGTCCTTGCAGAGTTTTATGGGGTATAATATGATATTAACAAATTTGCACGTCATTATTATAACAATCTGTTAAGGAAATGTTGAGGCCTTCCATCTTGTCATAAAAATTTGCAAACCAATTAAGCAATCTGAGTAATTTCACAGCTGCTTTCAACTACCATGCAAACAAATAAACAATATAAACTAGTAGTTGTATTATGTATTGTATGTAACAAAACAAGAACTTTAAAAGTAGACAAGTTTCATACCTGGACTACTGAACCCCTGCCGCTCCTTCTCAAAGCTTTCTTTCTCCTTCTTACTCTCATCTTCGACTTCTTTCAGCTTAGCCTCCAATTCTTGAAGCTGAAAACCAAAATAAATTACATTAATAAATCTATCTAACCCTTAGAGTATTGGAACCAACTTCATGCTTATGCAAACAGGTTGGATCCAGCCCAGCCACCAAGTAAATTGGCGGCTGGCCTGTGATCTAACCTGTTTGCTATTCTGAGTATTTTTTCCTCAATAAAATTAGACAAATATATGATATTATGGAAAGCAGATGGCACAAAAATCTATATTTCGAAATTACCTAGCATTCTGAGGGTTAAACTATTCTTCTATGGGGTATTTGTAACTCGTCCAAACTGGACGAAACATCAAACAATAATTATGAAGTAAGAAAATTTACACATTTTACTATTTCATGTTGAAACCATGGTGACAAAAAAAATTGTTTAAACAAGCAATATCTCCCTTTGTTAGAGTGGGTTTTTTTCGCACCAATTGCTGTAAGGTGATGTAGTTCAGAGTAAAGGGATACTTGTGTTGGTAATGATGTGGATGAAGCTGTTGATAATGATGATAACAATCATTATGATGCCGATGCAGATAAACTTGGTTGTGAATATGGTAAAGATTGTGTATATGCTGACAATTAATTTGGTCAAAGTGGTCTTTAACCCTTTCCCAAACAACAAATTTTCGACTGTCCCAAATTCAAAGAGTTTGCAGACTACATTTCAAAATGTGATGGAATTGGAAAATAATCTTCTAAGAGGGCAGAAATCATTGTGGGAAAAGGAAAAATTGCTTGTAACAAGCAATTTCTCCTTTTCCCATAATGTTTTCCTAAGTCGTCTGCAACAAAGTGGTCAAATGTTGTTATTGTTTGGGAAGGGTTAATGTCTAATATAAAGTAAAGAGATAATGATGATAGTAGTGATGTTATTGATGGTGAGAATTATGATGATGATGATGATGATGATGATGATAATGCTGTTGCTGAAGATGATTTTGAAGATGATTTAGAAGAAGAAGATAATGGTGATGATGGTGATGATGATGATGATGATGATGATGATGATGATGATGATGATGATGATGATGATGATGATGATGATGATGATGATGATGATGATGATGATGATGATAGTGCTGTTGCTGAAGATGATGTTGAAGATGATTTGAGAAGAAGAATGATGATGATGATGATGATGATGATGATGATGATGATGATGATGATGATGATGATGATGATGATGATGATGATGATGATGATGATGATGATGATGATGATGATGATGATGATGATGATGATGATGATGATGATGATGATGATGATGATGATGATGATGATGATGATGATGATGATGATGATGATGATGATGATGATGATGATGATGATGATGATGATGATGATGATGATGATGATGATGATGATGATGATGATGATGATGATGATGATGATGATGATGATGATGATGAAAACGCCGATGATGATGACAACAATGGTGATGGTGATGATGATGAGGAGGATAATGATGATGGCGGCAATCTTTAAGGTGATGGGGCTGATGTTGACAAAATTGATTGTGATGGTGGTATATAAAATGATCAGATTACAAAAAGTCCAGTGTATCTAATGTCCCATATAAAATATAGATCTATGAAATTTGAGTGTCTCTTTCAACCTTTGTGACTATTTTACCACCTAAATTATTCAATTTTCAGACAAGTATCCAATTTCTCCATTTCTCGCAATAGCTGCAAACATTATAATTCCCTTGAAGTTTTCAATTAGGATCAATTTTATTACCATTGTTAAAAGGTTTACTATCAAATTACAAAAAGTCAAGTCTATCTTGTTCAACAAATGATAAAGAATTGTTGAATTCATTGTGTCTATTTTAAACATTAAAAATTCATCTGTGAGTCCTATATCCAATTACAACTTTCCCCACAATAGTTGCAGAATTTCTAATTCCCTTGATATTTGACCATTTTGAATACCATTATGATTGCTCAAAGGTTAACTATCATAATTTAAAAAGTCAAGTCCATCTTGTCCAACAAATGATTAAAACCTGATGAGTTAGACGTTCTCTGTTTCCCACAGCGTCAATTTCTTCATCTCAATAATTCATATATGAGTCTAATATCTAATTTACTCTTTTCCAACAAAAGAAGCAGATATGTCAATTTTCTTTATGTTTTTTTCCAACTAGGACCTTTTTGAATACCTTTGCCCAAAGTGTTACTATCTGATAACAAACAGTTGAATATATCTTGTCCTATAAAAAGGATTCAATGTAAGACTATAGTAAGTGCTTTACATTTGTGAAGAACATACTACAGTCTTGCAATTAACCCTCCATATACCATAAGTCTAAGGTTCAGTGCAATACTATACTAAGTGTTTTGTGTTTATGAAGCACTTACCATGTACTATAATCTTGCACTGAACCCTTGATATAGAGTTTTGGAAGTGGCCGGTCTCCATGGCCCATTATGTACATTTATCCACATCAATAATTCAGCTGTCAGTATAGTATTCATGAAAATGATCTGGCCAGATTATCTCATAAAATTACAACTGCACATGTTATAAGTCGAGGCTTGAATGCAAGATAAAACCAATTCCTTTACTACTAGATTGTCCTAGTATTGTTTTGCACTGAACCGTCAGTATATCACAGGTTTATTTCTTTATTCCCTTTTGCAGTCAGATTTGCTAAAAATGAATTACCGACAGCACACTTTACATGTTGCTCGAACATTTTTTTCAGCATCATTTAATAAAAATGATTTCCAATGCCAGTGCTGTATATGAGAATTATAAGAACTGTGACAAAAGGAGATTTTGTATGTAAGTTTAGTATTCAGGGACTTGATTGGGCAAGATTAACAGTAAATTTTCTCTAAACTTCACACATTTTAAAAGAGTTCAGAGCAAGACAGCCAATTTACTCATTCATTTATTTGATGTTTTGAGACCTCCCCAATTTGAAAGCAAAAGCACATGACAATTAGCAGGTATGATATGTTCTCTTTGTAGTAAAAGTGCCGGGTAGAATACATTGGACAAAGGGATAAATCTTTGCTGTCACTTGGGCAGGAATTGGTACCCAAGTAACCCGGTATGTGCCTGGTACAGGCCACTACCCGTTACCTGACATTACTTTTACCTGGGTCAAAAATCCACATGATTGTGTGGATAGGCAATTATTGACAAGTGAATCAGTTGTTTCTAGATCCCAATCTAGCAATTAATCAATTATCCCCATAACAGTTTCTCAACAAGTATACAAATATGTTACACACAATCTATTTACTCTTCAACTTGAAAGCTGCCCTTCAGCTATCGAAACTATAAACAATATTTTGTTCCTATAATCGCAGTAAGTTGTAAGTGCTTGGAACCATTACTTGCAATTCTGTGTGGTACAGGAGCTTGTGATAAGGTAATTGCGACCTCTCTGATTTTCAATATTTATCTAAAGGGGAATAATATTGGGCTCCGGATCCCGGGTACCCACAGGTAACATTGCCTTTGGTACCCAGGTAGTAAATTGCTACCCGCCCAAGCTGTAGTTGTCACATTTGTTTCTTCAGTCAATATAGCAAAAGCCTTCGAGACCAGAAATCTGGACTACTAAAACACGTATATGTAAGAGAAAGGGTTAGATCTATCATACAATTCAGAAGAGCAATAAATTAGCAGTCTTCAATGTCTCTGACGAAAAGAGGCCATCACATAATGCGTGCTGTAATACACATTGTGTTCAGCTTTTATGATGAACAGCTGTAATTTGTCCCATGTCATAAAAAACATAAAAACACAACAGATTTGAGCTGTTAAAGCACATCAAATAGAATTATCACTTTTCAAAGCCCAATAAAATCAAAGTAAAAGTGTCTGGGTATTTATTGCCGTTTCAAACCCTTGAGTTATTTATAACTAGAGGCATGCAAGAGAGTGACAAAAAGCTTCTATAACCCTTTACCAAACCATAACAACATTTGACGACTTTGTTGCAGACGACTTTAGAAAACATTGTGGGAAAAGGAGGAAATGCTCGTAACAAGCAATTTTTCCTTTTCCCACAATGTTTTCTGCCCTATCAGAAGATTATTTTACAATTTCAGCACATTTTAAAAAGTCATCTGCAAACTCTTTCAATTTAAGACAGTCGAAAACTTGTTTAGGAAAGTGTTAAAAGTGATTAGAGAAATATCATGACAGCATACACTTTCCAACATATTGGATTATCGGTCCAAATCATTAACAGCTCTAGAAAATATCAAATAAAAAATGTTTATATTTCAATTTACAATTTGCAAGAGTTCAATGCAAGACTATATCAAGTCATTCATGAATGTAAACCCCTTACTATGTAGTCTTTCACTGAATCCTCAATATGGGACTAATAATACATTAATCAGCTCTTTGTAATGTGATAGTAAACATTTAAACAATGGTATTTGAAATGGTCCAAATCATAAACACCAGAGGATTGAATGTGTCTTAACAGTGTAACTTATTTGTAATATTCATCTAATAACACTTTATAGAGGACAGGCTGTTGAGCAGTAATTAATCTTAAACATGATAGAAACATAATGGTGGGGAAAAATGCCGACCATATGTATGCATTTATCCTAAAGAAGTAGACAGTTAAAACCCCCAACTTACTATTAAATGAACATCATGCAATTAGCCTGACTTAAAGGGTTAATGCAAGACTATAATTGTAAGTCCTTCAAAAACATAAATCACTTACTATAATATTGCACTAAACCCTTGAACATAGGCGTAGGAGCCGGGGGGGCCAGGGGGCCCCCCCCAATATCCAGACTAGTAGAGTATACTTTGGCCCCCCCCAATATTCACGATGGTAGATGAAGATTTTTGGAAAGAAAAAATGAAAGAAATGGAATTTAACAGCAAAATTAATATAAAAGTGTATTTTGTGCTTTATTTAATACCAATTCGCGTTTTGTTACGAACAATAACCAAAACATTTTGACGCCATCATCGCAATGGTTTATCCAATGAAATCTCAGCTCACGGAAAGTAGTTTCGACTAACGAAAACAGTGATGCAAAACGTACTCTAAGCAGTCAGACTTTATATTGTATTTAAATATAAAGTTATTTTTTGTTGGAAATTGTAGACGAAGTCGTGGCTGTGACAGCATGGTGGCTGTCACTTTTAGTTAGTGTCAGTATAATATGCTTTCTGCGTGAGCTCGAGTCTTGGCCTACCCTATTTTCTTTTTCTTTTGGTTATTTTGTTTTTACTAAGATACATATTATCATACGCTTTCTTTCAATTCATTCAATGATACTGAATTTGTAGACGGATGATTAGTCATGAGAAAGTTTAGGAACATTTAATCTTAGACCGGTCCTCATCTGAATTTGGCCCCCATGTTGAAAACGCTCTTACGCCTATGTTGAATTGTTTAATGCTTTAAATAAGCTAACAGAAGCAAAATATATATTGAGGTTCAGTGCAAGACTGTTGTAAGTCCCCTTTAACCCATTACCAAACAATAACGACATTTGACCAGTTTGTTGCAGATGACTCTGGAAAACATTGTTAAAGGAGAAATTACTCTTAACCAGCAATTTTCCTTTTCCCATAATGTTTTTTGCCTCATCAGAAAATTGTTTTTCAATTTCATCACATTTTGAAATGTCATCTGCGAACTTTTTCAATTTGGGACTGTCGAAAATTCGGCGTTTGGTAAAGGGTTAAAGATCAAAGACTTACAACAGCCTTTCACTGAACTCTCGATATGTCAAAAGGGACAGCTTACAAGACCCAGATAAAAGTCACTGTCTGGAAAAAGGTTAAACTACAATACCTGTAAATTCAATTGGCCAGGTAAATTATTGAAGACATATTCTATAAAAGACTGCCAAAATATTAATCATACCTGACAGATACCATAATGTGATTATCATCGTTAATGGTTCTATATTTTGAATTCAGAACCATACCTAGTGCATCAAGATTCATTTCCTTATTTAGACTCTGTTAGCCTGTATGGCTTATAAGTTATTGGATCTAATAGAAGGTGGCTTTCAACTAAAATTTGGGCATATATGGGTAATAAGTCTTGTAAGGGTAACAAGTTGTTTTTCTATGATATAGTGCAAGAAAACAATAAGTGCTTCGCATTTATGAAGTACTTACTAAAGACTTGCATAGAACCCATGGTTTGTTTTATTGAATGTTTTTCCTTACATTAACAATTTGTCAGAAGTTTTACAATTCTCTGCTCATCACAGATGAAGGAAAACCCCTAATTTGTCTTTTCATGAGGGTTGGTTAAGATTGGGAAGGACTAGTGGATTCACTTTTAGAGAGCCTCTCTAAGAGATACAAATCTATTTCTACTGAGATTTGTATCTCTTAGAGAGGCTGTCTTAAAGTGAAAAGAAATTGAAAAAGATTTGTGACTGTAAGTTCAGTAATCTAACCACCAAGCAATGGAGGCCCCTTTTAACCCGTTACCAAACAATAACGACATTTGACCAGTTTGTTGCAGATGACTCTGGAAAACATTGTGGGAAAAGGAGAAATTGCTCATAAAGAGCAATTTTTCCTTTTCCCACAATATTTTCTGACCTACTAGAAGATTATTTTCCAATATTATTACATTTTGAAATGTCGTCTGCAAACTCCTCCAATTTGGGACAGTCGAAAATTTGGCGTTTGGTAAAGGGTTAAGGGTTACAGACGAAAAAATATCTTACAATGTATACTCAGAGCTAGAATCAAAAGCTTTCTTAATATGTAGAAGTGTGAAATGCATTGGTACTACCTATTCAAATAGCCAAATACCACTGGAAGATAAGATTCATGATACTATGTAAGTAAAATGATAAAGTTAATCTGGTATTGAATGTTAGTAAATCTTTTAAATGTGCAGTGGCACTCAGCTTTTAGGCCACCTTTTGATCGAGGACAACTCTCTAAAATGACCATTCATGCATATACATGTAATGACCAGTACAGTGGATGGTAGTCTTATCTTTTAGTTTAAACTTATTTATTTTACATCGACTGTGAAACAAGTTTTTACAACTTAGACTAATCACACTCGATTCTGCTTCTTGGATACATAACCATTACTCGCACCGAATGTGGATTAATGAAAGTTTGCAAAAAGATCCCACTTATCACGGATTTCGAACCCACAACCCTCATATCCAGAAGCCGATGCCCTACCCCTGAACCACTGTCCTCCACATGTCTTATCTTTTGTTACGAGCAATTCTTTCTTTTCCCACAATGTTTTCCAGAGTCGTATGCAAGAAAGTGGTTAACTATCATTATTGTTTGGAAATGGGTTAAACCATTGATTTCTACCCATTACCTCAAGGAGTGGGCCAAGAATATACATGTTTTAGAGTTGGATGTCACCTATAAGAAATTGAATCTGATAGACACAGCAATAATTAACCGTTATGATCGGCTTTGCAAAGTGTTTAAAATGGGTCAAGTTGAGACAGAGTATCACTTCTGAATGATTTGCCAAATGCACAAAATTTTATGATTAATCTATTAGAAATTTGCATCCTTTCCTGCAATTAGTTAATTCAACAACATTTTATAATATTCAAACAGAACTGTTATACTTAATACTTCAAAATTTATAAGGGATGATTTAAGGATTAGAAGCACTGAATTGTAACACAACCCTTTTTTTCATAGCAATTATTGCTTAATTCCTCTGTCTTTTCAACAGAAATCATGTTTTCTTTGTACTTTGCTGTTTTGTTTACTTTCCTGTTAAAAGTTTTTCTGTGAAAAGTACATGTAACTTTATTTGTGTAACCTAACACATTTGTACTGTTTGCTATTTATCGCAACTTTATATCATATCTAGGCTAATGGTAAAGTGTTGCCGACTGATCATTTGTTTAACCCTTAGAAGGCTGGGTCAATTTCTAAAAATAGTATCTGTGACATCTGCTTTCCAAAAGCTGAAATATCTGCTTAATTTTAATGAAGACAACCTATTTGCGTAAGCATGAAGGCAGTTCCAACATCCTAAGGGTTACTATAAGTCTGTTGTTACTTTAGATACAGACTAGCATAAAAACTTGTATGATATAACAGGTTCAAAGCCTGTTTTATTCTGGCTTGTTTTACCAGACTCCGGCAAGAGGGAGACCTATCCATTCACGCTATTTGTTGACTTTTCACATACAAAGAGCTATCACCTCTCTGAGTCAACATTTACAATTCTGATAATCAGCCTTTCCTGACCAGTGGTCAGCAGGATGAAATGTTTGCAAACAATACCCGGTCACAAGTCAAATGTTTGCTCTGACCTATTCAAACTTCTAACTGGTTCATTAACCCATTGCCTTACAATAATGGTATTTGACCATTTTTTTGCAGATGACTCTAGAAAACATTGTGAGAAAAGGAGAAATTACTCTCCAAGATAACAGAAGATTATTTTTTAATTTCATCACATTTTGAAATGCCATCTGCAAACTCTTTCAATTTGGGAAAGTTAAAAATTTGGGGTTTGGTAAAGGGTAAAAGGTGTTTGTCCACAGGAGAGAAAGTTTAAAAGTTAAAAAAGTGCCGTTGAAAGAATAAAATTTTGTTTTAATGTTTGATATACAAACAAAAGTAGCTGTTGAAAGCATAATCAATTCAGGAAGCTTGAATTCATCTAAGAATGTACAGTCCGTATACAGTATATATTTCAAAATCCATGTCACACTTTTAGATAAAGATATAATAGAATTAAAAACGATTTAATAATGCTTTCAATGACTATTCGCAAGTGCATATCATATATCAACAGTAATGATGTCGTGAACTTTTAAAGTAACTAATGAATAATTTCCAAATTTTCTTACTTCTGTGAACAAGCACCTTTCAGCAATCAGATTATAAATACAGGTTTTCATGTTTCAACAGGAAATGTCAAAAGGAACCATTATATTCCATATTGAAAAATTGTGCAAACAGACAGTAATAAATACATACTAAATACTCATTCATAAAAAAAAAGGCCAAATTCAAACTCTAATATAAAGCATAAACTACGAAGAGTTACATATCAGTCACGGTGAAGTAAACAATTATAACAAATGTACATGTATTATAACCATACATACTTCAAATGTGTCAAATCATTAGATTCAAAATTGATTATTCATATTTTTGAACAAGGTCCAGTAGTAATGACACATTTTTTTTAAATTTGAGACATCTTTCATAAGTACGTTCTCTTGTACGCTTTACTTTATATACAACATATTTGATGATTTTGACCTATTCCCAAACAATAACGACATTTGACCACTTTGTTGCAGACCACTTTAGAAAACAATGTGTGAAAATGAGAAATTGCTCGTAACGAGCAATTTCTCTTTTTCCCACAAGGTTTTATGCTCTATCAGAAGATAATTTTCCAATTTAATCACATTTTGAAATGTCGTCTGCAAACTCTTTCAATTTGGGACAATTGAAAATTTGTTGTTTGGGAAAGGGTTAAGACTGACAGCATACGGCACAGAATATAGTCATCTTATGATAAGCACTGCAACACTGTCTCTCTTTTTATCAAAATATTGATCAGTATATTAATTTTGCACAATTGTTCAAAACATATTAATATAAAGGTTGTGTTTGTGTTGGTACTTCATATAAAAAAATAGGAGGGAAATAGGGTATTGTTTATTAAACTCTTTTCTTAAGACTTCAAGTTGATGATTGAAAGAATTAAAGATGAAAGGGGAAACAAAACTTCAAACCTCTTATTTCTATAGCTATTTGCAGCAGTTACATGAATACCCAAAATTTATGCATGATTAATTTACATAACTTTTTCAGCTATTATTTCATAACTCAACTAATTGAAATGACCAAGATGACCGACAAAATGGCCTCCAAAATGGCTGATAAAATGCCTGCCACCATTTATAAAGAAAATAAACAAAAAGCCTTACCTTTTGCTTTGTGGCATTAAGTTCCTCTTCTAAACGCTGATTTTCATCCATGACTACATTAATTTCTTCTTCGTGATCCAATTTTAACTGTTCCACTTCCGCTTTTGTAGTAACACGAGTCTGTTCTATTTCTTCCTGATATTCCTGTCTCTCTTGCTCGAGTGTTCGCTGCAGCTCTTCTGACGTTCGACCGTCTGACACCACGGATACACTTCGACCTTGTTCCGCTTCAAGCTCGTCTAAGAGCCTCGCTCGCTCAACAAGCAGAAATGCAATTTGTTCGCTGGTAGGGGCTTGTGCGATTTCTTCCAGCCCTTGCTGAATCAGCATCTCAGCCGTCTCATCGCGTAAAACTGATGCTGTAATGAGAAAAAAAGTTACTCTTTGACTCTTTATTAAAACTGATGCGGTTATGAGAAACAAAGTAACTTGTTGACGCTATAATCAATGAGAAGACATGTAATAGATGTACTGAAATACCTTGACAATCTAAACTCTGAATTCATTTCAGGCTAAGTGTTATCTACCTTGCACTCTTACATCAAAAGACTTCAGAAATTATTGTGGCAAAAAGACCAATAACTCATAATAAGCAATTTCTCCTGTTGTCAAAATAGTTTTCTTACAAATGTTAAAAAGAAAAATTAACCCTTTGCGTAATCATTAAAGTGTTTTGTCTGTTATTAATTTCATTATGAACCTTTAGCAATATCATGAAGGAAACTGTTAACAATTATCTACACTTTGCTGACAGTTCAAATACACAGAGTACTTCAATGCTTGGGAATAAATTACACATGTGTAAATATTATGTCAAACAGAGAACATTAGAAGAACTTATTAACCAGCGCTTCAGGCAACTGTGACTTCTGAAAACACAGCTACACCAGAGTTGTCATTTATTTATGGAGTAAGACACCAACTTTCCATTGGAGGAGGCCAATGAAGCAAACACCCAACAAAATTTGTGCAACTTTTAACTACATATCATTTATTTTGTTATTTGAGCTTATCCAAATTTTATTTGAAGCGGTCAAATTGCCCGGTGGATGTTTCTTAATGACACCTTACAGTATCTCATTTTTTATATTTTGTATTTTCTTGTTAAATCCTATGTCATAGGATCTTATTCTTGTGAAACTGGTAATATGCCATTGTGATAAAAGGATATTGCGCATGATGAGTGAGCATTTTCTCATTGAGTTCCAGATATTTTTTCAGTCATCTGCTGTAGATGTGTTGAGATGTGTATAAATGAAGTAAATTAATAACTCCTGGGCAATGGTCTGGATATGGAAGCATACAAGGGTCTTTTACACTCAGTATATTTTCAAACTACCCAACAAACCCTATTTTGTTGGTACTTATAAGATTTCTCTCTCTGAGACAATTCTAATGAGTACCAACAATAAAGGGTTAGAGATTTAATAAAGAAGTTAAATAGGGGAATGCTATTTCAGATGATTCAAACTGTATCTGTGTTTCAGCTTACAGGCACTGTGTGATTAAAATGTGTCAGCATTCCCCTTCTGGGCCACAGGGGACTAATCAGTGATGAGAATTAAAACGAGAACCAACCAGAAACGAGATTACAACAAATTTTCGATATCTGCTCTGACACTTTTTGATACAGAATGCATCCAGACAAAGAATGAAATATCTCCGTCTGGATCATTTGGATTTGGGGAATGACCCTCGTATCTGGACCCTTGCTCTTGAGTACATTCCATGCCCTCTTACTCTGGTTAACCCTTTACCAAACGCTGAATTTTAGACTGTCCCAAATTGAAAGAGTTTGCAGACGACATTTCAAAATGTGATGAAATTAGATAAATTATCTTCTGATAGTGTAGAAAACATTGTGGGAAAAAGGAGAAATTGCTCATCATGAGCAATTTCTTCTTTTCCAACAATATTTTCCAGAGTCGTCTGCAAAAAAACTTTAGAACTACATTATCGTTTGGTAATGTGTTAAGCGTTCGGTGCAATGCTATAGTAAGTGTTTGACATACATGACAGACTAACTACAGTCTTGCATTTGAACCCTCAAAGTGTTCTAAGGCCCAGATAAAACCACCAATAGTCCAAGATAGTCATGAGAAATTTGAGTTGAAGTACCGAGGCTTATCTTAAACCCATAACACAACCGATAACTACTGACTTTTTTAGTCTTTCCCTAAATTGTATTTTCAACCCTTAGAATGCTGGGTAAATATCTAAAAATAGATTTTTGTGCTGTCTGCTTTCCAAAACCTTTAATACCTGCTTGATTTTGTTGGGGAAAGATACTCAGAGTAGCAAATAGGTTAGATCACAGGCCAGCTGCCAATTGACGTGGTTGCTGGCCTAGATCTAACCTGTTTGCATAAGCATAAAGTTGGTTGCAGCACTATAAGGATTAAGACTGATCCAAGTTTAAAACAATAGCTGATGATTACAGATCTAATGAATTTTCTCTAGACTATCCTTTTGCCACAATAGTTTCCATTCATTATTTCAAAGGTGCCTCTTCACAGAAGAGACAATCTGAAAGTCCAGATGAAATGTTGTTGAAACAAACCAGTTTTTGATTTGTTGTTTGACATGCAATTAAGAATAGCTATTGAAAGCTATAAGTATACAAACAGCATACCTAATACATATCATGTATAAAGAGAGGTGTGCTTTTAATTCAACAAACAAGTGAACATTGTATACAATTTATAATATATTTCATTATGTATTTTACCTTATTTCAATGAAGCTTTAACATTCATGTTGTCTTTTATAATCAGACACTATGACTATGAAATCTGGAGATTTTCTACACATAGAGTTCAACTTTTTAATTCTTCCAAACAATCTTTTGTAGCTTAAACCAGAATGTTTTTTGCCAGATTGTTGGCTATAGACTTTGTCAAAGATCAGCATATTCTATAATTGAAAGAAAATAACATATACATATGTATATGGAAAGAAAATTGAAAATATTCTCTGTCATAGTAGCATACCAACAGATAAACCCTTTGAATAATGGGTAATTTTCTAAAAACAGATTTTTGTGTTGTCTGCTATCCAAAACCTTATATATGAATTTCATGTTCTTTATTGATATGGATGAAATTCCATTGCTTGTCATAAGAGTAAAAACATTGTGACAAAAAAGGGAATAGTTTATAATATACAATGTCTTGAGTCACAATTTTTCATTCTCCTGCTAGTTTGTTTATCACATTGATTTCAAATAATTATCAATTCCAAAGACTTTAAATACCATCAATGATTACGGAAAGGGTCCATCCAAACAGTAGTTTGGATGTAAAGGATTGCAAATAAATATCATTTGATTATATAAAACCTCTGGCAATCCAAATCAATAAAGTAAAGAAATAAAATACTAAACTCCAAAGATTTTAAGGTCCTGTTCAAATAGGTTTTCATGTCGTCAGAGATAAATGCTACCACCCTGACAATACAGGTTACGTTTTATGTTTCAGAAACTTGTCTACCTGCCAGCCAGACACCGTTATATACCATGGATAATGTTAACCCATTCTTTACTGTGGGAAATGTGTGACTGATCCAAATTCAAAGCGATTAAGCAGATGACATTTAACCCTTTACCAAACGTCAAATTTTCGACTGTTCCAAACTGAAAGAGTTTGCAGAAGACATTTCAAAATGTGAAAGAATTGAGAAATAATCTTCTGATAGGGCAAAACAATTGTGGGAAAAGGAGAAATTGCTCGTTAGGATCAATTTCTGCTTTTCCCATGTTTTCCAAAGTCGTCAGCAACAAACTGGTGAAATGTTGTCATTGTTTGGTAATGGTTTAACAGACAGGAAAATAACATGTTTCATTTAGAGGGTACTGTTCAATAGTATAGTAATATTTAGTACTTCTTCATATTTTTGAAGCACTTACTATAGTCCTGCATGGAATCCTTGATTTATGATAAAAGTTTGAAACAATTTGTGACAAAAGAAGAAATTGCTCTTAATGAGCAATTTCTTCTTTTGTTACAATTCTTTCTTGAATCTTCTGTGGTAACTCTATCAAATCAAATAGATATGAATAAAATGGTTGCTTCATTCTTTTAACCTGACTCAATTTGAACACCTGAAGACGGCAACTTTTAAATCTGTTAATGTTCACAGATGCGAGGATATTTTGGAAGTTGAAACTAAATTTCTTTAAAACTGTACAACAACAGAACTGTTCTGTTGCAAGGTATGCATTGGAGAATAGCCACTGGAAGCAAAATATATATATATTTTAAGCCTGTGTATACAACGAATCAATGTTTACTTTAATTCAAAAGCATTGCAACGGTTTTTAGTTATACAAAATATTGGCTGTACATACATAGATAGTATTGAGGCTTCCTAAATTCATTATGATTACAAAAGTTACTTTTAATTAAATATCATACAACAAAACAAAATAATTATAGGTTGAACGACATTTTATTCGGACTTTCAATTTTTGTCAATCTGTGAACCTTCAAAAGAAACACACTGTTATAAAATAAGAAACCTGCATTCTTCATTCATCACAATTGCTTAACCCTGACCTATCAAATAAATATCATTTTTACCAAAAGGGAAATTCTTAACTTATTCCTTGTTTTTGGATTGCATTACAGGTCCATTAAATTAAACGCAAGCAATAGCAGACAACAGTTTTTAAGAACAATAAAAAATATCATTCTTTAGTGGCGTTGGGCAGAAATAGTTGTAATGAAAGGTGAAGTTGCAGAATAAAAGAAAATAAGGGGAAATTCTCATTTGATCCAAATTGTTTTCACTCATGTGATCCAAATGTTTTTCGATGTTATTCGCAGGAAAGAAATCTAAAAACATCAGAATCAAGAATATATTTTCACCCCTTACTGCAGACTTCTTCACTTTGAAGAGTCTGCAGCAAGGCTCTTAGAAAACCAATGGGAAAAATAATAAATTACACTAAATGACAAATCAGATTTTATACATCAAATGTATTTGTTTTTTACTTTCATATTGTTGTCTGCTGCTGTTTTCAAATTGAACCAGTCTAAAATCCAAAATGGGGAACGAGCTAAATTGTAAAAACATAAATGTATATCAGTTATGAGTGACTTGATACTGAATCATTAAATCCTATTATCAAGAAAATCTCCAATTAACTCACCTGTTTCCGACATTATTTCTTATTTCTATTATCCTGCACTAGAGGTATATATAACAAACAGAATCTATCCAAACATGCTGCACAATAAATACATATATCACTGGAACTATTGACTGGGAAACATCCCAACAGGCAGTGCATCGATAATATTCCTGTTTCACTTTATAGGGCACATGGGAGTCAGAAAATTAAACGCTACCCCCATAGACTGTGTACACTAATTTACTGATAATGGTCCACTTTTAACCAATAACTATCCCAATAGCAGGAACCAACTTTATACAATCACCATATATCAATCCTTTCCCTAATTAACCCTTTACCAAACGCCAAATTTTTGACTGTCCCAAATTGAAAGAGTTTGCAAACGACATTTCCAATTGTGATGAAATTAGAAAATAATCTTCTGATAGGGCAGAAAACATTGTGGGAAAAGGAAAAATTGCTCGTTGAGATCAATTTCTCCTTTTCCCACAATGTTTTCCAGAGACGTTTGCAACACACTGGTCAAATTTCATTATTGTTTGGTAATGGGTTAAAGTATATTTAAAATTGTTTCGGGTTTAAAGAAAAAATACACATTTTTTTTCTTCAGGTTTTTTGCTGTCATCTGCTTTTTTTTTTTAATTTGGACCAGACACAAATTCTTATATGGGGAGAAATTTATTTAACCCATTACCAAACAATAATGACATTTGGCCATTCCCATTTCCTCACAATTTGAAATTTCGTCTGCAAACTGTTCCAATTTTGGACAGTCGAACATTTGGCGTTTGATTGAGGGTTAAAGGGTGGATCGAAAAGCTCTAAGTACCATTAAATAGGTTATTGATTCTTACTTGTGTTTTTCAATTCAGGTCCAAGCTTCATTACCTTTCAACAGTTTGTTTGATCAAATGATACTTCTTTTCCTTTCTTTGAAAAATGTTTCTGTTCATTTATTCTATAACAGGGTTTTTTGTCACAATGATACTTGTTATAGCTCATAATGAGTTTCACTTTGCTACCTTACAGTAACATACATATGAAAAAATTGTGATTCTAATGACAAGCCATTTTTTTTTCTAAATTCCCTAGCATTTTCGAATCTCTATCTCAAATGTTTATATGCTTTTTTAAACGCTGCGTCAACAATGTTTTAGTTATGTTACACCTTTCCTGTATTCACCAGTACTAGGCTAGGGATCTGAAGTGACTTGCCAACAAACACTTCCACAAACCCGGAGGTGTCAGTGGAGCTCAAACACAGGACCCCCAATTTCTAAGTCTGCCACCTCAACCATTTGGCCAGAAAGAACCCCTTCAATCTAAATAAGGCAAAGAGGCATCTACTTGTTCTGTCACTAATGATTCTACAGTATATTCCGAAGCAGGGTACCGTTTTACTAAACAGTTTACGCTTAAGATTTGCGTAAGTCTTAAACAACAATTCCTCTTATTTCAATATTGGATGAAGCAATATTGCAAAGTAACACATCATTGGAATCGTCTCTCCGAGACGCTTCCAATGACGTGTCACATTGCAATATTGTACTTTTATTGAAGATACTATCCGTGTTTATCAGTTTCGACTTACGCAAATATTTTCCGTAAGTTGTTTAGTAAAACGGTACCCAGATGTGGTAGAGTTAGGAATTATGGGGTGAGGAGTAGCCTTAGAATGCTGGGTAATTTTCTAGAAATAGATTTTGTGTCTCCTGCTTTCCAAAACCTTACATTAATTAAAATCCTGATTCATTTTGTTGTGGAAAGATACTTAGAGTGGCAATTAGGTTAGATCACAGGCCAACTGCCAAATTATTTGGGGGCTGGCCTGGATCTAACCTGTTTGTATAAGCATGAAGTCGGTTCCAGCACTGTAAGGGTTAAGCAATCTTCATTGCTGTGATTTTGGCTATCTTGATCAAATATTACGATATTTGAGATAAGATTGTTTATCTATTCAATGAGAAATTACCACAATCATTAATCATACAACAGATATCTCAGTGAGTAAGGGATATTTCACAATAAGAAGACAAACTGACTCATAAGAATAAAAGATGACAATAATATGGTATGAAAGAACAATTCTCTGGTGTCTTTATTTAAATTTGTTATAGGGTTTTATCCAGTCATGACGGCAATTTACAGACCAATAACAGGATGCTGTATAACATTTTTGAGATCCGTCACTAGATCATGTGACCCCTGTGCGCACCTGTCAGTACTGATTTTCTGTTAGTTTCCTGTTTAATTTTCATTTTTTTATTTTTTATTTGAATCCATAATATAGATAGCTGGGTAAATAGATTAGATGGTTGGTGCCTTTGAATAGAAAGGTCATCTGGCTCAGCTTAAGATTGTTATCCGATTGACCTTCGCCTTGAACGATAACAATTGCGATTCACGACATCAACCATCTATTCTCTACATATATCCCATTAAGAGTATTCAGTTATATTACAACGCCCAGCTCAAACACAATGGAGGATTTAAGGCTCCAAGGGCAACTGCCTATAAGGATTGGTCAAACCAGGTGCATGTATATAGAATCATCTCCATTCCATAAGTCAGCTGGGAGACTAACTTCCATGAAATTACAACTCAAGTGCGACTGTGATTTGAGCCCACAAGGAAAACATTATTTTTCATATATTCTAACTGTCTGTCCATCTGCCCTTTTTTAAATTTGACCAGTCATATTACAAAAGCATTATTTTTTTTATTTTATTTTATTTCCATCTGCTGTTGCCTTCAATTTGGACCAGTTATATTACAGTTAAATTACAAAAGAAAGCACATTTTTTCATAGTTTCTAACTGTCCGTCTGCTGTTGTTTTCAATTTGGACCAGTCACAAAATCCACTATGAGGAAATTGGTTAACAGTCACAAAGGGTTTGGCAGTAAAGAAACTGTTCAAGTCAAATATCTGGACCATTTACTTGTATATCTATACAGTGTTATCTAAAGGGACTATTTGTATGATAATTCCAGACCTTTTACTTCTATCAATACAGTATTATCAGACGGTACTATTTGCATGAAAATTCCATCTAACACCTTTACAGAGATATAGCCATGGCCCGCTACTCCACGGATGCCAGAGCATGAAAGTTTACCCAGTCTGGGTTATCTTAAAGGCTCATGAAAGGAGACTAATGCTTTTTCAAACTACACTACATCACCAACAAAAAACATCAGCACAACTTAATTGTGAAAACCAACTGGAAATAACCCAGATTAGCCAGTTTAATAATCAGATTGCATGATTGTTCACCTCTGACCTGGTCATGTGATTCACAAATTTTTTAACCAACCAATCAGAATTTGTTACATTTAATACGTTAAACAAATTGTTGATAAACATGATAGAATTCAAGACAACTATATTTCAAGCACAAAATAACTTAAAGGAGTAAATTACACAGTGTCTCACAGCATTCATTGATTCATTTTTATGACTTTTATGAACATAATTCAAGAACTTATAAATATATTGTTTCAGTAATTTATTTGTATTTGTATCCTTTGATGTGCCTTTAATACAGGACACAAGTCATTCAGAGAGTTTCTATTAGAGCTTTTTGAACAACTGGCATCCAAGTTAAGCGGAAAATTGTCTTACACACCATGATTCTGTATCCTTTTATTATGGTCACTTGAAACAAGATTGACTGTAGATCAATACTAAAGAAAGAATATAGGCAGTATTGTGAGGAAACACCATGTTCCTAGATAGGTGTACTGTTTGTCATACTGTTTGTGATGGAATTAATCCTTTACCAAACGCCAAAGTTTCGACTGTCCCAAATTGGAAGAACTTGCAGACGACATTTCAAAATGTGATGAAATTGAAAAATAATCTTTTGATAGGGCAGGAAAAATTGTGGGAAAAGGAGAAATTGTTCCTTAAGACCAATTACTCCTTTTCCCACAATGTTTTCCAGAGACGTCTGCAACAAACTGGCCAAACATTGTAATTGTTTGGTAATGGGTTAAAAAAATCAGACTCAAATAAAACTTATCTGGGTATCAATAATGATTTGTTTACAAAATGTTTATTTCAAGTAGATATCAAATATTACTCCAAATCTGCAAAGGGTTGACAAATATTGCAAAAATGTATGTAGCCGATAAAAAGATAATTTATCTGGTTGCTCCATGACAGATTCAAATCAACAACATTTACAAAGCATTAATCTGTCATCAATAGCTTATAGACTTATATTTTCTGCCCTGAATCGAGAAACAAGTGAGGTATGTAGACCGTTGGATGCAAAACTATAGTAAGTGCTTCCAGGCTTGTAGCTAGCCCTTCATGGATGTGGATTCGGGATTAAGCTATGGGCCCAGGTGCGTGCCCCCACCACCCCCCTCTACCCCCTCCCCCCCTTGAAAGTTTTGAAAAACAATAGTGCAATCCGAAGCATTCTCGGCAATTTCAGGATAATCATGATGATTCATCCACATACTCGTGTATAGGCACCTACTATAATATTGCACTGAACCCTTGTTGGGTTGAAATGCAACCAGGTGCATAACCAGGTATATGCCTGCATAATAAGATTTATCCATGGTATGACAATTTCCCACAAAAAAAATTTAAATATGTTATATCATTCTGTACAATCAAACAGAACACTATCTTTTCTTAAAGCTGCTTGTTCAAAGATGTGAGGAAATTTTTAAGTTAAAAGTTAATTAAACAGAACAATTAACAGCAGTTTATTTATATGTTAGGCACTGGAAAATAGCCATTGGAAGCATAATTTCTATGCATTCAAGTTATAAGTGATTGAACTCATTATCAATTTAGGAAGCGTCAATATATCGAAGTATGTAAAGTCTTTAATGCAATAGTTAATTAAACCATTGCAGCGCTTTTTGATTAAGTTCAATAAATAATTCACTTCATACAGGCACTAAACCTAAATGCAAACTTATTTTGCCTCCAATGGCTATTCTTCATTGTGTATAACACAACAGTACAGGGGCTGAACAGTTCTAAAGAAATTAAATTTGTAATTTCCATAATTCCTCACATCTGTGAAAAAGTAGCTTTAAAGCAATTTAAATCAGGATACACCCTGTCTTGACTTATCATTTTTTTTTCGCAGTCAACCCATTACCAATCTAATAACATTTGACCAGTTTGTTGCAGACGACTCTGGAAAACATTGTGGGAAAAGGATAAATTGCTCTAAACGAGCAATTTCTCCTTTTCCCACAATGTTTTCTGCCCTATTTGCCAATTATATTTCAATTTCACCAGAATTTGAAATGTCGTCTGCACTCTTTCAATTTGGGACCAATTCAAGGCAATAAGAAGTGCAATACTGTTTTGGATTCAACAGCATGGAAAAGTGAACTCTTTCATGTATTTAGGAAAAGTGACCTCTTTCATGTATTTAGGAAAAGTGACCTCTTTCATATATTTAGGAAAAGTGAAGTCTTTCATGTATTTAGGAAAAGTGATCTCTTTCATGTATTTAGGAAAAGTGACCTCTTTCATGTATTTAGGAAAAGTGAACATTTTTCATGTACATTTTGTATTTAACTAGGAATTGTTGAATAACAAATTTAAATCGCAAATTGAGAACACTGAATAAACTATTGAAGGTAACACCAACAAAAAAAAATCCCCTGCCGCCCAACACTCACCTGCCTGTGCGGCATTCTACACTTTAAATCCCGTATAACACCACACGATTAGACATACAGCATGCACCTTGATCAAAAACCTCGCACCAGATTAACCTTACTCTTTTATATCGCAGGGACGAAGAAAGTGATCTAAATACCGACAAACTTCAAACCCAATAAGCACAGACAATCTAATACCAATAAGCTAACTGATCATCGTGTTTAAGCAATTATTCCCCTGATAATCAATCAATTCATATTTCAAAGATTTGGAGTCTACTGTCTTTTGACAATGAGCTAAATCGCATGCTGGGCCTTGGCAAACAGATTTGACGACAAACTATAAGTCTTTGTTAAGCTATAATAGGTCTGATCAATAGATAGTAATGATCAGTATTGAATATATCCCGCAGAAACATGCCCTTTGTTACATTTGATTTGAAAAAACTTGGCGTTAAAATTCAATTAATCTTAAATCCAATAAACCGGAGCATAAAAAAGTGTTATTAAAAATCCTCAGACAAGAAAACCCTTGATGTCATCAAAAATGGCTTTGTTTCTTTAAGGTTTAACCTTGGTCTGTCATGCTCCCAACCTGACTGTCTGCATTTGCAGAAAGGAAAAAAAAGCCATTCCATCATGATATGATCGTTTAAAGGTTTAATTAACTTTAATCTTAGACAGGACCACAGAAGTTATGTAGGTATAAAAGAATATCTTTACATTATAGGATAGAGTCAATGAGATAAAACATCATATACAGTCAAAGTTGTGTTAAGAGGCCAGCCTATGGAACTGAGAAAAATGGCTGTGTAAGACAGGTTGGCAGCTTAACACAAATTGATGTTCATTATAAATCAAACAATGGGACTTTCTGTAGTGGTTATTTAAGGCAGGTTGGCTGCTTAAAAGGATGGTTGCTTAACACAAGTTGGACTGTAACTTGCAAAAAGAAATACTTTCTTTTGTCACAATTGTTGATTTCAATCAGAAATTTTACAGCAAGATAGATATGAATTAAAGGGAAAAGAAACATTGTGTCAAAAGGTTTATAAGCTCAGATCAAGTCGTCTTTTCTTATTTCTTCTTCTTTTTTGAGACCTGAATAAAAATTCATACCCTAGGCTATCTTACATGGATTTATGTGTCAATTCAAAAGTGAAGGACTGTAATTTGAGAAACAAAGAGTTTCCTTTCAAAAACCATTGCACCAAAAAGAGAAATTGAATAATACAATAAATATCCTATCAAATTGTCACCCAATTTCTATCAAGTCTTTAATCAATTTCTCGTAACCATACTGAAAGCCTAAGCAAAGGCAAATTATCCTTTTCGTAAGAAAGATTTTCATTTTAATCAATCAATTTTATATTTTATATGGATATTCTTTTAACCCATAACCAAATAATAACGACATTGGACCAGTTTGTTGCAGACCACTCTGGAAAACAACTCTTCCAATTTAGGACAGTCTAAAATTTGGTGTTTGGTAAAGGGTTAAGTCAGTTTCTTATAATTATGATCTGAATATTGTTAGTATGACTGATAAGAGCTTATCCTTCAGGCATTCCAGAGAGGTATTTTCATACATTTGATGTTTGCTTATATGTTTATATGAGTTTTACATCATGCCAACAATATTTCAGTTATATTGCAATGTTCTACTCATGATGGAGGAAGACCCCATATTCAACTGCCCATAAGGGCTTGTAAGCCGGGTAGAAGCATTGGCCTTTGGTAAGTAAGAAAGGAGACTACCTCTCATGTAAATGATGTCACTGGAAGTTGAACCCACGCATTTCAAGTTCTGGGTACCGTTTTACTAAACGACTTCGGGAAAATGTTTGCATAAGTCAAAACTGATTAACATAGATAGTGTCTTAAATAAAAGTACAATATTGGAATGTGGCACATCATTGGAAGAGTATGACTTATTAAAAAAGTATTAATAGGCTGTTTCTTCAAAAGCAATTTCTCACTTTATGATTTATCACAATGGTTTTTAAAGCATTCTATAGCATGTCATATGGTTATTACTGTATAGCACAAATGTTAAACGGCACGTTATTATCTTTCCCAAAATGGCATTGGTGAAAGGATAGATTAGTTTTGTAAAATTTCAAACTTTTAGTCCCAGTCACAAATTTCCATTTGGGTGGAAATTGGGTTCAAGTGCCCAAGCAATAGAATGCTTTAGAAACCATTGTGATAAATCATATAGTGAGAACCCTTATGTCTAATATTTATATTTTAATTATGGCAAAGTCTTTATAACATGACTCTTCAGGCAGATCCTCCTTAAAAGGGAGATAACTATTTTACAATTCCTACAACATCTATCAGAATTAAGTTAATGTTCTTGGTAAGATTTAGATAGCTTTAGGCATTTTTTCACAAACAATCTTTAAACATTCTTAACACATTTATAAAATTAAAGATATAGTTGCAAAAAGATATGGCATAATTCACCTCATGTTTTGATTTAAATCATCCATTTTTTCCATGATACATTTTTTACTTTTAAAAATATTGCAAAGTGTTGAGGTATTATTGATTCAGTCAATTGAACAAAAGCATAACATTGCTCATGACAGACTACTTGTTCTTTGAAAAGTTTCTAATTGATACAGAAATAAAACTTTTTACTTTACCCAATACCAAACAATAACGACATTTGACCAGTTTGTTGCAGGCGACTCTGGAAAACATTGTGGGCAAAAGAGGAATTCCTCTTAACAAGCAATTTCTCCTTATCCCACAATGTTTTCTGTCCTATCAGAAGATAACTTTTCAATTTCATCATTTAGAGCAATTTCTCCTTTTCCCACAATATTTTTGAAAGTCATTTGCAACAAACTGGTCAACAGTCATTATTGTTTGGTAAAGGGTTAAACTTATTTGCTTTACATCGATTATAAAACAAGATTATAAAACAAGTTATTACAACTAAGGTAAATCAATCTCAATTCTGCTTCCTGGTTACATGACTGCCTCTCATAAAAATCAAAATGCAGACACAGAGATTTGAACCAACACAGAGAGGGGTCATGTGTTTCCAAGTTCGGAGGCCCCCTATTGTGCTGATAAAGCCCAACAAGCCACTAGCCCATTTCTTCAAACGGAATTGCTGAATTTCCTGAATTAACCCTTTACCAAACAATAACAACAATTTCACCAGTTTGTTGCAGACGACTCTGGAAAACAAAGTGGGTAAAGGAGACATTGCTCTTAACAAGTCCCACAATGTTTTCTACCCTATCAGAAGATTATTTTTTAATTTCATCACATTTTGAAAAGTAGTTCAATTTGGGACAGTAAAAAATTTGAATTTGGTAAAGGGTTAAGCAACAGCACAAGACAATTGTAAAGTATGAAACATTACAGCACATTTGTTTGGAACAAGTGAAGAAACCATTGTAACACAAGAAGAAATTGTTTTTCTAGAGCAATTTCCTTTTTTGTCCCAATTGTTTTCAGGAATCATCTGCAAATGTTACCTTAACATGTTTGTACTTGGGTTACGGATATTTGTATTCCTTAACCAAGGGAGTTAATCTTTGTAAACTTGTTTGTACTTGAGAGAGGCTATATGTATTCCATAAGCAAGGGAGTTAATCCTTGTAATCTAACTTTCCAGTCCATACACTAATCCATACACAATTATTGACCCTGGTAATCAGTAAAGTCAACAAGGCCATGGGCCATACTATAAATATTATTATTTACTCTCTTGACACCTCTATAATATGACTAATGCGTCAACCCAAAATGGGTAAGTTGGTTGGTTGATTTGTACATAATATGTATGCTGCCTTATACAGCATCTCATTCAAATAGATCATAGCAGTTTGTGCATCTACACATCAAGGGTTCAATGCTAGACTATAGTAAGTGCTTCAAATTCATAAACCACTTACTATATTCTTGCACTGAACCCTCGCCGTGGTCCTTGTATTTCATCCCAAGATTGGCACAATATCCTTCACATGTACAGTCAATCTAGTTTTAAGCTACGTTAGCGATCGGAGACAGAATTGTGGTGTATAAGACAACTAGCAGCTTGATATGGACGCAGGTCATTCAGAGAGCTCCAGTAGGCATCATCACTTCTGACAACAGTTATCATAATTCACATAACATATGAAAATTTCACAGCTTATGAAAACATGAAAAGATCAACAATCTTTTTTCTCTAGGAATTTAACAGGAATAAAAGACCTTTTTCCTTCACAAACATATAAAAGTTTGTTAAGACATAATCACAACAGTGATTATAGATAAAGATCAAGATATATCTGAAATTTACTTTTTGTATCAAGGATACATTTTATCTTCAGTTCAATCATTAACAATTTATTGCAATTATATTATACACTGTAAATGTCTTAAAAGTGGGCAACAGTGGTGCAGAGGTAGAGCGTTGACCTATTGTACCAAGGGTCAAGGGTTTAAATCCTTGTACGCCAGATGAGAAGTGCTGGGACTAACCCACCATTGGGGCGATGCTGGTGTACAAGGGGTGATCAAAAAATACGTGGACTTTTGTTATATCTCAAAAACGGATTGGAATATGTTATTAAAAGTTACTGCATTTGTACCATCTACATAATGTGATCAAGTGGTATTATTTTTTGTATTCCTGCGGTTGTTTATATTACCCCGGGTTTGAAATCGCGGAGCACGTCAAAATAACGTCGATTTTCCAGAGAGCCCGTACTATTCATTTAACTAATTTTCCATTCATTCTGATTAAAAATCCGCCAAAACAGGTACGCTGGTAGAATGATGTCATTTCCCGCGGTTGATGTTGTTTTCCGAACATTAGTTCATTCCGTTAACATTTGCACCGCAGTTTTGTACAACCACTAGCCAAAACACGCACAGAAAACATGGCGTCATTGGATTAAACGGAAACACGGTCAGTGATAAAATTTTGCGTAAATCTTGATATGACACCTACACAGACCATGAAAAAGATGCAGAAGGCAAACATGACTGCCAACACAAGTCGCTCACTCGTTTTCAAGTGGCACAAACGTTTTAAAGACGGGCGAAAATCAATTCTTGACGATAAAGGTAGAGGCAGAAGACCCATTATAGGACCAGCGTTAGTGACGTCAGTTGAACAGTTTGTTAATCAAGATAGGCGCATTACTATTCGGGAGATTGTGGCGGAAATGGGAATGAGCTACGGATCCGCATGGACTGTTTTAAGGGACCATCTAGAAATGACGAGAGTGTACGCACGCTGGGTGCCACGACTTTTAAAGGATAACGAAAAAGAATGCTGGGTAAAAGATTCAAAGACATTCCTAAGAAGATACAGACTTGAGGGTGATTCATTTCTTGACTGAATTATCACTGCGAATGAGACATGGCTGTGGTTATTCGATCCGGAAACAAAGCAACAATCGTCCGTGTGGAAAAGATCATCATCACCACCCCCATCAAAGGCCCGAGTGAATAAATGTGGTGGAAAGTTTATGTGTATGATGTTTGCAGATAGACGGGGAATGATACTCACGCACATTGTACCTAACAAAGTCACCATCAACTCAGACTATTACACAAAGGTAAGCGTAGGCCTTATTAAATAGTAATACTGTATTATTATCACTTTATTATCATTTAGTCGCATTGTAAATTTTGAATAGTAGGTATACAGTATCAATCAATGGATAGGACTAGTACACCTACTATTCAAATTTTACAATTAAATATATTTCAGAACTTGAGACGTGATCTTGTTCAGGCATTAGCGAAGAAGCGACCAGGAATGTCTATCAGCCATTTTCTTCTTCATCAAGACAACGCACCCCCACACGTATCGATGACTACACGGTTAGAACTATCTCTGTTGGAGCTTGAGAGACTTCGCTATATTTCCTCAGGTGAAATCACAAGTGAAAGGTAGGCGTTTCGCTACACTGACAGAACTACGTGGTGCTACCCAGATGATTCTTAACCAATACGACGAAGACTGGTACAGATCCATATACGACAAGTGGTTCCATCGACATCGTTTGTGTGTGCAGACAGAGGGTAGTTACTTTGAAAAGTCATAAACGTCGCGACGTTAAATTGCCCCAGAAACTCAACGACGTTACTAACGTCGTCGTAAAGTCATCGTACTGCTCCGCGATAACAGACAGGGGTATGTTCAGTAGTGTAAAACTTTTTAACCAGTTATCGTAGATGTATAATATTTTGTATGGTTAAATGAGACATATTAAATTATGTTCTGTGTAAATACTAAATAGATTGACAGAATGGGTAGAGAGATAAAACAAAAGTCCACGTATTTTTTGATCACCCCTCGTAGTTTCCAGGAAGCAGTCATCAAGAGTGAAATTAATAAGCTTCAAGCTTCCGTCACAATCAATGTAAAATAAATGAGTTCAAACTTAAACAACTTAAAACAGTATTTCGAGGGTTCAATGCCAGACTATAGTAAATCCTACACATACATGAAGCACTTACTAAAGTCCTGCAATGGACCCTAGAAATGATGTGTTTGTGAATAGGAAGCACTATCGTAATCACCTTTGAAACTGTCAAAAATCATTAGTAAGCGTACATAGCACATCACAGAGAACACTTAGTTTATATACCAAGGGTCCAATGCAAGACTATAGTAAGTAGTTCATGTTTGTGAAGCACTCACTATAGTATTGCACTAAACCTATGTTATGGCATGTCAAGATTATTCCAGTTATTTTGCTTCTTTCCTAGATTTCATTAGGCAATGCTCCGCAATGTCTTGCTCAAGAGTTACAATTCCATGAAATATCCCAGTGCTGCTGGTGATGATTGAACCCAGGGACCTGTAGGTCACAGATCCTACACCTTAACCACTGGGCCTAGCTGGACTTTAGAGGCCACGCTATTACCAAAAATAGGTGGAAGACCACTTAGGAATTACTTCCGGAGGTCCTTGTACTGTAAAAAGTAGTTCATCAAAATATAGAATGTTACTTTGTGTGTTAATTGTAAGCTTTTAGTACACAATACTTATTTTTTTAACTGTTTTGTGGAAGGCGAAGCCACAAGGAAGACGCCCTTTGCTGACCTCGACATTTTTTGGTAAGATTTTAGAGTTTGGTAAAAAAGATTGCCAATAGCAAAAAAAGTAGCTGACCTTCGGCATGATTTTTTGCCTGTAATTCTGATAGGGTACAGCATGTGGAATAGTGAAACAATTAGGTTTAACTCTGAATCTTGTCATGGAAGGTACTGTGAAGAGGCAAAAATGGCTGTTTTTACAAAGAATAAAGAAGTGTCAAAGGTTGTTTGTCTACCACCAATAAACCCTCTTTTCAAAATCAAGATGGCTGACTTACAGTTCTGTTCTTGTCGGAATCTCTCCATTTCCTGTTTGAGTTGATCATTTTCTGTTTCCAGTTCCTGTATAAGGGCCTCACGTTCGTCTGACAGGTGGCGTATGTGTTCCACATAGTTTTCAACTTCCTGCATCTCCTCGGCTTGGGAACGCTTGAGGGATTCCTCCTTCTCGGTTGCTGTCTGAAGGTCATTCTGGAAAGTGTGTCAAGGTCATAAATTTTGGGACAAAGGTTATCCTAGAGCATATCTTTTAAATGAGGATCAATTGCTATTTAGTTCAAGATCATTTAGATTAATTATGATTGGAAAATGAATTTCAGTAGCATGCAGATAGACAGCTGCTGTTGTTTTTCGGACATGATAGCTTTATGAAATAAGTTCCAAGACTTTAATATTGTTTCAAGGTAAAGCTAGGTCAAGGATAATTTGTCTTAACCCACTCAAATAAATGTGGGAGTTTACTATGGGTCCAAAATGGAAGAAATATAAAGGGATCTCTGTAACCTGGTGAGAATGAACTGATCTAGAAATCACAAGAGCCTTTTCCATGTGGGTTTAACCCATTACCAATCAATAATGACATTTGACCAGTTTGTTGCAGATGACTCTAGAAAACATTGTGGGAAAAGGAGAAATTAATCTTAAAGATCAATGCTTTCTGCCCTTTCAGAAGATTGTATATGAATTTCATCACATTTTAAAATTTCTTCTGCAAACTCTTTCAATTAGGTACAGTCGAAAAGTTGGCAAAAGTTGGTTAAATCTCCACACTGGCATCTGGATTTACATAGTTCCCTGGCTGACAGAATGCCAATGGGTCTTCCCAGTTTGTCCAGGCATTGTGTGCAGTTAGGTGAGGAATCTTCCCTTATCTATGATGAGCCAGTCATTGGATTAATATCGAAAAGTGTTGACACAATGCAAAACCCTATTAAACAAACAAAAGATATCTATGATATTTAAATCACATTGCGACAATGGATTTATTCCTCATATAGACCAATCTATTCTTTTTTTTTTCACAATGATGTCTAAATAGGTTACTTCAATAGTTGCATCTAAATGGGACACTATGGAGTAAGCAGTAAATAACATAACTGATATCTTCATCTTTCTTTCTCAGGTAGCAGTGTGGCTGATTAAAGAAAGCACAGTGACAAAGGAAAGATATATTTCCAAAAATATTTCTTCATACCCAAGTGACAAAAAGACAATGACAACATACCTCGGCGTTTAAGAGCAACCTCCAAACATAGAAGAGTTTCTCTTCCTCCGAACTTTGTGGGTTCAGTCCATCCTCTTCTAACCGACGGTCGATCTCTGTTGATACGACAGACGGACTGTCCTGAAAGGAGAGAGAGAAATTACTGAATAGACAAAAATTTACTTAAAATTTCTAAAAGATTTAATTTGTGACATGGTATGCAGTGTTCTCAACAAGAAAAGGCTGCAGGCCAAAATGAACACTCCATATTATGTTTTGGCCAGTTGAAATTCGAGGAGATGTTAACAACTCTTCACGGACCCCCCTCCAAGTTCAAATTTTGTTTGGTCTGTTCAACCAATTCTTATTGAGAAAACTGGGTATATACAAAAAACCAGTTATACATTATCTTTTGTATCTTGTTTAATATCTTATCTAATGATGTGTACAAGTGTTTAACCAACTCTATTTCAATTTGAATTGAAAAAAGTGGAAAATACAAAAGTGAGGTCTACTGATACTTTAAAGTTCTGACATCCTTCATTAGATAATTGGTTTATGCATCAAAAACAAACCCCCAACTGACCAGTTTGGAAATAAGGAGCAAATTCATATGTTTGACACAATGGTTTCAATCAAGTTTCAAATAGAAAAAGTTATGCTTCAACAGATGATGTAAATCACAATTGTGTCAAAAACAGAAACTGCTCAAATAGAACCGTTTCTCCTTCTGGCATAACTGTTTCCACCGAATATCAAAAAGGAAATATTATACTTCAGTTCTAAATTAAACCCATTTCCAAACAATAAAGACATTTGACCAGTTTATTGCAGACAACTCTGAAAAACATTGCGACAAGCAATTTTTCCTTTTCCCACAAGGTTTTTTGCCCTATCAGAAGATTGTAATCCAACTTCATCACAACTCTTTCAATTTGGGACTGTTGAAAATTTAGGGTTTGTGAAAGGGTTTATAATTGTCTTCTGCTGGTCCAACCAATTTGGACCAATCAAAAACTCCCATTTAAGAGAATGGATTAGTAATGTAGTAGTTCTGATAGGCATACCTTTCTATCATCCATATCCATCAGTTAAATCACAATTTAATCATTTTCATTTAAAAACATTCTCATAACATTCACATATCCAACATGTATTTCTTATAGCCTTCAACTTATTTGATCTATGTCAAGTGTTTACGATTTTCACAATGTTTGTCTCCAGTGCCTTGTAACTACATGTAGTTGATAAATATTCATGTGAGAGTCAGATCACTTAATATCCAATTCAATTTTCAATTCATTTTCAAAAAAGTAAATTCCATTATTATATCTTAAATATTAATTCCAATCCAATTCATTCAATTTATTTCATACAAAACAACCCAGGGGCACACAAACTGTTGCTATTTCATTTTTTTGAATAGAAAGAAATGGAAAAGCAAATAAGCTTTGTATTTTTTTAACTTCAACTTGTGTACTATAATGCTATGATTGTCTACAATACACTAACACATAATGACTACCTGATTTCTTACTTATTACAATTTCAAAAAATTGATTTTTATTTTTTCAAGCGACGGTTGACATATTTATGGACAGTTAATTTATCCTCAATTTCACTTATTATCATATAACTCCAATTTTGGCAAACTGTCAAGGAAAATATTTGCTTTAATCCTTCCTTTTACACAGCTGCTAAATGAAAACCGTTACTTTAAAATCAAATCTTTCTAAGAATTCATTCTTAAAAACATTGCGAAAACGCTGATATTGTCATCTTGGCAAAATTATAAAACTGCTCAAATATTTTTCAAGTCAGACAACAGTCATATTCTATTGACAATTGTTAAAGGTTTGAATTTGTCTATTTCATTTCGAAAATTTCAAAGTTGCTAGAGATAATCTACATAATGAAAGGCTTAGTAATAAAAAGCCCGCTCTGTGAGACCTTAACTTTGAAGTCCTTTCATATGGTATAACACTGGTCTAGACTGGTCAAATACGATCAAAGAAGAATTGGAACCTTATCTAACCTTATATAACCAAGTTCTTATTAAGATACGGGCCAGTTTTTCGTAAAAAGTCCTTTAAAATTTAGGTTTGAATAAATTCAAACCCAGCTTTTAAATAATCTATAGTAATATACAGTTTCCTGAGTTATATATCTCTAAAAGGCTTGAAAATAGTGTCTTGCCTTAAGACACACAAATAAATAGATTTTGTACTTAAAAATGTCGTAATATCTGTGAATAAGCTCCTGAATGTATGATCAATATGTTGTTGATTTTTGGCAAAGTCTATATCACAACTGAACATTTTGATCTACAGAGAATCAAATATGGACATTATAAATTACAGCAGATGGCGTTTGCAAACATTGTGATAAAAGTTAAAGAACAATCTCCTATTAAAAATTTTGTGACACAACTAATTGTTGATATACCTAATAGCTATATACAGACAACATTATTATGTTTCTGGTATTTGGATTTGAAAGTTGTTGAATGTAATCCTCTTTTAAAGGGACAACCACTAAATTCATATAAAAAACAAAACTTGACTGGGGGGGATCCACCATGGAACTTGGTCCGGAGTTGAGAAACACAGGGATTCCCCCTCAGCAAAGTTCTTCTCTTAAAGGTCATATGTACAGGTTGGGTTTATTTCATAAAATTAAAATATGAGGTAAGAGAATCACATTGAAATTATTCGCAACATTTTAGCATAACGCATTACGTCATAAATCACCGTCATAGCGCACCGATTAATAAATGTTCGTATGACTTACTTCCCTTTGCTGTGACGTCACTCGTGATCCACTGAATGCGCCATGTAAAGGGCGTAAAGAGCGATCGCTGGTTAGAATTGGTGTTTTTCTTCAAATAAACGATCCTAAAGTCATTGTTTGGATTGACAGCGCACTTTCTTTATTGAATATGATTCATTTCATAAGAATATCAATTTGAAAAAAGATAAATTAATAACTTAACCCGTGAATTTGCATGGATTTGCCATTGCGTAAACCTGTTCATATGAAAGGAACGACTTGAAATTTGGACGATTTTCCTTGAAATAAATGATTCTTAAGTCATTGTTTGGGTTGACAATGAATTTTCTATACTGGATATTTTTCATATTATAAGAATAGCCATTTGAAAAAAATGAATTAGTGACTTAAAGCGTGAATTTACAAGGATATATCAATGCGTTCATATGAAAGGAACGGCTTGAAAGTGGGACGATTTTCCTCGAAATAGCAAACCCGTAAGTCAATGTTTGGATTGACAGTGCATTTTCTTTATAGAATATGTTTCATATTAAAAGAATATTCTTCTGAAAAAAAAGAGTAAGTGACATAACGCGTAAATTTGAAAGGATTTGTAAATGTTTTCATATGTAAGAATCGGCTTGAAATTTTGACGATATTTGTGAAAACAGCTATTTTTATCAATATTTGTTGAAAAAAAAAACACGAGTACTTTTTCGTCAATGATCGTGTATTAGCATTAAGGTTTTAATTGAGTAGTAAACAAAGACATAGATCTGAATAAACGAATTGTCTTAAAACCGTACATCGTATAACTATTGACTGTCAAATTCACCCTTCATTGTCTTATCAATACATGAAATGAAACGGGAGATCATAAATTGCGAACAAACAAACCGTATTATAACCCAACTTACCTGTGATACGAAGGTTATCCTTTAACTCACATTTTCACCACACATCAACTTACTTGTGATACGAAGGTTATCCTTTAACTCTCATTTTCACCACACATCCAAATTTCAAAACTAAACACTGGCACATTCAAGAGTATTTGTTAAAATCATCCGGCAACTTTCCAGTAACTTCATCCCCAGTAAGAGGTCTATGATTTCTAAATTGATTCTGATGTCGTCTTTCTAGATCAAATGTTTTGACTTAAGAATTGTTCTTCATATTCACTTTACATTTATGTTCGTTTTCTCTCGTGTAAGTAGTCTTGACATATTGAGCATTTAATTTTCGGAAAGGTTTAATAATTAACAGCTAAAACAAAAAAGTCGTCATAGTTTATTTTACTAACAACCTTAAATAAACATATTTGAATTTATTTTTTATGATTTTGGAATTTAAATATCAATTTGACAAAACTTGATTTTGATGTTAAAACGTTTTTTTTGTTGAAAACATAGAGTTAATACCGTTTTGATGAATACTGATTATCATATACTTATTGAAGTGTCAAACTATTCTAATAGAAAAGACAACATGTTCACTTTTTTGAATATCATAACGACAAAGTATCCGACGTATTAAGTCACAATGAGAGATAAATATGTACTGACACCTTATCAATCCAAACATCCTGTGAGAGTTTGGTCTTAATTGGTTATATCTTAACAATGGGTTTTTTAGATAAATTTAATTGCCGCACATTGAAAGTGTGAGATTTGCCGCTTGTTATTTCATGTCTGTATAGCAGAACGTGTCAGACATGTTAATTAACAACAGAGATATTTAAGAGATTAACGCCAGAGGCTATCTTTCGCCTAAACAATAAAGGGCTTGAGACTTGAAACATACTGTGCAAATGTGGCAGATTGGTGTTAATTTGCATCACGACCCTTAATCCTTGTAATGTCCGATGTTTGTTGATTGACCCTTTGTATGTGAGGTAAACTGACAATAATCAATTAAATTGTAAACAAAGAGATTATGTTAAAATGTGTAAATTATATATTTAGTGATCTTATTACTAAATGATCAATATAAATTTGTAATAATCATGTTTGAACACCTGAATTTCAGTGTGACATACGTCATTTAAACCAATATCACCAATGGCAAAAAAATGAGGTGTGTGATTTAGATAATTCCGAAAAGCAGACGCTTAAGTTAAGATCGAACCCATTATCATTTGCGTTGATGAGTCCAGAGACAGTTTGCGGATATCAAATATTCATTATTTAGAATTTTCATTCAAAGACATCGGCAGATAAAAGAAACTTGCTTGTTTTAATCGGTTTGTTATCACAGCAATCAACGTACATTTTTTATTTTGTCTCATTTATGTACAATGGCAACGTTTCTACGATTATGTTAAAACATAAAACAAGTTTTGCAAATAAGAACAAGATGCATTTAAGCGTTTAAAACCATAAGACATGGCAATACAATAACTTATGATGTTGGATGAAATTAACATATTCTTGCAACCCTTTGAATTCTTACGTAACATAATCGTAAAGCAGCCTAATTAAGTATTCCTGACTAAGTATGTAGCATAGTTAAACTGTTCCAAACAAAACTAGCTTGGCAACTAAGAGAGTCCTTCAAGGAAATTAACTTGCAAAAAAGATATAATCAACGTGATTTATCCTTTTCTTGAATTTATCTACATTTACACAGTGCAAATTCTATATAAAGATCTAGCAAGACTACACGAGGCTCTATAACACCCCAAACTAACAGTCAGGAATTGTTTTAATCACGAACATCAATTCAGGGAAATATAACGGTTACTCAATAAGAAGAATGAATTTGAAGCGTCTTCACCTGTATAAATTACTTTGAATTGAGTCCGATCATTTAAAGATCAATAAAATCAATTCTCTGAAAACGCCTAACAATGCGTAAACTTGCCGTCTTCGAAGTGAAAGTAACACAGCCTACTGTTCTTGTTTGGGGAATATATCTTTTGCTTATTTGTAAAGTAAACACGGTCCAGTTTACTTATCGAAACTTTTTGCAGCTTTTATGTTCGTCGGAAAACGGGAGAAACTCGCATCCCTGCTACCAAAAGCAGAATAACACCAGAAGACCTGTCAAAATACCATATTCAATATCCAATTTACGTTTCCCAAAACACAATTCAACACTTAAAATGTCCGAAATTAGTGCAAAAACACCGTCGTTACTGAGAACTAGATTCTTCTCACTGATAGTTCATATGACTTTGAAGCACAAATGACGTCACAACAAGGGAGATAAGTCATTCACAAAAATCGATAAAGGTGAATAAAAGTAGTAAAAAACAACATTTTTCGCTTCTGTATGAGAAAAAATTCATTACCTCCGTCATAACGAAACCATAACCTTATTAAAAAACCATAATTAAAGAAAATTTTGTTTATCGGGAAATATGACCTTTAATGGACTTCAGATAGGATTAAATCCAATTAAGAATCAAAGCGCTGATAGTGCTGAAGGACTAAGGTGCATTTAAAGCAAGATGATTGCGGATACATTTGAAAATTTCTTTGGGCAACATCTCGAGGAAAACAGCTGCTCCTTTTACCACCATTACTATAATTATTATTTCTGTGAACAGAGACTGAACGATAGTCTATTTTGCGAACATCTGGACATTTTACAATTTCCCATGAGGCAACAGTTATTATAATATAGAGCAAAACAAAGTGAGAAAATCCAAACTTCATTTCTAGTTCCAAGAAGGTATTAGTCCGCACAGTGAAGGCGGATGTTTAATGAGTAATTCGGGTCAGACCTCTGTTTGTGTATCGATAAAGTACTGCCCCTCAAAAAGTGGTGGGTAAATTCAATGGACTAAGGTGATGACGCACCCTTAGTCCAAAAACGATGTAGATGAACATCTGCATGAAAAAAAAATAAACATTGACATCATTTTGGGAGACTGACAATTTGCTTGTTGGTCAGATTGCTTTTGGATGTCTTCTGCTGAAGAGTTGTGTTAAAACATTATCAAACAATAACCTCATTAGACCACTTCGTTGCTTAAGCCTCCGGAAAACATTGTGGGAAAACGAGCAATTTCTCATTTTCCCTTAATGTTTTCTGCCCTATCAGAAGATTATTTTCAATTTCATCTCATTTTAAAATGATGATAGATAGATAGATGTTTATTAACTTAAACTTTTACAAGTTTCTTGTTATAACATATATATATATACAATATAATATACATTCACATGATCAAGGCATTTCTGAAGTTAATCTGAAACAAATCAGGGAGGATAATCCAAACTATGTAATCACATATCATTATAGGATGTCGACATTTTGAATCGATCTAACATGAAAGGCTTCATATACATATTTACCAAGATTTTTTACTATGTTCTTATTTTTTGATTGCATAAGGCTTATGAAATTAAAAACATTGCGAAACTGATAATAATATGGTTTTATATATGTCTTGCATAATTCTTTATAAAGAGGACAAACGATGACAAAGTGAAACTCATCTTCTATATCAAAAATGTATCACTCTTTCAATTTGGGACAGTTGAAAATTTGGCGATTGGTAAAGGGTTAAAACAACATAAGTTTTGTTTTGGTTTACCACCCCATCAACTGTATTTCAGTTACAACTTGTTTCAATTGAAGACTTAAGTGTTTCATATTTTTGAAGGACTTACTATAGTCATGCATTAAAACCTCAAATGGGAATTGCAATGTCTGATTCGTATCAACAGAGAATGACACAAAGCTTGGCTGTCTGTTAGAGCCGAATAAGATCGGTGGCACAATAGGCATTCCGTAAATGAGCTCATAGACTAACTTTCAAGAAAAGTAAAAAGCTACACTGCCAGTGATTGAGCTGATGCAGAAGCCAGGTCATGTGCTTTTAAGTTGTGTACTTCAACAGCTAGGCCAAGGAGGCCTCTTTCAAAGCCAGGTAAAGGGACAAATAAGAAATTTAATGCCAAGGGTGTTTCAAATTTAACATATTATAGGTGTTAGAAAAATATCCATTATTGCTGGATTATACCCACAGCAATAACATTTGCATTATCTGCCATTATATTACAACTTAATCCATAAAACCACCTTTATCATAAATTTTACACTTGCAAAAAGTATTGCAGGGGGTCAAAAAATTGAAATAAAATATCAAATAATTGAACCTCACTATGATACTAGACTTTATGGTTTATTTAACCCTTTACAACACAAATACAAAGGTGTTTTTCATTGTCAAAAAGCTGGGTTTGATACTATTTCAAGGAGAAAAGTTATCATGAAGATTAAATGAAAACTGTAGTTAGTGATATGTGTTTGTGAAGTATTTACTATAGTCTTGCATCAAATCCATTATAACCTTTAAAGCTTAATGATAAATTTCTCATCTTTCCATCAATAAAAATATCTGTGTCGCCTAAAATAAACCTTTAATTATAACATTATTGCTTCCAATGACTATTTTTTAGTGTGTATCATATAAAAGTTCAGCAGTTGTGAAGTTCTAAAGAACTTAAATTCTAACTTCGGAATTTCCTTATTATCTGTGACCAAGCACCTTTAAACATTGAATGATCAGAAAGAGCATTTGAAGTTCCAATGCAATTTGCTTGTAAACACACCTATTAGTGAAAGCAGCATGGATCACAACTGATTTATAAGTAAATATAAATTCCATAATAACGAAGAAATTGAGTTTGTCACAATGATATGGTATCAAATGGAGAGGAAACATTAGGTTCTGTTTCTGTTTGAAAGCACAGCAACTTTAAATGTGTTTGCAGAAGACACCATATTACCATAAAATGAACAACACTTCTTTGTTCAAGAAATTATGGTGGCAAAAGAAGATGTGAAAGTTAATTCCTTTTTTTACAAATAAAGGTCCTGGGTACTGGTTTACTAAACGATTAACAGAAAATATTTGCGTAAATAAAAACAAATATAAATGAAAAGCATCATTCACAAAAGGAAAATATTGTAATGTGTCACATCAAATGATGTGTTACTTTGCAATATTGCTCGTCTCAGTATTGAAATAAGAGGGAAGGTGGTTTTAAAATTATGCGAATTCTTAACCCACTACCAAACAATAACCACATTTGACCACTTTGTTGTTGCAGACGACTTTAGAAAACATTTTGGGAAAGGGAGAAATTGCTCGTAATGAGCATTTTCTCCTTTTCCCACAATGTTTTCTACCCTTTTACAAGATTATTTGTCAATTTCATCACATTTTGAAATGTCCTCTGCAAACTCTTTCAACTTAGGCCAGTCGAAAATTTAGCGTTTGGTAAGGGTTAAAGTAAAATGTTAAGTAGAACGGTACCCTGAAGTCTTTAAAAAAAAAGAGGAACCAAATACAAATTCATGGAGTATTGCGCTATATGAAACCTGCTTGTTGAAATCTTACAAGTAACCATTGTGTTGGTGGTTGTATTGCAACCCTCAAGTTTCTTGTCCATTGACAGCATGTTTATAATAACTGACAGCCCATTATATACCTGGCACAAGAGTATATTGAAAGATCGACACTTTCTCAATGCTCAAGTGTAATGTCAACAATGATTCAAGGACTTAATAGATCCTATGCTGATAAAGGAAAGAGAGACCGTATTGAACTGGCTTTATCGAAAGTGAAATGCAAGACTTATAATCGTAACCCCTGCTAAAGATTCAAGAATTTATTTATGAACTTCATGTACATTCATTAACATTGAATGGTTATTCATTAACACAAAGCCATTCTTAACTTGTTCATGTATTTCAAGAAAGTGTTCATGAACATTTACAACAGGTCCATGAATGTATTCATGAACCTGTAATTTTTGTACTGTACCTATACACTGTATACAGTTATTTTTTATTAAGTTTTGATAATTCAGTGCAATACTATAGTAAGTGCATCACATTTGTAAAGGACATGCTATAGTCTTGCATTTAACCCTTGCTTTAGAAAACAATCATCAAATCACACTATAAATACAACCATTGTCACTTCTTCAATAGATGACAACAAAAACAGCTATTACAAAAGAAGAAATTATTCCTAAAGAGCATTTCATTCTTTTGTAACATTAATTTTACCAAACATCATGAATAAAATGTTAACTTTATTCAATTTCTTGCTATAATTGCTTTAAATTTGGACAAACCACAAAGGAAACATCATGGAATAAGTCAAAATAAACAACTGACAAAGATCTGATTGAAATAATGCAACTTTAAAGCCATACTAGTATTTGACTTCATTGTTTACACTCAAGCTACTTCCCATATAGCTATGAGCATGTACACTAAATATTGTGTAAGTTCGAGTAAAATTGACAATCAACTTAAAACTACACTAAATTTCTTTTACCAGAGGAACTCAGGTGTTAACACATTCTCATGATGGTTTTAAAAGAGTAATACGATATGGTTTGTTGACAGTTAGCGATAAAACAAGGTCAGCAAAGAAGTGTTCAGGAACCGAAGAAGTCTGAGAAATTTTCCGTTTTGAATATTTGCAATGCTGGTGTTGGTAAATGAAATTAATATTGTGTGTATGACTTTTCTTACTAGGAGACAGCCATTCATTTATTCAAGTGCTCATTGCTATTTTAGATGTAACTTGAATGTAAACAATGAAGTCAAATTTAAAGGAACAGAATTTGTGAACACAGCACTTCGACACATCAAAAACATAAAAATAGGCATTATATTGTCATGATCATGCGGTGATTCACAATGTTTTAACATATTCTTTCATAATTCATGACTCATTGTACCAAGTTTTGCATTTTTTTGAGTGCTAAGTGCTAGTATGCATTTAACACAAGCATGACAATAAGGAAAAAACCTATTAGAGGGGAGATTATACAGAAGTTCTTTACATGGAAATATACTTTAAGGTAGCGCTCCAAACTTGTTTCTAAACCACAACATTCCTCAGTTGGTGGTGTATTCTCCACCTTGATATACAGGAATCACAAGTAAGAGACCTGACTTTGCAAATATTCCTTTCTACATTCTAATGAAGGCAATGCAATATGATTCAAGCCTCTCATCAACAGGTGATGTTGCAGGCTACAGGTTATTTTAACGTTTGGTAAAGGGTTAACAATTTCCTTAATATATACATATTCATTTATATAACAGCAGATAGTTTTTGAAGTTCTTGTGACATTTACAGACATTTTAAAGGCACATGAAAGGATATTAGTAGAAAAACATTACTGAAAGAAATATATATGGAGTTCTCCTAATGTTCATAAAAATCATGGACATTTTTTAATGCTGTAAGACCCTAAACCCCTTTCAAATGAGAGAATTTGTGCTTGAAACACAGTTGTCTCCAATTAAATCATGTTTATCAACAATCTGTTTATTTACATATTTCCAATAACAAATTCTGATTGGTCAGTTCAAAAGTGTGTGTATCACATGACCAGGTCAGAGGTTAAGAATCATGCAATCTGAATTATTAAAGCCATACTTGCGCTCATTTACACTTAAAGTATGAAGATTCTAGAATAATTGAAAAGTAAATTTAAAGTACTTTAAATTCCCTTTCATAGAGAAATTGAGACTGTAACATGTTCACATATATATATTGCTTTTAAAAGAGTGATTTCCATAAGGTTTGTTTACAATTAGCTATAAAACTAGGTCAGCCTAGAAACGTTGGGAACCAATAAAACCCAAGATATTCTCCATTTTGAATGTTCACATTGTTGATATTGAATACATGACAGTGCAGTCAAACTTGTGTTAAGAGGCCAGCCTATGGGACAGAGTAAATTGGCTGTTTAAGACAGGTTGGCTGTTTAACACAAATTGATGTACACTATAAATCTAACAATAGGACTTTCTGTAGTGGCTGTTTAAGGCAGGTTGGCTGCTTAAAAGGGTGGCTGCTTAACGCATGTAATGTATTTTAATGTATTTCGCTTGATTTTTCTAACCAGGTGATTGCCAATCATTAATCCGAGCGCTCCTTGCTACTTTAAATGTTACACTAATGTAAACAATGAAGTTAAATTGGTGGGCACCAAATTTGTGAAAATAGCATTTTGAAAAATAGATAATAAATAGTGCAGGTGTTATATTGTCACGATCCTGTGGTTTTTCACTATGTTTCAACATATTCTATCATGATTTATAATTCATTTTACCCAGTTTTGTAGTTTTTCTGAGCGCTAGTATGCTTTTAAACTGGCTAATCCGGGTTTTTTCTCATTGGTTTTCATGCTTAGATTGTGCTGATGGGTATGTTGGTGTTTACTTATAGTAACTGACCAAAACTCTACCAAATGATATAGTTTGATATAGCATTAATCTCCTTTCATGGGCCTTTTATTAAGATTTTATATTGCATTAAAACTACTCAAGTTATATTGCTTTACCCTGCTTATAATCTTTTGAGGAAGACCCGAGCTTGTCTGCCCACAAAGGCAAGTCAGGCTGGGTTGAAGAATCAGCATTATGTATGTTAGCTTGTAGACTACCTAAATCATCTGTATTTGAACCCAATTGTAAAAAGGGCTATTTGATTTCAAGTTTTTGGCTTGTATTCTCGGAGCATACTTTAGTAAGATATCTTTTTGTTCAAAGTTAGGTTCAAGCAATGAACTTTAATTCAACCTTCATGGTGTCTCAAGGGTAGTGATAAATGCTCAAAAATGACATGTCAAGAACATCTTTCTAACTCAGCTGAGTATGTTAACCACACTTACGCCATTACCAAACAATAACAACATGTAACCACTCTGTTGTCGACGACTCTGTAAATCGTTGTGGGAAAAGGAAAATTTGCTCTTAACAAACAATTTCTTCTTTTCCCAGAAGGTTTTCTGCCATATCAAAAGATTTTTTTCAATTTCATCACATTTTGCAATATCGTCTGTAAACCTTTTGAATTTAGGACAGTCGAAAAATTGGCATTTGGTAAAGAATTAAGAATAAGTAAGGGTTTAAGTTAAAGTAAAAAAGTTGTAATTTATCAATAAGCCAGGCCCTGTAAACTTGCCACTTGACCAAAGAGGACCTTTTACCCTGTCACAGGAAAAGGTTTAAGGGCACTCAATGTTAATCTGTGAGATAATATCCCTGGGTGTTGAAGAGCTCCCCCACCCCCGGGGCATGGAGCCCGTATTCCAAGAGCCCTAGAGCCCTAGAGTCCCTAAGATATCTATATGTACATTAGGAATGCAAACCTTCTTCACCCTGGTATTAACTCACTCTTGGCCAATTAACCCTTTCTGTCACATATACACGATTTAACACGGCTGATGCAGAATATTGCTTCATTTGCAGTTAACACCTTATTCCAGCCTATTCCTTTTTGACTATTGAGCTTGACCCTTTAATTTTGTTTGAATATAGGACTTCACCCCCAGCATATTGCTTTTAGCCACACCTTAAGAAGACCAAGAATTCTAAAAAGCAAAAATTCATGTGTTTACCACATTGCTTTTTCCAAAGTATCATAAAAATAATTCACCTTTTTGAGTTTTTTTTGTCTGTTGGTGTCAATTTGGAACATTTATAGATTGCCAAATGGATGATTGGGTTAATATGTTTTAGACAAATATTAAGTAAAATCATCGTTTTCCTGAATGCAAACATGTATATACTACCATTTATCGACTTGGGACTAGCTTTTTTCATTGTACTGCTTTTCTTGTTTCCAAGAAGGTCATAGGAGGAAGTCATTTTAGTAGGAGTCTTGTAGCTTTGAATGACTTTTGAAATGGGGGTCCAGGGTTCAGTCCTCAACAGTGGCAGTGGAATATTTAAGTTAGAGTGTCCTTGGGCAAGACACTGCAGAGCCCTGCCAAGTCATGGTAAAATCCAGGAAAGCTGTAAATGAACTGAAATACTGTTGACATTGCAATTAAACCCCATACAAACAAACAGACTTTATATAAAAAAAGATATTGGCAAACAGGTATTCCCTTTTCAACTATGATTTTCTTCAAAATTATTATGAAAGTGCTTTTATAAAACATTACTATAGATGTCTGCTAATGTTTCCGATTTGAGGCACTTACAAAAATTCCAGACATGTATCAGGAAATAGGTTAACCCTTAGAATGCTGGGTGATTTTCTAAAAATAGGTTTTGTGTCATCTGCTTTCCAAAAATACTCAGATTGCCAAACAGTTTAGATCACAGGCCAGCCACCAATTTTCTTGGTGCCTATATGCATAAGCATGAAATTGGTTCAAGCACTATTAGGGTTAGGTCTGCACTGGACATCTATGACAGCTTTTTAAAGTAGATGTTTGCCAATGGAGAAAATTATAGGTTTCTTTGTTAAAAATTTGAATAGATAGTAACAAAGGTATCCGGTAATTATTTTACACAATAATATAACGTTTTTATAGCAAACAATGGCTGGACAAATTATAAAGCTCGGAGGAGTCAAAACTGTTTGAATACACAATTCTACCTATTTACATTGTGCTTTCAAAAATTATCCATTCCTTTACATAATACAGACCATGGTACTTTAGATAACAGCAGAAGAGATTAAAATATAATATGGCAAAAGTATCATTGACTCATTATGAGAAATTGCTTTTTCTTAACAAAATCTTGAACACTTTCAAATTAATTGTATTGTTCTGATGGATATTTTTTCATCTCTTTTGTATTGCTAGAAAATAATATTAATATAAGTGATGCCGTCTAGAATTAGAGAAAACAGAGAAAGGAACCTTTCAACAAAATATAACACAATACCACTGAGAGAAAGATAAGTCTGTCTTCAAAAATCAGAGTAATGTTCAAATAAAAAATAAATTACATTCAAAGTGTACAGAAATTCTAAGGAACTGTCATAAAATAATCATACCCATTTTAACTGTAGCCTTTGTGATGTCATACTATGCTGAACAAATGTCCAGATTTTAAGCTCCATTGTAGTCTGATCTACTGGTGTTTTCACAATTGATCAGCCAGAATAACCCGTGAGAAGGATTAAACAGCATGTTCATTAACTTCATGAACGTTCATGAATAACAGATGGCCATTAATGAAAACAGGTTGTTCATAGAATTCAAGAACAGATTCATGAAATCATTAATAAAACTGTTCTTGACAATCATGAATATGTTCTTGAAATTTATGAACAAGTTCATGAACAGCTTTTTGTTGGTAAATTGCTATTCGTCATTCATGACTGTTCATTAAGTTTATTTACAAGTTCTTGAAACTTTAGCAGGGGAATACAGTGCCAAAATACCAGGAAGACACAGTAAATCCTTTATGGTTTTGAAATATTGTGTGAAAAGGAGAAAAATATAACCTTTTATCTAAGCTGTTACCAAACCCCAAATGTTTGACTGTCCCAAATTGGAAGAGTTTGCAGACGACATTTCAAAATGAGATGAAATTTGAAAAATAATCTTCTGATAGGGTAGGAAACATTTTGAAGAGCAATTTCTCCTTTTCCCACAATGTTTTCCATAGTCGTCTGCAACAAACTGGTCAAATATCGTTATTGTTCGGTAATAGGTTAAACATGTTGGAAGGGATAAAGATGTCCAATGTCTAAATCTCTTCCTTCAACAAATCTCCAATTGACACATCTGCTGAAGAATTTTGAAGTCTTTCACTGTCAACACTGCAGATCAGCTGTTGTCAGTGCCAATGTCACCAATCAGAGATAGTTTGGTTCTGCATTGTTAGTTACCGTATTTTGCAATGTATCATCAAGGTCAATGTCATCAAAGGTCAAGGTCATCTAATAAGGCTCGCCATCATTAAGTATGTTATTATACAAAACAGTTTATGTGCAATCTTTGTTAAAGTTTCAACTTAATTCATGATACCTTTAACAGATACACTCTTTTTTCTGGGATTCCAAGGAATTTAATCAGCATTGATAAGTTTGTTTTCCGATAAAATTGGCAGCGAAAGAGTAATGCAACAACTGTGTCAAAAGGACAGACTTCTCCTGAAATGCAATTCATCCTTATGGCACAATGGTTTTCAGCCACCATATAAAAATGTATTATTTTGACTCTTTTATGTTGTCTTCATTTGTTTTTAATTTTGGATCAGTCACAAAATTCTATACGGAGGAATAGACTAGTACAGCTCACAGCTCAATCAGAACTACTCGGGTATTTCCGTGAGCTGTGAAATACACCTCAGATATAAGTGTAGGGTTACAATTTTTCGGGTAAATCGGCATCCGCCAATTAACACATTTTCTAAGCGTGCACGTTAAGTAGTTCAATGTGTATGGAAGTTTTGGACATCCTTTTTAATCATTTTTTATCAGTAACTCATACCAAATGGCGAAATTGTTGTTTTGACATGTATAGTTGTTTCCTCAATCAAATTTAACGGCTTTTTCGATTTCGCATATAAGATCTATTTTTAAACACAAAAGTGAAGAGACGTCATTCCGCTGGGAACCAATATGGCGTATTCCCTATTATTTCAGAGGTGTTTTCATTTGATAAACCCGACGTGTTCAGATTGCTTACAGCTTAATCTGGCAATAAAATGGAATCAAGGGACTTATTGAACATGGGCCAGCTGACAAACAAAGTAAACCAAATATATCCCATCATCCTTACTCAACAAAATCATAGTAAAGTGTCAAGATAGTATTGTGGGCACATTGCAAGACTATAGTAGTCCTTCACATAACTATAGTATTGAACTGGGGCCCGTTTTACTAAACAACTTACGGAAAATGTTTGCGTAAGTCATAATTGATTAACATGGATAGTATCTTCAATGAAAGTACAATGTTGCAATGTGGCACTTCATTGGAAGCGTCTCGGAGAGACGATTCCAATGATGTGTCACTTTGCAATAATGCTTCGTCCAATATTGAAATAAGAGGAATTGTTGTTTTAGACTTACGCAAATCTTAAGCGTAAACTGTTTAGTAAAACGGTACCCTGAACACTAGGTATGTTGTATTTGAGGTTAACGCAGCTTACAGCATTTTTTGGGTAATATTATGATTCAAGTTCACTTAGTAAGTCTGCCTTAGTAATCTACAAGTAGAAGTCTTTAAAAAAAATAGTGTACACTGTATTGTCAATTGAATTTGAAAGAATAAAAGAACTATTTGTCAAAGCCAGAAGATTATAAGCACCGGGCATGACATAAGCAAACTCTCATTTCATGGGTTCAATGCAATACTATTATAGCAATCTCTTCCTGTTTGTGAGGGACAAACTATAGTCTTGCATTGACCCCTTAATTTGATCTAATAGTTCAAGGTGTTTTTTTCTCGTTTATTTAAAAAAAGACATTTGTGCATTTCTAAACGATAAGTGTATTTCTTGATTATTGGTTTTATAATCCTTCTCTCCTACAAAGGAAAGGGATCTGTCGTCATACAAGGTAATAAATTCTGCAATAAACTGCAACCACTCCACATTCCATGAGTATAGTTATTAGCTATCATACAAGAGAACAAAAAACATGGCCAATACATTAACTGTTTGACAGCCAATGCTTTAATCAGACAAGTTTAATCTCCGATATAACACAAGCTATGGGTGAGGTGAGACCTTTATTGAATTGTGCATGACCCAGACTTGTCAGCAACTTTTATATCTTGGCTAACATAATTGACCCTATTATAGGTGGAGTGTTGAACAGTTCAATGCAAGACTATAGTAGGTTCTTCATAAATATGAAGGACTTACTATAGTCTTGCATCAAACCCTCGAAATTAAAGCATCTATCTAGTTTGTCTTAATCCATTGCCTTATAAAAATGAACACACTTTCTACACAACTGTGGACAATTAACAGTCAGCTCAAGGCAATCAGAACTACTCGGGTATTCCTGTTACCTGAGAAATACATCTAGGATATAAGTGTAGGGTTACAATATTTCGGGTAAATTGTCCCGGGCTTATAAAACATTTCCTATAAGCATCGATGTTAAGTAGTTTAATGTACATGTATATATGTAAGTGTCGGGCATCATCTTGAATAATAATTCATGGTAACTCATACATAGTAATGGCATAATAAGTTGAGAAAAAAATAACTGTTGTCTTCATCAAAGTAAATGACTATTTAGAATGCAACTTTAAGAACTGTATTTGGAAACGAAAGTTCAATGATATAAGTCTCACCAGAAACAATATGGCCTATTATCACAGAGGTGTTCTTTAGATAGACCCGGTGAGTTCAGATTGATCTCAAGGGTCCAATGCAATACTATAGTTAGTGTTTAATGAAAAAAACACTTTCTATTATAGTGTTGCTTTGAGCTTTGAACTATGCTTTACAGAAGAAATTAATTGTCTCCAGAAATTTCTTCTTTTGTCACAATGGTTTCTACCCATTATCACACAGTAGTTAATAATGTTCATACTTGATAATTCAATGATTGTGCTGTTTCTTTCAATTAGGAACAATCCCAATTTACAGCATAAACGAACCACATTTGAGAGAAAATATTAATTACAATTCAATATAAATTCTTTTTCCCTCATAAAAATAGGGTATGAACTTGTTTACGAATAGTCCTGAAATAATGGCTTTAAAGAGGGAGAAACTGTTATCACAAACAAATTATCTATTTGTCACATTGATCTTTCCGCTCTTTGATAATATGATGATGGCTGGTTATAAATATTTCTCTGATAGAGATATAGTGTCTTTTGTTTGATTAAGAGCTATAAAAGAACAAATTTATGAGTTCATTCATCACTTCATCAAACTTACAAACAAATTTACATACTGAATAAGTCATAAAAAAATCTTTGCAGCAAATGAAAAAAAACAGTTGTGGATTGCAGAACCTTTCTGAAGATGATACCATAATTTCACATGAATTATGAAGTTAATGTGACACATATGCATTGGTCTCTCAACACAGAACAATTGTATCTAAGTGGGAAGACTGTCAGAGATTTATGAAAAATAATTCCCACTTCTACTGACAAAAAACCATGAGAATGGATCCCCTGCAAATGATTCAAGAACTTATTAATGAACTTCATCAACATTAAATGGCTGTTCATGAACAAAGAACTTTTTCATGAAATTCAAGAACCGGTTCATGAACATCAAGTACATGTTCATGAATACATTCAAGAACCTGTTCTTGATGTTCATGAACATGTTCTTGAAATCCATGAACAATTTAAGAACAATTTTGTGTTCGTGGATGGCCATTTAATGCTCATGAATGTTCATCAAGTTCATGAATAAGTTCTTGAATCTTTCGCAGGGGATAGATGCAATACCAACCATGAAATGACTGAAATATTGTTGAAAACGGTATTAAAATCAAATCCAATGTTACGTATTCTTACAAGTCAGATATTTCATGTTGCCTTCAATTTGGATTTATCACAATATTATTGATTGTGTGATAGAAAAGGCTTTCACCAAATAATACTTTATAGATTGTAAGAGTATTAATACTATTTCTAACAATATTTACTCAAAACCAGATTAACTCCTTCAGTATAAAGCATAGTTCTATTTGTCATCTTTGGATTCAACAAAATTGGGACAATAAAGAATTTGTTTTAATGTGGGGGTTTAATACCATGTCAACAGTATTTCAGTTATTCTACATATTTCCTGGATTTCACCAATTCTAGCTAGGTAGGGTTCTGCATAGAATGTCTTGCCAAAGGTCATACCCACAAAATATCCCAGTGCTGCTGGTAAAGATTGAACCCTGCGCCCCCATATAACAATACCTTCGCCTTAGAGGCACATCAAAGGAGAGGAGAATGAATAAATAACTGAAAAAATATATGGAGTTCTTTTTTTATGTTAATAAAATGCATGAGAATTAATTAACAAATGCATTGAGACCCTATTTTATAGACTCAACTAAAATAAGTTATTAAGTGCTTGAAATATAGTTGTCTCCAATTCAATCATGTTTATCAACAACCTGTTTATTTACATAGTCAAAATAACGATTTCTGATTGGTCGGTTCAATTGTGTGTATCAACTGTCAAGGTCAGAGGTGAAGAATCAGGAAATCTAAATTATAAAACTTGCTAATCTGGGTTATTTCTGATTTACTTTCACATTTAAATTGTGCTGATGGTGTTTTCTGGTGATAACCATTTGAATCTGTCCAAAAGTTTACAAAATAATATACATGTAGTTTGATATAGCATTATTCTCCTTTAATGGGCCTTTAACCACAGGGCCAAGCAGGACCCTCAATTATTTATCATATGGCAAAGACTTAACCCTTGCAGTGCTGGGACTGACTTCATGCTTATGCAAACAGGTTAGATCAAGGCCACCCGCCAAGTAAATTGGCGGCTGGCCTGTGATCTAACCTGTTTGCTACTCTGAGTAACTTTCCTCAACAAAATCAAGCAGATATCTAAGGTTTTGAAAAGCAGACGACACAAAAAAATCAATTTTTAGAAAAATTACCCAGCATTCTAAGGGTGAATCTACAATAATGATATATGATATCTGTCATGGTGGATAATCAAGATACTGTCTATAGAACAGGCCTAATCTGGACTCTATTGACACGTTCCTGGATTGTCTCCAAAACATGACAGTAATGAGGAATCCAATTCTACAGGTGTAAATAATTAGAGAGGTATAAATATGCCCACCTTGAGACCAATTATTCCAAAAAATACAACCTTGTGGAATTAGAATGTTTAAAAATATGCATAAATCATACAGATAAAAAATTAGTTTCCTAAATAATACCATATTTTGACGCAGGTGTCAAAAAAGACTTTAAAACACTGCGATGAAGGACAATTTGCTCCATATGAGCAATTAATCCTCTCGTCACAATTGTTCTAACCAAATATCACTAAGAAAATATATTTTTAACCCTTATAGCGCTGGAACCGACTTCATGCTTATGCAAACAAATTCTTGAATCTTTCGCCGGTGTTCAAAGGGTTTATAAGTCTGAAAGTTTAAGAGAGATAAAAAATCTGGAGCTAAGAAAGGTTTTACACAGAGATGTATGCTATTATATAAATTTTTCAATACAAGACTGTAGTAAGTGCTTCACATTTGTGATGCACTTACTATAGTATTGAACACTCATTTTCAGGATTAAATAAAAGTTTTTTCCAAATTTCTCTCTCCAGGCATAAGTTTAAACCCTATATGATAGGCAAATAACATTTCCTGTCTTAAAGCAAATATTATTTTTAAAAAATTTGGGTCACATAGAGAAATCCCTCATGGCAAGAGTGAAGACTTTTTTCTCTCTAAACTACAACACTTAAGAACACTTTGAACTTCGGCAAAACATTCAAGAATTTGTTTGTGAACATCCTGAATGTTCATGGCTGACAAAGCCGTTCAATGAAAACAGAAACTTAAGAACAGTTCATGAACATCAAGACCGTGTTCTTTAACTGCCTCAAAAAACTGTTCTTGATGTTTGTGAAATTATTCTAAAATTCATGAACAAGTCCATGAACAGCTCTGTGTTCATGAATTGCCATTTTTGTTCAAAAATGTTCATTAAGTTCATGAACAAGTTCTAGAATCTTTCCCAGGTGTATTATGTTGCCTTAAACCCTTTTCCATTTGTAGTTTTATTTGACATGACCTTAATTTAATGCAAAGGAAGATGACGCAAAATAACATTTTTTGAGTAATAATCATATTGACAAAAGAACAAATTGATTATCATAAGTATTTTTTCTTTTGTCATGACAGTTTCTTTAAATAGTTTTCAATAAAGATCAAAGGCTAAAAATCGTCAGCTGAAAGGCAAATTAAGTCATTTCTAAGTCAGTATTAGTAGAGAGACGAATTGACTTAAACCCTTTACACATTCCAAACAGCAATCATTGCACAAGATTCAAACAAATATTCAAACTAACAAAAGTCAGCCATGTAAAACAATTTAATTTATGCATTGAAAAACATTGAAAGTATTGTGAAAAAGTTAAGAATTTAATAATCATAAGCAATTCCTAGTCTTGATACAATATTCTTATAAAAATGATGTGTGTTTGAACTCTGTGAGTAAGAGAAAAAAAATTGCATTAACCCTTTATCAAATAGTAATGACATTCAACCAGTATGTTGCAGACGACTCTAGAAAACATTGTGGGAAAAGGAGAAATTGCTCTTAACAAGCAATTTCCTCTTTTTCCACAATGTTTTCTGCCCTATCAGAAAATTGTTTTTCAATTTCGTCACATTTTGAAATGTTGTCTGCAAACTCTTCCAATTTGGGAAAGGCAAAGATTTGGGGTTTGGTAAAGGGTTAGCCTATTCAGTGAACTCTACCAAACCTAATACAGATTAATCCCTTTCACCCCATTGACTCATTACATCTCCCAACCTAGACCAAATTGATTTCAAATTGATTAGCCAACATTCAATTACAGTGGGTTTTTTTCAGTTTTGGGGGAAAGGGGGTCGGGTCCCATGAGGGAAAATTTGGGCATAAAAGGGGAACTAAATTCAACTTTGTAACAGTACGAAATAAAATTCTAACACTATAATTCAGCATGCATATAGAGACAAAACATTATTCCAACTCTTTTGTTCATCAACATGTTATATGTTCATGTTTAAAGTTCAACATTTCTCAATTAAAATTGAATAACACTTCAGAGGTAGGAATTTTTTAAATATTTGGGGGAAAAATATATACTTTAGAGATGGGGGAATGGGGCCTAATAACGCCGAATATTTCATAGAAAACAACAACATTCAATTAGCAAACCTGCCTATATCAAAGGCTCAGTGCAGTACTATAGTAAGTGCTTCATGTATGTGAAAGGCTTATGAAAGTCTTGCATTGGACAAGGAATGGACCCTCAATTTGCGCTTTAGGCACAAGAATATGTAGTTCTTGATGACCTTTCTTTTATACCAATGTGAAAGATGATGCAGTTATCTGTTATTATAGGAATTATATTTGAGAGATTACTTTGTTTGGATGGGAAATCTTATCATAATTTAAGGGACTAGCTCGGAGTTTGAGTTCTAAGGAGAATAAATGTTAATAACTTGATATCAACAATCATTGGCAATAAACCATAGACTAATTTGTTTACTGTTTAATTATTTGAAGCGAGTTTGCATCTGCCAGTGCTTCTATGGGAAAGCCAGTTTATAAATAGATGCTGGAGTTCCTTCTCACACATGCTAATGTCACATGACAAGTTCAGTTAACCCAAACTGAGAGAGTTTGCAGACGATATTTCAAATTGTGATGAAATTGAAAAAATAATCTTCTAATAGGAGCTGAAAAACTACTACTCTTCCCACAATGTTTACCAGAGTATTCTGCAACTTGTCAAATGTAGTTATTGATTGCGAATGGGTTAAATGTTTCTAAAAAATGGGCCCATGTAATAGTGGTATCTTAAAAAGCACTTCTTATTATTCCAAGTTTAGGTTGTTGTTTACAAAAACAGCCTGTTCAATGGTTTGCAATCTCTGCCATACAAATGATCTTTGGAAAACAATTTTCTCCTTTTATTGGTAGAAAACAATTAATTTCTTTTAAAAAAATAAAATTCTGTGAACAAGCATCTCCAATGTAGTGTTCCTACTTAATTGCTCATTTAGACTCATCTTAAGTTACCTTCTTGTTTTACATCAATTGTGAAGGAATCTTAAAGCATGTTCAAATTAAGCCACTCTCAATGACTGCTTCCTGTATACACGTACTATTGCAAATTTGTGGGATAGTTCTGGTAATGTTCACCTTGCTTAACCCTTTCCCAAACAATAATAACATTTGACCACTTTGTTGCAGACGACTTTAGAAAACATTGTGGGAAAAGAAGAAATTACTCGTCATGAGCAATTTTTCCTTTTCCCATAATGTTTTCTACCTTTTCAGGAGATTATTGTCCAATTTCATCATCTTGAAATGTCATCTGCAAACTCTTCCAAATGGGACAGTCCAAAATTTGTTGTGTGGGAAAGGGCGAACGGGGATTCGATCCCGGGTCCCTCGGCACAAGAGGCCAACACTATACTATTGCACCACTGTCACCTGATGCAGCAGATGATTATAGAAATCAGTAAAACAAAGAAAAAAATCCTTGCTTCAAAGATTTGCCTTTCATATGAAAGCATTTTCTCAAATATGCATTTTCTATGCTTTGTGATAATCGTCTGCTGTCGCTTTGAATTTGAACAAGTCACATAATTCAACTTGAGAGAATTTGTTTCTAAATAAAATGTTAAGGAGAGGATTCATCACATGTAAAGAGAGCACCTTCAAAACTTTCTTCACCATTAAAACTTACAAACAAGTAATTACATTAGTACTCCAAATTGAAGGCGTAGCAGACGATCATCAAACTCGGAAAACAATCGGTGCATTTCGTAAAACTGACGTTATTTTTGCTACGACAAACTACTGCTCCATCCAAAAACAAATCCAAAAGCACAATCCTTGAAATACGCCGATTGTTAGAGACCGATCTATCATAGGCGTATAAGAGTGGAGCATTACTTAGAGACATGCGCTTCTTAATTGATCGTTAATAATTAAATTGTAATAATTACCAAAAGACGTGTCGGAGTCACTGATGACGCCATTGTACAACACACTACTCGTGTGTGACTCTATCGTCAAGAAGTCCTATATACGTCCGAAATTATAGTCATTTTGTTAAAACTGAACTATTGGGCCGATCTCGGGTCACTCCAATGTGCACTTTGTCGGCCATTTATAAACAAACATGTACATACATGTCAACCGAATCCCTCCGCGGAAAACATCTCTTATTAATGATTATCATGATCAAATATTAATTAACAATAATCATAATTAATTTTAGATTTATTGAATTGATTGAATACACAATGTTTAGGGAAAAACTATGTTATTTTGTAAAGTGAAAAAGAGAACTATTTCTTTTAAGAAAGTACTTTCTGTTTCATACTAAGGGAGCTAAATCGTACTTAACTTTTTGTTTCCTGGGGTCCCGGCCACAAACTCCGCGCTGGATTACTTCCCTTTGATAGACTTCACTGCGTAACAATCGGAACAACTCAGGTATTTCCGTGAGCTGTGCAATACACCTCGGATATTTCATTTCATTTCATATCTTTATTTCCTCCAAATGATGAAGATTACATTTTCAAACTAACATACAAATAACACGAATTTACAATTTATAAAGAAAAGAAAGAGAGAAAAAAAAACATTTAGAAATCAACATACATGATTAGAACATGATGGTTTGCATGTATTTATAGTCATTTTATGCAACATAAACACATATATGTTTTAGATAAGTCTTAAACAATTTCATTACGTCAGTGCATAACTTTTCAAAATGTTGTTACATTAAACAGCACTTAAGGGCGATGCCGTACCAACTAATCAACTTCCTCAAGTTTATGTATATATACTGTACTTGTATATTTAGAGTAAAATGGGATAAAAGAAAGTCCACCAATATCGGCTAAGTTCTAAAGTTTTTCCACAGGTACTCAGGTTGTTTAACCCATTACCAAACCATAACGATATTTGATCAGTTTGTTGCAGACGACGTTGGAAAACATTATGGGATAAGGAGAAATTGCTCTTAATAATTTACATTGGCATGGTAGATTTTCTTTCTAAAACTCGAGGCCTATTCATCACTTTTATTAGGTATGGCGATTGCACTTTCCGACATTTTAACACTTTACCAAACGCCCAATGTCCGACTGTCCCAAATTGAAAGAGTTTGCAGACGAAATTTCAAAATGTGATGAAATTAAAAAGCAATCTTTTGATAGGGCAGAAAATATTGTGGGAAAGGGAGAAATTGCTCGTTAAGAGAAATTTCCCCCCTTCCCACAATGTTTTTCAGAGTCGTCCACAGCAAACTAGTCAGATGTCGTCATTGTTTGGTAATGGGTTAGTGATGTCAATGCGACATTACTCATTCCTCTCTCACAACTGATCAATATACTAGTAGTCAAGCTCTTGTTGGAAAGCAGCCAGCGATTTGAGAAGAATATAGGCGAAGTACCGGTTAAAATGGATTGAATACGTCCCTTGTAACACATCCCGGTGTATGTCTATTGTAACACACTATCTGTAAATTACGCTTTCGAGCGTGATTTAAAGGTAATTGTTCACGGAAGACAGAAATTGAAAGTTGAAATAAAATGTCGTTGAAATAATACTGGAATATAATAAATACAGGAAGCGCTAATTTATCTAGGTATTTGCAGTTTATATGCGGTAGATCTCAAAAGCGATGTCACCCTTTTATATTAAACTGTATGTCTCTCGTTTACCAAGGTTTGGGATTTCGAGCTGTTACAATACTAGACGGGAGATCACATAAGCTCATATCGCGTAGGTTAGAATCGCGAGACAACTCTTTTAGGACTTTCTTGAGGGGTAATCGGCCAGTTAGTATACGGATCACCAATGAGCAACAAAGTGTTGGGTCTTCAACAGTTACTTTTGGGTTAACGTTGGACGTTAAAAGGTATCTGGAAAAGAACTGTTAACATGATGAAAGAAGTAGACACTGTTAACTCGTACTCGTACTCTTACAAAAGATGGAGAGAGAAGATGGGCAGACAGCATTATTTGTGTAGATGAAAACATGTGGGACATTGTAGTAGTGTTGGTGGATTGCCTCTTTCCTTCTTCGTTGACCAGCCCTTCCTTGTGGGTAACCATGGGCTTTTTGAGTCAGGCATCGCTATATAGATGTGAATGATGCCATGATGTAAATCTGAAGTTAATACAAGCATTTGAAGAAATTAGCTTTAAGTCTGTACTAGCTATATCACATGTTTGGGTTTCAAGTTTTTAAACTAAATTGTCTTTTACCGATAAAAAGACAACATCGATTTCTAAAGTAACACAATACTTGAAATATTGACAGCCTTTTAATACCGTTCATAACAGTACGAAAATATATAACAGATCTATATTGCTGATATTGCAAATCGTCTAAACGATCCAAACTTTGAATAAGAGGTGGTATTTTAAGATACAATTGTCAAACATGAGTCTTCGGAAATATTTAACCGCTTATGTCACGTGGCACAAGCGAGGTGCGCGAGAAGGAATTCCTGCATCCATTTATAAACCGTCTTTTCAAAAGCAGATATGTTTGCACTTTTTCCGGTATTTGTTGCCATTGGCAATGGGTTTCTTACCATTTAAATGCTAAAACAGACTTTGAATTAGTTTTTGTAATTTGCTAATGAGCCCATTTCGGCTTTTTAGTTACTTGGCTTGACTTTTATTTTGGTACGTTTAGTCATTTGGAAAGGTTTCATAGCTTGACAATTGCTGAAACAAAGATTTTTATAACGTTTGGCTTCTGCTTATAAGCCTGTCTTGGATTTGAAAAGGTTACCTTTTGTGTGGAAAAATCAACATGTAATCACTATGAATTTTGCTACATATCGGTATTGTATAGAAAAATCACTTTGAAAAAACAAATCAACCCATTTTGTGATAATAATTACATATTGCAACTTTATTACATAGTGGGTTGGTATCGAAAAACACAAAATGTAGTAAATTTCAACCCGTTTTGTAATAATTTTTACAAAAAACAACTTTATTACATAATGGATTGGCATCGAAAAACACAAAATATAGTAAATCTCAATCCGTTTTGTAATAATTTTTACAATATGCAACTTTATTACATAACGGGTTGTTACACAGCGCTGTTAGGCATGAATGCCCATTTCACGGTATTTAATGGAAACACGGGATTTAACTTAACAGTAAAGAAATCTTAAAATATTTGCTTTCGTAACACTGATTTTAATGTTAATTACTCCAGAGCACAAAACTCTGAATTAGACCCTTAAAAATTCAATTTAACAAGGTTTGTTCGAAGACTGACTATCTCTATTAAACGAGCGATATTTCGTGACTTTTAACCGGACTGCGGTTAAATGCACCGAACCGTTCTTATATTTTTGCAACGTTTGATTTTTTGCCGTTTCCATCAATTCTGTCATTCGGATGTATTCGGTCTGTCTTTGTACTTATCCAAGAACCCGAACAATATTCTTTTCAGACCACTGGTTGGTTTTCCATAAAAAGACCACTGTTCAGTGGTGAGGGACAACTACTTTATGTCGCATTGATTTCATCGAACGTTGTTTTGGTGTATGTCTGAATCCACGGCTCTAATGAACAGGTATTCAAAGAGCCATTAAGGCAAGGCATAGTGTGGCTGAGATTGGTTTGATTACAAGATAATATAATGGCATATCAGCCATAGAGTTAAAAAAAAATTCATCAATCAAACTATGGACTCGAAATTTGCATCATGGCTCAACGTTTCATTCACCTCCTAAATCGCTCTCAAACAAGACGTGCATACTTTATTCTTCCAGATTGTAGTTCCTTTATATCTATTTCGATCGAATGATAACTATGCAAGGGAGATAACCTTTATATGTTATTGCTCGATAAAGTTGTCTCTCTTTGACAACACCTAAGTTCGATGGCCTTGGATTACTCGTAGAACTTTGAATAGCGACTGATGATCTTGACGATTTATCACATTTAACCCTTTCCAAAACAACAAATTTTTGACTGTCCCAAATTGAAAGAGTTTTCAAACGACATTTCAAAATGTGATGAAATTGAAAAATATTGTTCAGAAAGAGCAGAAAACCTTGTGTGAAAAGGAAAAATTGCTCGTTACGAGCAGCAATTCATCCTTTTCCCACAATGTTTTCTAAAGTCGTCTGCAACAAAATAGTCAAATGTCGTTATTTTTTGGGAAAGGGTTAAAGCATACTCGACTATGATAAAACATATGCCATTATTCCTTTGAATTTGTCAATGCTCAACTAAGTCAATTGTTGGACAAGGACAGAGTTCAATTACTTCCAAAGGTTGTTGAAAGAAGTTTTTGAAAATTTCAAACGCTGCGTTATGTGCTTAGCATTCACCAATACGATACACAAGCATGTCTTTTTGGCTAATCATTTTGTTTTTAGATTACTTTGATCAATTACTTTGTTGATTTCACCTGAACTCTGCGTATAGAGGATGAACGAACGTAGCGTTGAAATCCGTTGACCTCTGCATGTCGGTAAGTGAAAATAGAAGATAGTGAAAGAAATGGAAAAGAAAACAAAAGGAGCATACCCTGGTTTCTTTAGTGTTTAAGGGTAAAAAGTAGAGGTAAAGGAAGGATGTTAATACAAACCGCGGAAAAGGCACCACCCCAATGCAAAGGTCCGTGCATATATGGAACTAATGAAATAGATAAATACATGATAGTCTAAGAAAGTAGGCAATTAAATCATCTTTTATTGTGACATGTGTACACATTCTAGTCAAATGACTTCGTTACACCTGGTCCCATGGGCCTATTAGTCACTTTCCATGATTGTAAAATCATTGATATATACAGTTGTGGTTACTATCAAGGTTCTAACAAAGCCTGTTATAAGGAGTTACATGATATCATAAAGGTTGATTTCATGTCGTCAGGTACAAACTGACAACATACGTAAGTATGTGATAATGAGTTTACTCAATACGCCATAGTTCATATACATTGTACATGTATTTTGTCTAAAGGCTCTTGCAAAAGGCGAACCAATATAGAAATGAATCGATAGAAAAACGAATGAACAAAATAATTGCATTAATGACTAGCTAACCACATAGCTAAATATATAATTGAATAAAAACATAGATGGATGAATAAATAAACCACTAAGTCGTAAAGGAGAAATCGCCAAGATGAGCAGTTTCTCTATGAATGTGCACCAATGACGTCCACCCTCTTACTCAAAGATACTTTACTTTATGTACTACCTGCTACCGTCGTATGTGGTCGGTGAGTGCTTTCAGTTATCAAATTAGGAAAGACACTCAGAGTAGCAACAACAGATTATATCAAGGTCAGCCGCCAATTTACTTGGTGGCTGGCCTGGATCTACTCTGTTTGAATAAGCATGAAGTCGGTCCCAGCACTATAAGGGGTTAGCATCAATTCAGCGAATTCTCACTTATACACAATGGTGGTTTTTGCTATTTAATATCAACAAATATCTGCTTATCCAGGCCAACACTGATTCATAGCAGTAGACCCAAAGTGTTGAATCCTCAACATGGTCTTAGTTTTTAAATACTGATGGCATTCTTTCTGTTTCTTATCAAAGTATATACCTCGCTCTGGAGTATTAGTGTACGTGTTCGCTAGAAATCCTACAAGAACTAGGCTGGGAGATGAGCTGTGTCTGAGGACACTCCATGGTGAAATAATTGGTGGCCGACATCGGGATTCGAACCTGCTTTGTCCTTTCAACAACACTTACCAATACACCAGAACGGACTCTTTGAATCTTTAAACACTGGCATCCAAAAATATCGCTACACTTCTACAAACTTGATCAGAGCTCTTAACTCGGAAAAGATCAGTGGAAAAGGTTGTTGTTTGACTGGGGTTTTCAAAAGTATATCTGTTTATTGATAGTGGTCCCTGTTCATATCCACGCTCCTTGTATTTCTCACCAGTAACACACATTGCTGACTGGGATTTTCCACTCGAACCTAACTGACCAGTGGAATCTGATTATAGTTTAAATACGTGAGGAATTTTCTAGTTTCGATTTAGGGGGTTCTGTTGGCCCAGTGACTAAGGTCCCAGGATCGAGCCTCGTCAGCACCAATGGTTTCAATGGAGTGTCCATTGGCAAATATTGAAGACACTTCAGAGCCCTATCCCAGTAGTTATAAATCACAGATAAGAAAGTCGTAATATAGCTGGACAAACTGTTGAAACAGTGGGGCAGACCCAATATTAACAAATATCTATAGTGTAAATGTCCTAAACCCTTGAATACCTCGCTGATGTGCTTGATCAGATAGGTGTGTAAAGATTTCAAAACAGCAATTTTGTTAAAATGTTATTAAACTGACTTTCTATGAACAAATGCTAATATTGACATTTATTTTTTGCTATCCTTCATTATCTAGGCCTATTTCTTCCAATAACAACGGAGTCGTCCGTTCTATAAATGTAGAAGTACAGCCGGAAACATTGCTTGTAACGTTGATTTAAAAGTGGAAACAGTACATAATTGAACAGCCGTACTTGTATAAATCGCTTTAGGAATCATTATCATTTTATGTGAAAATCCCACAGCACGTTTATCAAACGTTCTTTGCAAGGTATTTGCTTTCCAGTCAATCCATTTTCTAGTCTAGGTTTTGCTCTTTCAAAATAAATAAATAATAATAATGATAATAAAAACACCTAATACTGGGATAGAGTTCATGGATAATAAAGGATAGTTGTAGGCGTGTGTTTTGACGCTTTGATCAAACAAAATAATTTATCTAAATAAATTAATACTTCAAAGGAGTAGTATAGATAAACTCTTTTTTCTTTTACTTGGTAAATGTCAGCAAACGAGTTAACATCGATATGCAAAGCGAAACATAAGCTCTCTTTGATTTATATAACATCCATAAATGTTCAACATATCTTGACCAATAAAATCTTGTTATGGATGGGTAAATTCTGTCTTTATCACAGTGTTCTTCATCGTACTCTGCTTCTAAATGCATTTGAAGCCGTTTATACAAAGACAAGGTTAAAAGCTTTGTAACTCGCCCACCACGTCTGGGTTGAAAATGAATCTCACCATGACATTTTGCAAACATACTTAAACTTAGCCCTTATAGTGCTGGAGCCGATTTCATGCTTATGCACACAGGTTAGATCCAGGCCAGCCGCCAAGAAACTTGGCGGTTGGCCTGTGATCTTACATGTTGTTGCTACTCTGGGTATCCTTCCGCATTTAGATCAAACATATGTTTAAGGTTTATGAAAGCAGACGATATAACAATTGTATTTTTAAAAAGTTACCCAGCATTCCTAGGGTTAAATGACAAATTCTTCCTTCCGGGTCTTTGTTTACCTCGACTTGCTGGTTCTACTATATCTATTTCGGACCAACGCTGAACGAATCGGGTTTGTCCAATGTAAATGCAACTGAGATAATAAGGCATCAACAGTATTGCTTCTTTGAAGATAAATTTTGTTTTCAAAGGAACCTGTTAAGATCAATATCAAAATAGATATTAAAAGAAACATAACTGCCAATAATTGCACCTTTAATATGAGTTTTAAAGTAACATGCGTGTGTTTCTCAGGTTACGGAAATGTCCAAGTATTTACCATTAATTTGGGACCCAACCAACATATTGATGAATACTTCTAAGTGGTTCTTTTTTTTAAGGCCCAAAATTCGCCTCATTTGGTGACAATTGAAATTATATTGAAGATGGAATGTACTTCTCTTGCAGGATAAGACTCGTTTTTATTGGAAATGATCTTCCAATGCTGAAACTAACAATGGTACAAGGAAACGGACATTCATTGTTGACTAACCAAAACTTCTTTCCTGAAGGAAGTCTCTTCGTATTACGCTATCGGAAATTATCAAGATATAAAAGAACACTTGATTCGTGTTTTCTTTCTTAACCCTTTCACAAACAACAAATTAAAAGAGTTTGCAGACGAAATTCAAAATTTGATGAATCGTCTGCAACAAAGTGGTCATATGTCGTCATTGTTTGGGAAAGGGTTAAGTAACTAACAGTTCCCATCGCGATAGATAAATGTTAATCGCATGAACATCCACTCGCAATAAAAAGCATTGTGACAAAAGGAGAAATTGCTTGTCAAAAGCAATTTCTCCTTTGGCCACAGTGCTTTTTTAATCTATTTACATATCACATCAGCAGAACTGAAAGTTTTTTTTCTCATTTTTGCAAGCTTTTCTATGTCGTCCGCTTCAGCTAAAAAATGTCTTAAACAGGTGTTATACGGCTTCCCTGATAAAACTTGGAAGATAGAACCATTGCCAATTCGCTAGTCAGCTTGAAATCAACGTCTCATGAAAATAAAAATTCACCTTCCCTCGACGTGAAACCACGATGGGGCCAGAAGGGCCAGTAGATTTCAAGTTCTGGGAAGGCTTTTTTTATACGCTAAGAACTTATATAAGTTCAAAACAACAATACCCATTGTCTCTTTGAGACGCTTCCAATGACGTATCTCATTGCAATATTATTCTTCTCATTAATGATTAAGATAATAAACATGTACATCGGTGTTGACAAACGCAAATATTTTTCATTGGTTACAATATCAATAATCCGCAATTTTAAAACTCGTTTGTTGGCTTACTTCGGTCGATCTCGACATACATCGGTCGGTGCCGGAACTATTCTCTTTATACCGAATAGATTCGGCACCGAGTCGACCAGTGTATGCCGAGAACAACCGAAGTAATCCGACAAAAGAAAGTTTCAAGCTGGCGGACTATCGCTTATCTACCTTAAGTCGTTTAGTAAAACACTACCACAGTCTCCCAGCACAATACCACGGAGAGCAAGTTAGAGGGAGAAAATAAAAGTAAAAACTAAATTACATTCGTGAAGAACCAAGACTTTATTTGAAGTATTCGAGTAACTTTAATTGAACAAATCAGAACATTGATCTATGTTTATTTGAACATACATATATTGTACACATTTATTCAATCCAATGATTCATAAAGATGAAATTCCTTTGACTATTGAGTTATAATGTATTGAGGCTTTTTCTGTGCTGATTGCGACTTCATTTAATCTTACTATCTATATGGGTTTTAAATCGCATCAAAATATCAAAATCATTTCGGCCATGTTGTGATGAAGACAGATTCCAAACCTAACTGCTGGTCAAGGCGGGTAGAACCATCGACATCCCGTTAGTCGGTCAGGAGACTACCACTCAGGAAAACCCAAATCTAACGCTACCATTATTATAACCCACAGGGTATATTTCGAACTACTCTAACCACTGATCCCCCTTTGAAAACATATTCAAACAGTGATATACCATCGTATCATTGAAATAGAAGCTTCATCTTGGGGCAAAAATCCTGAACTTCATTATATGCAAGCAGGATAATAATTTTAAGACCTCGTGAATTTGATTACAAAATTCATACATACACAAAAATGTTTCATCAAACTTATTTATTTGACCTGCAAATTACGTGTACAAATGAGACATACTTTGTACAGCAACAAAGAGCTAAGCGTTAGACTATAGCAGGTCTTTCACACAATTGACAGACTTGCTATAGCACAACACTTAGCCCTCCAAATAAAGCCAATTATGAAAAAAAGCGATGAATCTAAAATGATAAAATACAAAATTAAGATCATAAAACCAAAGTAGGTGTGGCGACAATCAGTTATCACACATCTGGGATAACACTTTAAAACGATGGCATTAATAAGACACCATATGTAAATCCTTAATCCTCATCGGAGGACATGGCAAAATCTTCAACAATATCAGTTTTTTCATCACCATCGTCTTCTTCTTCATCATCTTCATCATTACTATGGTCATCATCATCGTCGTTGATATCTTCGTCTGAACCTTCTTCCGCATCGTCATCATCAGCTTCAACATCATCGTCATCATCGTCACCCGAACCAGCGAGTTGTGCGAGATCGTCACTATCAAAGTCACTATAAATACAATTTAACAAACCACATTAAATTCGATAGACATTGATATACTCACAAATTATGAGTAAGTCCTTCATAGAAATGCAGATTTATCGCAGTTATTGGTCAGTAGCCTAACATTATGTCCCTTAGTCCATGTGTAAGGTTTCAATCCACTCCCTATTAGTAGATATAGAGAAACAAGAGATTTGAAACTTGGAAAGGGACGTTAGATCATGACATTGCATACATGTGTGAAGTATCAACCCATCCCATTCAGTTATTAATGAGATAAAAACTTGCACACAGAAACTAAACCAAAATTTTTTTAAGTACAAAAGGCCGCATATTTTATACTACAGGTTGGTAGTAGAGGTCTCCTTATTCTTCGAATAGTCAAGAAAAAAATAGAGATATATCGAGGGTTCAATGCAATACTATGGTGTTCTTCATGTTCATGAAGTATTTACTACAGTTTTGCATTGAACTCTCGATATACAAATGGTGGAATCGCTATCCGTATGTGGTAAGCAAATACCCATAAAGATAATGAATACCTTACAGCATATCTAAATATCATAATAACTGAATATAAACCTACCTGTTAACTGAATATAAACCTACCTGTTAACTGAATATAAACCTACATGTTAACTGAATATAAACCTATCTGTTAACTGAATATTAAAACTACCTGTCAACTGAATATAAACCTACCTGTTAACTGAATATTAAAACTATATGTCAATTGAATATAAAACTATCTGCCAACTGAATATAAACCTACATGTTAACTGAATATAAAACTACCTGTCAACTGAATATAAACCTACATGTTAACTGAATATAAAACTATCTGTCAACTGAATATAAACCTACATCTTAACTGAATATAAACCTACCTGTTAACTGAATATAAACCTACCTATACTCCTCACTATCACTCCCTTGTTTTTTCTTCTTCTGAGCCCCTTTCTTGTCTCCCTTGGATTGTTCCTTCTGTCGCTCCAGACGTAACTGCTTCTTCTCAGCTGGCGGCAGGAAGCTGTAACAGAGATAAATCCCTCATTAGTTGGTTAATTGATCGTCAGATTTACTCCGACTTACTTTTACTATTTGGAATCTTTGCAATGCTTCAACATTTCACTTATATTGCCATGCATTTTGGACCAGCAACCGAACGCCGAATGCACTTAGTTTTTCAACAAAGTTTGGTCCATCAAGCATAAATATTCTTTTAACTCTTTACCAAACGAAAAACGTTCGACTGTCTCAATTGAAAGAGTTTGCAGACGACATTTCAAAATGGGATGGAATTTGAAAGTAATCTTATGATAAGAAGAAAACACTGTGGGAAAAGGAGAAATTGCTCGTCGCAAGCAATTTCTCCTTTTTCCTTAGTGTTTTCCAAAATGTCTGCAATAAAGCGATATTGTTTGATAATGGGTGAAAGCCTAAGAGCCAAGCTTGATACATCTGGTAGCTTGTCTGACTAGGAACTGAGGGCTCTTTTCATTCTCTCAAACCGCCAAGTCAATATGTTTTCCACTGTAATTAAGGTAATGCGCTCTCATTAAAGGTTTTTTTTAGCAATAAACATATGTCCCCATGTTTAAAAGCAATCAGTGGTGGCAATATTATTGATAACACACTGGTGAAGATATACGCGGAGCATTAATAGACGCCTTGACCACCGCAGTGGTACAACTAATTTACTTTAAAAACAAACCACAGATAATATGGGTCGTTATGACTCATTCAAAGGTAAGATTTGATCTATTTCCTCGTACATGTAAATATAAAGAGAAAAAAGTACCTCGGGAATCCTTTAACTTGTACTTGAACGCAGCACGAATCCTACATGTGAAATTTTTATGGTACTTTTAAACGCATGTCTGTCTTAGTATTTTTCATTCACATTTACAATGTTACCTATGAGATTAAAGGGTCATGACAATTGTGTATATATTGACGTAAAGTTACCAGTTTTAGTGAGACATGTTTTTATTTACAAATTATCAACCTTTATAAATGTATACTTTAACCCTTTCCCAAACAATAACGACATTTAACGACTTTGTTGCAGACGACTTTAGAAAACATTGTGGGAAAAGGAAAAATTGCTCGTAATGAGCAATTTTTCCTTTTCCCACAAGGTTTTCTGCTCTTTCTGAAGAATATTGTTTAATTTCATCACATCTTGAAATGTCGTCTGCAAACTCTGTCATAATGGGACAGTCGACTATGTGTTGTTTGGTAAAGGGTTAAGTGACGAATCTTTGTAAGACTGGTCCCACGATTTCAGAAATTTGCTCAAGCTAGTTCAGAAATATTGCAGGAGAACGAGTTCATTACTCTGATGAGCACATTCCTTTCCCACCAATATACAAACCTTTCAGAGAAGTCGATGTTGTTATCGTCACTATCGCTATCAAACAGGGCCGCGAACTCTTTCTTGTCCTCTTCAGTCGGCGCACGGGGAAGTTTGGGTCGAACAATCTCGGGTACAGTCGACTCACCAACGATCTGTTAGGGGATAGAAACATGTCTTTTATTACACCTCTACATATATGTTAACTTGTTATAACAACAATATTTCTTTTGTTTATTCGCACAAACGTATTGTGCAATATCAAAATACAATTGAATTCATATAAAAAATGTATTCAAAGTCGCTTCTTTTGCACCTGGTAATTCTGGTCAAACTATGTCGGGTAAATTAGACTGCCAACGTTCAGTTAAAGGAAGAAAGAACCGTCGTGACCATATAAACCATATATTTTGATTGTTTGATGAGTTTTAATATTGCGTCAACAGAATATTAGTTACATTTTGATGACCATCTAATTATCACTTGGAGAACATCTTTTGGTTTACTTCTAAATGCTTAACCTATTACACTTTTACGCAAACGACTCTGGAAAGCATTGGGGACAAAGGAGATATTACTCTTCAAGTTTTCTGTACTATCAGAAGATCATTTTTCAATTCCATCACATTTTGGAATGTCGTCTGCAAACTCTTTCAGTTTTGAATAGGCGAAAAATCGGCGTTTGGTAAAGGGCTAAATGCCCGTATCAGCTGGTCAATGCGTGCAGAACCATCGGTATACTGTCAGTCAGCAGAGAGAGCATCTGTCATGAACATTGAAACATCCCCTACCGCGAAATGGACCCACGCAGAGCCTCGTTATATAAACGTTACCATGGCAACAATTTACAGTTTATTCGACAACAGTTCCTTTGTCTAGCAGTTACTTGAATGACAATAAATTGAGGTCATTTCCTTGTTATGTTTTTTGATACTTGTCCAAAATGAGGACAAACCACAAATACTTTACGAAAAATAAACATTTGTTTCTGGTATTGGTAAGAAACCATTGTGGACAAAAATAAGTTGTTATAAGCAATTTCTTTTTCTAAACTGTTCATTATGACGCGTGGCTGAGGTAGAGACAACTAAGTGCTTGATTAACCACGAGGTCAGGTCAATCAATAATCTATATCGCAGTTTCCTTAAACAGGCACCATAACCCGATCATTTGTTTTACTTTTAATATGGGTTTCTAAATCACGGAAACCGTATTTCAGATATGTCGCAGTTGTAGGCACACTGTACCTCTATAATCCAGGTATTACCTAACCAGTATTGCACTCTCTTTGCTTGCCCTGACAGATTTTTACATGAACAAAATCATTTAGTGTTAAGGGCTTTTACAGTGTGGGATATATTCGGGGCCCCTCGGTCATTTCTTAAAATAACCTCGAAGGTAATGGGAGCCATTTTGAAAGACGACCGGCACCATTACGGCGGCGAAGGACACAGTTGCCATGGCCGTTTGCAATCGTATCATTAATATATGATAGTTTGGTAATGTACGCAATGATTTTGAACCTTTGTTGATTATTTCAGAACTCCTTGACCTAATAGATGATCGAAAATTGTTCCGACCTCTGCAACTTTGTAAGTGTAAATTAAGGGTGGTTAAAAGAATTGGTAGATAATTATCAAAAGGATCATGATTTGTGTTTTAGTGTTTGAAGAATGTATTGAAAGTAATTCAAGTGAGAAATAGACATGAAGGAAGATGGTTTGGAACTTCAGAGATTCCACATACACAGAACAAAGAAAGGTCAATACATTATGTTGTCGCACCAGATTGATACAACATATCAGGTTGAGGGGGGGGGGGGTCTTGTTATTTTAAAAATATTTTGCCAACTAAGCATTAGATATACAGTACACAGCATAAATAACCTGTCTTTAACAGACTTCGTGTTGCCATAAGTTCTGGCAATTTAGAGTTCCCGTTCAAACATTTTTCTCCAAAGTATAAACATATGTACAGTAAGGGGAAATCGCTAACCAATACAATTGGCAAGGTGCTTAATACGTTTTCAATAAACAATCTTATAACAAATCACTATAGTTTAAATGCATATTGACCATTATAAAGAGAATATGTGCTTGGTGTCAAATAGAACATATAAAAATCAGTTTTACAATAAACAACAACAAATAGATACAAAATAAAATAAATAGTTTTCATGAGATTCAATGTTGATTGCAATTATAAAGCAAGTAAACCCTGGATCACGTCACAATAAGAGGTCCCGTCAATCTTACGTCATCGGATTAATCCTATTTCTCAGGTCACGGATATATCCGAGTCGTTGCGATAGCACCCATGTGTGACATACCATTCGGAACACCTCGGTCATTTATTAAAATAACATCGGAGTGAATGCGGAGCCATTTTGAGAGTAGTACAGCAACATGGCTGCGACGAAGGGCATTTTTAACCTATTTGTATGTACTTATATAAATATTTAGTCCCTGTGTGTAATGTTGTAATCAAGTGTGTTATCCGGCGGAAAACAACCGATTTTCCCCAGGATTTATGGTACATGTATATTCATGAACTATCTCACTACGGGGTATATTTACCGGCTTATGCCGGGGATTGCCGAGAAGATACAATTGACGAGGTATATATCTACCGACTTGTGCCGGGAATTGCCGAGAGGATACGTTTGTTGACATACCTGTTCCTTGGCGGCGATCTGGTGCATGAGTTCGCGGTCTCGTAGTTTTCTCCAGGAGCTGTAAAACTTGCCTAATGGTGTACCGGCTTCCTTACACTCACGCTCCCACATCGCCTACAATGTACAGTCGTTTGTATGGGGTTAACGGCGGTGTCAATGGTATTTCTGTTATTTTACTGATTTCAGCTTTTTATAAAGAGCGTTAAAATGAAGTGACCTCTGTACCTCGTCAAGAGAAAAAAAGAGGGTGGTAAATATAATAGGCAAACTGATCATGATCATATTTTCTTGAGTGTTTAAGGATAGTTTATCGATGTAAAAATAGGAACCAGGACTGAATCCTATTGTGGAATGCACTGTAAAGCGGCCTAAATGACTTCTTTTGTATAGAACAAAGAAGGGCCCCGCACACCAGGGAACTTTCGCCATAGGATCAAGCAGAGAGGACGGTTAAAGATCGGTGTGCGCCATTCTCCTGTGATAACTTGTTTGATAAGTATGTATATATTCTGTAGAAGCAATTAAGCTGAGGCTCAAACAAAGCCCGACTAGAACATCCAGCCATTTACCATATACATTTAGGTTCTACAACAAGTCAACAGAGAAAGTTTACAAAACAACAACAACAACAACGATAACAATGACGCCACTTACGATAGCCTTGGTATCAGACAGGGTGAAGGCGGTTTTGCCGCGTCTAGCCGTGATAAAAGTGGCGTTCTCGCATACTTTGTCATATATCTGTTTCACCTGCTTAGTGAAGTTACCCACTTTACACTGCTTCAGGAAGTCCTTCAACTGGAAAATATGTTTACAAAATAAATCGAATATACAATACATGTTTCCGGATGACAATGACCTCTCGTTTCCGTTGATTATAGTAGCTTTGATTTACTTCAATTTAGTTAAAAACCGATTTCAAGATTGTCTTATTTTGAACAAAATGGGCCAAAGCGCTGCAGAATAAATTTAAATATATCTATTGCAATGTCATCAAATTACATGCAATCTATCTGGATTAAACTTCTTACATATAGAATCTACATGTTCTTTATTGATAAAGGATCTCCAGTAGAATGTGTTGTATTTTCTATGACAAAGGAGAAATTATATAGCTTAACTTGTCCTTAGTCACAATGGTTTCTACATTTCTACCGAATAGCATAAAATATACATTCCACTTATTACGTTAACATAAAGCCGAATTTCAAAAAGATATCAACCTGTCATAAAAGTTCATATATTTTAGAAAGGTAATCAGATGATGTGACCAATCAGTAATTACGCTTCCAATGACGTGTCACATTGCAATAGTGTACTTTCATTTGAGATATTATCCCTATTTATCAGTTTTGACTTGCAAAAGGTTTCCATGAGTCCTTTAGTTAACCCTTTCCAAAACAATAACGACATTTGACCGCTTTGTTGCAGACGACTTTAAAAAACATTGTGGGGAAAGGAAAAATTGCTCGTGACGAGCACTTTTTCCTTTTCCCACAAGGTTTTCTGCTCTATTTGAAGAATGTTTTTCAATTTCATCACATTTTGAAAAAATTTGTTGTTTGGGAAAGGGTTAACTGGTACACTGGTCCATACCTGAAGCTGTGCTGGTAAAACCAGTTCCGGAAACCCAATCGTGTGCGCATGGACAGCGAAAAACTCCAGCAATAGTTCGTAAAGTTGATCTATCAGCCCATCCTGAAACAAAGAGCAAATACTATCATTTTCTACCCAATGCAAAAAGATTCTTTGAATTATCTAATCTTTCCTTGTAAATGACAACCCTTCTGTTATGTCGGTATTATGCAATTGTATTTAATGTGTGTGTATTAGGGCCGGTGGCCAATGAACAATAAAATATTTTAATTTGAATCTTACTGGATACATAGGGTTTGTATTGATTTTGAAAATCTCTTTTTATCTAAATCAAAACTTTATTGACTATCAATATAACTGGTTGGTACTTATTTGAGTCTTCCCGTCGAAACGAATCTAATCAGAACCGAAACAATAGGATTGTCTTGCTATTGAAACACCACCAGAAGATTCCTCCCTCCCCCAAAATAAATATCAAATGAAATTTGTAAGATACCTCAACAAACTCAGGATGCAAAATCGTTTTAGATATCTTATTTATCAATCGTGAACCAATTACAGATTCTCACAAGTCAAGCAATTCATGATGAATACCAAACGAATATTTCTTTATGCATAAGTACATTTGTACCAAATAAGTACGAACCAGCATCATTCGGGCTTAATGAATATAATGTTTCAAAAGATCTGTTATCTTATTGGCCACCATGGTAAGTGGCTTTGTTAGCGCTAAACCTTTTATCATTGATGTTTCTTGTTAATGCATTCTCTTTGGACCAGTCTCATTAGATGGAATGATGCCATTACAAAGATTGGTTATCCTTTTACCAAACGCCAAACTTTCGACTGCCCCAAAACGTAAAGTTTGCAGACGACATTTCAAAGCGTGATGAAATTGGAAAATATTCTTTTGAAGGGGTAGAAAACATTTTGGGAAAAGGGAAAAATTGCTCGTCACGAGCAATTTCTCCTTTTCCCACAATGTTTTCAAGAGTGTTCTGCAATAAAGTGGTTAAATGTCGTGATTGTTTGGTAATGGGTTAAGTGGGTTTGTGAAAAGAGAACCAACCAAAGAAAGGAATGTAGCTTTCCTAACTTCCATTACCATCTTCATTGTAAAAAAACCCCAACATATCTGTCCAAGGACGAAGGGGCGTTTTTAATAACATAGAAATGAGACGTTTTGAGACAAGGACAAGGGAAGAGATATAATAACATATATAACGATGGCACATAGGAATTAAGATGTTTTGATGTATTTTACCTCTTACCGAAATTTGATGAATATAACGGCGTTTCGGAAAACTTTTTAAATGATTATGGGAGGAAAATTGGTTTTATTAGGCACATTTATAAACTTTTTCATCAATGAGATCGATATTTAAAAAGTTAAAAAGTTAATTATTCAAATTTTAACTTTTATACTAGTTTAAAGAGGTACTATAAACTATGACATATGTGCCAGCAAACAACATGCCAGTTGGTGAAGCCTTCGAAAATGTGATGCAGTACACACTTCCCTTTATTATCGCAATTGTTTAACTTGTAAGAATTGAAAGCAACATGCGATTTAAAATATAAAACATATCAACAAACCTTCCTTTGAGGTACACTTTGTTTATCAGAAACCATTGTAACAAAAGGAGAAATTGCTCGTAAAGAGCAATTTCTCCTTTTGTCACAAAGGTTTCTAAAGAAGTCGTTTGTTGGTTGAATTCATAAGAGTTTATACGACGAAAAGGATCCTGGAGGCATGGCGCCGATAAACCCAGTGATAACCGGAATGAATCGGCTTAAAGCAGACTAAGTCGCAAACCAAAAACCGACGGAAAAAGGCGGGATTTCTTTCAAACTTGGAATTTAAACTTCGTAAACATATTATGAGAGCCTAATGATTCAATAACATATCTTTTTTTTGTGTCGATAAAGCTGTACTTTCATAACTAAAATAAAATAATATTATTTGAAATAAGGCATAAAAATCATCGACATCATCAACAACAATATTCCTGTGTCCTTGACCCTTGGCAATGGTACCAAATAAAGCCAACCACCCAGTTTCTATGAACTACGAAGAGAGAGGTTCTAATAAATACTGTAGTGAAAACACTCGAATTAATTCGTGTTTAATTAACATGAATAAATATAATTCATTATATCGTTAACAATACAAAGGATATATACATTGAATTACATCGACAAAGTCACCTAAATCGTAATGCAAAATAAACTTATTGTTATGACTTAACTTTTAATTTCAATAAAATTCATAAAAAGTCTATTCAAGTCCATGTATCGCAAGTGTGTCCATCCAAACGCTTCTTAGCCATTTAATGGCTTTGGATGTATTGAAACAAACGACGGAACGGCTCTTGACGATATTTTGTTTTGAGATAATTATTGACTGAATAAAATCTTGACCGTTATTCCGTAAAAGAAAATTGGAAAGGTGACACAAACTGCAAGCCTTTATTGTTATATAAGCCGTTAGTAACACTGCGCCCTATTGGTACAGCTTGTGAACGCTCTGTCGCAACACGATGCTGTTCACGACGAAATCAGTTGCGCAACGTCCGGATTAGCATGTTAAGTGTAGGTTTTTGCTATTTTACTGCATTTTCAGACAAGTAAAAAAAAATCGAAAGGTTTGATCCAACCTTTATTGAATCCAACCGCCTTAACCCTTTCCCAAACAATAACGACATTTGACGACTTTGTTGCAGACGACTTTAGAAAACATTGTGGGGAAAGGAGAAATCGCTCGTGACGAGCACTTTTTCCTTTTCCCACAAGGTTTTCTGCTCTTTCTGAAGAACATTGTTCAATTTCATCACATTTTGAAATGTCGTCTGCAAACTCTTTCAATTTTGGGCAGTCGAAAGTTTGTTGTTTGGGAAAGGTTTAAGATAATCATCGTACAGCTAGACATACGATCGTGTGATGTACCTTGGTAGCTCTGATAATTTATTCAACTTAAATCTTGGTTTATTCAACTTTGTATCTTTAATAACTTATATAATGCGCTGTGTCGGTATCTTAAACAACCAAATGGACTGTATTCTTAGTCTGCTTGCTGATAAATCAAACTCATACGTCAGTCTCTTCGTTAATTAATGATATATAACTGTCTCTGTCATCTTCTTAATGTAGCACACGACAGGGGAAATATAATCTTCACAAAGACGAAATAATCAAAGCACGATAGCTACTAGTAATACTCATACAGAATGATTGGACTCACAAACCACCGCCCGCTGTGATGACGCTCTAGTGACCTAATTCCAGGGTTATTTCTGTTTCTCACCAGAATTTAGATAAGATAGTTCAAGGAAGATCACAGGACTTATTCATTAAAAAAATACCACTCTTTTTGTTTGTAACTTATTTGTTTTACATCGATTGTGAAGGAAGCTTGAAGCCACTCTCGATGAGAGATCTCTTGTATAAATCAAGAAGTCACTATATTTCATTTTCTTTTTAGAAATATTTAGCATGGTGTTCTCAATGGACGAACTCAATCAGGGAAACTCCCAGCTATATGACCATAAAATCGTGACACTAGCGTCACCATCCCTATACAAAACCATGTCCTTGAAAAATAAGCTGGTAGATGATTAATTTACATCTTTCGTATGGCACTATTTAATTAAAAAATCTGAGCAAACAAAAGCATGCAGATAATGAAATGGGTGCCAAAAGGTTCTGTTAAAAGATATCTCGAGAGTTCAGTGCTCTGAAAACGGTCCTTCATAAAAAAGAAGCACTTGCTATGGTCTTGTATTGAACCATTTAATTGAATAAATCAATTAGTTTACCTTGAATGCCCTTTCTTGCAGCTGCGTCTTGGAGAACTTGAGAACACATGCGAAGTTAAACGGCTTAAAGTTGATCGCCTTGTGCTTCTTGTTGAAATCGGTCTGTTCGAACACCTGAAGAGAGAAGTCAATCATGATTAAATAAAATATTCATTAATAAAATATTATAAAATGGTTCATTAACAAAACCCATTTCCCTTTACTTTAATCATGTATTGACGATGTCTTTATCTAAAGGTGCTTGTTAGCGCATGAGACAATTTGGAAGTCAAAATAAAACGCCGTTGAAACAATTTCGTTTTTGTATTGTTGTATAGGATCTTTATATTTGGATCTGAATACATTATTCATGCATTGTATACATGTTCTAAATACTAAGAACGAACTAATCTTACTCAAAATGGCTACTGTCCAGTAAGTCTCGTGCAAAAGTACATCTATTTTGTAGTTTAAGTTTTATTTTCAATTTCCGGGTTTCCTCATATCTATTAACAAGCAGCATTAAACTTTGATTATCGTTTATAGAGCCATTACCAAACAATAACGACATTTGACCAGTTTGTTGCAGACGACTCTGGAAAACATTGTGGTATAATTGGAAATTGCTTTTGACGAGCAAGTTCTCCTTTTCCCACAATGGTTTTGCCCTATAAAAAGATTATTCTTTAATTTCACCACATTTTGAAATGTCGTCTGCAAGCTCTTTCAATTTGGGACAGTCGGAAATTTGACGTTTTGTAAAGAGTAAATAAATAAGTTTGGCTGTTCATAAAGGTTCAACAGAATCATCAGCGTTCCACAAAACGGCAGGGAGACTACCTGTAATGAACGTTCGAGCCCCCGGAGTCGGAATATCAATCCCACACGGACATTAGTCGTATCGACAGGGAGTACAGTGCTTTAACCTTTCGACTACAAAAATACTGCTGACGTAACAAACAGACAAAAACATATTCGATGCTATTTGGAACATATCATCCAAACCGTATAATACAAGGTCAAAGTACATGTATGTAACCATTGGCAATTCTAGGTCATATGTACTTTACCACGCAGCTTATCCCATTCTTGTATAAATAATGTGCGAAATGTGATTATTATCCATGTCCGCACATTGACCACCGGTGGATAAATAGGTCGCACTAACGTCTGTATTAAACTGGAGAGGTGTAACTCTTCCATCCAAACGAAGGAGTTACGCCCTTTTGGTCAAATAGAGACCATATAATGTTTCTCATTACACATATGATCTTACGTGTGTATTGAACTGGAAGGGTGTAACGCTTCCATCCAAACGAAGGAGTTAAGCCCTTTTGGTCCAATAGAGACCATATCATATTTCTCATAACACATATGATCTTACAGCGGCATTAGTAGACGTAGCAACAACAGTTGTGGCGAAATCTGATTTTGATTTTATTTGTTCGTAAATGCCAGATCTTGCCCTGCACTTGGCGGTGTTATGGTTATATAATTCATCTCAGTAAACTCTTATTTACTGTTGGACAAGTTTGGAAATACGGACAATAGAATGTGTCACTCCTGAACGCTAATACTTTAGGTCGCTAACTCTCCCCGAGGATTGAGAATGGTGTGAGGATGAAATGTTTGCTTGTTTGTTAGGATTTTACATGTCAACACTTCTAAAATTACAATACGATGCTCAGCTCACTAAGATGAAGGACGATTCCTTAACAATATTGCAAAGTAACACAGATGCGAATTGTCTCTCAGATATGCTTTTAATGGTGTGGTTACATTGCAACATTGTACTTTTATTTAAGATTCTACCCACGAATTTTAGTTTTGACTTACGCAAAAATGTTCCTTAACCCTTATGAAGCAGGAGCCGACTTTAAGCTTATGCAAACAAATTCGATCCAGGCCATTCGCCAAGTAAATTGGCGGTGTGCCTGTGTTCTAACCTGTTTGTTACGCTGAGTATCTTCCATTCATCGGAATTAAGCAGATATTAAGGTTTTGGAAAGCAGACAACAACAAAAATCTTTTTTTTAAGTCACCCAACATTTTATAGATAAAGATGTTTATTAAGAATGGTGATAAGAATCAAACCCAAGATCGTCCGGTCTAAATTTCCCTACTCAAACACTTCGTCACTACGAATCCTGTTTTATTAGACTAAGCACCTTAGTCCGTTGAATTTACATACCACTTTTTGAGGGACGGTACTTCATAGATACACAAACAGCGGTCTGACCCCAATTACTCATTAAACATCCGCCTTTACTATGCGGACTAATACCTTCTTGGAACTAGGAATGTAGTCCGGATTTACTCGCTTTGTGTTGCTCTATATTATTATAACTGTTGCCTTATGGGAAATCGTAAAATGTCCAAATGTTCGAAAAATAGACTATCGTTCAGTCTCTGTTCACAGAAATAATAATTATTGTAATGGTGGTAAAAGGAGCAGCTGTTTTCCTCGAGATGTTGCCCAAACAAAATTTCAAATGTATCCTCAATCATCTTGCTTTAAACGCACCTTAGTCCTTCAGCGCTATCAGCGCTTTGATTTGTTAACAAGGCATATCAGTACACAAGTACATAGTCTCTAACTTATAACAGATGCTCATGAATGAATCAGAAATACAAGGTACCGTAGCTTGTATAATTACATTAGGTAATCAACAGTATTATTGTTCCCTAAGTAAGCAATTTCCTTCTAATTGTGTGGGGTAGCACAGAAGGTCAAGGATGGCTATGATTTAGTTTGGGTAAAAGGCGGTGTCGGCTGTACTGTGCTAAAAATATCACGGTATTTGGTAGCTAATTGGGAGTAGGTGGGGGTGATCAAGTTGGTAACGAAATTCGAATCCAAAATTCCAAAGAAATATCAAGGCAAAAGTTAGCTAAATGGAGATCGGCAAGATTGACAAAGATTGTAATTGAATTCGAAACCATGATCCTTATTTCAACCCATTGCCAAACAATAACGAAATGTGACCAGTTTCTTGCAGACGACTTTGGAAAACATTGTGGGAAAAGGAGAAAATGCTCTTATCGAACAATTTCTACTTTTCCCACAATGTTTTCTGCCCTATCAGAAAATTATTTTTCAATTCCATCACATTTTGAACTGTTGTCTGCAAACTTTTTGAATTTGGTAAAGGGTTAATTGACCAGGTGTCCGAGTGCAAGATGGTCAAAGCCAACTGGCGTTTTATCTGATAAAACACATAATTACACCGCAATAAAACAGCCACATTTCATCCAATTGAGGGTTATTAGGCGATTGATATGAAAGATATTACTTGATCCAATAGATAGCTTTATTAGGAATTCTTACAACAGTTTACAAAGTTTGACGTCTGTGTAGAAACATGATCATGAAAACGAGTAGAGGCATGTGAGCAGTTTGTTATTATTACGGTTGTTTTAACGTAAACGTCAACACAATACACCTTCCCATGTATTGAGATGAATCCATCACGCCAAATATTTTCCAAGAATTACTTATCATATATGAGTAAAACATGTCAACGATTACAATACAACTGTGACACATAAAACTGTGTGAAATAAAAGTAGGCAATATACATCATAGATTAATTGTCACTTAAAGTATTGAAAGGTGAATATTTCCTTCCAGTTTGGACTAAAATGTAGGCCATGTTGACCCCTTTACCCATTACCAAACGCCAACTTAATGACTATCCCAAATTCAGAGTTCACAATGTTGTGAAATTTAAGAATAATCTTCTTATAGGGCAGGAAACATTGTGGGAAAAAGATATTGCTCATTACAGCAATTCTTTTCCCACAACGTTTTCCATAGTCGTCTGCAACAAAGTAGTTAAATGTCGTTATTGTTTGGTAACGGGTTAAAGACATATAAACTAATGATATAATAAGCTTTGCCGTAAGAGAACCATCGAAACTACTCTGATGTTTGGTATATTGCTTTCTAACGAGAAAATAAAATCTGACAGTGATTTATTAAAAACACGGTCTATCTGCATATGTAAGGGATTTACTGATTAGTCCTTTTAAGAATTTTATATGGACTGTGGTTTATCAATCATTGTTTAGTCGAGATACCTTGTTTTTATTTAAACTGACAAACGTGTTGGTAGCTTAAAAGTTTCATGGAAATGAGAGTACCATAACAAAGAACGATAACCCCTATCATAAGTATTACATTTGTTTGAAAACGCAATACCAATTACTTCCCTTGCATTGAAATCATTCGCTACACCACTGGTATATCCATCACGAAGTAGTTTTGGTAATCACGTTTCTTTTGTACGTTTGCCTTTGTAATGCGCTTTCAAAACCTGTTTTTACTAACCCCTTTTTTTATTTACCCACGGCGAAACTTCTAAATTCGATAATCCCTGCATTCAGACCAGTCCAACCCATTGACGAGATATTCCCACTGTAAAGCTTTCCAGTTGTACATATAGCACCATTGAGGGAAGCAATTAACCCTTTCCCAAACAACGAATTGTTAAATCGTTAGGGGAAAACGATATGATATTGTCCTATACATGGGCTGTGAATCGCGTTTACTGCAGCATTAATCCCTTGTCAAAATGATGCGTTTATCTCAACACAATATAATGATAAAGATTTTTTTTAACGAGGAAACCTATTTGACAATTTAAACTGACAATCTTCCATAAGATCTTTAACAATGAACATGTGAATAAGAAATAAGAAATCTAAAATACTAAGGAAAATCAAGGTATTTTGGCCCATATGAAGTCTCACAGTGAGGTATGTCCTTCACATAAAACATCGACCGTTGTTTACGCAAGAAAAATAATAACAGAAATTAACGCAATCATCACATATCAAGGTTATTCAGTCTGTGAAGAGATCTCCAGCAAAGGTAGAACATGTCCCAAACAATACGGTCGTATATTTGCTGCGCTCGCAACAACGTTTGCTCGGTTTTTATTTCATCTACCGAAAGGATGAGTTTACAATAGATGTACAATGGATACAAAAAGGAAAATATAATAATAATACCAACAGACGAAAATACAAGCACACTATAAAGTAATAAGAACTAATATATCAAATAAAACGCCAAGCCTGGTGAAATGTAAAAGAGACCTTGATATGATGACAGACCGCCACCTCACATTTACACCGACCTTGGTTCAAAACGGGAACAACTAGTACAGAATGGTACAGTACTTAATCAACTTCAAATCCCCACCAAATAGTAACACCGAGTCCTAAACTTCACTCCGACCCAACCATCGCCGAATTGTGGAAGTCTTGTTACAGATGTATGAAACTTGCATGTGAGGGTTTCGATCCATACATGTACAGCATTTAGTTACGTCTTGTATACACGGTCACCCACTTTACTGATAAGCTTAACAAGGCTGGGTTCCTTTACACGCATATTCATCATGATTGTTCATTAAACAATATGTTATTTTGATACAAGTATCTTATCTGATAAGTTTAACGTATCTAAGAGTATTTCTTTATTTTCTAACAGTCTCAACGAGTTCCTTCCAATATGGAATGACTATAGTTAAAAGGGTCAAACAAAGTATTCTAGCAAACAGCAAGGATTTCGTTTCATTAAAACGGACACATATGTATGCTGTATTAGCGGTGTAGGTGGATAGAGAGAAATGGACGGACATTTTCGTGTCATTAAAACGGACATTCCGTATGAATTGTGTAAGCGGTGTAGGAGGACGGATACAAACGGTCAAGTGTCCAGTTGTGGTCATTTAACACATTTAATACACACATCATGAATCATATACCCAACCTACGTATGACCCGTATGTCCTTAATCAACCCTTTAACGCACAATTCTCGACTGTCCTAAATTGAAAGAGTTTGCAGAAGACATTTCAAAATGGGGTGAAATTGACAAAATAATCCTCTGATCGGGGAGAAAACGTGGGAAAAGGAGAAATTGCTCGGTATCGAGTAATTTCTCCTTTTTCCCATAACGTTTTCCAGAGTAGTCTGCAACAAACTGTTGAAATGTCGTTATTGTTCTGTGAAGGGTTAGATGTCTAGCTAAAATCAGCACAATTCTTTAAGTCCGTAGGCCATGTCAATAACTCTCGAATTATTTTGCGGCTTTCCAGGAGTCATCATTTATATTTAAGGGCTCTGAAGCGTCTTGCCCAATGAGACTCCCAAGAAAATCAGTGGTACTGGTGAGACACGAACCCGGGATTCCAGAGTTCTAAGACCACCGCCAGCTCAACCACCGGGCCACGCCGGACCTTATATGGAACGTTGACTGATATGTATATATGATCTATTCGCTTGCAAGCCTAACGAATATGAAAGAACCACAGGAAGTGATTCTAAATCCAAGAATGACATTTTTCCAAAACACCTTAGGGAACGTGCAACACTTCCGCAGTAATGCTTGTGTCCAGCCACTCACGATGCTTGCGAATAGCATTTGGACATCGTCGCAAACTCCGTAAGCACATTTTTCTGTGACGAGATTCCCACTTTTCCCGTATAAAGGTCGTTGTTTTATCAAAAGTATGAAGCATGCACACAAGACGATAGGCTTGCAATTATTAGGCTGTGACCATGTTCAACTATCGTAGGGGTGGTGTAGGTGGTCAGTCAGAAATGATTATCGGCCAGCCGGGGGACATATCCATCGTAGGGCGTGTAGGTGGTTGTTGAGAAATGATTATCGGTCAGCCACTAGACATATCTATCTATCATAACTATATTTCTACACGACGGTATATTCGGAAAACTCATCCAAACGGACAATGCTAGGCCACAGGATGTATCTACCTTATACAATAAACAGTCACGGGTTATATCCTTCTATTCTATGAATGTGACATGTCGGTATATTGAGAGGGGAAAAATTAACAAAAATGGGTCATTTCGTAATGGGGCCGTGGCGACCGACCCTCGTTTGCTCAAGCAAAGGTGTGTCCAACTTTGAACTCTAGGGTTCAAAGTTCGTGAACCGGTTTCGGCCAATATCCAATCCCACGTGTAATAAAGCCAATGTGGAATTAGTTTTCCGTGTCTCACCACTGATACATTATATTCATGTGGAAAAGCAGTCAGCAGCATGAAAAATGAATATTGTACAGGACAGGCGAGGCCTCTACTTATCCTTGGGTGAGCGGCCGTTATATTATTGAAATACTGACGAAAGTGACAATAAACCCAAAATCAAACAATAGTTTTTGGGAAAGATCAAGTGATAAGCCCAACTGGCGGATACGACACTATACAGACAACACACCAATGAAGGGTAAACCGAAATCGTTTCCTGTTAAAGGTCTAAACCATCGGAAAGTATCATCACGAATTCGATAGAAGTCATAAAAAGAAGGGAAATTTCTTCTTTTGACACATTAGTTGAATAACAAATACCCTGTCGATACCGGTTCAGACATAGCAGGTCAGTAGCTTTAAAACTAATCGTCATAGTGTATATAATTTCAGACGCTTCATGGAGTTTTAACGGAAAGTCCCATCGGTCCCTCACCACAGAACAATTGTAATCATGTGACGAGGCAGTCAGTTCGTGGAAAAGATAAGTGCATAGAGGGGAGAGATCAAGGAAATTTATTGAGTACAAACGAGTACATATAAAGCAAGCTGAGATTGCGAAAACTGATTTGAATTAATTTGTCTGAAAATGCCAAATCACTTTATACACTTTTTCCGTATAATGGCTACAGAGCACATTTCAGTAAAGATGCACATGTCCGTTTAGGCTTTTGGACAAAAATGGGTAACACGTTCAAATGAACATGCCATCACTGAAGGAAAATAATCAGATCCCGATTAACTGCCTATCCCAACATAGACCAGTAGACCAGATATGTTACATGTGTAAGACGAGATTGTGTGCAAGATGAAGTATTGAGAGGTGTGTGTGTGTGTGGGGGGGGGGGGCATTGTAAGAATATAGTAAGTCCTTCACAAAAGTGAACGACTTACTAACTTACTATAAAATTGCACTGAAACTCTTAATAAGTTGAAATATTAACAACACAGCCCAGAAGCCTGTCTCACAAAGATCCAGACGTTAGTTTTTCCCGAAGCCGTAAATATTAAGAGAAAAGGGGTGCCTAAAAAAAACCGCAAACTTAGACGTGATCGGAACATGTGTCCTACATGTGAAATCAGTATCATATTTGTCAATCTGTTACGCATGTCTCTTTCCATTCACAACACAACATTTTAGATTCCTTTACGTTACCTTTAAGATTCAACGTTTACAATAGTTTTCTTCATAAAAAAGCGCTTACTAAGACGTGGACGATACGCGAGTCCAAACTGTTAAATCGGTATCATATCTTTAAGGCATGTATTCTTTTCATTCACAAAAATTCCTTTTAAATTCAAAAGTAGCCTTTTGGATTAAGGTTTACAATACTTTTCGTCTTTGACTAATGCGTGGACGGAAAGTAAACGAACCTGTTAAAGCGTTATTACATCTTAAACGAATGTCTATTTTCTATTCACGATTCAAGTCATTTTTAGATTAAAAGACATAAAGGAATACGTCTATGAATGTCGGCGTAACGCTACTAATGTTTTTGAGACAGGCTCCAGGACAGAGCATTGACGTTTCACTTGCCCAACAAACAGCCTCACAATGACCCTTGGCGCGGTTTTCCCCATTGTTCCCATTGTTTGATCACCAGCTGACACGTGCTGTTATGTTGTATTGTCGGATATCGCGTACAACAATACAATCATACACCACCACCAACAGGCGAAACGGGCATCCCTTCTGCTTATCTGCTTGGAACTTAGCCGTGGAACAGCAAAACCATTAATGAATGTCGTTCTGGAGAGACAATGCGTGCTACCACAGCGTAGCTTATTCATTAACCACTTACCAAACATTAACAACATTTGACTACTTTGTTGCAAAGGACTCTGGAAAACACTGTGGGAAAAGGAGAAATTGCTCGTGACGAGCAATTTCTCCTTTTCCCACATTGTTTTTAGCCCTATCATAAGATTACTTTTCAATTTCATCACATTCTGAAATGTCGTCTGCAAGCTCTTTCAATTTTGGACAGTCGAAATGTTTGTGTTTAGTAAAGGGTTAAGTAAGGTTATGCACAGCTAGGGAGTCTGGTGGCATGTTTACCCGGGAAAAATGTATAACACAAGTTCCACCTGGTTCAAGCCAATGATGTGTTCAATCAAGGAAATAAAACTCCAGGAAAAGAATGTGAAATTTAATACGAAACGATCCTAGTTGTAAAAAGATTTTCATTTTCAGGGACAATGTATACCATCGGGACAAAACTATGAAAACACAAATACGTGCACTCTGTCAGACAGAAGCCTCGCGCCTGATGAGCATTGACAGCTGGATCCCTGATAACATGTTAAGCAGATTCCGTGATTTTATTTTCGGCAATTCATAATTATTCAACTCATTGATCTGATGCAAATTCGAGACAGTCACAATCTGAAAACAACATCAGACGTTTTCTCTATTAGCTACTCCGTAGAAAGATGCATAGATAAAATTATTTAGTAAGAGGATATTGCATAACATGGCAACAACATAGTAATAGAAATATAAAAACGTGTATCACAAATGCGATAATGTTGAAAAACCATAAAAGCGCATCAAATACCAAGGATATATATATACACACATAAATAGAGAACGACTTTGCAAATAGCGACTATATAAAATAGGAATGCATTGTACGTGTGCTCTTTGGAAATGTGTAAACGGTACTTCCTTTTACGATTATTCATGGGAAACATTATACTGGGATACGGAAGTGATCCTTTCGCTGCACCATTCACTAGACTGTCAATATGAAATTGTAGAAGTCAACAGCAAGCGCAATACAGCGCTAGTTGTTATCATGAATTTAAAAAAAGAAACAAAGTAAATTAAAAAATAGTTGATGATGAGATTTTTTGCGTTTACAGCTATAACAATTTCGCTAGATGCAAGCTAAATACGCAGATATAAAACTTTTCTAATGCAGGAAATTGTTCTTTGAACAAACAATGTATGTTTTCTTCCTTCCTCTTTTACCTGATAGTGTCTTTGTAACGGCTTATGTTGATTAAAAAAGATGACGACATTATGTATCGTAAGCATTATGAATTAAGATATGTTATTTTTTGTTGGAGAAACGATTCGATTACTACAAATATACAGAGTGCAGAAGACAACGGAAACACGGCAGACACAAAATCTTGGCTGTATTTCATCAGTTCCCCAGAAATCTTCACCTTCAAACGCGTCCTGGCTACATTTTGTTAATTTGGGTTCTACGTAGAATCAACAGTATTTCAGTTGTTTCGCAATACGATATTATATGACCTATTGTCATTCATAGCACCAACAATCTTTAAGTATGATAAAAAAAACTTGTGTGACAGTTGGCAGACACTTTGCTTGATTTAACTCATCACCAAACAATAACGAAATTTGACCAGTGTGTAGCAAATAACTCTGGAAAACATTTTGGGAAAAGGAGAAATTGATCTTTCCGAGCAATGTCTCCTTTTCCCACAATGCTTCTGTCCCATCAGGAGATTGTTTTTCAATTTCATCCCATTTTGAAATATCTTCTGCAAACCCTTTGAACTTGGGACAGTCCACAATTTGGCGTTTGGTAAAGGGTTAATCAACTCCGGTTAAAACTGGGCCCTCTGCATACAGTAGCAATAAAGCGTGTATACATGTTTGAATGACGAAAAATGCTAAAAGCATTTTTACGGATTACGAATTTATGAGACAACAAAAACCACCATAAACCATAGAATGAGACCTCATAATACGTGGATAAAGGAAAATTCTTGGGAGAAATGAGAATAAACAACAGTAGCATTGTTTGCATTGTAAATTTAGCCGACTTACGTCATAGCTTTCCAATGCGTCCGTATCCGACTTGCACGTGCGTAGGACTGCCGCGCTTTTTATTGGGAAACACCTGGGGCCCGTTTTACTAAACAGTTTACGCTTAAGATTTGCGTAAGTCTAAAACAACAAGTCCTTTATTTCAATATTTGGCAAAGCAATATTGCAAAGTAACACATCATTGGAATCGTCTCTCCGAGACGCTTCCAATGACGTGTCACATTGCAATATTGTACTTTCATTGAAGATACTATCCATGTTAATCAATTATGACTTACGCAAACATTTTCCGTAAGTTGTTTAGTAAAACGGGCCCCAGGGTATGGCCAACATCTGCATCAAGTACATGTGGGATAATCGCCTAGCCTTATATGCTTATTTCAACGGATAAACAACGGTATTTTTAAATCAACATTACAAACCTCTCAAGTACAAACCATTCATTAACATGGACGAAAATAAAGTCATAATTGTTTAAAGCTTGCAGCAGACTTTACAAATTCTTGCTCTTTTGGATCAATCTACTAATTAAATGCACTGAGTGATCTTCTATATAATCATACATTGAATGTAATGTTTTCCCCCAACAGAGAGCTTATTAGCAGGAGTGAAACCATCACCCTATGGGGGCGGTCACTCAGTTTAAATGAAAGTAATTCGTGTCACAACATTGTAACCATTTACCAAACAATAACGATGGTTAACCACTTTGTTACCAACTACTCTGGAAAACATTGTGGGAAAAGGAAAAATTGCTTGTAATTAGCAATTTTTCCTTTTCCCAAAATGTTTTCTGCACTATCAGAAGATTACTTTTCAATTTTATCACAAGTTGAAATGTCGTCTGCATTCTCTTTCAATATGGGGCACACGAATATTTGGTGTTTGGTAAAGTGTTAACCGCACCATTAACGGCTTTTATGTATTAAATCAAAGCGTCTTTTTCTGAATGGCGATCGAAAACGAAACAAGCATATTTACAATTTGATTTAATTTTTATATTGAATTAATTCCCTGGCTATCAAAGTATGCCTTGGCAAACCCAAAATGTTACAAAACTATAACGCACGTAATATCTAAAGGAATGCCACAGACTTCGGAGATTTATGGCAATATTTGGTAAATTATAGTTGAGAGTTTCTTTTGCGAGTCGGCCCGATGCATTAGTTTACGGATTTCGCAGTCGTGGATCAATACATGTTATGCAAGAATTGAATATACGCCAAACATGCACGCAATAGGGGCAACAAGACGATATTTGGTAAATGAGGAGCATGCCATCCACAGATTTGCATACGTCTTGTTGTATAAGAATGCTGTCAAATTGAACCAGATAAACATCGATCAAAACTGCCTCTAATCACAGCATCATTCTTATTTGAAAGTAATAAGTTTTTTTTGTAAAGGATGCTACTTTTTTTCTTATTGTTAATATAAATTCAAATCACAATCTCTACCCACAGAGTTTTTTTTCTTTTTTTAACACATATTGATATAAACGCCATTTTAAAAGAACGATATAAGGAAACTAAGCTGAAATTAGAATGAAACCGAAATAGTTTTATTAAAACGGTAAAATCGTATTAAACTTGTACTTTCATAAGTTTAATATGTTTTGTGAACTTGCATCTCCTATTTTCTGTAATCTGTATGTCTATATACAACAAGGACGCTATAACCTTTACACTTGTATTGGATGGAATAAGCCGATTAAGTAATGTTTCTCCGTGGGAAGGCGTATAGAAGAAACCACAAGTCTGGTTCACAAACAAACGCAACATTATACCGATATTACATAACTATACATGAGATCTATTCAGTATTGAAGTATGAACATTACGTTACTTTCCATGAGCTTCGTTCTGTTTTGAAGTATGAATGGCATTTATATTTACATCAACTTCAATCGGTAAACAATATAGATATATAATCAATATCTTTGCAGATATCACTATATCCATAGAATCCGCTATCAGTGTATTGATATGAGTAACCGACTATCGCTCTCAGAAACAATGAGAATCATCAACAAAAGGCGACATATCAAAAGCACAATCGGTTTCTAGTATATTTCGGATAGAAACCATGGTAACAAAAGGCGGTAATGCTCGCCACAAGCAAATTCACCTTTTGGCACAATGGCTTCTAAAGCCATGAACAATTTCACGATTTGTTACAATGAGTTCTTAAGTCTACGTTGCAGAGAAGCAAATTATAAAGAAGGGTGTGAACAAACTGAATGGACAGTTTACTGAACTACAACATTGTATATAGGTCCCCTGCATTGTCGTTACATAAAGTACAGTTCGAACATGTATCTGTCATTGACAATGCAAAAACAAAGTTATTTTTTTTTATCCATTTCCAAAAGGATGACACAGCATTATTTGATAAAGACGATGTCCCCCCTCCCCCCCAAAAAAATCACCAGAAATATGTATCTTAACACGCCAAATACGTTTTAGAATGTGGATACTAAATTCGTTGTATTATAAGGGATGATACCTTTCTAACGACCCGGACCAAAGCTTCTCTCAGACAAGATTGGAACTGCGCACTTGCATCCTATTGATTTCTTCAGCAGACGTTTTTATAAAGCATCGACAATAGCCTCGCTCTCCAGAAACTGGGATTTACCCATTACCAAACGTAACCAAACGTAACCTACACCTTACCAACCAAACGAAGTTTCGTCTATCCGAAATCGTCGGATAAAGCCATAATTTACAATTGCAAGAAAGTTTTCAAATGTCGCCTGCTCCAAATACGTTATGTAAGTCGTCTGGTTTATTTATTTTTCTAATATGGGTTTTACATCACATCAACATTATTTCAGTTATGTAGCGATGCCCGACTCTTAATGATGGAGGAAGACCCCATCCATACTTAACTGTCCATAGGGGCTGGTTAAGGTGGGTAGAACCATCGGCATTCCGTAAGTCAGTCGGGAGACTGCCTCTCATGAAAATCCATATCCCTCTCAGGATTTGAACCCACGCGGAGAGGGGCCATGTGATTTCAAGTTCTGTACTCTAACCACTAGGCCACGGAGGCCCCATCGTCTGGTTTAACCCTTTCCCAAACAAAAACGACATTTGACCACTTTGTTGCAGACGGCTTTAGAAAACATTGTGGGAAAAAGAGAAATTGCTCGTGACGAGCAATTTCATCTTTTCCCACAATGTTTTCTGCCCTATCAGAAGATCATTTTCCAATTTCATCACATTTTGAAATGTCGTCTTCAAACTCTTTCAATTTAGGACAGTTTATAATTTGCTGTTTGGGAAAGGGTTAAGAGAATATGAACATCGTTGCGGGGGTTTATTTATATCAAGGACCTTTTATTTGCTAGTCACGATTTCTCAAGCCAGGCAATTCCAGTCTATTTCATATCAACGAATACATGTATAACATGTATTTTGTAACTTGATATCATTGAAACCATTATGAAATAAACAATATGGCCAGGGGGAAAGCAGCATACATGTATGTGATATTGGGGAGAAACCATTGCGACAAAGGGAAACTTGTTCATGCTTTTGTCACCGCGGTTTATCAAGGTACATGTATATGTATCAGATGCTCCGAGCTGAGTGACCATGGCGTAAGTTACTCACGCTCGCTTAGTCAATAACGCGAAAAGGTCTATCAAGCTTGTGGAGAAGTTAAACATGCATTTAACTTTACTCTACCCTTGATAACAGGAATTGTAGAACATAGATTTGTTGATGTTGAGTGTTACATCGTGTTTACTCTAGTTCAATCATATCGCGATGCCCTGCTCGTTGTGGATGTAGGTAGACCCACAGTCAACTGCCCATACCATGTAGAGTGTTTAAACAGGAAAGAACCATCGGTATTCCATAAGTTAGACGGTGTTGAAATCACCAACTTTACCATACCGTGATTTGAACCCGTTCTGATGGGAGCATTAACTCGGATGATCCAAGCTGTAACAGTTATAAATGCAATACCTACGTCTGAACCATTCGGACTATGTGTCATGTGATTTCTAGATATGTGTTCGTATGCTGCTCGTTTTCGTTGTAAAACTATTAAAAGCGGAAAAGAGGACATTTGAAAAGCGTTTACTAGATGAGAAGGGAACATGGGTCCTACCTGTGAAGCCTTAGTCGTAATCTTTAACCACATCATTTTTACTCACAAAATAATGTTGACATTAAGATTAAGGGGTTACATATCCTTATGAGACAAACAGACTGGCAGACAGACAGACAGACAGACAGACCATTGTATCCTAACTACTTGTCCACTGAGACACCACAAGAAAACAGCCAAAGAGGAAATGAACAGTATGATGCAATTCTATTGAACGCGTAACTCTCCTGCCAAATAACTGTCTCATTATTTCCAGACTGAACGTTCTAATTACCGACCCCGTCTTCCCACTTCTTGTCGAGTTCCCGTTTCTCTCCGTTATTTCTACGAGATGCATTCAAATGACGTAACAAAATAGATCCAGACGAAACTAGTCTAAACCATCGATTAACCACACTTGATCGATAATGGGAAGTTATTTATGTACACGTCTGCTGCAGAGAAAGGTCGGAAATCATGGTTGTAAAACCCATTACCAAACAATAAGGACATTTTACCACTTTTTTGCAGACGACTCTAGAAAACAAAATGATTTCTGCCCTAGAAGATTGTTTTCCAATTTCATCACGTTTTGAAATGTCGTCTGCAAACTCTTTCAATTTGGGCCAGTCGAACATTTGGCGTTTGGTAAAGGGTTAAGGGAGAAATTTCGAGACACCTCTAACGACGTGTCACTTCCCTAAATTATTGAAAATAATATCATTGTATGTCTAAAGATTTTGACATACGTATTTCCCCACATCGACTGAGCTATTGTGAATCGATGGAAACTTTAATACGATATTTTACATCGCGTCAACATTATTACACGTAACAGCCATGTTGCGATACCAGACTCTAAAGGATGGAAGTAAACCCTATACTCTATAAGGGCTTGTACAGCCAGGTAGAACAATCGGCACTTGAAAAACTATCTCCTCTGAACATCCAAATGCTGTCAACGGGATTTCAACCTACGCGGAGAGCGCCATGCGCTTATGAGTTTTGCACTCTAACCACTAGGCAAGGGAGACAATAATGGAAAGCGTTATGAAGGTGGGTAGGTGGGTGCATTTGGAAAATCGGTCGAGCACAAAAGAAAACGGCATATGGCAACGGGAATGGTGTGCATGTGTTTATTTAATGACGCAATACGGCTCTGCGTTTGATTACTTAGCCGTATAAAACATAAATAAACGTCTTCAGTCATTCTATGTTACATGCTATAAAATGATATTAACCCTTACAATGCTGGGTTATTTTATAAAACTAGATTTTTGTGTCGTCTGCTTTCCAAAACCTCAAATATCTGCATAACTTTTGATGCGGAAATATACTCAAAGTACTAAACAGGTTAGATCACAGGCCAGTCGCCAATTTACTTGGCGGCTGGCCTGGATCTAACCTGTTTGCATAAGCATGAAGTCGGTTCCAACACTATAAGGGTAAAACTTGTCTTGGAATGAGCAAAATGTGAATTGCGCTCCAATTCCGCAGCGAGTTTCGTAAGGTTACCAACAGTTGTCGAGTGTTCTTAAACAAAAACCACCGCACTACTTACTGATGGTTGTTTCTTTGTTGGTTGGACTTGAGTTTTACAATTTGGGACGGACCATCTCCTTATGTTGTTAAAATTTGTGGCCAAATCCTTTCGCACGTTATTTATTCAGTTATTGAAGTTCTTATATATTGTATTAGTATGACGTCATGTTGTCTAACTTGGTTTTGTATGCTTTACAATTAAAACTAGGTTATTGAAAGCATAATTAACCCAGGAAGCGTCAATTGATCTAAGTAAATACAGTTTATATGCGTTATATTTCAAAAGCGGTGTCACGCTTTTTGGAGAAGAAATACATGTTAATTCACTGCACACAATTTTTAAAGAATTGAAAACGATATAATTTTGCTTCCAATAACAATCCTTTAGTTCGCATCGTATACCATAATAGCTATTGTGAAATTTAAAAGGAGCTAGCTTTCTAATGTCCTCTCATCTGTGAATAAGCATCTTTAAACTAAGTTATACAGTACATGAACCTATGTTAAAGCGTTAATGATACACTTTAATGCATGTTGTTTTGCCCCACCAATAATGCATAATATCTGTACTTGTTTTTATTTGGACTATTCAAAAATTTATATAACGAAGGTGTTTAAAAGGGAAACAATTACATATGTTCAAAATGCATCATTGCCTTCGTCTTTTAAAAATGCTGTAACAGGCAATCGATTATCTTTGACCCGTCGAAGTTTCTAGTTTCTCTAATGTGCGGGATTTGTAAACAAACAACCCTTCCAAATAGCCCGATGTTTACATTTAAGGTAATTACATAAGTGCGTGCATTTCCGCATTCCTCATTTACAAATAGTTATTTCGGCGCAAGTTTACACGAAGTATAAGGTTCAGTGTAAACATCTTTAAAAAAAAACCACAAATTCTTGTTATTGTTTTGATAGGTTGACCTAACAAGCTTTGCAAAACACTGTTACAAACCGAAAACTTACTTTATTTGACAACAAATTGCTTTTTATAATTTAAAATAAACATCCTTAATTTTCCAGTTTGGAAAAGTTCATTCTGGAAAAAGTCATTACAGTGTGAGTTAAACAACACGCATTTTTCAATGGCGTTGATCTCTGTCCTCATGGCGAGAAAGGGAAAGTTCTTCACTCATATTACAAAGGTCCTCATATCACACACTTCTTAATACTATTGGACTTTCGCTGAACACTTTAGGACTTTGTACGACCTCTACAGACAATATGAGGAATGGTGTGGCAAAACAGAAACCACGTCGACGGTACTTTCAACATAAAGGATGAAGGTGATGATGATCGTAATGATAACAAAAATAAAAACAAGAATTACAACGACACAACGAAAAAAATAATACTACAACAACACAACGATAAATATAATAATTATAAAAATAATAGTAGTAATAATAATAATAATAACAATAAAAATGTTGACGATGATGATGATAATAATAATAATAATAATAATAATAATAACAATACTACTACTAATAATAATATTAATAATAATGATAATAATACTAATAATACTAATAATAATACTAATAATATTAATAATAATAATAATAATAATAATGATAATAATAATGATATTACTAATAATAATACTAATAATACTAATAATATTAATAATAATGATAATAATAATGATAATAATAATGATAATAATAATGATAATAATACTTATAATGATAATACTAATAATAATACTAATAATAATACTAATAATATTAATAATATTAATAATAATGATAATAATAATAATGATAATACTAATAACAATACTAATAATATTAATAATATTAATAATAATGATAATAATAATAATGATAATACTAATAACAATACTAATAATATTAATAATATTAATAATAATGATAATAATAATAATGATAATACTAATAACAATACTAATAATATTAATAATATTAATAATAATGATAATAATAATAATGATAATACTAATAACAATACTAATAATATTAATAATATTAATAATAATGATAATAATAATAATGATAATACTAATAACAATACTAATAATATTAATAATATTAATAATAATGATAATAATAATAATGATAATACTAATAACAATACTAATAATATTAATAATATTAATAATAATGATAATAATAATAATGATAATACTAATAACAATACTAATAATATTAATAATATTAATAATAATGATAATAATAATAATGATAATACTAATAACAATACTAATAATATTAATAATATTAATAATATTAATAATAATGATAATAATAATGATATATACTAATAATAATACTAATAATATTAATAATAATGATAAAAATAATACTATACCATAATACAATAATAATACTAAATATTAATAATATTAATAATATGATGATGTACAATAATGATAATACTAATAATAATACTAATAATACTAATAATATTAATAATAATGATAATAATAATACTAATAATATTAATACATAATAATAATGATAATACTAATAATAATACCAATAATATTAATAATAATAACGATAATGATAATACTAATAATAATACTAATAATATTAATAATATTAATAATAATGATAATAATAATGATAATAATAATAATAATACTAATAATAATACTAATAATATTAATAATATTAATAATAATGATAATAATAATACTTTATACTAATAATACTAATAATAATACTAATAATATTAATAATATTAATGATGATAATAATAATGATAATAATAATAATACTAATAATAATTAATAATATTAATAATGATATAATAATGATAATAATAATGATAATACTAATAATAATACTAATAATATTAATAATAATGATAATAATAATGATAATACTAATAATAATACTAATAATATTAATAATAATGATAATAATAATGCTAATACTAATAATAATACTAATAATATTAATAATAATGATAATAATAATGCTAATACTAATAATAATACTAATAATATTAATAATAATGATAATAATAATGATAATACTAATAATAATACTAATAATATTAATAATAATGATAATAATAATGTTAATAATGATAATACTAATAATAATACTAATAATAATACTAATAATATTAATAATAATGATAATACTAATAATAATACTACTACTACTACTACTTATAATAATAATGATAAAATTAATGATAATACTAATAATATTAATAATAATGATAATACTAATACTAATAACATTAATAATAATGATAATACTAATAATAATACTAATACTAATAATAATATTAATAATAATGATAAAATTAATGATAATACTAATAATACTAATAATAATGGTATAACAAAATGTCAAGAAAAAAAATGTAAAAGCGTTGATTTCAAGCAGGAGTACGGAGATGCGTCAAAACCTACTTATAGTATGTACAATCGGGCTCAACCAAGAGCGTGCCACGATACTACCAACATAAGATTTTACATTCAGATCGAAATAGTACAAATTTCTAAGATATCCTAATGCCTTTCCAGCTGTCGACAGTTTTAAAATAACAAGCTCAAACATTTTATAAGCATAACATTTACATATCGTTGCTACATACATACATACATACATACATACATATATACATTTACATACAATATATATTTATCATAATTATTATTATTATTATTATTATTATTATTATTATTATTATTATTATTATTATTGTTATGATTTTAATTAAGTAAGTCAAGTTAATTTGATTAATAACCATACAATCACGGAGGCTTGTGTGACATCACTTTATTCAGATTACGTATGGTATTAGCTAAAAAGACAAATTTTCCAAGTTTGCATAAAACTTTTTTTTTGGCTGTTCATTAAAAGTTTAAATGTGTTATAAGTTGGCCATGTATAGTAAAATTTTGTGGATCACGATATTTCGGACAAATCATTAAGAAATGGAATTCATTATCTATGGTGTTTTGAGAGCATAACAACGTGCGCACATACCACCCATCAAGATTCAAACATGTTTATATTGTTTTTTCTCAACATAAAATTGTATTTCATAACATAATTGTATACACTCTAGTTCAAATGCTGTGACCACCCAAGAACGACCTTTAGGTCGATGAAAGTCTCAAACTAACTTCTTGTTGATTGTCAACAAAAATAGCCATAGATGTACCACAAGATGGCGGAATCTCCTTTCAGTTAAACTTAGATGATACGCCAGTTTTGTTTTGGACATACGATACGAACATCAGAACTGTCAGTATATGTAAACAATAAGATCGACAGCTGGATCGAAGAGTTGTATATTTGTACCGATATAACATAGTGTCAATGAACAAACTGTACTAAGAAGGTTTCCACGGACACGCAAACCTAGGTATATCTATAAAACTTCGACCGCGAATATTTCAGTTTAAACCAAGTTCATCTTTATTGTATAAGGTATATTTGCTTTAGTACTTGTTATACTTGTATGTAGTAAATATATTTGGATAATTTTCGACGAGTAAATCTTTCCTAGTTCCATGTGAAGCATACTCGTCATGGAATGGGTTAATTTTACCTTTGCTAAATGCCAATTAACTCAACATCTTTTTGGTTATGTCTAATCACTTTCCGACGGTCTCGAAACGAAACTAATTGATAAATTTTAAAGACAGCAAACCCAAACCAAAAACCTTTTTAGGACGAATCGAAAACGCAATCGACAAAACAGTTACAAGGTTTGACATGCTGTTTGGATATGATGCTAAAATTGGTCGCATGCTATTTTCTTTCAATTCCTAAACAATCTCAAAGGTTGCCTACCACATATCTATAAAATTCCGAAAATGTGAAGGGTTATGTACATGCGGACACAAATGTGGCCCGGACCAGGTTTGAAGATTGTAAACAAAAGCAACTCATATTTACCAAAATAGAAACAGGATGTTTTGTAACAAAATCCCGATGGTTCATATAGGATACATGTTGCACATTAACAAATAAAACCCTGAGTAATATCACTATACATATAGGATACATGTTGCACATTAACAAATAAAACCCTGAGTAATATCACTATACATATAGGATACATGTTGCACATTAACAAATAAAACCCTGAGTAATATCACTATACATATAGGATACATGTTGCACATTAACAAATAAAACCCTGAGTAATATCACTATACAACTCGCTTAACTCTTAATGTTTTTTTGTATTAGACTATAACGTCGTTTTCATGAGCGTTCAGTTACACGCGGCCTTCATTATACGAAGCCAGTACAATAAATACAAGGAAGAAGTTTCTTGTCGAACACATGCTTTTCCTGGCCGTGTGCAGCTCGATTATCAGAAAGCATAGTTGCAAATACATGGCTGAAAAGACTAGGAAGACTTAGAAGCAATTTCTCTAAGCTGCTTACTTTTTTGAGTAATCAACAGCAAACGGATTTACACCAAGATGAGAACTTTTAAATAAATAACAATGCTAGACTTAATTGCAGATTGTTGAAGAATAGAATTACCATTGAGCAATTGACGGACTAAGTTTATGATGAGGATTCCACTCTTTTGTCTAGTCGTGGTTTTTTAATTGGCACCAACATCCAACCGTTTTAATCTTGTTTGATGATGGTGGAAACTTGGAATTCATTCTTTATTCACCCTTGTCCGATTTATATATCGAATTGCTTGGCAAACAATTTCCAGTTTTCTCACATTGGTACCTTTAAGCATCTACTACACACGCATGTATGAGCTTATAAATGAAGTAATAGGCTTTTGGGGTATTGTTACTTAACCTTAAACATCTATTATAATTATGATTTCCCTGTATATCTGTTTGACGTACGGGAAACCTTTACGCACAGAAAGCTGAAAAAAAGGTTACACTATCCAGGATGCGGACATAAAAGCCCGCGATCAAGACCCGTCACTCCGATTGGTCAGCTTATTTGGGCCAATCAGAGAGCAGTATTCACAATCGATGTTCACAGGGGATTTTTTTATTCCCGCGTTTTCCCCCTTGTCTTTCGTTTTGTATCAACCCGTTATGAATTTACCATTTACCAAATTATAACAAAATTTGACCAGTTTGTTACATGTGACTCTTGAAACCATTTGGGGACAAGGAGAAATTGCTCTCAACGAGCAATTTCTCCTTTTCCCACAATGTTTTTCTGCCCTATCAGAAGATTAATTTTCAGTTTCATCGCATTTTGAAATGTCCTCTGCAAACGCTTTGAATCTGGGACAGTCGAAAATTTGGCGTTTGGTAAAGGGTTAATCAACCCGTTATGAAGTGCAGTTTAGTTTGAGAGGTCCCACTCATCTCAAGGATCTTGTACCAGGAAAGTCTTTGTACTGCATTATTACTTTCACTCTTGGTTTAAATATACTTTATTCAATGAAACAAAAATAAAAAAATAAAACAAAAAAAAAAAACCAGAAAAAAAACCCATTATATACATTACAAACAATTTTGTGAAACTCTTTCACTCTTACGTACATACATACATTGGCATTGGCAAGCATGGACGACAACGTAAAGGTCCGTAAAACCAAAACATGTCTGATAAATCCGCAATGTTTCGAACATAGAACCGCTCATAAAGTATTCGGATACGTCTGAAATGTTTAACCCTATACCAAATGCCAATTTTTTGCCCCTCCCAAATTGAAAGAGTTTGGAGACGACATTTCAAACTATGATGAAATTGAAAAATAATCTTTTGATAGGTTAGCAAACATTGCGCGAAAAGGAGAAATTGCTTGTTAAGCGCAATTTCTCCTTTTCCCACAATTTCCCCCCGAATCGTCTGCAACACACTGGTCAAGTGTCGGTATTGTTTGGTAGTGGGTTAAGGACATTGTTCGCAATCTTCTAGTGAGCATTTATGTCTAATCAACAGCGGAATAACTACACAAACTCCTGAACCCAAATTGTATCCTTCCAAACGACGTGACCGCTCCAAACAGATGGTCAGAGTTTCTACTATTCTCAGCGATGACGCCATTTTCGTTTTTCCCAGCTTGGCCCAAAACAAGCGGGTGTTCCCTTTATCACAATCGCTACCTTCCTAGATCACACTAAAATGTCATTTTGAAAGGTTACATCTTAAGTCTGCTTTCAATGCCGACACTCAAAAGTACGATGAAAAGATTAAGAATGGAAATGTTCTAACTGATCTCATTGTATACATTCAATTGCAAAATGTTATGGACATTAACGTGTTGAGAAACTGTACACAATTCAAAATAAAGAAGCTTGAATCTTGTATTGTATGATTTAATTGCAACGCATATAAAGGATTTTATTTTTCTACTTAAAACAGACACATAATAACAAGAGGCACATTTTCTTTTCCACATTAGGGCGAAACCCTTTTGCAACGTTGGTTTCGAAAACATCATAAAGAGTCATGAAGTAATGATTTAATCAAGAATTCTTTAATCTACAGGTCACTACTGAACGCTTATAAGCCACTCACAGGTGGGCAATTCTCCAAATCTACTCGAAACCTATTCAGTGTATTTCAATCCTATCAAAATAAGTTTGTATATACTGACCTATTAACCGACTTGTGCTTTGTAATGTTTATATATAAACCGCATTTCTCATTGTCTTATGAAGATTATCTACCCCTCCTTTACACTAATCGACAACGCTAAAACGTTTTACTTTCTCAAAAGAACTTCATCAAAAAGGATTCAAATCTCTATTTTAAATGAAAACTTTTAAAAGGAATGATAGAAATGAGACCTATATAATTCCGATGGTCTACGAATCCTACATTTTGACAAAAGGGTTTCGAACAGAATGTGAACTCAAAATTTATTAACGTAGTTCGTATCATAATAAGCGTTAACCCTTTCCCAAAAAATAACGACATTTGACAACTTTGTTGCAGACGATTAAGAAAACACTGTGGGGAAAGGAGAAATTGCTCGTAACGAGCAATTTTTCCTTTTCCCACAAGGTTTTCTGCTCTATCTGAAGAATATTTTTCAATTCCATCACATTTTGAAATGTCGTCTGCAAACTCTTTCAATTTGGGACAGTCCAAATTTTGTTGTTTGGGAAAGGGATATGGCAACCTTTCTAATGAAGAAACCACCAGAATAATTGTTCATTGTTTTGAATGTTCTGGTCTATTAATCGTTTCCTTCTTGGATATTTAATTTTATTCACGTTAACAAACATACACTAGTCGGTGCAGTTGCCTAAGTTTCGCTCAATGAAATTGACAAGTTCCTGAGTGAAGTATTAACTTTTCCTATTACTTATACAAAAAGATTGTCTCCGAAGTTGTAAATGTAACACGTGGACATTTGGTATGTTTAAATTCAACTCATTGAGAGAGAAATTCCGTACCAGCTGCATATTTAAGACAGAATTTAAGGTGGAATTGCGTCATTACCAAATTCAAATACAAACCTCCTTAATTCATATGAAGGATATACAGACCACACGGACCATTGTTAAATACATATCGATATATCGAAGACAGGTCTGGTAATTAATCAGTAGAGCTTGTTAGACTTATTCTTCCATAGGCTAAGGGCATTATAACCGTACTAATACTGGCTAAAGATAGCAAAATGAAACGGTACAGTTCGATATAAAATAGAAACAGTAAGTACGAAAAAAAAAATGGAAAAAAGAAAATGGAATATGTAAACATACAGAATATGAATGACCTCGCAATAACCAAGGACATTGGTAGCGTTTTACTTTGTCTTTGTGTTGACCAAAAGATGTAATTTTATAATACCTTAATGGTTATATCATTTAAGCGACAAAATCGTATAATAAAAGGTCAGCGCTTTTCCTCACTAGGCACCTGTCTTATTTGACAAAAGGGTCAAAGTTACACCAGCAGTTTGGTTTCCAAATTTAGCAATAACAGCGATATATTTTCTTAAAACTAGCAGGCATTCCAACTTAAGCAAAAAACGCCTTGTAAGAGTATCTTAACTTGACAACACACGGTATCCACGAGCAGACTTATAAATGCTAAATCAATGTCAAAGTAGATCTGACAATTTCCAAACTGATACAAAAATCATAATTTATCTACTGTGTTAGTGTGTTGCGTATGCCATTCGCTGCAAATGTATTTGTAGAAGTCTATTTCAAGCTTGAAAATAAGATATATGTACGGTACAGGTATTTTGATAAGTACATTTGCATCAATCCAAACCAAGATCTATTTTGATCGTGTTTTTCCTAATTTAGAGTTGTATATTGTTTTGTAAATCACGAGTTCAAAGCGACGTGCTGACATTGGCTAATCGGCCATTCCCAAGCGGTCACATGACCGGATGTTGCGCGTTAAAACATAGCACAGAACGCCTTCATAATGAAGACAGATGATTAATAAAAATATGACCGGATGTTAAGCGTTAAAACATTATACAAAATTCCTCCAAAATGAAGACAGATTATAAATAAAAATATGACCGGATGTTGTGGACATGTTTTGTCTCGAAGCTGTTAAAGGAGAAAAGTGGGCCATATTGACTGTTTAGATGACTCAATTGGACTCATGATAATGTGTACGACCTACAGAGAAGTGTTACGTTCTTTATGTATATAGATAAAAGGCGTGTTTGACGGAATGGTTCCTAGAATTAATTTGTCAAGGGTTGTACAATTGTATAAACATCTCCTAATGTTTGCCGATATCACACCTTCGTCAATTAAGTGTAAATTTTAAGATTCATTCAACTGTTAGCGGTAAAGAAGAGTGCATAGCCTTGGTGAAGAAATACTAAGACCATGAAAAGGTGCGCTGCCCACCGCACTGAGACTGCTGTACTGCAGGAAACCTCGTGAAATATCCCATCTGGCCATATCAATGAGACATGGAGAGAAACCATACTACCATTGAAAAGAACGCATGTCCCTCATGCTCAAAGCCGTACTGGCATATGGTAAGCACTGACGAATACTCATTTGAAATAAAATGGGATCGTTTTCAATTAAAAAAAGTGTGTATAAAACATGTTCTTTAATTCAAAAGCGTGATATCGCTTTTGAGATCTACCGCATACAAGCTGTACATCAAGATAAATTGACTATTCCTTAGTCAATTACGCCTTCAATTGCTACTTTTCATTGTTTATCAACAACAACAACAACAAAAAAACAGTATTGTTTCATAGACATTTACTTTCGATTTTCGAATTTCCCTTCTAAGAGCATGTACCTTTAATTAAGCTTACCGATATTCTCGTTCAAGAGACAAGCTTATTCCTTTGAACATGACTGCGTGTGTAACAATGTTGTTTACAAACTATACGTCGACGGGCACAGACACAATAGCCTAGATCTGAAATTAACGACCTGTGTCTATTTTCGGTCACTTTCCGTTTTGTGACATTTAAGCCAGAAGAATGTTATCATTAAATGTCAGCTCATGAATTAACAACGTCTGATGCAATAAACGACAAGCCTAGACTTTCTGAGGCGTGCACAAACGATGTGTTGTCGTCTCGAAACAGATTAAAAAAGCATACATAAAACGCGAACGCTTATCAAACAGAAACATAGGTACAGAATTCGTTAACCCTTAGAATGTAAGGTAATCTAATAAAAATAGATTTTTGTTTTGTCTGCTTTTCAAAAATTAATATCTGCCTGATTTTGTTGAGGAAAGATACCAAGATTAGCAAACATATTAGATTACAGGACAGCCGCCAATTTAATCTTATATGTTTGCATAAGCATAAAATCGGTTCCAGCACTATGAGGGTTACTAGTTCCTCGTATTTATTGAGACTTTCGCATACGATACTTAGACGGTGTTTGTGTTTTTAAAGTATCCGTATGATTAACTACAAAGTTCATGTACTGGAAGCTCAATCTGAACTCGTCAGGTTTTCGGAAATGTCCTAATAGTTTCATTTGCTGAAATCCATCAATATTTGTTGTTGACATATTACGTCTAACGTGTGTATAAATAAATAAATAAAAATGAATAAACGGCAAAACATATGAATTAGAGCACGTAATAAACCATTGTCATTTCTTAATTATAGAATGATTGCCTTCTAGTTGTCTTATCAATTTGTAATGTCCTAAAATATAAATCCATATCATGTAGTTCAAAAGTCATGCCATACTAGTATTTCATTAACCAGTCAATTTCGTTTCAAGTGACCATCGTAAAAGGAGAGTATCGTGGTTTTCAATACAACTAACTGCTAAATATTGACCCCAGCGATCCAGAAGGCTTCATTAGAAGCTTTCTGACTGACTTACATCCTTTATTAAGATAGCATTAGACAAAGTAACTGTACACACAGTGTGAACATAAAAGAGGGTTGACTACACACAGGTAATACATGCATTTGATACATTCTAATATCTATTTTATTTTTCAATCATTCGACTACCTAAAAGTTCATTTTCCATATGACATGGGGTAGAAACCTCTGTGATAAATGGATAAATTGCTCATAAGGAGCAATTTATCCATTTATCACAGTGGTTTCTAGAATATTCAACAGAAGATGCAGTAAACACAAAGCAAAGATATATCAATACAGAATATCCGTAGTGGAAATAAGAAAAGACATCGAGATAGATGTATTGCAGACTAATTAAGTCACACGTTTTCATTACATTGTGCCTATGTTATGAGAATATGTGAGGATACATTACCTCTGTATATTCAACTTTGGCAGTTGATGCATTAAAACGAAGATATATATGGTAATGGGCTAACACATTTACCCATTAAACCTCACATAAACGCTACCGTTGTAGAAGCATTTTAAAAATATACGTCGCAAAAGGATAATTTGCTCCTAAGTACCGATCCTAGAGGTAGCGAAATCTTATTTTGATTAACTTGTCTGTAAATTCAAAACCTTATCTGCACTTGTCCGTATAAAGATTGTATTGTAAAATCAGTACAGATTCACCTGTCCGTTATGGCTTTTGGACAAGCTGGGTAATCCGGATAATTGATTTCGCAACCCCCTGAATTCTTTGTGCCTTTTTTGTCGTTTGCTCCTGCTTTCAATTTGGATAGGTAACCAATGCCAACACGACCGATGTTGTGTTAGTTTTATTTCCGTGTGCATTTCTTTGCTTTTTTTTTCAACGTGAGGCATGCAAAACATATCCAGTATCATATAAGGAAATACGTTCTGACATCTGCCTGTCATATCCCTTTCACAAACAATGACATTTGACTACTTTGTTGCAGACGACTTTAAAAAACATTGTTGGAAAAGGAGAAATTGCTCTTAACGAGCAATTTTTCCTTTTCCCACAAGGTTTTCTACTCTATCTGAAGAATATTTTTCAATTTCATCACATTTTGAAATGTCGTCTGCAAACTCTTTCAATTTGGGACAGTCGAAAATTTGTTGTTTGGGAAAGGGATATGGAACAATACAGAAAGTATCTGACATTCCTTACAAACGCACAAGATAGAGAACGAATCAGCCCTATTTTCATACAATAGTCCTAAAAGAAAAGTATATAACAACCTTACTCATTAGAAGGACTATCTCCAATTATCAAGAGCCATGCTATTTATTGCACCCTATTATGTTCGTACTCGTTAGAATTCTTTCGGTGACAACAATTCCCACTTAAGCTTCACCAACACATGAAAGATTATGACTGGTTCAAATCGAAAGCAACACTATTTTAATTCAAGATTGCTCATATCAAAAACAATCTTTAAACAGCATTGAGAAGGAAACCTTTCGGTTATAATATATATAAGCCAACTTCGGCATTATAATATGGGAAAACCCCTTGAAGTTCACAAAGGGGAAATGACTTCAAAGAGGAAGGAAACACAATATTGACATGTTTGTAAACATGAGAACATACAAAACATCACGCGACCTTATTACGAACTGGACTATAGACAACTCACAGTTCACCAACATTGAAAGACATTGGCAGTAACCCTTACCCAAACAACACATTTCCGACTGTCCCAAATTGAAAGGGTTTGCAGACGACATTTCAATATGTGATGAAATTGAAAAATAATCTTTTGATAGAGCAGAAAACCTTGAGGAAAAGAAAAAAATTGCTCGTTAAGAGCAATTTTTCCATTTTCCACAATGTTTTCTAACTTTGTCTGCAACAATGTGGTCAAATGTCGTTATTGTTTAGAAAGGGTTAATCTGGGAAAGGAGTCAATGGATGTAATTGTGTCTGGTACCGGATAGCTTCTTGGTTTCCGTATCGAGCTATTTTATCGAAACAATTTCCCCAAATCAACAGGCCTATGCCTCTTCGCAATTCAAGGAAACCAGGCTATGCTAGTTCCGGTATAAATGCATTAATGAATTGAAACTTTTCATCAACGAAGTTAATTTAAGCTGTTGAATGGCTCAATCAAAGATCAATGGAAAGACGTCCTACGTGGTTTCTAATCCGATTTCATCACGGTCTTTCTTTCAACCGCTCCCAACCCTTCTCATACTGTTCTAAGTTCGGAATAACTGAAGATAACAATTATCACGAGTAAAATAATAAGTTTTCTTTGAGATAAGATGTAATAGAAACGAGTGACAAAACAGAAAAGAAAAGAAAGACAAATTGCTCGTAAACATCTTGTGTAACAAATGCAGTGTTTTTTTTTGTAATCTATATACTCATTTCATGAGCTGTTGTCGACATCACACTGTTAAAGGATTTAATATTGTCCACATTGAAACATTGATGGACATTTGGTCAGTGTTTCTTACTTGTTGTTGTTTTTTGTTGTAATTGTTTTTTGTTGTTAATGGTTTATTTTGGGTAAGGGTGATTATACCCAGTTCGTGCGCTGTTGTTGACATCGCACTGTGAAAGGGTTCAATATAATCCATATTAAGACTTTAACCCTTTACCAAACAATAACGACCTTTGACCAGTTTGTTGCAGACGACTCTGGAAAACATTGTGGGACAGGAAGAAATTGCTCGCGACGAGCAATTTCTCCTTTCCCCACTATGTTTTCTATTCTATCAGAAGATTACTTTCCGATTTCATCATAATTTGAAATGTCGTCTGCAAACTCTTTCAATTTGGGACAGTTGGACATTTGGTGATTGGTAAAGGGTTAAAGGAGAAAGTCTGACCTTTGGCTAGTAGGTCACTAAGGCCGGCAGAACGGATTTGATTTCTACGCAGTAGAAAAGAAGCTTATATAACTCAACATACGACGCAACATTGTTTTACATTGTAATATCAGGATTTACGTTCATCAAAAACAATGCTTCATTCTGGGCGACAACCTTTTGTGGACATGCAAATATTTGTTTATCTATCTATCAGGTTTTATATTCCGTCAACATTGTTTCATATATATTTGCGATGTATGGAAGATCCCAAAATTGACTACCTATCGGGGCTGATCAAGCCAGGTTGATCTTTCCGCATTCTAATGAAAATAAAAATAACGTCATCAGGATTTGAACCCACACATTTAGGGGGCCATGTGATATTACAATGTGACGATACCAATTACACTGTTTATTAAAAGGCGAAAAAAAGATGTAAAGACATCATTGCGTAAAGTAGCGTTGATTACCTGCAACTTACACAACCTTCATTTAAATAGTACGGCGGCACTTGACTATACATAATGCTCTTAACCCATTACCAAACGAAAACGCCATTTTACCACTTTGTTGCATACGACTCTGAAAACACTGTGGGAAAAGGAGAAATTGCTCGTAACGATGTTTCTATTCTACCAGAAGATTTATTTCCAGTTTCATCGCATTTTGAAATGTCGTCTGCAAACTCTATCAATTTGGTACAGTCGAAAATTTGGCGTTTGGTAAAGGGTTAAGCTCAATTTGCACCATCACCGCATCTACATTGTTTTCTTAGTTGTATAACGGCTTTCTTGGGATTACCAAGAACTATACTTTGACCTTGAAGTCACTTGCCAAAGTACATCCCAATGAACCAGCAGTGACGACTGGGATCGAACCAGCATCCTACCTTTAGTAACAAGTCCCCCACCCACACAACTTTACCACGTAGGACGCACGTATTGTTTCCAATGCCGCCCGATTATGTTTTCAAAGAAACGTAACCAGACGGTTTCGTCGAATGTTGATAAAGATTCTGTATCAAAGAAACGTAACCAGTTGTTTCGTCGAATGATGATAAAGATTCTGTATCAAAGAAACGTAACCAGTTGTTCGTCGAATGTTGATAAAGATTCTGTATCAAAGAAACGTTACCAGTAGTTTCGTCGAATGATGATAAATGAAATGTAAGGCAGATGGAATGTTACACCACGAAGGTCAGTCGGTCCGTTTATGGTCAACATTGGTCACGATCAGATTGAGTCACACGTGTTATCTGGGTCCCGTTATAGACTGAATCGTTTACGGAAACACGCCCCTCCTACAGATATGATGACATACTGTAACATGTAGGGCCTGTTTGTTTATGTTGGGTTTAACCCTTTACCAAACACCAAAGTTTTGACTGTCCAAAATTGAAATAGTTTGAAGACGACATTTCGAATTTTTTGTAATGAAATTGAAAAACATTTTTCAGAGAAGGCCGAAAACATTGTGGGAAAAGGAGAAATTGCTTGTTAAAAGCAATTTCTCATTTTCCAACATGGTTTTCAAGTCATCTGCAACAAACTGGTCAAATGTCGTTATTGTTTGGTAAAGGGTTAACACCGTGACGACATTTCAGTTATAATACGACTTTCCTGGCTGTGCCATGTATTTCGCCCAGGGACACTCCCACGGACAATCCCAGTGCCGCCGATGAGGATCGAACCCGGGACCTTCGTAATGTAGGACCTACGTATATATCAAACGGTTCAATGACATAATGTATCGTGTTGCATATGAAACATGCTACCAAGTCCAAAAGAAAACGAATTTCCCTTGCTACTTTCGTTCTTTCTTATATAAACCCTACATTGTGCGTACTCATAAAAATTGTCTCGAAAAGACGATTCTAATGAGTACCCAAATTGAGGGTTAGGTTTGATATATGGGACGCGTCACGCGAAAAGGGGCACTCGGACATAAATAAAAACCGCTGACTCAGCTCTTTCTTAGCGCTATTATTCCAGCATCTAGTCACGACAGTTATCATTTGTATTTATTTAAAGGTAGAACTTGATGTCCTCTAAGATGGCAAACAGTGTAACCCCAGACCAGCCGCCACGTCAGTGACGTGGCGGCTGGTCTGGGGCTACACTGTTTGCTTTGTCCGAGTGCCCCTTTTCCCGTGACGTGGCCCATATATTTTCAAATATTGCATCTAATAAATACCATGTCCCCTGATCTAGATCACTTTCATATCAGTCCCGTGTCAAATCTATCACTTCTGTTAAAGACTTTCAGTAGCAAATGTTAATGGAAAACGTTCTTTCTCCAAAATAAAATATTTTGTTGCTATTGCGCACGTCTTTTCGTCCTAAATACGAAAACAATCACAAAATATAATATCTTTTCAATACTGGTAGGTTCAAAGTCATAAAGGATGCATTTCCAAAGCCGTATTGCTTTTAAACAATACGTGACCGAGACAGTTCTCTTGCAGTTTCCACCATTTTATCAGGTGGATCACGGAAACAGCTGAGAATGGCCGAGTTGTTTCCGGGCCGCCAACTCGGTCAGCCGCTCGAGGAGTGGTCGTCTATATACCAGACTAGACGCCGTTTCCCTTTTCTAATGATATACGTTAATGGATCTTATTGAAACCAGCAAGAAGACAAAATTAAAAGGATAAACATCTTTCAAGTTCAAGTTCCTAGTTTGCGTCATAATGATTTTTCATTACCGCCTGCTAAAGAACTTACCTTTGTCGACTATACCAAACACAGTACGTCAACACTTCTTTACCTCGAAGTTGATGGAACCTTTCTTACATGGTCGACGAAAAGAGAGTTCGACATATAGATGTTTCGAGTATGAAGATTAGGCACTAATATAAAAGAGAATAGGACACAGAAGAATAACATGCTTTATTTGATTCCGTTTTAGAAGATAGATAGTCTCAAGTCATTCCAAAATCTCGTGCAAACTGTATAGCTTTTTCGTAAATGGTTGACCAGAAACGGGAATATCAGAGTCCAGGGCTAATGTAATTTATTAAGTTTAACCCTTTCCCAAACAATAACGACATTTGACCACTTTGTTGCAGATGGCTTTATAAAACATTGTGGGAAAAGGAGAAATTGATCGTGACGAGCAATTTTTCTTTTTCCCACAATGTTTTCTTCCCAATAAGAAGATTATTTTTCAATTTCATCACATTTTGAAATGACGTCTGCAAACTCTTTCAATTTGGGACAGCCGAAAATTTGTTGTTTGGGAAAGGATTAAAAGAACTTGACCTAGGAGATCCAATAAGCCATTGTACTCGATAAACAGTTTCGTTTGTAGTAAGCAAAGTTCACGTTAATCTATGTAACATGACTATGAAATCGTTTTCTAGTATAACTGACCATTAGGATGGGTTGGTTCTTTGAATTCTGTCCACTAACAATAGCCAACATGAGTGTAGGAGTTATCTTGGTGTATGGATAAGGTACCCTATCTCTGTTACAATTACTATTACGAATAAGCTTCCAATGGACAATCATTTTCATTTAATCTTTGGACTACACTTCACTCGTATGATCCAAGCTGTAAATGTGTTAGGATGAAATATCTGCGTCTTGATCATTCATTCGGACTAGGCTATAATAAGAATTTGCGATTGAAGGTCCAATTCTCCTTTCATCTCAATGTAAATATTTTCAATCCGGTTTTCTTCATCTCGTATTTCGCGCCGTTTATCATTTCATTTTGTACTAATGTTAGGTAACCAAGAAGGCAGGAATATAACTGATATATTGGTGAAAGCGGCAAAATGTACTCATATCTATAAGAGTACCGGTTCATGTACATTAGTCTGGGATTGCAAGAAGAAATATAGCATAAAACAATCGGGCCATGGGATAATCAGATTTGTAGACATTTTTCTTTGGATTAGCAAGATCGGATTAAAGTCATGGCCTCATAATTCGTTTGTAAAAAGATCGGTAAAGATTAAAGAGAATGCCGATTTGTAAAGTTTAAAACATATTTATCGAATCTGATTTATATCGCGGTACAATAGAAATGACATTTGGCTGTGTATACTACCTTTGATTGAAGAAGTCTTCGTGGCTTAGAGGTTTAACCTTGACCAAACGCCAAATTTTCGACTGCCTCAGATATTGAAAGAGTTTGCAGACGACATATCAAAATGTGATGAAATTGAAAAATAACCTTCTAATAGGGCAGAAATCATTGTGGGGAAAGGAGAAATTGCTCGTCAAGAGCAATTTCTCCTTTTCCCACAATGTTTCCACAGTTGCAACCAACTGGACAAATGTCGTTTTTGTATGGTAACGTGTTAAGTACAGAACTTGAAATTGCAAATCCATCTCTGCATCGTTTAAATTGACCAGCCAGTATCGACAGTGTGTGTAAGGAATCACACTTGTCCTCCTATACTATTGTGGCCAATACAAGTACTTGCAATAATGCTACAAAAGCTACGAAACGCGTTGTTGTCAATTGGAACCTGATAAGGATTCATTTTGGAAAATTAAGGGCTCCATGAAATCGACGAAAAACGAAAAATTAAGCTTCTGAGTAATTTGGAATGTCTTAGTCTTGTAGGTGTGTTCTCGTGTGTATGAGGGTTCGTAAAACATAAAGGTATCCAGACGCAAAACGGATTCGGAGATAAAACTCATGTAACAAAAGATCGATTTTTTTTTTGTTATTAAAATGTGTTTACATGTAGTTACTTGCAATATGCATTTAAAGGCACATAAAAGGATATTGGTGCTATATCAAACTGTTTTATTTGGTAAACTTTTGATCAGATTCAATTAGTTATCACCAAAATCCCCCATCAGCAAAACTTGAACGTGAAAGTCAACCAGAAATAACCCAGATTAGCAAGTTTAAGATTCAGAGTGCCAATTTCCTCACCTCCGACCTTGACAGCTGATACACAAATATTTGAACCGACCAATCAGAATTTGTCATTTTGAAATAGTAAACAAACAGGTTGTTGATAAACATGATAATTGGAGACAACTATATCTAAAGCACAAATTAACTTATTTTAATGGAGTCTTTTTAATAGGGTCTAAATGCACTGTAAATTAATTCTCATGACTTTTATGAACATAATAAGAGAACTCCATATATTTCTTCAGTAATTTATTTGTTCTTATCTCCTTTTATGTGCCTTTAAAGACTTATAATGTTTAAAACGCAAAAGTATGAGATAAATTGGGGATTTAAGTATTGGAACAGGGAATTATGTTTTCATGGGTTGATATCTGTAAGCGGAACTCTTTTATCTTCTTCAAAACAATAATTAAAGTACAACCCCACACTGTTTAAAGCCAAGCTTTGAGAGACAACTTCAAACAAAGCTTTAAAAACTCGGTTAAACAATCCTCTTACAGAGTAAATTGTGACTGGCCCAAATTTAAGCAAAACCAAACAATAAAAGTACAACATAACGAAGATGATCCTTCATAGAAAAACATTGTGACACAAGGATGAATCGCTCATGATGAGCAATTCATCCTTTAGTCACAATGGTTTTCAACAACAACAAAAACAAAAAATAAACAAAAACCCTCGGCAGCCGATGTGCCAGAGCGAGGTAAAGTGGTATAGGGACATATTAGGGGCCATTTCGAGTGCAGTCTCTACAAAGGGGTGGCTAAATCAAACCGCAAATATGTAAAGGAAGAGGGAGTGTCATGTATAGATAAATCCCAGGGGGTAAGTCGCGCCTTTCGGAAAAGCGGGCAACAGAGAGTTCTCGTTTTAACATCGTCTTAATTCATTCATTATTATATCATTCCTGGAATTGGATGCCATTGCACACTTTTGTTATATTCCTTGTCATATATAAATTATATTAACTTCATTTGAAAAACTCTATTAACACATTATTCATGAATAAAGGTAAACAAAGTTGTCACAAACAGAAAATGTACACTTTAGAGTCTGCTGCAAAGGTTATTTTAGCTATTGCTAACAAAGGTGTGTGTCTTATATTGTAATTCCTAAATATATCTATTACACACAATTACAACTCTGATCAGACTGGTTGTTGTGTACATGCTATGCTAAAGCATTCGATTTTGTGCCATTTTGCGATAAGTAGGTATAAGGGCTGAGTTAGCAAATGCTAGCAAAGGCGTGTGTCTTCTGGCGTACTTCTTATATATAGATACAGGCAGGTACAACTCTGATCAGACTGGCTGTTGTGTACATACTCTATTATCCCTTTCCAAAAGAACAAAATTTGGACTGTCCGAAATTGAAAGAGTATGCAGACGACATTTCAAAATGTGATGAAATTGAAAAATATTCTTCAGATAGAGCAGAAAAACATTGTGGGAAAAGGGAAAATTGCTCGACACGAACAATTTCTCGTCTGCCATTAAAGTATTTGGTTTAGTGCCGTTTTGCGATGAGTACGTTTATTGTGATCACGAGAGATATCGCCAAAAGTCACGACAAATAACGTAAAGGTACAAACATGTTTTTATTCAATAGCAAATATTTGAGACGTGCCAAACTGTAATGCCATTTCAGACCAACGTTAAGTTTAATTTGACACCTTCGTTAATAACGGGTTACACTCGTATCAATCCAGATGTAAAATGGTATAGTTTAAACGAATACAGGTTCTATAAGTAAAAGATAACGAATGAATATTAATGAATTATAAAAGACATAGTGTTAAACATTAATACCTAATTTCTTTTAGCAAGAGCCGAACAAAAAAGCTTGAAAATGGAACTTGAGCTGTGAAATGGTGCGATCTATTGTAATACAACTCAAGCCGTTGTTACTTGTGACGAGTAGTTCCACCTTTTGTTACAATGATTCCTTTGAGTTCTTATTGAACATACAGTTCAGAGGAATTTACCGTTTACCAAACGCCAAATTTTCGACTCTCCCAAATTATTTGCAGACGACATTTCAAAATGTGATGAAATTAAAAAATAATCATTTGATATGGCGGAAAACATTGTGGGAAAAGGAGAAACTGCTCGTTAATAGCAATTTCTCCTTTTCCCAGTGTTTTCCAGAGACTGCAACAAACTGGTCAACTGTCGTTATTGTTTGGTAATGAGTTAAAGGGGCCTCAGTTCTGGTAATTTAGAAGAAGCTTTTTCAGCTTTGAGTGGGAATGAGTTAACATAATTAATTATTCTATCTTGTAATTGGTTCAAGGATTGTTTACAAACATTGTCTCTTGAAATGTTTCCAAAAATAGTTTGTGTAACGCAATATCGGGCAACCCTTGCACTTTCCTTAAACGGCAAATATATTAATCAACCAACTTATCGAAAATAGCATTCGGCAATTCAAAGTGCATTAAAATTAGCCGATGTCCACATTTTCTTCATGAAGAGGTTATTTTATACATACTTACAAATTTACCAAAATTCATTAAAACAGCATTAAATGCTCGAAAAGGCCTACTTAGTTTTCCATGTCCAGATGTAGGTAAACATTTTCTTTCACTCTTTTTTCCCCTTAAATTACCTATTAACCTTTTTCCACGAAATTCAAAAAACATAATCATTAAATCACGTGATAGTGTTTTGTATTTGTATTTGTAAATAGTTAGTATTGTAAAATGAATATGTATATTGTACTTGTCAAATAAATCTATGTTCTGTTCTGTTCTATATTACATTGATTGTGACGAAGATTCAAGCTTATTAGATTCGCTCTCGATGACTGCTTCCTGGATACTACACCAGTACTCGCACCGAATTGAGGGTAATCCCGGCAATTTTCACCTCGCCTAACGGGGAACGAACCAGAGACAATCGGTACAGGAGGCCAACTCCAATAAGAGGTAAACTTGTCTAAACAATACAATGTATATATTTCTTTCATTTATTCCGACTTTTAATGGGTTTAACAGTTTCCATAGCCGCATGTATTTCAAATTAACAATATACTTCGGCTTTGATACACGGGATCTAAGTTGAAATATCAGTCCTTCCTTAAGATCAATGTATCCTTTTCCCACATTGTTTTCCAGAGTCGTCTGCAACAAACTGGTCAAATGTCGTTCTTGTTAGGTAACTGGTTAAACCTAAGTTACACAATATTTTCTTAATCTTCCACTGAAAGTGCGTCAATACGCATACATATGAAGAAACAAGAGAGAGTCGATTCAATTATAATGTCTAATGACATTATGACGTTGCTACGAACGACGAAAAACAATCCAAGGACAAAACCTTCGAGTTTAAAGCGTTTCCAAGTATAAAACCACCCACTTCGGATTAAAAATTCCGCTTAAAAAGCTTGAGAGAATCCTGTTCCGAGTAAGGAGTACTTTAACCACAACATACATGAAGATTGTGTTCGATTAGCCCTTGATTTCCGAGTATTTTGTTGTTTCCTAGTAAGTGACAATCAGCGGGAAGGGTTATGACGCAAGACACGGCGCAATTCATGTTTATATGGTGTAGAATGAATAATGCGTTAATTGTTAACAGTATTATAAAGAAATAAAACGACCAAAATACGAATGTATTAATGTTAATAGTGTGATGTGAATGGCTTATAATTTTTCACACTGTCCTCAATGAAAATCTCTTCGACAAGGCACCCTTTGGAAAGTGAAAGTTAGTCCTTATAGTGATGGAACCGACTTCATGCTTATGCAAACAGGCTAGATTCAGACCAGCCACCAAGTAAATTAGCGGTTGGCCCGTGATCTAACCTGTTTGCTACTCTGAGTATATTTCCTCATTAAAATTTGGCATATATTCAAGGGTTTTGGAATGTAGACGACACAAAAATCGATTTACCCAGCATTCTAAGGGTTAGTATGAACTTTAACCGAATTAGCTGATAATTGGTTTTTGTTAATGGTCTAAATTGGAGGCAAAAGCAGAAAACAGAAATGCCATAAAAGTATATAATTCTTCATGACACTGTATAGGAACCATTGGGTAAAATAGATAAATTGCTCATAAGATAGATTGCACTTGTTCAATATTTACAAAACCAACATAAGGATGTATGTTGACAATGGATTTCTCGTGACTAAGCCCCTTTCCGTCTTCAACGTTCTTCTACATCAGGCTGCATTAAGAGAATAATTTATATGAAATAAACAAAAATAAAAAAATTGAAATAATATTGTCATAAATAAATCATACTTGTCATGAGCATACTGTTCTTTTGACACACCGTTTTCAATGTTGTTAACTGGTAGGATGTTTAGCGATGTTTGTGTCAGGACAAGTGTTACTCGTAACAAAGGATTTTCATCAATAATAAGTATTATAACATTGAGCAGCATGAAAGCTATTTATCGTTTACTCCAGGAACATCTATCATTCATGATGTTTTTTAAGCTAACATTTTGTGTGAATTTAAAACTGCATTCTCTCTTATTTCAACATTGGGCAAAGCAATATTGCAAGGAAGGACTTCATTGGAATCGTCTCTCCGTTGACCACCGCGATATCACAGAAATCGCGATATCACAGAAATTCTGTTGAATACTGAAAACTACGTATTAAGGTAGATATCCCATAAGCCGCCATTTTGAAACTCATTCTTTAATCGGACAACGTCGGTCGTTCTCGGTATGCATTGGTATGGGCCGGAGCTATTCGGTTTAATGTGTTAATTTCCGGGCCCGACCGATGCAAATCGACGTAAGAGTGATGTACAAAGTGGCGGATTATAAAAAATCTATCATTAAACCCTCACTTACCATTACTATTAAACTCTTAATTCGTTGAATCTCTTCCACATTAATCTGTCATTGTCCTAACAACACCTATATTCGAAATCAAATTGAAAACAATGTACCTTTGATGGAGTAGATACAACCTCTAGTGTCGTAGCGAAAAAAAAAGGATTTGCACTTTTAAGTAATTTCTCACTTCCACCAATCCGCTTACGTTACTTGTTAATCGGACAGGTAATTTGAATAACCGAGAACTTATTGAAGCTGTTAACGGCTCTCATATAAAAAGTAATTTGAATAAATCATGCTTTTTGTCTAAGCGTTAACGTTTCTCCCGTGTGTTCGTGTTTAGATTAGTCAGTAAGGTAGGGGCGGACGATGAACTAGGTCAGTAGGTTATTGGACGTGAACAACGTCATTTCACCGTACACAACGTTACCTCCATAGTTTTACGTTATCGGGTCATACGCCTTGGACTTTTAAGATCTTGACTTCCTATTGACTTCAATGTTATATAAGGTATCTTTTAGACTCTGCTGAATTAAAAATCGTGTTTTCTACCGTCATATATATGCTGAAAGATCAAGTTGATCCATTACACTATCAAAAACCGTTATAAAATGGACACCTCAATCGTCTCATTTTTTTGACGAGCCAGTGTACTATTACCGTCCGGAAATCAGTACACAAAATGTCAAATCTATCCAATGCACCGGGGTTTATGCTCATACTTCCCTAACAAAAAGTCCTGCGATAGTGAATCAAAACAAACTGTGAGAGCATTGCCGGACTTTCATCTACATGTAAATGTATTCAGGAAAAGCATCAGTGTTCTACCAAGTCATGTCTTACTAGCAAAGCAATGCACCACTGGGTATCGCTTTACTGAACAACTTAAGAAAAAGATTTGCGTAAGTCATAACTGATAAACATGGATAGTATCTTCAATGAAAGAGACGATTCCAATGATGTGTTACTTTGCAATGTTGCTTAGCCCAATATTGAAAAAAGAGGAATTGTTGTTTCAGACTTACGCAAATCTTAAGCGTAAACTGTTTAGTAAAACGGTACCCCGGGAAGCCGTAACTCTAACTTTCTGTATGGAACTACTACAATAAGTAAGTACTTCGTAAGTGAGACCATTGTTACCTCTGTATGTAAACTGTACCGACACTTATAACAAAACGATCACAAAATTAACCCTTTCCCAAACAACAAGTTGTCGACTGTCCCAAATTGAAAGGGTTTGCAGACGACATTTTAACATGTGACGAAATTGTAAAACAATTTTCTGATGGGGTAGGCAACATTGTGGGAAAAGGAAAAATTGCTCGTTACGAGCAATTTCTCCTTTTCACACAATATTTTCTAAAGGCATCTGCAACAAAGTGGTCAAATGTCATTATTTTTGCGGGAAGGGTTAAACAGGCCTACTGAAGTCAAATTCTGTTTTGAAAACAATAAGAAAATTAGGTCAGAAGGTTATAGGAGAGCGTAAACGTCATTAATTGTTCACCCAACGTGAACGACGTCTTTTTTTCTACAGCCGTTCACGTCCCGATACGACCTTTTACAACGCATCTCAAAATTTGACATGCCTCCGGTAAATGAATTTACAAACTTTAATAAAAACAGAATTCGCTTTCACGAAAACCTTTTTTTATTGTGCTCAAAGCCGTTCAATATTAATTTAGTTATTTTACGGTTTTCCTGGATCCACCAGTTGTATGTGAATTGCCAAAGGACTCTCCCACAAAACAAGAGGTGTCGGTGGGACACGAATCCGGGACCCCCGAGTTTTAATCCACCGCCTTAACTACTGAGCCATGGAGGGCCCCATGTTCACGAGAGCAAATCTTCCATTGCTTCCTGCTATTCTAACTCGTTTAATTTGGAAGAATAAGCATGCAAACCGCGGCTTTTCGTTAAGCGTTATATTGTTGGCACTGCATACGTCTTAGGCGAACATGAATTTGAAAAACTGCGGATTAACTACACGGGTGTTACCTTTAGCTTTAGGATTTCTTTCTAGCGTTTATGAGGCATGCATCGCAGTATCAGTGAATGATATTGACGAAGTTAAACCCATATATGCTATACAATAACCTGACGTTTGTTGAAACCGTATTTAACCCATCAAGTCACAAGAGCGGAACAGTTTCGTGTCACAATTGACGTAAAACCGTTATGACTAACATATAACACATGATCTAACACGTGGCGCTTGTAAGCGCTCAACGTGACGTTAAACGTGCAAGTAACGTCTACCTAACGTGTTCCGATGGCGGGTCTATCACGTGAGAGAAAACTTCACTGTATCGTAGCCTGAATCACGTTAACCCTTTCCCAAACAATAACGACATTTGACGTGTTTGTTGCAGACTACTTTGGAAAACATTAAGGGAAAAGGAGAAATTGCTCATAATGAGCAATTGCTCCTTTTCCCACAAGGTTTTCTGCTCTATATGAAGACTATTTTTCAATTTCATCACATTTTGAAATGTCGTCTGCAAACTCTTTCATTTTGGGAGAGTCCAAAATTTGTGGTGTGGGAAAGGGTTAAATAGAGTTATTGTCACGCCACTTGCAGGCTACCTCCATCTCGAGCTACAGGTGTGTTGTACCTCGTAATACGTACAGTGTAACGTATGAACGCGTGACTTCACCCGCTTCTGCAATAGTAACTACTCGGCAATTCCCGGTAGATAAACCTCGTGTGTAGCTCATGAATACACCAAAATTACAGGGGAAATTCGGCTGTTTTTCGTCGGACAACACACTTGATTACAACATTACACACAGGGACTAAATATTAGTGTAAATACACACAAATTGATTAAATATCACAATTGATGTTTTTTTCTTTTTACTAATTTCTTTAAAGATAATCATATCAACATATCCGTCTTTCATATTTTCTTAATAGTATCTTCTCGACAATCCCCGACCGGGGATTGCCGAGAAGATACGATTGCAAACGGACATGCGCTTCTTCGCCGACATGTTGCCGGACTACTTTCAAAACCGCCTCACAATACCTCCGAGATTATTTAAAGAAATGGCCGATGTGGTAAAGCGTATGGTATAAACACGTGACTTCACCCGTTCCTGACCTATCAGTAAGACAGATACCCGTTCTATTATTATACAGTAAAATCAGAAATATAACACCCTACCATGACGCTATGCATATCATTCTTGACATAGTTTGGAATACCATTACACCTGAGGTGTATATTTCTAAGTGGCGTGAACATCACGTGGTATTAACGACACGATCATGATATTCCCATCACGCAGACTACCTGAAAGTACATGCTTGTCACAGAACGTCTCTATCCACCTGAAAAACCGTAAATCCCGCATCAAATGATGAAGATAATGTCTGTTGTCGTGGTTAGTGTAGTGTTAGTACATCTTCACTTGTTATGTTAATCTCGTGACGAACGAATGTTATTCAAAATGGTCTTGCTACGGTGGCAAAGACGTGACATTTGTGCATTTCGTTTTTATCTCATTATTACTGGATACTAGTTCTTTATAACGTGACCAATAACGTGCTATGACGGTTTAGCCAACTGAAATATCTCTTTATGACAAATTAATCCCTTGTATATAACGTCTTAACTAGTTCGTTACTACAACTTAGTAACCCGTTATATAACGCTTTAATATATCGATATAACGCATTACCCAGATGACTTAACCACCTCGTTGTTGTCTTTATATCTAGATGAAACGAATTGAAATCTCGTAACAACAAAATAAAGAAAACACATCAGGGCTTTTTTCCATGAATTGGGAAGAGGACCAAACCTGTTGACTTTGGGAAATTTTATCGCTGAAATTGCTGAATTGGGAAGCCAAAAAGATTGCATAACTTTTTTGGGAAAACTGCATGATTTTAAAGACATTTCCAATTTGGAAGTAGCCTTTTAAAGGCCCCTGTTATATAACGTGAAAAAGCCCTACACACACATATCGTCTTGGTTCAATCATAATTCCCACTAAAGCGGTCTTTTTTTTTCCACATACGGCCTGTGAGTAAATGGTATTCATGTAAAAAGATATCACTATATCATCTATGCAATGTAGTTCATTTGAAATCGCGAGTATCTGTTACATATCTCTGAACTATAATGTAAGATTTCAAAAATTTGATACTTTTGCATTTGATAGAGATTTTGACATGTCTCAAGTATCCAGCTTAGAATAACCACATGGTTTGGTAGCACTTTGGCCCAGAAGGTATTTTGATACTGATGGGACTTCACAATCTTTTAATTGACAATAATAAAGATTGACAAAACTATGTTTACCACTTTAAAAAGTTTCGTCGTATGTTAGGCCTTACACAAAAACAATAACAAATGTGCGATCATAGGGACCGACAAACGTATCCAACAAATGACAAAAGATACACTCAATGATGATAAAAAGGGCGGGAAACGCGACTTAATTGTCAAAAGCAATTCGACTTCAAGTGTAACTGGCAAGTGCATTGTACTTTCTTTGCATGGCAAAATGACATAAAGGCAAAATGGCTCAGTCCATCCGGTGAAATAATCCAAATAGCCGTTTGCAGGGGATAAGGAATATTAAAACTACATTGTCATGTGGTAGTGTTGAGTCTGGTCTCTTACTCGCTTCGTTACTTACAACAATGCTGACTCCCTCAATAAATCATGAAACTGGCATCAATTATTTAAGTTCAATACAGATCCACGCATCACCGGCATATCTATTGTCATTTTGAATGAAACATGTGTGCATTCATGAAATGGGCAAGTCACCACGAAAGTCGACTAGTTGTCCTCGTGCCATTTTTACAAACCGGCTTATATAAGCATCGTGAAGAGACCATGGTACCGTTTTACTAAGCAACTTAAGGAAAATATTTGCGAAAGTCATAACTGATGCACATGGATAGTGTCTTCAATGCAAGTACAATATTGCAATGTCACACGTCAATGATGTGTTACATTGCAATATTGCTTTGCCAAATATTGAAATAAGAGGAACTGTTGTTTTAGACTTACGCAAATCTAAAGCGTAAACTCTTTAGTAAAACGGTACCCATGTCTCTATAGTGTTAAAAAGAAATATATAATCTTGATGCTGGCACGTCCACGTCAACCATCTCGTTCATGCTTAATTGACCAAAATAAGACGCAAATATTAATTATAATTATTAATGTTTACCAACGTGTCAAATGTGATGTTTGACAATATATCTGTGCTTTGAAAACAAACAGCATGGCTCTAATAAATATTCGTCATACTCTCCACTGCACCTTGGTTCAAATGATGTGTTAATTGATGCTATTGCTTAACTTTGTGTCGTCTGCTTTCCAAAACCTTAAATTTCTGTATCATTTTGTTGAAAAAAGATACTCAGACACGGCAGAGTAGCAAACAGGAAAGATCACAGGCTAGCCGCCAATTTACATTTAACCTGTTTGCATAAGCATGATGTCTATTCCAGAACTATAAGTGTCAAGTCCTTTAAAACAAAATCACGGTATCAACCACTGTCACTCTGTCGGACAGTCCATTGTTAACCCATCAACACACATATCTCAAACAATATTGCCGCTTTTCACATGGACCAACAGCCGTTGTATTGTTAATAAAACTTGAGTCCGGACCTGCCTACCGCATTTACGTCATCAACTTATTGAATTTCCGTGAAATCAATTAGTCGCTTTTCCGTTTGACAATAGGCCCACTTCCCATTTTACCCCTATATGCCTATACTACACCAACAATGTGTCCCTTTTGTTTGTTGGTTTGGATTTAAGCTGCTTGTTCACAGATGTAAGAAAACTTGGACATTGATTTTACTCCTTTTAAACTCCGGTCTGCTATTGTAAGGAATGATCAAGCCTGAAAACCTTTACCTGTAGCCTGAGTTAAACATCTTTAATATGAAAAAAAGAAGTAAATCATTAAATATCAAAGCCTGAAATCAGGACCACGCCTGAAAGCTGTGTAGCAGCTGTACTGTTGCAGGAGAGGTACTTAAGAATAGAGGTTGGAAGTACAATGACTTTGTACTTAAGTAAATAGAGCCTGTATACAATGAATGAATAGGTAGTTAGATCCAAAAGCGTTGCGGTGGTTTTGAGCTCCATTGCATAACGTCAGTATATACGAGATATTGACGTATTTGAATCAAGTTTGTGTCCGGTAGCGTTTCATAAAATGCTTAACCACAAAAATGCACTGTTTTTGTGGCATTTCATTTCAACTTGCAAATTGTCTCATGTGTGAACAAATAACTCAACAGTCATTACAGCACCATTTAGTAACGGTCAGCTCAAATAGCTATGCTCCTGGGTACCGGTTTACTGAACAACTTAAATAGAATATTTGCGTAAGTCATAACAGATACACATAGATAGAACCTTCAATGAAAGTACAATATTGCAATATGACACGTCATTGGAAGCATCTCGGAAAGACAATTCCAATGATGTGTTACTTTGCAATATTGCTTCGCCCAATATCAAAATAAGAGGAAGTGTTGTTTTAGACTTACGCAAAGCTTAACCGTAAACTGTTTGGTATTCATACAGGAGTACTACAAACTTCTTTCCAAACTGTAAAATGCTTTCCAACAAGGATGATATTGATGGATATAAAAGAGAAATAAATTGAGTCATTTTAAACTTGGCTGCAATTTAAATAGATACAACTTTACGGGCGACTTGGTTAAAACACATTTAGACAAAAAGAAAACTTGCTCATGAAAACCAAAAAGATGGAAGCCTACATTCAGCACAAGCACACGTATCCAGGAAGCTGAATCAAGAGTGTTCAATCCTAGTAGAACGAACAAATTTCATGGTTTGATGTAAAATAAGTTTCTAAACTACGGTGTTAACCCTTTACCATAATCCAGAAAACATAATTGGAAAAGGAGAATTGCTCGTTTTCCAAAGTCCTCTGCAACAAACTGGTCGTTATTGTTTGGTAATGGGTTAAAACTAAAGCGTAAGGAAAAGACAAGAGAAATTAGGGACATGTCATGAAAATATTTCTGGTAAGCCAAAAAACAAAAATAGATGCTGTAACGAGCAATGTCTCCTTTTATCAACAATATTGCCAAGTTGTCGGACGCGCGCACAAAACTAAGACGTCAATTTGGTGAAGAAATAAAATTGTTGTAATTCCGCTTCCGACAGTCTACACAGCTTATAGCCTGACAGGCCAATTAATCACACGTGTATTTTCTGTGAATCACGAGTTTGATGCAAATGAATGTCATGCACAACGTTATATATTATAAACTGTTGAACATTGTTCTTTTGTCCCTCTTAAAATGTCTTTATTGTAATATAAGACCCCTTTTGTACATATCCAATTACGCATTACATTAAGTGGATATTGCTGTCTAAAAACACCTACTTCAAATTGTCAAGGGCATCTATTCAATTCAGTTATTTTATATCTTGTAAACCACCTTTTTTTAAAACAACAACAACAGCAAACTCTTAAGGATTTCAAAGTGTATATTGACGGGGAGTAATTTTGGCTTTGGTCACGACATTCTTTTCCATATGTCACAAAGCAAACACTTCTGCAAAGCGAAAACTGTCACTTTGCAATTGGAACAATTCGAATTTTCGGATAATGGCTTGAACATGTGGCATTTACAATGATGTTGTATGTCTGTGGTTGCGATGTGACATGTGTGGTTGGCAAGTCATCTTTCTCACTGAATTGACCTGCGGTCAGTGTAAAATGTAATAAGAGACTTGTAATAATAACCATCACAATACATTTAATATTTTACCCATTACCAAACAATAACGGCATTTAACCAATTTGATGCAGACCACTCTGAAAAAAAAGCATTGTGGGAAAAGGAGAAATTGCTCGTGACAATGTTTTCTTCCCTATCAGAAGATTGTTTTTCAATTTCATCCCATTTCAAAATGTCGTCTGCAATCTCTTTGAATTTGGGACAGTCGAAAATTTGACGTTTGGTAAACGGTTAACAAACGCATGCCTCACCTGGCTGTGCCCAAAAGCGGACGATATTCTTTTTTTAACAAAGGGATGATATAAATGTGGAAAACTAAGCTTAGTTTTAACCACCATTTTTATATCCTTGCTTTATTGTAATAAAAAAAGTTTGTAAAATGTTCCCACCTATGCCAGATGTAGCGCACGTAGCAACTAACAGGTAAAGCTTATGTGAACGCGTCAACTAGCTCCTAAGGTACCGTCATAGGTAATCACGTAAGAGACACATGTATAGTATTCACGAACAGCTTTTCCAATATTTAATTTTCGTCTTCACGTAGCGGTGTTTATGAATGCATCGTCATCATATGAGCCGTAGCAAAAGAGTCGTAACTACAGTAGTCGTATCAGCAGGAGTCGTCACAGCAGAAATCATCAAAACATGAATCGTCACAGCACATATCGACAACGCATGGGTTCGTCGTTTTATTATCGGATCCTAAACCACAGTGGCGGTTTATTTTTCTTAATAGGTTCCATTTCGAATGCACCGTGTGCAAATCTTGAAGGACATATTTTGTGTATATTTTGTTATAGTTTAATCATAAGTGACCTTCACGTGTGTATCATATCTTAACCCTTAAAGAGCTGGAACCGACTTGATGCTTATACAAACAGGTTAGATCCAGACCAGCCACCAAGCAAATTGGCGGCTTTTTCATTTTCTTTTGGTTATTTTGTCTTTACTAAGATACACATTATCATACGCTTTCTTTTAATTCATTCAATGATATTGAATTTGTAGACGCATGATTAGCCATGAGAAAGTTTAGGAACATTTATTCTTAGACCGGTTCTCATCTGAAGTTGGCCCCCCCAATGTTGAAAACCCTCCTACGCCTATGGATAGTGTAGATTAAAGTATATTTAAAGTTCACTGTTGCTTATACATGGAGTTTAACGTCGTGTCAACAGTATTGGGCTCAATCGGAACTACTCGGGTATTTCCGTGAGCTGTGAAATACACCTCGGATATAAGTGTAGGGTTACAATTTTTCGGGTAAATCGGCATCCGGCAATTAACACATTTTCTTAGCGTGCACGTTAAGTAGTTCAATGTGTATGGAAGTGTTGGACATCCTTTTTAAATCATTTTTTATCAGTAACTCATACCAAATGGCGAAATTGTTGTTGTGACATGTATAGTTGTTTCCTCAATCAAATTTAACGACTTTTTAGATTTCACATTTAAGATCTATTTTTAAAAACGAAAGTAAAGTGACGTCATTCTCGCGGGAAACAATATGGCGTCATCCCTATTATTTCAGAGGTGTTTTCATTGGATAAACCCGATTTGTTCAGATTGTATTGGGCTATTTTACGGCTTTCCTAAACATCAAAGTGGGCAGGGCTCACATGTTTAAGTGCTGTAGGTATACGACAATAGATTTGGCCAATCATCGGGTTCATTAAATGAAAACTTAATTTAAAGATTAAGGAAATACTCGAGAAGTTACAATTTATCTTTGGGTGGCCGCATTCGGGTTTCAAACTGAGAGCGCATGAGGCGCCAAAGCGAGGCTCCCTTTGTAAAAGCAGGATATAAATATAATCAAGAATAGGGGAGAGGATGGCCTGGCCCATTTCAGCATCTAACGAAAAACAAGTTGTTGTCATTCTGTCATCTGTCCTGTTTGATTAATTCTCTTTTTGCGCCATCAACATTAAGTACCAAATAACATCCCATAAATATGACGATAAATTTCACTATCAGTTATTCTGGTAAACAGTTCTTTTTAATAAGACATTTTCATTTCCACTAAAACCTGTACATAAAAAGGTAATTTCTTAGACTGCACTAATTCTTGAGGTCTTACTGTATTCTATGCATTTATGATACTTATAGATCGAATTGGCTGAATATAAATCATTTATCCAAGTATGTAATATTTCTCTGTCTTCATAAGTAAAGTTGACAAATACAATAGCTCTATAACGGTCTTATCATTAAATGACGTTTTATTTCTTATCCCAATATTATCAACGCACGTCATATACAAATTAAACACTGAACCCTTATCGTTACGAAGTTTATGTTATCAATTTCCCCAGTAATTTCCTAACGTTCCAAACAATTGGGATACTCAAAATTGTGGGGAATGTTTGGAAACTTCTTGGGTAAGTACAAACATGAATGCAAATCAGTTCGCTCGTACTGGAAACAAAATGGGCCCTTCAAAGGTTTGCCGACCTGATTTATTTAATATCGTGTTAATGCGTTCGATGGACGTATTGTATGCTGAAGAAAGGGGGTGTCACATCTGTTACATAAAACATCGTCATACCATAAAGTGCATGGCAAGTGGGTGGGGAATTTTACCGATAACCCCCCAAACAAATATGGAATGGCCCAAAATGCATACATCATCTCGAGGGTTCAGTGCAAGACTATAGATAGTAAAGTGGTAGAGCGTCGGCCTCTAGTACCGAGAGGCTCGGGTTCGATCTCCGGTAGCGGCGAGGTGAAAATGCCGGGGCTACTCCACAAATTGGCGTGATTACTAGTTATGTATCCAGGTAGCAGAATTAAAGGTAATTATTCCTATTTGTTATTTCACAATTAAAGAAACAAAAGTTAAGTCTTAACTTTTATGAAGCAACCATGTTTGTAAGGTATTAAACACCATGTTAAAAGTTCCTCTGTTTGTAAAGTGTCTAACGCCGTATCAACAATTGTTGGGTTATACAGTGGCTTTCCTTGACCGATCAGTACTAGGCTAAGACCTCATTTTGAAAAAGAAAAGAGAAACCATTAGGAAAAAAGAATAAATTGCTCATTGTGAGCAATTTATTCTTTTGTCCTAATGGTTTCCACCCAGGCTCATAGAGACAATGTATCTCATTCTTACCATTAAAATCATATACATGTGCTTCCAATTAAGACCATCCAGTAACTCCCCTGTGGAGAATTTGTTATAGACAATGAAAGTAGATGGTTCGTCTCCCAAGCTTGTATTGTGGGCCATATTCGATCAAATTGCTCTACCACACTATCAATCACGCATGTTATGGCGTATTTACTACTCTTTAATCCAGATATTATTAATGTCATAAATGATGATAAATCATGATATAGCCCCCCCCCCCCTTTGTTAGACACATACATCACCGCCAAAAAATACAACAACAACTACGCAAAAATACCTAGTCACCTATAGCAAACTCAGTTTGAAAATCTCATAAATTCACTTCATTATTGATCGGCGTTTTCAAAGAATTTCGTTTTGAACCATGACAAGCATGTCATTTAGTGCACATACATCTCTGACTCAACAAAATGATCAAAACAAATATAGCACGAATGAAAATGGGGAATCGGCTTATCACTAGTATGAAACTTCTTGACAATAGTATTTATCAATATATAACTGAACACTAAACTGGACCTTCACGTTGACAAATAAATGCCAATTACTATAACAACTGTGCAAGCCTTTTCTTATCGTCCATCAGTCACAATGGTTTCGATACACAATTTCAAGGAGAAACGTTTGTCACGAATAATTTTTCCTGTCACGATGATAAGTGCACATGATCTGAAGGAGGAATGTTCATCACGAACAATTCGACCTTAGGTCACGATACAGAAATTCTGCAAGAAATATTCGCCACGACCAATTTTATCTCTATGTCACAATGGTTTCTAGTAGAAACTTTCTGCCCAATATCTCAGCGAGAAATGTTCATTTTTTACCTTTTATAAATATCATATTTTATTTCTTTCGTTTTTATTTGTTGAAGTAACGGTCTGAACCCTTATAGTGCTGGAAACCGACTTCATGCTTATGTAAACAGGTTTGATCACAGGCCAGCCGCCAATTTACTTGGCGACTGGCCTGAATCTAACCTGTTTGCTAATCTGAGTATCTATACTCAATAAAATTAAGCAGACACTAAGGTTTGGGAAAGCAGACGACACAAACATCTATTTTTAGAAAATTATCCAGCATTCTAGAGGTTAATTGACCTTACGACAGACTTTGATTGACAGCTGGAACTGACCAATCAGCGAACACTTCGGTTGCTATCCGCCATTTTCTCCGACACGCTGTGCGACTCCGTCAACACATACCACTATTGTGCTGTGATTTTTCTTCGTCAATACTGCTTAATATATTGTTTAAGTACTTATTATAGAGAAATTATGTATAAGGAGAGGCTTGTGGGTGAAGTAGAGTTTATCCCGTTTCCAAAATCTGTCACATATATTGTGAAATGACTTAGAACTACACGCAATTAGTAAATATATGCAAACAGTTAATCTATAAAACGATGTAAAGAATAGAAGTATGAACTATTATTTTCTTTCTTTTTGCTTTCACATGTTGGTAATTTTTTATTTTTGTCTTTTATCTTCGTTTGGAAATGAAAAATTGTTGTTTTTAAAAAACGGAATTGACACATAATGACGAATGTTATTAGTTTCTTTTGATAATGAAACAAATGTTAACTAAAAATACAATATTGATCGATAATGTTTTGAGAGGACATGGTTTCCAGTTGGATATATACAAATTCTTCAAATTGGATTTTAATTAATTGATTTTGTTTTTAAATGGACCCTAAGAGCACCTTAAACAATTAATTAACTTTCTTACTATAGCCCATCAATCCAATCCACCTACCTGTAATGATCGATTTATCGTATCCAAATTTAAAAGCTATTAAAAACAAAACAAATCCCTAGCTCCTTGTTGCAACTTTATCCGACTACCTTAAAGAATCTAATGTTGCTGTAATATGTTGTAAAACACACTCTTGGTAGCCAGTGGTTGATTACAAAGACCGCCGATCGGCTAAACAATAAAGGGTTTGTGACTTGACCATAAAGTGCAATTGTGTCAGATTAATGTTAATTAGCGTCGAAACCCTTAATCCTTTTTAACAATCAAGGTTTGTTAACCCTTTACCAAACAATAACTACACTTGACTATTTTGTTACAGACAACTAGGGAAATATTGTGGGAAAAGGAGAAATTGATTTAAAAGAGCAAGTTATCCTTTTCCAACAATATGGTCTGCCCTATCAGAAAAGTATTAATTCATCATCTTCAATCAAATGACGTCTGTAAACTTTTTAAATTTTGAACAATTGAAAATATTTCGTTTGGTAAAATGACCCTGAGTATGTAATCAAGTAGCAAAAAACCGACAATCATCCATTGAGTAGCATACAAAAGATTATGTTCGAAAGTCTTGATTATTAACTTATTTGACAACAAAATAGTGATTGTTCCTATCAGCAATTGTTTAACACCATAATCTCAACATGACCAACACTATTATACCATTTTCAACATGACAAAATTGGTAGGTCTGCGTTTTGAATCATTCAGGATATACTCCGATTTAGTAAAATAAAAATCTAAACCGTTTAAGAATCAAAATGAGATAATTTTGTTCGTAACCTGCAAATACTGCAAATTAACTGTTTTGAAGTAGTATGAAATACGGTCATTTTGAAGGTCCGGTCGAACCAGTGCCGAACGGACCAATGTCGTTCGGATCCGAGTCTGATCGGACTTTGGACGGATCGTGTTTGGTGCCGATCGGACCCCACACTGCTGGGGTAAAACACTCCCCCAACGCCATAGAGATATATAACAGAGCTGTTATAAATGTCTCTGCTAACGCTCAAAATATACCATCTTCTTTACAAATTGTCATGCTATGTACATATTATCCAGCAATAAAGGCAGGTGCTTATTTTGTAGGAATATTTCCGATTTCAAATAAGAATATCCGAAATCATCGGCAATATCAAAGAGGGATCCTAGTTTGTGCATTGACGCTATTTCACTCAGAATGTCGGAGAAAATTAGAGTGACCTCCCCTATTTACGGTGGGCGTGGTTAACTGCTCTGTGTCGTAAGGTCAATTATAGAGAAAGCCGTTATCAAACAAGTGACTAAGTAAACATCGTACGATGATAAGAAATAGAACGGTAGTGGATCTGCGCAATGAAATTCCCCGGATGTCAATCAGTGTGCCTCGAGCAGTCTATCTTTTTCAGTTTCCCATATTAGCACTGTTAAAGCATGACAATACGGTTCGAAGAGCCTATACTGTTCAGTTTTTGATGATACAAATCGTCAAAACATAGATGGTTATGACATAATAGTAGACTTTTAAAGGTATCCTGTTACAATGACAACCTGCAAATGATTTTAACCAATACCTCAATTATTTTCTATTCTTTTTTTATCTATTATCATTTAATTATATTATAGTATTTTTTGTATTACTTGCAGTTGGCAGATTCTACTTCCTTTTCTTCAATTTATTCAATCAAAAAAGGGGGTGGGGAATTTTTTCGTTTTTTGTTTCATTCAAAACGTTTGCACCTCTTTCTCGGACTTGGCTCTACGGTTTACGCCGGACATATGAATTAATGTCGGAACCTATCAGTTATTTGTGTGGAAAGAAAATCTTATGCTGTACTGATTTTGAAATACCAATCAAGCGACATTAGTACACTGACCGTCGTTTTAAATCTGAAAATTGTTGAAAGGGACATTAAAACTCCCGATAACAACCATCTTACTCACTCTATCACCTGTGATATATGGGTCATTGCCTAATCGTTAGAAGTCAATCAGGTGCGGACTTCTTGACAAGCCCAGGTTTGATATCGTAAATTTCACCATATCTGTCATCTAGGTAGCCAATCGTAGGCCACCGAATTATATAAACACATATCAATATTTCTCGTAATGCAGGCATACATATGTTACCTCAGAGAAATCGAGTGGATAAAGAGAAAAGGAATCACAGCCTGTCTCTAAGAAATCGAGGAAATAATAACAAGAAATCCATCATATTGTTAGATGATGGTTAGTTAAGTTCGATAAGTATGAACGGCTTTTCTGCTTTGTCGCAATGTTTTACCCAAATTTTACCGTTTTGGTACATGAAAGAGGCCTAAGCCTGTGACTGCTATGGCTTTCCTGGATGCACCAGTACTGGGCTGGGGCTTTGAAGGGACTTGCCAAAGGTCATCACTCCCACGAAACAAGCGGTGTCGGTGGGGCCCGAATCCGGGACCCCCGAGGTCTGAGTTTGCCACCTTAACCACTGAGCCGTTCAAATGTCTGCTGAAAATCCCTTTTACCAAACACCAAATGTTCGACTGTCCCAAATTGAAAGAGCTAACAGACGACGTTTCAAAATGTGATGAAATTGAAAAAGTCTTCTGATGGGTCAGAAAACTATGTTGAAAAGGAGAAATTGCTCGTAAAGAGCAATTTCTCCTTTTCCAATAATGTTTTCCAAATCGTCTGCAACAAACTGGTTAAATGTCGTCAGAGTTTGGTAAAGGTTTAACCAAAGTCCTCTCTATTAGAGAAAGGGTTGGTAGGTAAATGTGTCGTCGAAGCCACGAATTTCTATATATGGGATAAGTTCAGGTTTAAGGAAGGGCTTTATTTACAAACACTAAATGACTGATAAGAGACCTTTTATTGGCCAGACGTGTTTAGATATATATACAATTTATCGCAGCTTTATCGCAGCACCCATTGATTCTAAAACCATTTATTCGATTTGTTAGGTCGATCTAGCCAACCCGAAAGCATCGACAGAGGACAGAATTAGATTTTCATCAAATTGTCCTGGTAAAATTCTATTCTCTTCCCTCTATTCCTTCTTATTCTCTTCATTATTCTTTATCTACTTCTTCAAACCTCTTCCTGTTCAACATTTCTTGTCGGAAAATCCCCAAAGATTTGTAGGGGAAGTGAACTTAATTAATATATAAGGAACTTGTAAACATTAACACTTAGAATGCTGTGCTATGTTCTAAAATTAGATTTTTGTATTGTCTGTTTTCCAAAACCTGAAATATCTGCTTAAAGTTGTTGTGGAAAGATAATATGAGTAGCAAACAGGTAAGATCACAGGTCAGCCGCCAATTAACCTGTTTGCAAAAGCATGAAGCTGGTTCCAGCACTATTAAACGATAAAAGAAAAGTTGACTGCCGACTAAGAATTTCCTTCCGTTTAGGCGACATGACAAAAGATTAAATATTAATCATTATGTTTATGTTACAGGGGAACACATAACAAACCGCAATGGGATACTAATCAAACGTGATAAGTAAAACACCAAAAAACGCCACCTGCTGAAATCCCCAATGTATGTAGAAAATAGAGACGAGTGTGTTAGCTTTTAAACGTTTAAAGTTTAAACTTATATATTTTACATCGTTTGTGACGGAAGCTTGAAGCTTTTTAAGTTCACTCTCAATGACTGCTACCTGGTTACTAAACCAGTACAAACGCGGGTTAGTTGGTCAATCCCGGCAATCTTCACCTTGTCTTACGGGGATCGAACCCGGAACCCTCGGTACAAGAAGCCGACTCACTACCACTGCACATCTGTCGCTTAACTGGATAATACAGACATATTCGAAAAAGTATTGTTATAAAACCGAATATTTGCTCGTTTTGATAAATATAAATATAACATAAGCTCAAATAAGAACACCTCTTTTTATTACAAACATATTCGCCTGTAGCAATTGGATATGAATTTTATATTATAGGCATGAGGTCTACATTACGAAATAAAGGAATGTCATCTTCATTGCTTCAAGACGTGTAACACGGCAGATAATCGTTAGAATTGCTGAAAACATTATTAACCCATTACCGAACAATAACGATAACCACTTTGTTGCAGATGACCATGGAAAAAATTTCGGGCAAAGAAAAAATTGCTCGTAACGAGCAATTTTTCCTTTTCCCACAATGCTTTCTGAATTATCAGAAGATTATTCTCCAACTTCATCACATTTTGAAATGTCGTCTGCAAACTCTTTCAATTTGGGACAGTCGAAAATGTGTTGTTTGGGAAAGGGTTAAACACCAAACACACAGGATGAACAGGCAGGCAGTTCGTATACTTCTCTATGTTCTATTTTCCACGGGTTCATTCACGATTTAAAAATTATGGGTGTCACAAACGACCCAAACGTAAATATAGAACGCCTATCCCACTATTTCGAAATCGTTTCGGTTAAGATTTCGAATTTACGTACTAAATTACATTCACAACCACGAAATGTAGACGCGGTCATGAATTATGACAACTCCCTTTGTACACTGTATTCAAATAAATACGAAATCAAATTCGTTTTAAATTCCTGTTCGATTGGTTGGATACTGCTTTCAGTATTATATTGCGGTATAGTAGGTAGGTAGGTAAATAGGTAGATAGGAAGAAGGATGGGTAGGTAGAAAGATGGGTAGGTAGATAGAAAGAAAGAAAGGTAGAAAGAAAAGATAGAAAGAAAAGATAGAAAGAAAAAATAGATCGATCGATCGATCGATCGAAAGATAGATAGATAGATAAATGTTATATATATATCGTTTATCAATCATCTTAAATATCCCCATTCTCATGGTAACAATAACGCACCGACATCATGTGATTAAGGAAACCATTGTGACAAAAGGAGAAATTGCTCGTGACGAACAATTTCTCCTTTCGTCACTATGGTTTATGTCACGTATCACACATAGAAAAATCATAGTTCATACTTTAACCCTTTCTCAAACAACACATTTTCGACTGTCCCAAATTGAAAAAGTATTCAGACGACATATGAAAAAGTGATGAAATTGGAAAATTATCTTCCGATAGGGCAGAAAACATTGTGGGAAAAGGAGAAATTGCTCGTTACGAGCAAATTCTCCTTTTCCCTCAATGTTTTCTAAAGTCGTCGGCAACAAAGTCCTCAAATGTCGTTATTGTTTGGGAAAGGGTTAATTGACTACGTTGATTCATACGTAACAATGGCTTTAAAGTAACAAATGTGTGAACATCTATCAAGGCAAGAATACTTCTCGAATATTGGATGAGGAAGACACCATGTGACCATTCATCAGATTGTGTGACAATTCATCAGAAATTAAAAACAACAACAACAACAACAACAACACAATAACACAACGCTAAATACGAAATTCAAAAATTCATCATTGTTACAAACACCAATCAATAATCATCAACTTTCACGCTTTAAAGGTCGTATTATCCATAAATTATGTCTGAGAATTAATTATTTACGCATTTGACCTCAGAGGGCGAATCCAGTTAAATCCAGTTCAACAAGATCGTCATGAATCGATATTCCGTAGACACACTACGTGGCAGACGTTTTAACCAAGCCCTCCTCACCCATACACCTATTGAAAGTGACAGCAGACGACTTAAACCATTACCCTGAAACACTAACGACATCTGACCTGGGTGTTGCAGACGACTCTGAAAAACAATGTGGGAAAAGGACACGCGAAATTTTCGACTGTTACAAATTGAAAGAGTTTGCAGACGACATTTCAAAATGTAATGCAATTGAAAAATAATCTTCTGATAGAGCAGAAAACATAGAGGGAAAAGGAGAAATTGCTCGTTTTAAGAGCAATTTCTCCTTTTCCCGTAATGTTTTCCAGAGTCGTCTGCAACAAACTGATTAAATGTCGTTATTGTTTGCTAATGGGTTAGAAGAGCGATATTGACTGTGCCAGTACGCATATTTCACCGAACATTTATTCAAAATAACCGATCCCATATTATTCCTGTACCTGATGATGGGTAGGGGTGTTTGAAAATGGCCGTTGAATGAAAATGGCGCCGAAAATATCATGGACCAGCTGCATGGCCCCTTACAACTACAAGACAGTTTCACAGCGAAATGATTTATAACACATTTTACCAAAGAGTTGACAACACTATATAAAACACAAGCATCAAACATTTCAGCAGCAATACAGATTTTTTTCCTTCTTTCAAAATGTGTCCTTATCTATCGAAAGTAGATAGTTTTCCTACCTAATGAAGAAAGCAAAGGTTTTCTTTTTCTTTTCTTTTAGAAAACGTCTTGATTTATTACCTCAAAGGGGTAATGATACAATGGAAACATAATTTTTTAACCAAATGAATGTTTATGATAAACGAAGTATGATTCAACCATATCGATATCATGAATAAACACATCATTTCTAACAATAACTATAGAAAGTAGAACATATCAACACGTTCTATGTCGTCTCGCATTGAAAGAATTAAGCAGACGAACATTAACATGATCGAAACCATAGCAGCAATTTTCCTGCCTCTTTTTTGCGAGAATAGTTTCTCTATCATAAACAGAAATGACCCCTAGGTCTAATTTATTTAAAGTTTTAGTTCAAAATCCGTTTAATTGGTCTAAGCAAAACTTCTTATTTTCATCTAATGCAAACCATCAATTGCGATGTTGATATAAAGCTAAGAATTTTAAACATGTTTTGGTGTATTCTATAATAGTAAAAACAGTGTTCTAAAAGTCATCTATGCATAAATACTTAAATAATGCCTATTCAAAAATCATATGCCGATCCAGGGCGTTATTTTGAAAATCTGTTATGTCTTATATAGATATGCGAATGTTTTATAGTAAGGGAGTAAGGAGAGAAAGTCGGGACTTAACCCAGTAATATGGGCGGGTCAGGTAGTATTCAATATGTAACCGCCACATGACTGTTTTCCCATTGACGTCATTCAGGTTGTATATAGTAACGATCAAATTCACTATTACAAACTTCGACTCTCAAAGCCGATTTTATTGACCGGGTCAGAAAAAATTCCACTAGCTTGAATGTATATGTCGATTTTCCAATACGAAATTTTAGAAGTATTCAAGGTATTTTTCGCGTTGAAACACGCTTAAAATTTGAAACGCGTTTTGTGTACAAAACAAACTGGTTTGTTGACATTTTCCGCCATATTGCCATAAGCATACCACGTGGCCACCATCTCCAAGGAAATCACGTGAAACTACGAATTTGATTGGTTAATATTCCCGCTCTCTCATGCAGGCATTCCATTCATCTCATCAACATATGGGTTATTCAAGGGGAAATCTCCTAGAGAACAGTTGCATCATCATCCATATACCTTGTCATTTAATACCCTAAAACTATGTTTTATTCGTAATAAACGGTTACTTGTGTGTTCAAAGTTATTCTTAAAAGAATATTTGGAACATTTTCTGTCAACATAAGGTTTTCATTAAAAGGCTAACACATTTTGAATATATTTAAACGAGAATGATTTCCTTTAGGAGCCCCTTCGTTGTACGTCATATGAGAGTCAATGGATATCAAACCTGGCGCGAACAGTTTTCTGGCCGATTGCCAACTAGTTTGTAGGCCTCCAGGGAGAGTCTATTTATAGAATTACGAAGCGAGTACTGCGCAGATCATAACAAACGGGTTTTAAATCGGTATAACAAGCTCAAAATAGGAGAAATTCGGTCCAAATTTTAACAGTAACATCTAGCAATGTTATATTCTTATTTTCCTACAATAGTTGATTCTAAAATGATATTAGATTCGTCTTGTCTTTATGTTCTGAATCCCCGCTTCAATAATGGACTCGCGCTCTGACCCAGACAGGATCGATTTTTGGACGAGAGCCAAGTTAGCTATACAACTATCGGTATAAACTGTGTGTACAAACTCAAACGATTCAGACTTGTGTTAACAACGGCGTAGTGAATACGACATAGAGATTCTTACAGTTCTTACTAATTGGCAATTACGGACACTTAATCTGATCTAAGTTCAGTGAAAAACTACTTTCCAGACAGAGTGATTTGGACTTATTACTATCATCATATAAATCGAATAGATTTATTCATTTGTGAATTAAAGACTAAATCAGTCTGTTACCACGTGGACATTTTCAAAACAAGACTTGTAGATTATGGCAATGTTTCCAAATGCTATCAAAGGATCTATGCCGTACTTAAACGGAAAACAAAACGGACAATTGAAAAACAGCAGACGTTCGAAACCTCACGTTAACGGGGGAAAACTTCATAGTAAAGGTGAAAACCGTAGACATATGTTGTCCGCCACGCAGAAGATCTACCAGGTTACCCTGAAGGACAAAAGGGGTCAGACCTACAAGTGTATTGTGAAGGCAGACGGCACGAAATCGTTACCCGAACTCTGTGAATCCAAACTGAAGTTATCATCAACCCACATGTCGATGCCAGACTTGGGCGGATTTGCCAGTCCGTCTAAACAGAGGAAAATTCTCGCCGAGAAACTCGAAGCCATAAACAGTGTTTCTGAAGATGGTGAGAACTTCTCCACTTCTTTGGACTTACGAAACTGCGGCAAGAAGGAAGGTTTGTTTAGTGCCTTCATCCGTATTATCAAAGAGAAAATGGGCAAAAGTGAGAAGGACGTCTCGAAAAAGTCCAGCAAATCGAACGGCAAATCAAAACGAAAGCCTCGCGACTTGACGCAGAGAAAACGTCAAAGAACGGTATCGGCCATGTCTAACCTGGACCCTATCGAGGAGTCGCCAAACGAGCATGAATTTGAAGGTGGAGATGAAGATAACGATTCGTATACCCACTTCAGTACGGGTGGCTCATCCGATACCGACTCTTCCAGTGTGGCTTCCTCAGTCAGCTCAGTCAGTTGTACGATAGAACCGCTCCACAACGGCATCAACGATTCCTGATGAAGGTTTCCGGTGTTTTTAGCGAATCTTTTTCCTAATTTATTTGCTCAAACACGGCGTTGCACACAGCGTGGACGCCCGCCCCCGGGATAACGTTCCGATGGTCTTTAAGCACACAGCGCCGAGTACACAGGACATCTTCTGGGAGGAGGGACATTACGAAGGCGTTGGGGGTGTTAGACATTACAAATAGTATTATGACCACCGAGTTAATCAGCATTCGGGCTTATTTTGCTTCTCTATTTATTACGGACATCAGCCAGATGAACTTGATAACATGTTCATTAGAACGGTGCGCCATCCAACAGTCAGGTGTAGAGACACGCCCATATTGCGTATTGAACGTGTTGGGAGGTGACAGCATTTAGCCAATAAGGCTTATCAGGCGGACCAAACGACGGCTAGTAGGAGGTTACATATTCCATGACATTGTGCGGTATTGAACTACCGACGCGGCAGCTAAATTGCATTGATTGCATTTGAGTTTTAAAGACTTTTTAGTTTTGAGTATGGCGTTCATAGAACGAATCTACAACAAAACTGCAGTCACACTATCTACCGAACTTAACAAGTAGCTTTATGCTATCAGTGTTCTAGTCAGAACGATTGGGTTTTGTTTTTTAACGTAAATGTGTCAGCAGTTCTGTTGAAGATTATTTAGACAAAATTGCTTTATAAAGGGAGTAAATTTGATAAATGACGAACTGTTCATTTCACGAAACAAATCGTATTAATGATGGTTAGACTTCTCTTCAACATCAAATGTGAGAGACGTCTAACTATACACCAAATTTACAACCTTTGTAAGCTTGATTAATTATTTATTGTATTAAGTTATCTAGCAAAATGCGGGAAAATGTATGAATCAGAGCTATGTATTTAATTTTGGTGCTAGTGTATTTAATATGGATGAATGAAAATATGAAAGCACATTATCATTTATTAGCTATTTATTTTACCATTTTCGCCTCAAACTGAATGACTGGTACATTTGTGATGACTATATGTGTTATTTATTGAAGTTATGTTTGCAAAGAAAAGTATGAAAATGTACGAATGAATCTTGTTTGTTAAAATTGTAAATTGTTGTTATTGTTTGAGGAAATTACAGCATGTGTTCAACCTTAATTTATGTTCAAATATTTATTAACTGAATGGATGCACTATCAAACGTCATCGACTTTCATGGTAATTCATCAGAATCGTTTCGAAAAAGCCAAAGCAGATAACAGAAACAACACAGTGGGAAAATGTGTATCGAATTGTTGCAGGAGTGCAATACTTCCTTTTATCGTTTTCCATTTTACCACATTGTTTAAACATTGAACAACGATCATTGGCGATTTAACACATGCCATTCCCTATTCAGTTTTACGTAAGTGCCATGATAATTGAACATAAGCATCGTTTATTAACACCTCGTGTACTGACTGACCACGTGGTAACGTGGTTGTAAACACTCAACTTCACCTCACTTCATGCAACTGCTGCAGAATACTTTAAAAACCATTGTGACTATTAGAGAAATTGCTCACGATGAGCAGCAGTTTATCCCTTTTCCACGATGGTATTTATCTAGTATAGTAACGAAAGTTTATTTTAGTCGCCTGCCTTCAATTTACGCCAGTCACTAAATGACGTAGAAAGGGATGTGGTTAAAGACTGGTTCCAAGTATCGATACACACCTGGTTATGATTCACATACATCAGTCATGATTCAGAGTCAAACTGTTGATGTTGTGCGTAACCAGATCGAGAACGTCAACGATTGTCTTTTTTCTGTATTCTTGATAAATAAATTGATTTGTTGGCTGCCACTCTTTATGGAATCTGCAGTTTAATATAACTTAGAAAATTATTCCTTATTTAAGAAAAAATAAGTTTAGTTAAGTAACAAGTAAAGTAAACCAATTTGGCATTTTTATCCTAAATCGGGGACTTTTTGTTGGAAAAAGTATGACCTTTCGACATTGGGCAATTTCCAGACGTTTTAAGCTCTTAAAGGAGACAGGATAATTGATATTGCATCCATCGCCCAAGAATAACGGGGTATTGTGAAATCGATAGCAGCCACTAGTCTAGGAAGGCGGGAACATAGCAGACGAAGGAAGAACTCGTAGTCTCGGTGCACTATCGATCTGACTGCGCGTTTGAAGCGCTCTACATTTGGAAAGTGTTTGCAGCCGAGAGGAAGCTAAGACCGCCACTTCCATACTCGTGCTTCTGCTGCTGTCTGCTTGGTTCTCAACACAATTGACTCCCAGCAGAACATTTCTGTCTGGATTTTCTAAACTTAGAAAGCCTTGGAGAAAGTGGTCTCGTGTTCGCGATGAGCCGTCCGCATTCTTAAAGGTTTTATTTTAAAATCACATTTTAATAGAATAGACCTGCAAACATAAAATTGAATTGTCTTTCTAGTATATGTAGAACAACCTCACAAGGTATGATCTGATATATTAATCTGTGTTTTACAGAATGTTAGACTTCCACTCTTTTACGATCACCAAGAAACAAGAATAATTATTATTATCTTTGATATGAAAAACATTTGTAACCAAATATGATGGTATTCAAAATGAATAATTTCTTATTTTTTTAAGATTATATTTCAGTTTCAGATATGATATATTTTTTTCAAACTTATGTAAAGCCTTCTGCAGAATCGTTTAAGGAACTTGCCTCGTATTTGAATCATCGTGGTTGATTCGATTATCAATTTCAAGCGACCATTAACCATTCCAAGACACCTGTATGTTGTTATTGTACCCGTGTTATTGCCCTTCCCTTTGATTGTGTCATTATTGGATGTCCTATATACTGTCTGTTCTACTGTCAACTATTATTGTTATCTAAGCTATTACTTCTAAGAACATGTACTCTTTAGAAACGACGGATTTATCATTTTGGAATAGCCATGCGTTGCCAATTATGACATTCTCAACCAAACACGTTTGGTTTCAATTCCAAAATGGCGGAGTCGTCGGTACTGCTAGGGGTAATGTTTGTTGTTTTCAGTGTTCTTTGTTTTCAATGCCATAGCAATGCAATTGTGTTATGCTGAGAAGGACTTGAAGGATCATGTACATTAATATGACGATGTACTTCAGTTCTTCAAGTCCATAAACTTTGCGTGTTTTTATTGAACAAATATTGTACAAATGTACGGGACTGACCCAAGGTTTTAAACCTAACTGGATTAAAAAAACAAAAATGTCTCACTATAAAAAAAAAATAAAATGGATAATAAATATATATAATTGTTGTGTGTTCTTTGTGAGCGAGAGTGTGAGAGGTAAAGACTGAACGAGTATTGTACCAGTGCCCGCCAACTGATACTAGACTTCTACAGAACTGTTCCATGGTACAAATTATGAACCCTTGGTCCGAATTGCTACAAATTTCCATCGATATGGATATACGGAGAGTCATGCCATGAACCGATAAAAACGATTATTTCCCACCCAATCATCGAAAGGTGACCAACCATAGTGAAAAAACGAAGCAATGCAGAGTACTTTCCAGCTGACTTCCTTTATTCAATCTATATATTCTGTATTGTGGTCACTCAAAGAATCGTCCCTGCGGAACAAACAGTGCTTCGTATGAACATAATACCCACAGCAATGGGCTCACGTGTATATGCACGATATTACGGAATCTCGGGAATCATTCAAATGAATATCGTGGACCCAACGAAAACTGCCCTCATAAACGTGAATGACTTATATTGTTTTCATTGCCTTCTGATATTATTAAATATAAAGCCATGTTCACGGAGAATTCCAAAATCATTTGAACTTACCCTTTACTGTTGGCTCTCATCAGAACACTCTTGACGAGACTATTCGACTGAATACCAACACTATAGGGTTAAGATAAAAGCACGCAAAAGTTAGAAAGTTAGGAAAGCGTTGGAGGAACACGCTTATTATCGGGATATACCCGGGCTATGTATTGCATCACGGTTTGCCTTCTAGAGACGTCTAGAATAACCTTCAAACGAATAACACTCAAATCGATATCTATTATTGGTAACACTGTCCTGGGTAACATCTAGCAGACATTTAAATCATAATTGAATATAGTACCCCCACACACAATAACTAATGGTTGACCCTTTACCAAATTTTCGACTGCCCAAAATTGAAAGAGTTTGCAGACAACATTGCAAAATGTGATGAAATTGGAAAATAATCTTCTGGTAGGGCAGAACAAATTGTTGGAAAAGGAAAAATGCTCGTCACGAGCAATTTCTCCTTTCCCCACAATATTTTCCAGAGTCGTCAGCAACAGAGTAGATAAATGTCGTTATTGTTTTGTAATGGGTTAAGAGGGTATGTATGTATGTATGCGTATGTCTTCATTGCACGACAATCGAATACATCAAGGGGTGAGGTTGGTTGAATTGTGTCCGGTATCCTTGTTGACTAAACTATGTTTACAAACATAACCACCTTCAAACCAACCAAGGTTGTTCTTCAATGCATTGTTGACGTTAATGCATACTCCACTGTATGCATTTATTTACACAAATTTATACATTTCAAAACATACACCATAGGATCAACGGTTAAGTCATAATGAAGCGCAGACATTTCGCCTGCAATCCAAAATGATATCATTCAGATATGATGATGAAATAGAGCATAAATTCTTGTTAAGGCAAATGTCATAATTTCCCATGTAGTTACTGTATATATGTGCGTTAATACTTGTTAATAAACAGTTAAAATATTGTTTTACATATTTCTCAATTAAAGCATATTTGCCAACAAACTGAGAGAAACCAAGTTCTTTCTCCATAGCAACGCACGGTTCGTTCTACCATTACAACGCATGGTTCCTTACCCTACCAAAACACATGGTTCTTAAATACAATGACAACGCATGGTTCTTCACACCATAACAGCGCATGGTTCTTTCTACTAAACCACGCATGGCTCTTTACACAGTAACAACGCATGGTTCTACACACCATAACAACGTATGTGTTTTTCGACTATAACAACACATGGTTTTCACACCATTTCAACACATGGATCTACACACCATGTGTTTCTCGACTATAACAACACATGGTTCTTCACACCATTACAACACATGGATCTACACACCTGAGTCTTCCTACCATAACCACGCATGGTTTTCACACTAGAACAACACATGCGTATTTCTACTATAACAACGCATGGACCATAATAACGCATGGGTCTATGTACCATAAGAACGGATGGTCAATTACTACCATAACAACCTGTCCATTTCGTCCATTTGATTAACACTAATCGCGATAATTGAATTGAAGACAATCTTTCAATACATGGCATTCTCTCTTTTGATTACGGTCAGACCCATAACACGCGTATGGGGGAGAGCGCGCAATGTAGTGATTGGCCACATCTATGTCACATAAATGTCCATTTCGATCCTGCCCCTCCAGCATTGCAGTGTCTTTGACCTCTGTAAAGGTCGAAGTCGGGTTATTCGCTCCTCGGTACTACGTTGATGACCTTTTAACACTCAATGTGCTGGAACCAACTGGTTGCTTGTGCAAACAGGTTATATCCAGGCCATCCGTCAAGTAAATTGGCGGCTGGCCTGTGATCTAACCAGTTTCCTATTCTGAGTATGTTTCCTCTTCTAATTTTAGCAGTTATTTAATGTTTTGGAAAGCAGACGACACAAATATCTATTGTTAGATAACCAAACATTCTAAGGGATAACCTCTTACGCAATTTTCTCTCGGCAAAGAAGCAGTCGGCAGTTTTGGGAAACATGATGTACTCTGTGATCATAGCATTGAGTCTGAACTTTACCAAATGACAAGGGATATTTATTCAATAAGTCAAAGCTATTTTATATGTACATTGCTATCTTAGATGTCGTATGCTTATAATGTAGAACAACACACCAAGCTTTTCTACCTATAGTGGTTGGCAAAGCCGTATAATGTAAAAACAACTTCAAAGTAAAAAATGCTCTAAGAGTGGTATCTGATTCCTTCCATTAGACGGGCAAATAAGCGGAATCAAATTGAAGCTTCTTAGTAATTACTCAAAATAATTGCTCAAATCAAGCAAGCGTCTTATAACTCGGTTACATAACGTCAAAATCAATGACAGGGAGAAACCATCACATTACGAGAGAGACGTATTCAAAGAGCATAAGTACATACATGTACTTTTGGTAATTTTTGTTTACATCCATCGCTCCAGCTCCATTGCAGGAAACATTTAGACACCCATGTGACAAAAGAATAAATTGCTCTTGAAAAGAGCAATTCATTCTTTTGTCACATTGGTTCTACCACATACAAAAGAAAAATATAATTCTAAAACACATAGATGTATAATTTCAAGTTAAATTTTGTCGTCTGCTGTTGTATTCAATTTGGACCAGTCACAAATGACCACGCGTGAGGGCTAAAAGAAGCCTCCTCAGAAGAAGTTCAATACACTAGCTAATTGACAGGGTTCGAAAGGGTAATTGGACATAACTAACTCCACAACCAACGAGACATCTCTGTTTATAACCAATTATACACATGACCTTATATAGAAACAACTTTTTTCTTTACAAAATGACTCGTTTTGACATACTACAAGTAAATTAAAGTGTATATAAAAGAGGAGACAGGCGTTCGGAAAGCAAATGAAGCACGTCTCATTGATTCGATACGATGTTTGAAATGATGAACGTTCGATCATGGTCAGTTCTTCCTTTGTCTACAATTACCCCGAGGTCTTCATAATTTACCCTTTAGCAAACGCTAATTTTTCGACTCCCCCTAATTGAAAGAGTTTGCAGACGACATTTCAGAATGTGATGAAATTGAAATTTAATCTTCTGATAGGGCAGAAAACATTGTGTTTGGTAAAGGAGAAATTGCTCGGTAAGAGCAATTTTTCCTTTTCCCACAATGTTTTCAGAGTCGTCGGCAATAACATGGTCAAATATCGTTATTATTTGGTAAGGGGTTAAGGACACAGGCAAATTCGAGGGACCTTTTGGTAAAATACTTTAGTCGTACCATTGATACTTTTAGGATAAATGCAAAACCTTGTCTGAAGACAAAGTTGCTCGTATTCACAAATCATAAGATTCAATGTGCTCAAAAGTGTGATAGTGTTGTCTTAATCTTTTTTGTCGACTGTACATGCTACCCGAAGACGTATCATTCGCACACTTCTAAAACAACTACAAATAATGTCTTGTGAGAATTCATGAAAAAAAAGAGACGAGTTATAAAATATTCAAGAAAGCAATTTGTACCCAAAGTGACTAACTCCAACGTTTTAGGTTTGTCTGACTAAAAGACAACATGAATCATGAATCGGTCTGTCTAGGCAGTGAATATATGCAAAAGTACACCAATTTCTGACTGTCTTCCGGATATTTTTGGTAGTATTTCCATTATATTAGCAAAGAAGTGTCAACAATAAAAGTTCGACTCGAGGTTAATACAATATTTTATTTTTAGGCAAGACAAACCTTGAATTGCCACTAGAATTTGACCGAGACGTCATAAAAATCTTGAAATAATGACAAAACTGGCATTTCTGGATCGATCCATATTGAAAACGAGAGTAGAAAAAAACGTGATTGCATGAACGGAATTCAATCGAATAATGGGTGATTTGAATATTTGAGTATTCGAATAAATCAGACACGAGGCATTCTTGTTCTTCTTTGTTAATAATTTACGAGAACGCAGTTTATCGGGGTACTTGTAAATCGGATGATGAGTGAAGCATCCCTTTTGTTGCGATGCCTTCTTAATAACACATTACATGACGGAAAAAATTACCGCCATTCAAGCCTGTTGTTGTAAGACCACATTCTTACATAAGGTTCAACGTCATGCCAACTTTTTTCCGTCATCTTATGGATTTCCTTGATACACCGGTACTAAGCTATGTTTCTGCGTGGTCATGTCAAAGGGTACGGACACCCCTCAAAAACAGTAGCACCGATGAGTCTCTAACCCGCGACTATAAGACCGCCATCTTGACCACTGGGCCACTAGGGACCCCTGGGTAAGGTCACATGCAAGGCCAGATATTTAAAGATTCCTTCCACGACTATAGATATGTGATAATGACGGAGCCAACATTACAGTCTAGCCCACGCTGTGACGTTTAGTATAAATATTGATACACGGGTTACGATTCAGGCAATTCCAATTATGTAAATATTTTCCTATATATCGATCCTGTAAATTGAAAATAGAATTGAGCCGAGGCGGCTTCTAAAGTTTCCCGTATGAAGATCTAAGTTGGTTCCATAAACTCATTAGCATATGTTACTCACTACATGTATGTTAAAAGTTTTACAGACTGACAGAACGCACGAAACCAGTGTTATATAAGGTATAGATGTAAACTATAATACTTTTTTCTTTTACTTTAGATTAAAAAAAGTCAAATTATATTACTTTGCCAATATTTGGTTCGCAGTAGCATTATGTATGAATCCAAATCTCCGTTTTCGATTCAAATTTCGTCGGACAATTAATTCATCATACCTCATTTAAGGTATCTGCTGAAGATATCTTTAGAAATCACTGTGACAAAATTATTAATTCCCCCTAATGAGCGAACATTTTACGAAAATGTATATCGTTTTTGGGTTCTTTTTTTATTTTCTGCGGAAATCTTTAATTTGGAACAGTCATAAACAGCTACATTGACGAATCAGTTGAATTTTGAATCACCGAACTGAAGTGATTATCATCAATATAAGACATTCAATATATCACGTACGAATACGGACTAAATCAGGAACAAGGCAATATGGGACATTGCCAACGAATATTACAGAAAATTACGGACTCTATGTATGTGAAATCGGTCTCAAGATTATCAACCTTTACAAAATTGGTTTAGTGTGTTGGTTTGTAAGATGATTTTCGAGGTTAATACGTCGTTCCAAAAAGCAATGTTTAGTTTGTTGTTCTGTAAGATGTACTTGTGTCGTTTTAAAAAGCAATGTTAACCCGTAGATTGCTCGGTTATTTTCTAATAATACATTTTTGGTGTCGTCTGCTTTCAAAAACCTTAAATATACATCTACTTACCAACGGCTTCACCCTTTCTAAAATGCTTTAGTACCGTGTCAACATTATTTCAGTTATAAAAGAGCTTTCTATGGTTTCAGCATCAATTTGGTTATCGCTCTTAAATGTCCTCTCAAAGGACAGTTAACGAGAACAGTGGTACTAGTTTAGCTCGAACCCTTGACCATGTCCTAAACCCATTACCAAACAATGACGACATTTGACCTTTTCGTTGCAGACGGCTTTGGAAAACAATGTGGGAAAAGGAGAAATTGCTCGTTACGAGCAATTTCTCCTTTTCCCACAATGTTTTCAACCATATCGCAAGAGTATTCTTCAATTTCATCACATTTTGAAATGTCGTCTGTAATTTCTATCAATTTGGGACAGTCGAAAATGTGGCGTTTGGGAAAGGGTTAATCATTTGGCTCTACAGAACTCAATTTTGGTCATTAGTAAAACTATAAACCCCATAGTGTGTAATGGGAAGTGACAGTAAAACGGACAGTAGAATACGGATTAAGATGTTACATGGAATGTGGCCGTCTAAAAATAGCCGTTCTTTTGCGTACCTGTAATTTCATAAGTAAATAGATATTTAGGAGAGCTCGTTTAGGGGAATGCTGCCAAATATTTCAAAGGTCGATAGTTCAATCATGAATACCTCTGTTAGTTGTATCAAACCTATCTTGACGTCATTTTGTACCCCATTATACAGAGACTTCGGCAGACAACTTTAGAAACAACTGTGAGAAACAATCTTTTGTCCAAAAGGTTTTTTACCATAACATAGCAAAATATTTATTTTATTCAGTATTAAACATATTAGCATGTTTAGGCCTATAGCTTACAAACATTTAAAAGTTATTGAGCATGCATGAAGACGCCGCTAAAGGTTAATTATATCTAGGCTAATCGGAAGTAAGTTAAAGTAATAAAAAGTACTTCCAAAAGATCAGATACTTAGACCGAAATCTGATAGATCGAAAGAATCATCACGAGATTACCTTGAAAATGTTTGAACAAAAGGAGAAATTGCGCTAATCGAGTAAAGATTTTTCCTCAGTATATATCGTCTACAGTCTGACACTTCGTCATGCCAATACTTGTCACTCTTAATCCATATAGTGCTGGAACAGACTTCATGAAAACAGGTTAGTTGGCGACTGGCCCTTGGTCTAACCTGTTTGCTACTCCGGGTATCTCATCAGATATTTAAGGTTTTGGGAAGCGGACGACCTAAAAATCTACCTTTAGAAAATTACCCAGCAATCTAAGGGTTACATTGGATCTGGTGCAAATGTCCATATATGTGGAGTAATGGGTTATGAAGGCGGAAGTCCCGTTGTCCATATTCAGGCCAACTGTTTGATGTGTGGACAGATCGATGTGAAATAACCTACTGACCTCTCCTAACACCAAGCAATCAAGCGATCCAAACAACTCCAGGTATCGCATGTATTCATCAACTTAATAAGGTTCTATTTTGGTGATATTTTACAACATTATTGACCATAATATATACACTCCACCCTTTATTTAGTACGATGTATGGACATTGGTTTAATTTACCATATACACGTATTGATACTCTCCTTGTTAACTCGTTACCACCTTCAGACGAATTTTCCTTTACTTGAAGCAGATGACTTTAGAAAAGCTTTTTAAGCAGTAAAATAACCTCTCAGATCTGCTGTTGGGATATCAGAATAGATTGAAAAAGCATTGTGGCAAAAGAAGAAATTGCTTGCCACAAGCAATTTCTTCTTTTGCCATAATGCTTTTTGACTGCAAGAAACAAACATAACGTTAGGTGAAAAAGTGTTAAAGGGATGCATTACAGGGGTCCTGGACTCAAGACTCTGCCGAGCCTAAGTTCCATAAACATACCCCTACATCACCATTAGTTATTTATGTCTGGACGGGAAAACACTAACCGGCTTGGAACCAACATCAACTAGTAATGGGGATAGGACAGCTTCAACACGGATAGGAGCGACTTCATTAAATATGTTTAAATTTCTTGAACTATAAAAATCAACAAATAAAGATACATCGTTTAAAGTTTCAAAATACCCAAAGGAAGCTTTTTTTTCACTTCGAAATTCAAATGCATAGTTGTTCTTTTCCTTGTTTCTTTTTTAATAATTCATCCTCATATGGGTCTTTTTTCATACACCATGTGATATATAGGTTTTTCATGATATGTATGTAAAGAACAATTTCCCTTTTCCCCAAAATGTTTTCCAGAGTCGTCTGCAACTAACTGTGGTCAAATGTCGATTTTATTTGGCAAAGGGTTAAATAGTTTAACGACACTTAATGTGATAGCTCTAAACTTTGAAAGTGAGAGGCCATTTCCTCTTAATTACCATAGCGTATATACTTATTTTATTCATTAAAATTCTACACCAGTTGATTTGTAGGGCAGTAGTCCACTGCGCCAGTTTAAATACACCACCACTATCCATCTTCCGTTTGCATAAATTAACTATTTCCGCAAACGACTCGTCTTTTATCGTCCCAAATTGAAAGCGTTTACAGATGACAAATTAGCATGGGTTAACCCTTTACCAAACGCAAAATTTCGACTGTCCCAAATTGACAAAGGTTTGCAGACATTTGAAAATGTGATGGAATTGAAAAAATAATCTTCTGGTAGGGCAGAAATCATTGTGGAAAAATGAAAGGGAGAAATTGTTCGTAATGTTTACCCGAGTCGGCTACAACAACTGATCAAATATGGCTATTGTTTGTTAATGAGATAAAAGAGATTGACAGGAAATTGTCGGAAATTCATATGGACGGAAAGATACCATGTTAGGAATCGGGGAAATTTTCTCTCCTTTTAAATAATTCGTGAGAAAACTGTTTGTCTTGTTTTGAAGCCCACTATTGTTTGAAAATTGCGTAAATCATGTCTCGCAGTAGGCTTAATACTTTTCAGAATACCAATTGTTGTAAATAACCGTACAATAGACGTTACGATAAGTAACATGTTGCATGACGTCATCTTAGCTCTAAATTCTAATACACGGATCCTTAATTTACAGGGATCCTGAACTGGAGACCGACTCGACTGTTTTCGACTTTTAATACTGCTATGGAATGCTTTGACTCCCAAACTCCACAAACTGTATGGTTAGCGATTTGCCAAAGAACGCATCAAGTTCGAAACCGTATACAAGTCACAAATAAAATTAGGCATGTTATCCGAGTTCATATGACTCGCATGAAGATGACGTTTTATTTATTTGTATGGGTTTTACATCGCGTCAACATTACTTCAGCTAAATGGGCTGGTCAAGCCGGGTAGAACCATCGGCACTCCGTAAGTCAGACAGAGGTATACATCTGACGAAAATCCAAATGCCGTCACCGGGATTTGAACCCACACGGATTGGGGCACAGAGAGGGGCCATGTGCTTTCAAGCTACTTTCATTGATACTCTAATCAATGGCCACAGAGGCCCGCTGATGATGATAAAAGCAATATATAAGTTTGATAAGGATACATTTTAGGCATATCCGCAGAGTTGACATGGCTCACAATTTGATTATGTTACAAGCCCGTGGCTTTAACTCGTTATGCTTATTTCCCACAGGTTTTGGCTCGTAATCGCAACCATGACCGCCCTACTCACAAAATGTCAAACTCTATCGAAGGTCGGCACATATCTGGGATAATTAAGCATGTTTAACCCTTTAACAAACGCCAAATTTTACAGTTTCCCAAATTGAAATAGTTTGCAGACGACATTTCAGAATGTGACAAAATTGAAAAAAAAATCTTGTGATTGGACACAAAACATTGTCGGAAAAGAAGAAATTACTCGTGACGAGCAATTTCTCCTTTTGCCACAATGTTTTCCAGAGTCATCTGCAACAAACTGGTTAAATGTCGTTATTGTTTGGTAATAGGTTAAGCGTTTTGTATGATAATTTCATGAATATTGTGTTTCCCGAAACTGATCGGATATTTGATAAAACAGTGGTTTTCTTCCGCATTCTTTCGGACGTAAAATCGCAAACGCTTTTAGCAGGTGTAGGACGATTTTCGGATACCTCTGCAAACTTCCTGAGCATCCGAAATGTTGTGAAAACATAAAACATGTTGAGCTGTGTGGAGGCTTGGCCCACATATGGGGACCATTTAGCATTCTTTATTGGTTTCGTATGATAAATTCATGAATACCGTGTTTCCTAGCCTGGGGGAGGGGGAGGCGTTTTAAAGGCTAAGTAATTCACACTGAGTGTCTGCTCTAGAAAATTTAAGACTGCTTTGTCCCTTCCCCTCCTTCGACCAATTGTCAGCAGACGATTTTGAAACCGATTCTCCGTCAAGAAAACCCGTTATGATGCACACCCAACCAAAGACAAAAGAAACCAAATTGCAATATGAAGAAAACAATGCTCACCATAAGCAATTTCTTTTTTTGTTAAGTCAAAATGGTAATACTAACCACAACATATATCTATCTATCACACATGTTCATTATATTTCAACTCAAAAATGCTTTATTTCAACACTTTCAATTTGAAGCAGTTTTCGAAATCCAAAACGAAGGAATAGTCTAGATTTCATTTCGTATTTGAAACTCGCACAGGACCAGAATTAACATTCACGTCCGTCACTATCGCTTCGTTTCCGATAAATCGTTCAGGTCGTTTAAGGGCACATTAAGGATTGTAGTTCCATGATCCCGAGTCTGGTTATAGGCTGGTGAGTTCCTCATGACTCATCACATAGAGTTGTGCGAATCACACGGGAAACTGTTACATGTGGAGATACGGACACGTTAGGAGCGGCTTATTACCCTCTATCAAATAATAACGACATTTGGCCAGTTTGCTGCAGACGACTTCAATTTCTCCTTAACCCACAATGTTTTCTGCCCTATCAGAAGGGCATCACATGGGAAACTGTTACGTGTGGGGATATAGACATGTCAGGAGCAGCCGTTTAACCCATTACCAAACGCCAATTTTTCGAATGTCCAAAATTGAAAGAGTTTGTAGACGATATTTAAAAATGTGATAAAATTAAAAACTAATCTTCTGATAGAACAGAAAACATCGTGGGAAAAGTGAAATTGCTCGTCACGAGCAATTTCTCCTTTTCCAACAATGTTTTCAAGAGTCGTCAGCAGTGGTTAAATGTCGTTATTGTTTGGTAATGGGTTGGGGATGTTCCACGTTGCTTCCGGTGATAACTCTAAAGCATGTATCTTGATAACGAGGCTGTGTTAATTGGCCAATGGTTTTGGTAGAAACTGTTGAACATGTGTAAGAATTTAACTATACGTTGTCACACTCTAAGAACATATACATATATATGCGAAAGGCATTTGATGTGTATGAGAAATGCTGCTGGCAGAATTAAATTCTTGCCATAGTGCAACACTAATCTTAGTCCATCACAAACGTGAATGACTTAGATAAGTATTCCACTAGACCATCGATATAGACTCAGAGGGGACTTGCATGTTGGTAGTTCTCCCCGTACAGTCTTGCACACCAGACCGGGCATTCATTATTTCTACACATATACTATGCTAGGTAAGTGACATAACCTAAGTACTGCTGACAACGATGAAAGTGCCCTTTAGTGAGGATGTCAATACATTAACTTATCATAAAACGAACGAACGAACGAACGAACCAACCTTCCGTTGTCATGAAATACCAATGTGCAATTAAAGTGATTTGATATAGTTGACTCGTTCTGATTTTGGATTTCATAAAAAACCTTAGTAGGTGGTACTATCAGTAGGTGGTAGTATCAGTAGTTGGTACTATCAGTAGGTGGTACTATTAGTAGGTGGTACTATCAGTAGGTGGTACTATCAGTAGGTGGTACTATCAGTAGGTGGTACTATCAGTAGGTGGTACTATCAGTAGGTGGTACTATCAGTAGGTGATACTATCAGTAGGTGGTACTATCAGTAGGTGGTACTATCAGTAGGTGGTACTATCAGTAGGTGGTACTATCAGTAGGTGGTACTATCAGTAGGTGGTACTATCAGTAGGTGGTACTATCAGTAGGTGGTACTATCAGTAGGTGGTACTATCAGTAGGTGGTACTATCAGTAGGTGGTAGGTGGTACTATCAGTAGGTGGTACTATCAGTAGGTGGTACTATCAGTAGGTGGTACTATCAGTAGTTGGTACTATCAGTAGGTGGTACTATCAGTAGTTGGTACTATCAGTAGGTGGTACTATCAGTAGGTGGTACTATCAGTAGTTGGTACTATCAGTAGGTGGTACTATCAGTAGTTGGTACTATCAGTAGGTGTACCTATCAGTAGGTGGTACTATCAGTAGGTGGTACTATCAGTAGGTGGTACTATCAGTAGGTGTACCTATCAGTAGGTGGTACTATCAGTAGGTGGTACTATCAGTAGGTGGTACTATCAGTAGGTGGTACTATTAGTAGGTGTACCTATCAGTAGGTGGTACTATCAGTAGGTGGTACTATCAGTAGGTGGTACTAGAATACCAAGACAAATGAACCATTTGTAATGAGCTGGTACTCACTTTGCCACAATGATTGTAAAGGTGTCATGATCCTAGACAAGGTCTCGTGGTTAAGTATTGTCATCATGGCAATTCATGTTCTATATTATCTACTACAACAAACCCGGAAACAGAAGAATTCACGAGTCAATATTTCGGACTGGTATGACATAACTGTATATAAAACATTATCCCATTACCATACAATAACGATATCTAACGACTTTCTTGCAGACGACCCTGGGAAACATTGTGGGGAAGGTGAATTTGCTCTTAAAGAGCAGTCTTTCCTTTTCCAACAATGTTTTCTACACTTCCGAAGATTATTTCCAAATTCATCACATTTAGAAATGTCGTCTGCAAACTCTTTGATTTTGGGACAGTGTCAAAGTTGTCGTTTGATAAAGGGACAAAAGTTAAAGCGAATGCCATTCTGTTCACTGGGTCGACCCAGTCACCGAAAGCATCCCCTAAACATATAGACGAGATTGAGAAATACCCTCCGCGACCCCACCAAGGGAATTAGGGCGTGTACCAGTCCCCTACTCCACTGTATTCAATAGCGTAATTTTCCGTCTGCTAAATCGAAATCTTCAACTCAAACGACCTCGTGACCTAGTGAGGATACACCTCACGCATGCGCACTAACGCGTTGCCATAGGGAGAGTTGGCGCGCGCGGGTAAATTTCCACTGCGCGCGCAACTCACGATGAATGAATAATACGCAGAGTGGAGAGGTCTGGATGTATAACGTCGTGTACGCACACTGTAAAGTTTTCCAATGGGAGAGATTCGAATTCCTTTGCACAATCGATAAGATTGGCGTAGCACTCACTGTACCACCCACGGGAGCAAATACACAGAGTTGAAACTCGATCCTTTCCCCATTTACTCCTTTTTAAACGTTGACCTAAAAGACGATTTGTTCAAGCGAAACAAATATATTGCCAATTGAAAATGGTTCGTTCTATTTGGAAAAGAATTTTGGTTGATGTGTCGAATTGAAATTTCATCAAGTTTAATTTCAAAACAAATTGTCTGTTTGATTTAGATCGACATAATATTGGAATATTGGATCGATCAATGTCCCTATTACATTTGCTCAAAAACAGATCTTTGGAACAGGTATTAGCAAAATAAATCACTGTACAATGTAACAAAACTGCTTGTTGAAACACACCATGTCTTCTTCTGTAACAAAACATTCTTCAAAGTCAACGAAAACTGATAGAAGTCGTTCGCTGTTACTTTATTCTAGAGAAAAAAAAGAAAGAAAAAAAAAGGAGATTCATTCCCACACTAGACAATGAATCGATTCAATTCATTATTTTCCGAAAATGCGACTATTATAGTATAGAGAACAATAAACATTTAGTGGAGTGTAACCCGAGCCGAGTTAGATCAAGCGCGATCTATTGTGCCGCGACTCGGATCAATGGGTTTACAGTAATAAAACATGGGAATGGTGGGATATTTACGTAACCAGGCTGTTTGGTCATACTAAATAAAACAAGAGGGCCATAATGGCCCTTTATCGCTCACCTGAGTTCTGTTTGAAAAAGAGGTATATTTAAGACAGAGTGGTTGGTATGTTTCAAACTCTTCTAAGTGCTAATTGCATTGAATACTCTAAGCCAATGCTCTTGCTTGTTAACATTTTTTTATGTGTATTGTATTTGTCTTCTTGAGTTAATGTTCACCAAGACAAAGAGAATTCAGATGAAGGAAATTTAGGTTTGTGAAAGCAGGGACAGTAACAATTGGTTGGGCTAATTAAAATAATAACAATTGGAAAATGTATCTCAAAGTCGTTTATTGGTTTTCAACAGTAAATAAATTTGGAAAATTTTAAGACAGTCAAGCTTATGGTAAATAATCCATAATAGGTATCTATTATACTTAACAAATTGAATCTGAATTTTTTGGCTTGAAGTGCTTGCTTTATTTGACCTTATGAATGAAATGGTCTTATCATTGTTCATAAATGAAAAGGTACTATCATTTATATTGGCACATATGTTAATATGGTGTAAATGCACAGTTTTAGACTAGAGGGCACATTGATAATAAATCAAATTTAGATTAATTAAAACTAGATACATTATGAAAGAAAGATGGGACTGAGAGAAAGTCTATTATGAAAATGCTTAACTTCTTACCACCTGCAGATGACTTTTCTTGAAGAAGACAACTATTAAAAGCATTGTAAACATGTACTTCCAGATCTGATTTCATGGTATGTGAAGAGATGAAAAAGCATTGTGGTAAAAGGAGTAATTGCTTGTTATAAGCAATTTCTCCTTTTGTCACAATGGTTTTTTTTAAGTCGTCTGCTGCAAAATGTGGTGGTAAGGAGTAAATTTTAACATGAATTATTTTTTTTATCACAAAATTATTCAAAAGCACCAAGGGTTATTTTGAAAGTCAAGTCAGATTGCATAGCTCTAACAGGGATAAAACTTTCCGCTTATACAATATGACTGGTTATGTCAGATGAAACAAGGTTGAAAAGAAATTTGCTTAACCTTTTCCCTAATGCAGATGACATCAAATGCTTTTGCTGCAGACGGCATTTGAAACTATTGTGGCAAAAGGTGAAATTGCTCTTTAATGAACCATTTTACCTTTTGTGACAATGATTTCAAGCTTTATGAAACAAATGTTCAGTTATTTGTAGGAATTTTTGTCATTTTTAGTTATTTGCAGTAGGAATTTTTGTCATTTGTTGTTGATGCTTTTATGTTGTATGCTGCAGATTTCTTAAAACAGGGAAAGGGTTCATTAGTTCAGTTTTAGCACAGTGATTATGTATTGTCATAATCTTAATGCATTCAGATAATTCATGTTCAAGCGTGTTGAAAATCCATAAAAAAAATGTAACAAATGAAGAAATTGCTTAATATGATCAATTTATCCATTTCTTACAATTGTTTTTAAATTGACTGCTTGTAGTATCATCTTAACAGATTAACAAATTCAAGATTAAAAAACAAATGAAAGAGAATGATTGAAAAATCAAAATATATTCAGGCATATGGCACAATATTTTACACATGGAATCAATTACAAATTACTTCTGTTATCTGGAGAAAAAATGGCCATATTGCATTTTTGATCAGTTTATGACATGACATCTTTATGAATTTATTAATCTGGGATGACATTTTGGTTTGATTGACCCAGTTTACACAAGGTTTTTCAAATATTTGACCTAGTGACCTAGTTTTTGACCTCACATGACCCGGTTTCAAACTTGGCCAAGATTTCAATTGAGACAATCATTCTGACCAACTTTCATCAAATTTGGACCATAAATGTGGCCTCTAGAGTGTTCACAAGCTTTTTAAATTATTTGACCTAGTGACCTAGTTTTTTACCCCACATGACCGAGTCTTGAACTTGGCCAAGATTTCATTGAGACAATCATTCTGACCAACTTTGATAAAAATTGGACCATAATTGTGGTCTCTAGAGTGTTCACAAGCTTTTTAAATTATATGACCTAGTGACCTAGTTATTGACCCCACATGACCCAGTTTCAAACTTGGCCAACATTTTTATTGAGACAATCATTCTGACCAACTTTCATCAAAATTGGACCATAAATGTGGCCTCTAGAGTGTTCACAAGCTTTTTAAATTATTTGACCTAGTGACCTAGTTTTTGACCCCACGTGAACCAGTTTCAAACTTGGCCAAGATTTCATTAAGACCATCATTCTGATGAACTTTCATCAAAATTGGAACATAAATGTGGCCTCTAGAGTGTTCACAAACTTCTTAAATTATTTGACCTAGTGACCTAGTTTTTGACCCCACATGACCCAGTTTCGAACTTGGCCAAGATTTTATTGAGACAATCATTCTGACCAATTTTGATAAAAATTGGACCATAATTGTGGCCTCTAGAGTGTTCACAAGCTTTTTAAATTATTTGACCTAGTGACCTAGTTATTGACCCCACATGACCCAGTTTCGAACTTGGCCAAGATTTTATTAAGACAATCATTCTGACCAACTTTCATCAAAATTGGACCATAAATGTGGCCTCTAGAGTGTTCACAAACTTCTTAAATTATTTGACCTAGTGACCTAGTTTTTGACCCCACATGACCCAGTTTCGAACTTGGCCAAGATTTTATTGAGACAATCATTCTGACCAATTTTGATAAAAATTGGATCATAAATGTAGCCTCTAGAGTGTTCACAAGCAATTGTTGACACACGCACGGACGCACGGACGCACGCACGGACGACGGACATCTCGGTATCACAAAAGCTCACCTTGAGCACTACTTGCTCAGGTGAGCTAAAAAAAAACATGTATACTGTAACAAAGGGATTTTTGTTTATTATTTAGATCTCTTTACCTCTATAGTACGTTGGTTTCTAAGTGTTCAACTGATTGTGTAATCATCAACGTCCATGAATGTATTGCTAAGTATAAACTGCAGTAGACATTTTGACAAAAAGTCGGATTAAATAGACGAATACACATGCGTTAACTATGCTTTAGTCTATAAGTTTATTTCGTTTTTGAAATGCATTGTTTCAATGGCATTCTTTTCAAGTAACATATAATACTTTCTTTCTTGAAGATACATATTGAACATTGCTTTAAAGGTGTTTAACAAAGATGTGAGGAAATTCGTAAGTTAAAAATTAAGTTATTTAGATATGTACAACACATGTACTGTTGTATGGTGCACACTGCAGAATAGCCATAAGAGACATAACCAAAGTATGTTAAAGTTTAAGAGTCTGTATACAGTAAATTCAAATGTATTCAACTCCAATAGTGGTTGAACGGTTTTGAGATCTAATGCATAAAGGGTATTCCACCTTAAAATCAACGATACAAATATGTAAAATATCTACGTCCGGCTCATTGGGAATACATACGTGATTCTTTGTATGATTTGTCAATCGTACAAATACAAATAGGCTATTTTCAACACCTAGAAGCATATTGAACCAGGCATGACGTTGTAAAAGGTATTTTTGGGGCGATTAAAGAAACTGTAAACGAGTATCAAAATATTTTCGTCTGAGCAAAAAGCGCGTAAAGAGTTTCTTTACACCGAATTGAATTCTATACCACATAACTTTATTACTCCGTACGTTACCAAAACCCGTAAAAATGAAACAAACACCCTAAAGTTAAGTACAGACGGTCTCGAGTTTAATTAAACACTATTTGATTTCATAGTACCTTGTTTCGATTCGAAAGATATGTCTTTGGATTAATACAGGTGATCGAGACAGGTTTATTGAGTATGTGAGTGATTAGAGCAAGCAAAACAAATACGGGGTATCTTGGCTTGCCCTTATTAGAATCAACGGCAGACGCCACGCCTCAAATACGAACATCATTGTATTATCATTAAACCGAAAACATATCATTTGACATAAAGAAGAATTGTCCAATACTTTGTCAGTAAAATGATAATGTCAATCGATATGAATAATTGTATCTAAGATATTTCTCTATCCAGTAACATTAACTTCCATAAACGTACAAAGTTTCATGTTACATAAAACGAACACATTGATGTCATACATTATCTGTAATGTCATCCTCAAAGAACATTAGTAGCTACAATGACGTTATCATTGTTGATATAGAAGATGAGTATATAACTATAAACAACATTGTCGTACAAAATTGCTTTTCCTGAGGCGTTCATAGAGTTTCATATTGTTGTTACGTCTAAGGTCAACCCCCTCCCATTCTAAAGACGTCAACAAATGTGTTCATCAGAGCTCATTTTCATACCTTTCACAAACATTGAAATAAATACCTCACTGTGAGACGTCATATTGACGGACCAACCTTAATCTTTTAGTTTCTTGTTCACTTGTTCATTGTTGATATAGAAGATGAGGGTATAACTATAAACAACATTGTCGTACAAAATTGCTTTTTCCTGAGGCGTTCCAAGATATTCATATTGTTGTTACGTCTAAGGCCAACCCCCTCCCATTCTAAGGACGTCAACGAACATGTTCATCAGAGCTCATTCTCATACCATTTACAAACATTGAAATAAATACCTCACTGTGAGACGTCATACGGGCCAACCTTAAGTTTCCTTAGTCTTTAAGTTTTCTTGTTCACTTGTTCATTGTTGAGGATTTTATGGAAGATTGTCAGTTTAAATTGTCAATTAGGTTTCCTCGGTTAAATAAAGTCTTTGATATCATAATTGTCATTATCATTATATACGGAGTTATCACAAACGATAGTTGGATGAAATCAATGTGACAAAATGAAAATTCGCTCAACATGAGAAAATTCAAATTTCATCACCACGGTTTCAATCAACTCATCAATTCGAATATTCATCTTCTTTCAACAGAAACCTTTTTGTCAATGATAATCAAATGATTCTTTTATGCTGTCTGTCTGTTGAACATTTTCAAAGAAACAGGTACATGTCGTTGCCATGCTTATCTATTTGATCGTGAGAGTAACACACAAGTACGCCACTGTTTACAACGTAGATAACAACTCCCCAGACGTCTGCTGATGTTCAGAAATACGGTCACCATGGAAACGGATTAACATCGTGTCCTCACTGGTCACTCGATCTTATATTGGAAAATGGCGGGAAAAATGGCGGTCAACTGGTCTAGAAGCTGGACACTCGCAGAAAAACGTAAACAGATCGATGGCACGGTCAACCCTAACCCTTTACCAAACGCCAAGTATTGGATTGGCCAAAATTGATAGAGATTGCAGACGACATTTCATAATGTGACAAAATGTGAAAATAATCTTCTGAAAGGGTAGAAAACATTGTGGGAAAAGGAGAAATTGCTCGTTTGCAACAAATTGGTTAAATGTCGTTATTGTTTGGTAACGGGTTAAGCAACATTATCAGGCCTTCAGTTGTATACCAGACTAGCACCAACCGGGATTTCTATTTTACTATTGATACAGCATACTTCTGAAATACAAGTTCGATGCCCACTGGCCTCTAGTCTGGATGGTCCAAATGTAAATACACAGTCCATTCAATAATTGTAGCTTGGACAATCTGAGTCAAGTTTCAACCTTCATTCGTGACAATCAGTATTTCCTGTTATTGTCTTTTATCATTATCGTTTCAAATTCTAGTGTTGTTAACATCATACAGATGTCTCCCGCTAAATATCACGGCCACCTACGTGTTACCAAAAGATCAATTAAATCATTTGTATATATACAGTGATGACATTTAAATTTCCTCACTGTTGACAACCCAAACGGGGAATCTGTCAGAAAAACAATTACGTGTAAACAACCTCGTTGGTTTTATATCGACAACTGTAAGTTTGAGTGATGTGTTTATTATGTTAAGTTTAAGTGTGTCTATATCTAAAGTAGGTAAACAAGCGAAGTAATTTCATTTCGTATTAGTGGATATCATATTCTTTTCGCGGGAAACAAACGATTGATTATATGTTGATTGACGCCGTATCATTAATTTTTTCAGTTGTGTGACGGCTTTCCTGGATCCATTAGTACTAGACTAAGGCTGTGAAGTGACTTGCCAAAGTTCACTCCCACGAAGCCAAAGGTATCGATGGGGCTTGAAACCGGAACCCAGAGTTGTCAGTCTGCCATCTGAACCACTTGGCCACGCAGGAGCCGGAAAACGAAGATTTATTGTTTAACTGTATGGGAAAAGTTGTCTCGCACCGAACTGTTTTCGACTTGAACTAAAATATTTTGCTTTTCCCTTCATCTAACCAAAGTTTTTCTGTTCCATTCATGGCAAGCTGTTGCGCATATTTTGACATAAAAGGGAATGAAAAGATTAACCTTTAAGTTGAGAGCAAATGCATACAAACATATACACTCGTTCATACACGTATACGTACAAACGCCCACGGCCATACTTGGTAGAGTTGGATTCAATATCAAGGGACGAAGTAACGAAGCTGATTAACGGAAGAAGTTTGAAGCTGATTAACGGAACACCAAGGGGTTTACCCGTAGACTCTCGGCAATCTGAACTCCAATGAAAACGCCTCGTGTATTTTTCAGCTCACGGAAATACCCGAGTAGTTCCGATTAGACTCCCGGCTGAATAACTAAATTCAGATGGTTCTACCCGTCTTGACAAGTCCTTATTAACAGTTGATCAAGAGCTCCACCTTCATCATTGATGAGTCGGGCATCACAGTATAACCAAAATAGTGTTGAATGTTGACCTTGCTTTAACGAAGCTGCTACGGGGAGCTTTGGACAACAATGTGGCAAAATGACCGATTGTACATGTACTATTTATAAAACATTCTTTTTTTACATCGAATACAAGGAGGAAAAGCTACTTTAATGCAATTTAAATCAAAAACATTAAGACCACTATATAAGGCTTTACTTAGATACAATTAATTGGTTTTGTGGGAGAGTCCTTTGGCAAGTCACTTCAGAACCCTTCCCAAACACTAGTGGATGCAGGAAAGCCGTTTCATGACTGTTAGTTTCTTTCATACGGCGTTAAAAGACCATACCAAAATATCATTGATACAATGACGTACTCGATTGATTTTCAAAATAAGCAAGTCACAAATTCCATCGTGAAGGAACGGGGCGAATATTGCAACTGTTACGAGAGGAAAACGCCTCCGCATTTCTAAATATAGAACGCAGACGACAGGCTGTAAACATTATCGATTTCTATCCGCTTATCAACCCTTAGAATGCTGGGTAATTTTCTTAAATAGATTTTTGTGTCGTCTGCTTTCAAGCACTTTAAATATCTGCTTAATTTTGACAAGGAATGATACCCAGAGCAGCACATAGGTTAGTTCACAGACCAGCAGCCAATTTACTTGGCGGCTGACCTAGATCCAATCTGTTTCCATAAGCACGAAGTGGTTCCAGCATTATAAGGGATAACCAACTCTCTTTCTCGATGACGAGAGTGGAGCTGTCTTAATCCGAGATTACGTTCATAAATAGTTCGCATGTGTCCACTATATATTAAAGCCATACTTACGTTCATTTACACTTATATTGTGAAAGTTCTAGAATAGTTGAAAACTAACTTGAAAGTACATTAAATACCCTTTTACAGAGGAATTGGGACAGTAACATGTTCACATGATGCTTTTAAGAGTGAATACAACAAGGTTTGTTTTCAATTAGCGATAAAACAAAGTCAGCTGATAAACGTTTGAAACCAATAAATAAATTCTATATTTTGAATGTTCAAGTTGTTAATATTGGATAAATGGCAGTATTTCTATATGTTTCATATAATTTTTCTAAAGCGCTTCTTGCTATTTTAGATATGATTCGAATGTAAACAATGAAGTTAAATTGGTTGGCACCATATTTATGAAAATAGCACTTTGAAAAATAGGCAATAAATAGTGTAGACGTTTTATTGTCATCATCCTGTGGTTTTTCGCGAAGTTTTAACACATTCGATCGTAATTATTAACTCATATTACCCAGTTTTGTAGTTTTTCTGAGCGCTAGTATGCGTTAAAGGTTAGGACCGGTCTTGTTAATGATATCACCTTTGACGTACCCCAACAAACATACCAAAAATAAAAAACGACAACGGCTTTTAACAACTAAATACAGAGAAAATGAAACTTCATGGAAATCGTTTGGGAATGCAATTTAACATACGCACTTCACATCGAATCTTTTCAGCTGGTTAAGTCATATCGTTGCCATACATCAAAACCGGAGTGAAATGCTGACCACGCAAAGGACATTCTAAATGGTCAAAATATGTTTTCACAAGCCTGAAGCTTAGAATGTTTCCCCGTCTAATAGAATAAACTGCAACAATACAGACACAACTAACATGTTCTAGTCCATTTGAAGACGACATTCCATGGGTACATGCAAACTGGGTGTTTCGAGGACGGTGTCATATAAACCCAGTCAAGGACTTGGTTCAATAGAAGATTGAGACCGTTTAACTCGTTACCAAATGCCAAATTTTCGACTATCCAAAATTGAAAGAGTTTGCATACGACATTTCAAATGTGATGAAATTTGAAAATAATCTTCTGATAGGGCACAACAAATTGTTGGAAAAGAAATAAAAATACTCGTCACGAGCAATTTCTCCTTTTCCTACAATGTTTGCCAGAGTCATCTGAAACAACGTTGTTAAACGTCGTTGTCGTTTGGTATTGGGTTAACAGTACTGAAGTCATGATTTGCAAACTTACTCAATGTTCCTTATAATTCATTCCCATCACTCCATAAAATTATTTCCAAAGCACTGATGCCTTTTCGACATGAACATAATTGATCAATGGTCGGTAAATGAGAACTCATCTAGCACTGATTTCTCTATAAAATGTCGGAAAGAATGTTTAAGTAGGATAGGGTATTTGTATCAGCGTAAAGTGTTAATATCGAATACTGAAATAAAACGCGAACGTCTATCTATAAAGGATAGATAGTGTCGGGAACATCTCGAATGAAAAGCAATAAAAGTATATTAATATATAAGCGTTCATCATATCACAGTTCAATCAACCTTATGGTAAGTTCGGATTGGTTACAGCCGTCGTTTAAATGAGTGTTGGAAAAACAAAAAATCAAGCAATGTATCTATATATAGTGCAAAAAGAGAATACTTCACCCGCCTACATGTTAGATCTAATTTAATTCATATATTTTTCAAAACCAAAAAGAAATAAGTGGTGATATAACATTTTTGTAATATATATTACATTTTGTCATAAAATACAAAATGTCTTACATTAAATAGTTTTGTATCTAACCAATGGCATGATTCGGTCATGCCATACTTGTTCTGGGCTTGGGTTGTGTCCGTGTCGGGACGAGCGGGTAGGAGGGGAGGGATAACCTATTTTCAGTGTCTTAGATAAATGCAGATGGCCCTGAGCATTTAATAGATGACCCCATAACACAACGTATCTCACGTTGTTGGAACAACTGTTTTAGAAGACTGTAGAAACCAATGCGACGAAAGGATAAACAAGTTCTTTGGAGACATCTCCCCCCTTAAGACACAATTGATCCTTCCCTATGTTACATAGAATGTGTTTGCCATCTGGGAGTGTTATATAAGCCTGGTATTCTTAGTGCCGTTTTACTAAACAACCGATTAAACATGAATAGTAGGTTATCTTAAATGAAAGTACAGTATTGGATACGTCATTGGAAGCGTCTCTGAGAGACGAGTCTAATGATGTATTACTTTACAATATTGCTTCGCAAAGTATTGAAGTAAAAGGAGTTGTTGTTTAAGACTTACGCAAATCTTTAAGCTCAAACTGTTTAGTAAAACTGTACCCTGGTCCGTGCATATTCCTTGCACTAGCGCTGGATAAACGCATAAACCAGGACACCAGGCTGGTGATATTCGGATCAATCTCATATTTCCATTATGAGACGAAATGATCTAAAACAGCAGACAAATCTAATATCCCGATTCGTCCTCCCGCCATATCTATCAGCTATTTCCAGACATGTGTTTTTGGCCAGGGGGATTGGAACGATCTAATGAAAATAAAGAGACGTGGGAGTCATGGTTACTCACGTTACGAGCCCTAATGCCAAACATGTGGGTGGAGAGATTCCTAATGATATATTCCTCAGGCATAATCAAATTGACCCAAGTGCTATGATGACCTTTTCCTCCGTATGGGAGATAGTGACATATTGGAATATATAGCAGACAGCATGAATGTCAAAAAAGAAAGAAATAAAGATAAAAAAAAACTAACCTATAAACCTTCTTTCAAGCTATAAGGTCGAATCCAATAAGACAAAAAGAAAACGTTTGATCAATCTATTCTTTTACCACACTTGCGTACAGAGGCTTATTATGTCGACGCAGCAACGTGACCATGTAACGGGAGGAAGAATGTGTACAGGTCCTTAAGCTGTGCTACATGTCCCGAAGTCCCTCCAACAAGGACATGAATACAACACATCATCACGTGACTATGGCATGACCTTGAGTAGAAATGATGAAAGGGGAGGACGACACAATTATTAATTGCAACACTTGAAGTTGTAATTTCCAGTAATGCGGATGTCAAACTCGTTGTAAATGACGTCTTTTCTTGGAAGAGAGAGACGGAAAGAAATTCAATTCGAGGATTCAATTAACCTAAAGCATGACATTCACCAACTCTGTGCGTGTGCAAAATACTAGAGCATACGACGTACTTAAACATTATGGCAGGCTTTCTTACAGTTAAAAAGGAATGACCAATTTATAACAAATTCCTACCAAAATATGTCGCAGATTTTCTAAAAAAAAATATTTTGTTATATTATTAAACGACGTTCTTTCATTTAGAATAAAATCACACTTTTAGTATTTCGTTAATTCAAATAAATCTATTTTTATCATCCGCCACCATGATCCAGCTGCCAAATTGCTCCTTTCGTTAAATTGATCCAAATTTATACTGGTTACTTGTTTTATAGTATTCATTGATAATGTATCGTTTTAATGTTGGTACATTAAAGAAACGTAGATAAGTACATATCTAATCGAGCCATGATTTCTCTACAACAACAACGCACCAGACGGGCTGCTCATTTTTCGCGGGAAACATTTCAACGGACGCGTATCATTAAATTAAAATCGGATTCATGTGACCAACAAATTAACCCGATCGCATTTTATTACTTACCACTAACAAAGATCTCCTACAAACAGGAACGAGGTAACGGATTCAAATGTTATATACTTTTGATATTAAATTCGAAATATTTGTCAAATACGTTATACGTTCCATCGAACGCAAAGTTATTCAGCGATACAATCATGACGACTGCCCGTCTGTGTTAACCCATTACCAAACAATAACGATAATGGACCAGGTTGTTGCAGACGACTCTGGAAAACATTGTGGGAAAAGGAGAAATTGCTCTTAACGAGCAATCTCTCCTTTTTTCCCACAATGTTTTCTGCACTATACATAGATTAATTTTCAGTTTCATCACATTTTGAAACGTCGTGTGCAAACTCTTTGAATTTGGGACAGTCAGATATTTGGCGTTTGGTAAAAGGTTAAGACACATCCTTGGTTGTAAATTATATCTAATTTAGGGGAAGCTGTTTTAAACGGATTAGAATATTGTACATCACTACCAGTCAGTGACTAATATATAAACAGACATCATTAACCGCTGAGAGATAGATTAAGACATCTTTTTACTCATATCACAAGTTGTTCTTATTTGTATACAGATGACTAACCGTAAATTGTTGAGATACAAAGCATTATTACGAGAACCGTTACATGTATATGGAGGTATGACATCATAAAATGTATTCATAGAATCAAATTCTCATTTGAGTTAAACAGTCATGTTATGTTATATTTTTGAATTACAATAAAGAAGCGTTTGTAGGATGTGAAGAGTTTCAGCGTGTAATAATACGTGTATCGTAGACGCTCGCAGGAAATTCCAATGTTCGGAATTCCTTGGCCTTGTGCCAAGAAACAACGAGACGTATTGGGTAAAACATATTACCAGTTACCCTTACCACCAATCTTACCAATGTGTCTTGTGCAAAAAGGTTACGAGTGAACTATCCAACGTTGTGAGTATATATGGGTTTTACATCGCTTTAACAGAATTCCAGTTATGTAGGGGTGCCTGTCTCTTGCTGATGGAAGAAGACCCTATGCCAAATTAAAACCTTCGGCATTCTGCAGGTCACTCGGGAAACTACCTCTCGATAAAATCCAAATGATGTCATCGGGATTTACACTCACGCTGAAAGGATTCATGTGAATTTCAAGTTCTGAACTCTAACCACTAGGCCATGCTTTGTTAGAAAGACTTTATGGATACGTCTCCAAATAGTACTTCTTATAATAAATTATATTATATTTTACTATAAATCCGTACATATTGCGTATATCCCAAAGCATCGTTTTTCTCTATATCACATTGTGGGTAGGCTTACTCATCAGATTCAGTCATAATGCAGAACTTACAAGTATGCTTTCCTAGTGCTGTGTGCTAGCTAATGACGCGTTTACGCCTTCTAAACCATAACCATGATCTATGTGGGCGGCTAGCTATGGTCATATTTGTTGTGATCGAGACATCCGCGATTGTGAAGTGGCTAGCTTCGGAGATCACGTGTCTTTAGACAAGACACCTTATTCTAGGGACAACAGTGCTAGGTCACAAACAATTGGCTAAACAGTTAATCAAAGTATTCGTGTGATGATATTAAAATTTGTATGTCCATTTAACAGTGGTTACGTCACAATTATTAACCCATTACCAAACAATAACGACTTTTGACCGCGTTGTTGCAGACGATTCTTGAAAACATGGGACAACAATGTTTTCTGCTCCTGCAGAAGATTATTTCCCAATTTCATTACAATTTTAAATGTCGTCTGCAAACTCTTTCGCTTTGGGACAGTCGAAAGTTTGGCGTTTGGTTAAGGGTTAAACATCCTTTCCTATGATGATGCCACAACGGCCAAAACGGTGAAATCTTCTGTGTTTAGATAGGAAGGCTTATAGGTATATTTTACATTTTTGCTGTCAACACTCTTGATTGTTCAAGTTTGCATAGTTACTCCACATGGTGGTGTAAACTTCCATCAACATCTTTTCATAACCTTTGTGTGAAGTTTGCACTTAGAAAAGTTACTACATGCAAATACGATAGGAAGAAAAACGGATGTTAAAATTCCTTAAATGTCACGGGGGAATCTAGAATAGGTCTTTAGCAAGGGATTTCGGCGCATTAAGATAAAATTTACCATGTTTTTGGCATCCTATTCATTTTGATTGATTATGGCTGCTGTATAATTTTCACTGCATTTTCTCCATAAAATCTTACCTTGACGCAGCAACCGCATGTATTCATATGACTTTTTAAATGGCGTCAACATGATTTCAGTTCTATTACGATGTACGACTCTTAATGATAGGGGAAGACCTTATACTCAAACAGGGTAGAACGATCAATCGGTATCCCATACGTCAGTCGGGGGGCTATCTCTCATGATACTCAAACAGGGTAGAACGATCAATCGGTATCCCATACGTCAGTCGGGGGGCTATCTCTCATGATACTCAAACAGGGTAGAACGATCAATCGGCATCCCATACGTCAGTCGGGAGGTTATCTCTCATGATACTCAAACAGGGTAGAACGATCAATCGGCATCCCACACGTCAGTCGGGGGGCTATCTCTCATGATACTCAAACAGGGTAGAACGATCAATCGGCATCCCATACGTCAGTCGGGAGGTTATCTCTTATGATAATTAAACAGGGTAGAACGATCAATCGGCATCCCATACGTCAGTCGGGAGGTTATCTCTCATGATACTCAAACAGGGTAGAACGATCAATCGGCATCCCAAACGTCAGTCGGGAGGCTATCTCTCATGATACTCAAACAGGGTAGAACGATCAATCGGAATCCCACACATCAGTCGGGAGGTTATCTTTCATGATACTCAAACAGGGTAGAACGATCAATCGGAATCCCATACGTCAGTCGGGAGGTTATCTTTCATGATACTCAAACAGGGTAAACGATCAATCGGCATCCCACACATCAGTCGGGAGGCTATCTCTCATACAATCAATCGGCATCCAATACGTCAGTCGGGAAGCTATCTCTCTTGAAAGGCGAATGGCATCACCGGGATTTGGACCCAGACGGAGAAGGAACCATGTGAATTCAAGTTCTCTACTCTAAGCTTTAGGCCTCAAGGGTCCAGGGTACCGTTTTACTAAACAGTTTACGCTTAAGGTTTGCGTAAGTCTAAATCAACAATTCCTCTTATTTCGATATTGGGCTAAGCATATATCTATGTCTCTGGGCTAAGCAATATTGCAAAGTAATACATCATTGGAATCGTCTCTCCGAGACGCTTCCAATGACGTGTCACATTGCAATATTGTGTTTTCGTTTAAGTCACTATACATGTTTATCAGTTTTGACGTGCGCAAATATTTTCCTTAAGTTGTTTAGTAAAACGGTACCCAGGATCTACTGACAATGTCTTTCGGAATTGCCAGATTAAATATCAGAAAAAGCGGAACCCTTGTTCTTGTAATTTTAAATCGTTAAGATATTAGCTTTAACAGTAACATGCAAAAGAGGCATAAAATGTCTTGCAAGAATACAAACCAAAAACCGCACTCTATGTCCTGCAGGATTACGAGACAAAAGAAGCATTTCGCAAGTCAGTCGGGAGACTGCCTTTCATGAAAATCCAACCCAAATGCCGCCATCGGGATCTGAACCCACATACAGAGGGGCCATCTAATTTCAAGTCCTGTACTCCAACATTAAGACCTAAGAGGACAAGCATCTTCCGAATATGTCTATAGAACTTGCAAGAATACCAAGTACCAGGAAAACCGGAACCCTGTTACTTGTATTATTAAATCGGCAATATATATACCATGCGAAAGAGGCTTGCAAGAATGCTGTCCGAAACCCGCACTCTAATTCTTGCAGGATTGCAAGGCCGCGGAAGAGGCACCCTGTAACGTGTACGAAAACAAGGCGAAAGCGGCGGAATTTCGTCAAGGACGTTGTTACTTCGGCACGTCAAGTTGCAGAGCTTGTATTATATCAAACGAGCTTTGAACGACCTCCTATAAATAGTTTCTCTGTTCACTTGCATGACATTCTAGTATTTGTGTTAGTAATTATCTTACAGACTATACATTGAGCAGTTGGGGTCTAGGTTTGTGTATATACGTTAGTGTACGTAGTGAACAAAAGAAGATCTCTTTAATATCGTTTTTAAAACTTTTATTTATGTTCTATCTAAACCCGTGTGTTTTGTTGAGGAGGTATCACACTTTTCAAATGATATGAAAACAGTCCATGTATATGTATTGAGAAATGTAAACAATGATTCCATCATTTGCTTGTTGTGTTTAAGGAATGATTCAAAGGCGTTCATATACAAGAAACAGAACTTTCGTGGCTCACTCAGGATAGTGTCCGACTTGGAATACAGGCTTCTTTGGTTCGAACCTCGATCAGTCAAACACATTCTTTCCCGCGTTGATTGTACACTGTATTTCTGGCATTAAATGATGCCATTGCACTTTAAGCTATGTGTTTTCCCCTAACACAATCCCGTTCTACATTACTACTGTAGTTTTACAGACGCAGCATATTTCGGCACAGGTAGGGCTTATCAGCCAAATCCCTGTCCGAGCTAATCATCGCAGACAATTCAAACAGGTAACAAAACAATACAGGAAATCTCCCATTGTTGTCTGCAGAACAAAATTCGTGTACTGTAATGCCGATTACCCCATTACGACACGATCAATTTGTAACTCAACAGAAGTGTTCCGAGCACGGGCTGATATCAAAGCTCTTTCTTCGTGTATCACAGAAGATCAGTTTCAAGCTTAAAGGAAATATTTGTCACAAAAGCAGAAATTGTGCAGTTACTTTTGCACCTAAACGAAATGCATAATGGTAAATGAATAAGTATAATATTTTATAATACATGGACTATTTGATACGAAAGAAATACTCTTGGCATCGCAGAACGGACACCATGATGTACCAAAACACAGTTTGAGGCTTTGAAGAGGCTTTCTTAATCTAAAAGGTTTATTTGTAAAAAACATTTTACGTAACCAACAACAATACAAGCAGCCAAAACACGATGTTGTATGTTGAAAAGAATAATTGGCAGCCATCTACCATCGGAATCAGTATAACGTGCACCACGACACGTGCTAGAACATTGGTAAGGGGTAGACATGAACCTGACGGAAAAACGGGGCAGCCTTGATCAACAGTTGTGCACGTTTTCTTTCATCATGTTACATAATGATTTGCTATGCATTTAACCCTTATTGCGCATGCTTATGCAATCAGGTTAGATTCAGGCCAGCCGCCAAGTAATTGACTGCTGGCTTGTGATCGCACATGTTTGCTACTATGAGTATCTTTCCTTATCAAAATTGAGAAGATATTAAAGGTTTTCAAAAGCAGAAGAGTGAGACAACACAAAATTCTATTTTTAGAAAGTTACCAAGCATACTAAGGGTCAAAGAGAACGATGTAGTCCCAGATTGCCCCGCGCCAATGGAGGACTGTGCCACTGACCGCACTTGACCAGCCAGTAAAGGTCGAACTGCAAATCGTGTTCAACATTTCCAAACATGCATTGTTGACATACTCTAAATCTTAGAACACGTGTCAACCTTTGGGAACATGCATTCAAGGCACGCTTCCAATTTAGAAACAAACATTCACTTCGTAGTATATAGTTTGTCTATATGTATTCAATTTGTCTGCTGCTGACTTAACAAATATATCAAACATTGAGGGCCTTGTGACAAAGGGATTATTAGCTCGCTGTAGGCGAATTCTCCTTTTCTCACATTATTTTCACAGTTTTTCATAGGGTTGTCTTTCGAATTCTCCTTTTCTCACATTATTTTCACAGTTTTTCATAGGGTTGTCTTATATATTTGTAAACATATGTTCAATATGCCTGCTACAGACCTCTTGAAACAGAAAATACTTAATTCCGAATTGCATGTTAATGCTTTTTAATAATCATGTAACATGTATATCAGGGAAATATTGTAAAAAATATGTTTGTATTATGGGCCGGAGGCCTCATATAATGTGAATAAAATCATTCATTTGAATTCATTTGATAAGGGTTTGGATCTTTTATATCACCATCCTTTTATCGTCTAAAATATTCTAATGTCTACCCAGAGCATAGGCAATAATCAATGTTGTAGCAATGTGGTCCCATATACAACAAAGCGACAATAGTAAATGGAGACAGCAGTGTTGCGTATAAGATAATTTTTTTTTTTTTATGGGTTTTACATCACATCAACATTATTTCAGTTATGTAGCGATGCCCGACTCTTAATGATAGAGGAAAACCCCATACTCAACTGCCTATAAGGGCTGGTCAAGGCGGGTAGAACCATCGGCATTCAATAAGTCAGTCGGGAGACTGCCTCGCGTATAAGATAAATAATGGCTAGTACGAACGCAAATCATTCAGAGAGCTTATACTGAAGTTTTCTAAATGAATTGCCCCTGAAATAAGCAAGCCATGTCCACATAATTGCAGTTCAGACACATTTAAATTCTCTCTTTTAGAATGGTCGCTTAAAACATGGTAGATGTTGTTAGTTGCATTGTGGTCAAAGTGAACTGAATGAGTTCATAATGAGTCGGGCATCGCAACATGACTGAATTAATGGTGACGCAATGTAGGGCCCATATGAATATACGAAATAAACAAAAATATATTAGACTGTAGGTCTGCAATTAAACGTGTTACCACAAGAATCTGGTCTAACGTATAAGCTTTTCATATAAGAAATTGTCAGAATATCGTGTTGGCGAAAACAATGTAAATCGCAACATAGGTATGCCTTTTTATAAACATTAATATACAACGCCTATCTTCTTCATATCAAAGTTTGTTTTGTATCACCTTTCGAGATAATTTCGGGAATAGTTCACTTCTGGAGAAATTGCTCGTCACGAGCAATTTCTCCTTTATCCAAAGTGTTTTCCAGAGTCGCCTGTAACAAAGTTGTCAAATGTCGTTATTGTTTGGTAATGGGTTAACATTAACATGCTCTTGTACAGGCACTTTGTCGTGATGAATAAGGCAAGTCGAATACCAATTGCGAATACTGGAATTAACGTCGTCCGTAAAGCTTAGAAAAGTTACCAATTCAATGCGAAGCCAAAGAACCGATCTGTGTATGTATTTACAAACGGCACGTGTTTTTGCAGGAAACACGTTACTGAATCATGATCTTCCAGGCGCTCATGGAATGTGACTCGTTACACAGTCTGTAAGTTGGATCACCTATTGTCAGAATCCAGGTAAGCACTAGGTAAGCACGGGCCCCCGGATAATGTTAACTTTCCCGCCAAGTTTATATATACAAAACATAGTTTCGGTCACATTCACGTGTTGTAGAGAATCATCCGTATTTCTATAGGACAGTTGCAACGATTTCGTTGAAAATGAAGTTTTCTTATAAAAGAAAAATGTCCCAACATGTTATTCAACGATTGTATCAGATTTCTTCCATCTTTCCTTGAGCCGATTAACTAGACAGGTCCCGTATACCAATCAATCAGCGCTGGTTCGGAGAGATCGCACCTCCCTCTCTTTAGTATAAGAGATCCGGCTTTTCGGGTAACATGGCGGCCACGTGCATCGACTGGTTGGTGCGTGTGTGTTGGGGGTGGGGGGAGGGCAACGACCTAAACAAGATATTCCGAAATCGGCAGATCTAGTCTCATACTGTGATCTAAATCGGAACGCAAATAATCATTAACATCGTTTCATTGTTAATGACCTCAAATACCTAATAAACATATTTAACAGGTCTTTGATGACCTGCATGTCACCATGAAGGAGAAGAACTTTATAAGGTTTTAGGTTCCGTTCCAATCTGTTTCACTAAATTGTTTGTAATGTAACCTATTTAACGGTGTTTATTCATTGAATAACAGATGTTTAAACTAACTAGGAATGTGGTGCGTGCTTATTAAGATTGACCTGCAACCACCTCCATTGACAACAGTCGTGCATATACATATAGTATCTTAAAGGCAACTGTATATGTATTGTTTTGTAAACATTAGATGTATTATTGTTATGATGTGTTGTCATGCCAAGGTTCCTTATATAACCCCGTACAGCACAAGACCTAACCCTTTAACAAACAATAACGAAGTTGACCAATTTGCTGCACACGACTCTGGAAAACATTATGGGAAAAGGAGAAATTGCTCTTGACGAGCAATTTCTCCTTTTCCCACAATGATTTCTGCCCTATCAGCTGATTATTTTTCAATTCCATTACACTTTGAAATGTCGTCTGCAAACTCTTGAATTCGGGTCAGTCGAAAATTTGACGTTTAGTAAAGGGTTAATCTGCTACAGACGTCCTTGAAATCTAGAAGGGTTACAGGAATTGTTCAACATGGTAAATTCATGCTTTATTTCACAATTGTTTCCAACTATTATCACGACACACATTTCGTGCTTCTTTCTTCGTCTTTCGTCTACTGAGACTTTCGATGTGACCTTGACACAATTTTCAATATTGCGGGGGAAATAGTCAAGAATGCTTGGTAATTTTCAAAAAAGAAAGATTTTTGTATCTTCTGCTTTTCGAAACCTTAAACATCTGCTTAATTTTGTTATGGGAAGATAATCAGCGAAGCAGACAGGTTAGATCACAGGCCAGTCTCCAATTTACTTTGCGGATGGCATGGATCTAACCTATTTGCAAAAGGATGAAGTCGGTTCCAGTACTATAAGGGTTAAAGTAGTTATGTTGAAATGGTTACAGGACATTCCGGGGGTCTAACCTCTCACGTTTACAAAGGTGTCGAAATATCATTCCATCTCGGCTGCATATTTCCAGAGCGGTTATACGTGCGAAATGCCCCCGTGTTAAAGTCATTCACTTCGAGAAACGAGTTCCCTTTCTACGAAGGTTAGATCAATGATGCATTGCCGTCGGTTCTACCAAACATGACCAAACACTTACATGCCGTTAGACTTGGTACTTACCCAGAGTGGCATTGTATCTTTTATGAAATGAAAGTTTATATTGTAAATGTGTTTTATGATTGTACAATGATGAGATGTAAATAAAGATTACTTCTACTCAATCATTATAGAGCCGGTCATCGCAGTATCAATCAAAAGCGGTGGTCCTGGTGTATTCCCTGCATACAAACCAAACAAACCAACAATATGCTAAAGCTAAACATCACAGAACAATGTCATATCTACCATCCAGCGGCAAAAAGGTTTATTCTATTCTGTAGGTATGGACGATGATGCTGATAATGCAAAGGCGAATTATATGGTATTGTAACACTGTTACGTGTGGTCGTTCATCTGTGAATCACAAACGACGTATCAACACATGTAAACCCGTTGAAGGCAAGGTTGACAGATGGTTTGGAACAAATGGATATTGTGAGAGGGGCTATGAGATCAGTCGGTGTAGCTTGTCCAACTTGAAAGCGAGGGATCCGGGTTTGGGATCCGGCTCGGCCAATTTACTTTAACTCTTTTACCAAACGCCACATTTAGACTAGCCCAAATTGAAAGAGTTTGGATAGTGAAACAGTTTACTGTGAAGAAGGCCTCGAACTTCAAACCAGCAAATCAACTTTAACCCTTTACAAAACGCCAAATTTCCGACTGCCCCAAATTGAAAGAGTTCGCAGACAGCATTTCAAAACGTGATGAAATTGAAAAAACAATCTTTAGAGGGGACAGAAAACTTTGTGGAAAAAAGAAAAAGATTGCTCTTTACGAACAATTTCTCCTTTTCCCATAATGTTTGTTACAGTCGTCTGCAACGAAATGGTCAAATGTCGTTGTTGTTTGGTAATGGGTTAACAAGAGGACATATAAGGAGAACCGTTTGGAAATAATATTTCAAAATCATTTGGACTATACTACTGAGGTTCTCGTCAGAGTGGCCTTGCCGAGGGATGTGTGTTATGTTCTCTTCAATTATGGGCTATTTTTGGAATTTTAATACAGACAATTAGGACAATAATCAATGGACTAGATAATTAGGAAAATAACTCGTGGAATCTGAATGGTTATTCGCTTTATTCGTAACTTAATAGTCTCTGCAAAACGGAAAGATGTTAGGTTCCAAATGAAACAAACCTCTGTGAAAAAGTCATAGCAACTGTGTCTAAAAGGGTTCAGAACATTTAAATATTTCAACAGACTATGACCCTTTCATCACGAGAGCTCAATCTGTACCTTTTGCTAGATTGTTCTTTTCGCAACAATAGTTCATACAATATACTGAGCAAACTCGGACTCAATGTTAGATAGCGACACTTTATCTGTTACCTTATAAGCAAAACACATTTTTGTCAAACATTATTATCTTTCAAGCATCAGGATTCGAAATGATGTTGAATATGACGAATTCAGACTAATGAAGCATATATACGTACTATTTCTGGGGCTGTGAACTATTAAAATTGTAGTATAGTAGTATAAGATAGTCAAGAGTAATCACAACAAACCCGAAACATACTTAGTCTAAGTGGGATATAGAAACTCATATCCGGTTATATCCTTTGTCCTATTTCATGGTATACGGTGGTGATAAAATGAGAACCTGCCCGCGAATTGCCATTTCTTCGTTGCTAACAGTGGTTTCTTTCGTATGATATGAAGTAAATCTGCTGTTACTTCCATTTTGGGGGGTGTCAAAAACCTCAACAATATAACAATTAATTCTTTAACTCTCTTTATGAGATTTTGCAAAGCACACAACATTTGAGGTAAGAACAACAGTATTTCCTTTGTAATGGTGGTTAGAAAATTTGCGAAATCTTTCAGAAAAACACGAAAAAAGTCATCACGCGATCATTGTTTATTCTTTTTTTTTGTTAAATTTTAGACAAACTCGTTTTCAATTGGTCTGCTTTTGGTACGTGGAAATATGTATAATTTATGTGAGAAAGGCTTAAAGAAAGCATTGAAGGTCACATATCGAATTATAACACATATATTGTATGACATTAGAAGGATAGGTTGTACCCTTGATCAAACTGATCTAATATGTGTTACATCTGTAACAGATGGTTTCTGAAATTAGTGTGGGCGAGTGGGAACTTCTTGTTTATACGCAGTTATAGTTTTCTCAATATATACGACATTAAATAATTCGATTAACCCATTACCAAACAATAACGACATTTTAACGAGTGATGTATCCTTTTCCCACAGTGTTTTCTACCCTGTCCGAAGATTATTTTTCTTTTTTTTTCACAAAATGTCATCTGCAAACTCTTTCAATTAGGGACAGTCGAAAATTTGGCGTTTGGTAAATGGTCAAAGCTTATGAAACCTGGAAATATGTGAGAAAAGGAACACTTACTAATTTTCGGTCACAAAGAGTTAGAAAGACATATGGTTGTTCTTTAGTTCTGAAGTTTTTAATGGGTTCTAAATGGGAAATCGTTCTCAAATTCCAAATATATTAATGTTAAGATAGTTGAAATCTACTTGATGCAACAAAACCATTAGACGACATACCATCTCTGTTCATGCGGGTAGAGTAGACATTACATATCAAATGTTATAAAATACAACGTGCTAGTACTCGTAGATTGGACTGATTTCTCAATCAGGAAGTTTTGGTTTCGTTTCATGGAAAAAATACGAGCCCACTTGAGCCCATGGATTGAGTTACAGATAACCCTTCGCATAATAAACTTCACATTAACCCTGTAGCAAACAATAACGACAGTTAGCAACTTTGTTGCAGACGACTCGCGAAAATATTGTAGGAAAAGGAGAAATTGCTCGTAACGAATTACTCGTAACGAGCAGTTTTTTCTTTTCCCACAAGGTTTTCTGCCCTATCAGACGATTACCTTTCAATTTCATCACGGTTTGAAATGTCTTGGGACAGTCGAAAATTTGGCGTTTGGTAAAGTGTTTAACCAATCGATACCCCCCCCCCTCCCCATTAATACATTATCATAAAAAGAACCGTTGATTGGGATCGATCATTTTAGTCTCACATGTGGGTCCGCGGTGGTGCAGAGGATAGCGTCGTGCTTTGAGACCTCACAACCAAAGTTCGCTTCCCGATGGTGGCTCATATCTTCATTACGAAGTGTTTTCGTGTAAGATGTCGTTTTCCATGGCCAAATTAATGAAGTGTTCGCATTAACAATTATACAGTTATAATACAATGTCCGAATCATTTTTGCTGGGAATAATCCTCACATTACCTCACCTTACCCTTTAACCAAACGTCAAATTTTTGACTGTCCCAAATTGAAAGAGTTTACAGACGACATTTCAAAATTGATGAAATTGAAATATGATCTTCTGGTAGGGCAAAAAACATTGTGGGAAAAGGAGAAATTGCTCATCAAGAGCAATTTCCCCTTTTCCCACAATATTTTCCAGAGTCGTCTGCAACAAACTGTCCAAATTTCGTTATTGTTTGGTAAATGGTTAAATGCCATCAAGGGCTGGTCAAGACCGGCAGAACCATAGGCATTCCGTCAGTCCGCCGGGAAAGAATCAAAAGTAGGTTTTATTGATATAATCACATGTTATGTCAGTCACAACTATAAATAAAGTAGACTAGTAACATGTTGTCAATGCCGTTATCCTTGGTCACTGAACCGTTAATCCTGCCATTTGAAAGGCTACAGATGTTGTTTGTGTCTCTGGCTTATGCGCTTACCTAGACCTTCATAGTGTTTTAATTAGAAAAGAATCCGAACAGGTCTACGTATACGCAATATGTGCATAAGAAGGAATGTATGGGATCGGCTAACTATTGGTGATGTATCGGTTATTATGCTTTAGTCGTGAAACACGGGTTCCAAATAATGATCAGTAAAATAACTAGTCGTGAAACACGAGTTCCAAATAATGATCAGTAAAATAACTAGTCGTGAAACACGGGTTCCAAATAATTATCAGTAAAATAACTAGACGTGAAACACGGGTTCCAAATAATTATCAGTAAAAAAGCTGAACCAAGCATGTACTTGGTGTTTTACCCGGAACTGACCTTTCGAGTTATACTATTATCAGACTATACTATGATGCAAAACTAGTACAACCATAGATTGTGGTCCCGGCCCTTGGGTATAACCCTTTCCCAAACAACAAATTGTCGACTGTCCCAAATTGAAAGAGTTTGCAGACGACATTTCAAAATGTGACAAAATGTGAAAATAATCTTCTGATAGGCCAGAAAAGATTGTGGGAAAAGGAGAAATTGCTCGTCACGAGCAATTTCTCCTTTTGCCTCAATGTTTTCTAAAGTCGTCTGCAACAAAGTGGTCAAATGTAGTTATTGTTTGGGAAAGGGATAACCAGCACTTTTGAAACAAAAGTACAATGGAAGACGTCTTTCATATTATATCGGAGTTGTTCACATTGGATAAACCCTATGAGTCCAAATAGTATACTCGGAACTCCTAACTACAAGGCTCCCCTTTGTATCAAAAGCCTTATAATAACCTTTGGGAACATGCATTCAAGGCACGCTTCCAATTTAGAAACAAACATGTTATGTATTTGCATATTAACATTCACTTCGTAGTATATAGTTTGTCTATATGTATTCAATTTGTCTGCTGCTGACTTAACAAATATATCAAACATTGTGACAAAGGGATTATTAGCTCGCTGTAGGCGAATTATCCTTTTCTCACATTATTTTCACAGTTTTTCATAGGGTTGTCTTTCGAATTCTCCTTTTCTCACATTATTTTCACAGTTTTTCATAGGGTTGTCTTATATATTTGTATACATGCTGCTACAGACCTCTTGAAACAGAAAATACTTAATTCCAAATTGCATGTTAATGCTTTTTAATAATCATGTAACATATATATCAGGGAAATATTGTAAAAAATATGTTTGTATTATGGGCCGGAGGCCTCATATATTGTGAATAAAATCATTCATTTGAATTCCTTTGATAAGGGTTTGGATCTTTTATATCACCATTCTTTTATCGTCTAAAATATTCTAATGTCTACCCAGAGCATAGGCAATAATCAATGTTGTAGCAATGTGGTCCCATATACAACAAAGCGACAATAGTAAATGGAGACAGCAGTGTTGCGTATAAGATAAATAATGGCTTAATATGAACGCAAATCATTCAGAGAGCTTATACTGAAGTTTTCTATGGTTTTAGGTTCCGTTCCAATCCATTTCACCAAATTGTTTGTATTGTAATGTAGCCTATATAATGGTGTTTATTTATTGAATAACAGATGTTTAAAATAACTAGGAATGTGGTGCGTGCTTATTAAGATTGACCTGCAACCACCTCCATTGACAACAGTCGTGCATATACATATAGTATCTTAAAGACAACTACATATGTTTTGTAAACATTAGATGTATTATTGTTATGATGTGTTGTCATGCCAAGGTTCCTTATATAACCCCGTACAGCACAAGACCTAACCCTTTAACAAACAATAACGCAGTTGACCAATTTGCTGCACACGACTCTGGAAAACATTTTGGGAAAAGGAGAAATTGCTCGTCAAGAGCAATTTCTCCCTTTCCCACAATGATTTCTGCCCTATCAGATGATTATTTTTCAATTCCATTACACTTTGAAATGTCGTCTGCAAACTCTTTGAATTCGGGTCAGTCGAAAATTTGACGTTTAGTAAAGGGTTTACCGCATCTGCTACAGACGTCCTTGAAATCTAGAAGGGTTACAGGAATTGTTCAACATGGTAAATTCATGCTTTATTTCACAATTGTTTCCAACTATTATCACGACACACATTTCGTGCTTCTTTCTTCGTCTTTCGTCTACTGAGACTTTCGATGTGACATTGACACAATTTTCAATATTGCGGGGGAAATAGTCAATTCTCAGAATGCTTGGTAATTCTCAAAAAAAAAAGAAAAGATTTTGTATCGTCTGCTTTTCGAAACCTTAAACATCTGCTTAATTTTGTTGTGGGAAGATAATCAGCGAAGCAAACAGGTTAGATCACAGGACAGTCTCCAATTTACTTGGCGGATGGCATGGATCTAACCTATTTGCAAAAGGATGAAGTCGGTTCCAGTACTATAAGGGTTAAAGTAGTTATGTTGAAATGGTTACAGGACATTCCGGGGGTCTAACCTCTCACGTTTACAAAGGTGTCGAAATATCATTCCATCTCGGCTGCATATTTCCAGAGCGTTATACGTGCGAAATGCCCCCGTGTTAAAGTCATTCACTTCGAGAAACGAGTTCCCTTTCTACGAAGGTTAGACCAATGATGCATTGCCGTCGGTTCTACCCAACATGACCAAACACTTACATGCCGTTAGACTTGGTACTTACCCAGAGTGACATTGTATCTTTAATGAAATGAAAGTTTATGTTGTAAATGTGTTTTATGATTGTACATTGATGAGATGTAAATAAAGATTACTTCTACTCAATCATTATAGAGCCGGTCATCGCAGTATCAATCAAAAACGGTGGTCCTGATGTATTCCCTGCATACAAACCAAACAAACCAACAATATGCTAAAGCTAAACATCACAGAACAATGTCATATCTACCATCCAGCGGCAAAAAGGGGTGTTCTACTCTGTAGGTATGGACGATGATGCTGATAATGCAAAGGCGTATCTATATATGGTATTGTAACACTTTTATGTGTGGTCTTTCATCTGTGAATCAATAACGACGTATCAACACATGTAAACCCGTTGAAGGCAGGTTTGACAGATGGTTTGGAACAAATGGATATTGTAAGAGGGGCTATGAGATCAGTCGATGTGGCTTGTCCAACTTGAAAGCGAGGGATCCGGGTTTGGGATCCGGCTCGGCCATCTTACTTTATTTAACTCTTTTACCAAACGCCAAATGAAATTTAGACTATCCCAAATTGAAAGAGTTTGGATAGTGAAACAGTTCACTGTGAAGAAGGCCTCGAACTTCAAAACCAGCAAATCAACTTTAACCCTTTACAAAACGCCAAATTTCCGACTGCCCCAAATTGAAAGAGTTCGCAAAAAGTATTTCAAAACGTGATGAAATTGAAAAAAAAATCTTTAGAGGGACACAAAACTTTGTGGGAAAAGAAAAAGATTGCTCTTTACGAACAATTTCTCCTTTTCCCATAATGTTTTTTACAGTCGTCTGCAAAGAAATGGTCAAATGTCGTTGTTGTTTGGTAATGGGTTAACAAGAGGACATATAAGGAGAACCGTTTGGACATAATATTTCAAAATCATTTGGACTATACTACTGAGGTTCTCGTCAGAGTGGCCTTGCCGAGTGACGTGTGTTATGTTCTCTTCAATTATGGGCTATTTTTGGAATTTTAATGCAGACAATTAGGACAATAATCAATGGACTAGATAATTAGGAAAATAACTCGTGGAATCTGAATGGTTATTCGCTTTATTCGTAACTTAATAGTCTCTGCAAAACGGAAATATGTTAGGTTCCAAGTGGAACAAACCTTTGTGAAAAAGTCACAACAACTGTGTCTAAAAGTGCTCAGAACATTTAAATCTTTTAAATCTAATCATGAGAGCTCAATCTGTACGTTTAGCGGGATTGTTCTTTTCGCAACAATAGTTCATACAATATACTGAGCAAACTCGGACTCAATGTTAGATAGCGACACTTTATCTGTTACCTTATAAGCAAAACACATTTTTGTCAAACATTATTTTCTTTCAAGCATCAGGATTCGAAATGATGTTGAATATGACGAATTCAGACTAATGAAGCATAGATACGTACTATTTCTGGGGCTGTGAACGTCTAAACCTGTAGCGTAGTAGTATAAGATAGTCAAGAGCAATCAAAACAAACCCGAAACATACTTAGTCTAAGTGGGATATAGAAAATCATATCCGGTTAAAGCCTTTGTCCTATTTCATGGTATACGGTGGTGATAAAATGAGAACCTGCCCGCGAATTGCCATTTCTTCGATGCTAACAGTGGTTTCTTTCGTATGATATGAAGTAAATCTGCTGTTACTTCCATTTTGGGGGGTGTCAAAAACCTCAACAATATAACAATTAATTCTTTAACTCTCTTTATGAGATTTTGCAAAGCACACAACATTTGAGGTAAGAACAACAGTATTTCCTTTGTAATGGTGGTTAGAAAATTTGCAAAATCTTTCAGAAAAAACACGAAATAAGTCATCACGCGATCATTGTTTGTTCTTTTTTTTGTTGAATTTTAGACAAACTCGTTTTCAATTGGTCTGCTTTTGGTACGTGGAAATATGTATTATTTATGTGAGAAAGGCTTAAAGAAAGCATTGAAGGTCACATATCGAATTATAACACATATATTGTATGACATTAGAAGGATAGGTTGTACCCTTGATCAAACTGAGCTAATATGTGTTACATCTGTAACAGATGGTTTCTGAAATTAGTGTGGGCGAGTGGGAACTTCTTGTTTATACGCAGTTATAGTTTTCTCAATATATACGACATTAAATAATTCGATTAACCCATTACCAAACAATAACGACATTTTAACGAGTGATTTATCCTTTTCCCACAGTGTTTTCTACCCTGTCCGAAGATTATTTTTTCTTTTTTTTTCACAAAATGTCATCTGCAAACTCTTTCAATTAGGGACAGTCGAAAATTTGGCGTTTGGTAAATGGTCAAAGCTTATGAAACCTGGAAATATGTGAGAAAAGGAACAGTTACTAATTTTCGGTCACAAAGAGTTAGAAAGACATATGGTTGTTCTTTAGTTCTGAAGTTTTTAATGGGTTCTAAATGGGAAATCGTTCTCAAATTCCAAATATATTAAAGTTAAGATAGTTGAAATCTACTAGATTCAACAAAACCATTAGACGACATACCATCTCTGTTCATGCGGGTAGAGTAGACATTACATATCAAATTTTATAAAATACAACGTGCTAGTACTCGTAGATTGGACCGATTTCTCAATCAGGAAGTTTTGGTTTCGTTTCATGGAAAAAATACGAGCCCACTTGAGCCCATGGATTGAGTTACAGATAACCCTTCGCATAATAAACTTCACATTAACCCTGTAGCAAACAATAACGACAGTTAGCAACTTTGTTGCAGACGACTCCAGAAAATATTGTAGGAAAAGGAGAAATTGCTCGTAACGAATTACTCGTAACGAGCAGTTTTTTCTTTTCTCACAAGGTTTTCCGCCCTATCAGACGATTACCTTTCAATTTCATCACGGTTTGAAATGTCTTGGGACAGTCGAAAATTTGGCGTTTGGTAAAGTGTTTAACCAATCGATACCCCCCCCCCCCCCCATTAATACATTATCATAAAAAGAACCGTTGATTGGGATCGATCATTTTAGTCTCACATGTGGGTCCGCGGTGGTGCAGAGGATAGCGTCGTGCTTTGAGACCTCACAACCAAAGTTCGCTTCCCGATGGTGGTTCATATCTTCATTACGAAGTGTTTTCGTGTAAGATGTCGTTTTCCATAGCCAAATTAATGAAGTGTTCGCATTAACAATTATACAGTTATAATACAATGTCCGAATCATTTTTGCTGGGAATAATCCTCACATTACCTCACCTTACCCTTTAACCAAACGTCAAATTTTTGACTGTCCCAAATTGAAAGAGTTTACAGACGACATTTCAAAATTGATGAAATTGAAATATGATCTTCTGGTAGGGCAAAAAACATTGTGGGAAAAGGAGAAATTGCTCATCAAGAGCAATTTCCCCTTTTCCCACAATATTTCCCAGAGTCGTCTGCAACAAACTGTCCAAATTTCGTTATTGTTTGGTAAATGGTTAAATGCCAGCAAGGGCTGGTCAAGACCGGCAGAACCATAGGCATTCCGTCAGTCCGCCGGGAAAGAATCAAAAGTAGGTTTCATTGATATAATCACTTGTTATGTCAGTCACAACTATAAATAAAGTAGACTAGTAACATGTTGTCAATGCCGTTATCCTTGGTCACTGAACCGTTAATCCTGCCATTTGAAAGGCTACAGATGTTGTTTGCGTCTCTGGTTTATGCGCTTACCTAGACCTTCATAGTGATTTAATTAGAAAAGAATCCGAACAGTTCTACGTATACGCAATATGTACATAAGAAGGAATGTATGGGATCGGCAAACTATTGGTGATGTATCGGTTATTATGTTTTAGTCGTGAAACACGGGTTCCAAATAATGATCAGTAAAATAACTAGTCGTGAAACACGGGTTCCAAATAATGATCAGTAAAATAATTAGTCGTGAAACACGGGTTCCAAATAATTATCAGTAAATTACTAGTCGTGCAACACGGGTTCCAAATAATTATCAGTAAAATAACTAGTCGTGAAACACGGGTTCCAAATAATTATCAGTAAATTACTAGTCGTGAAACACGGGTTCCAAATAATTATCAGTAAAATAACTAGTCGTGAAACACGGGTTCCAAATAATTATCAGTAAATTACTAGTCGTGAAACACGGGTTCCAAATAATTATCAGTAAAAAAGCTGAACCAAGCATGTACTTTGTTTTACCCGGAACTGACTTTTCGAGTTATACTATTATCAGACTATACTACGATGCAAAACTAGTACAACCATAGCTTGTGGTCCCGGCCCTTGGGTATAACCCTTTCCCAAACAACAAATTGTCGACTGTCCCAAATTGAAAGAGTTTGCAAACGACATTTCAAAATGTGATGAAATTGGAAAATAATCTTCTGATAGGCCAGAAAACATTGTGGGAAAGGAAAAATTGCTCTCCTTTTGCCTCAATGTTTTCTAAAGTCGTCTGCAACAAAGTGGTCAAATGTAGTTATTGTTTGGGAAAGGGATAACCAGCACTTTTGAAACGATAGTACAATGGAAGAAGTATCACAAGAACCATTGTGACGTCATTCATATCATATCGGAGTTGTTCACATTGGATAAACCCTATGAGTCCAAATAGTATACTCGGTACTCCAAACTACAAGGCTCCCCTTTGTATCAAAAGCCTTATACTAAGAAGACACATTTTCCTTGGACACATCACAATGATTCAATGTTCGCGTTCTGAAATGGAGGACCACTCAACTGGGCAACATAATCTCCCTATTCCAACAAAAAAGATAGGTAACGTTGCAGAGAAGTGTGTACATGTACTACGAAAACATAACTTTACTCCTTTATTAAGATAGGTTTGTCTGTCACAGTCATTCTGCCTTTCTATAACCTTGTCCATCAATTGATATTTAATCCGTATGTGAAAGTATTTCTGTAGGTATGATTGGTCTGAATCTAGAGCATCTTTTCATCAAAACTCCTACATGGTGAAAGAGTTAGTATTCGCTGCCTGTATAATGAATGGATATGTCAACTATTTCATGAATACATACGTCTACCATTCATCACACGCCAATAGACCGATGGATGAGGATGAGGGCAACGACATTTTAATTCATAATACTTTAGAAAGAAAAACGAACTTTAGGCCAAATACAGATATGTAAACGATATCTGCAGATACAAAAAATGATACAGTCAGACTCTTCCCCTGGGCACCGTTTTATTAAAGGCTTGGAGGAAATATTTTGAAAGTAGATACGATTGTGGGTCTACCGACATTCGATTCGAACCCTGAGAGAGTAGTGTGGCTTCGTGATTCTAAGTTCAATGCTCTCTTCACACGTCTGTCCTCGTTGAAGGTTAAACCATCAGAATCTATGTAGATATAGCTGTGTCTGTTTCTTTACCTGTCACGCACACACTTTCCTTTCGATTTATATTTAGATTAACAGGTTCTAATCTATTTTAAGATTTTTTCTATCACGTATTTATAAGTGTCTAACGACATTTGACCAGTTTGTTGCAGTCGACTCTGGAAAACATTGTGGGTAAAGGAGAAATAAGCTCCTGAAAGGGCAGAAAACATTGTGGGAAAAGGAGAATGCCCTACGCAGGATCCCATATAAATTATAATTCCAACAACCCAAAGTTTATAGAAAGAACATGGCTAATTAATAACCAGAACAATACCTCCTTCCTGAAACTGTGTCTAATGTTCTAGAAATATCAGCCATCATTACGGTGGTTCATTATGGACCATAAAGCATCTAGAACTTGTATGTTCTAGAAATATCAGCCATCATTACGGTGGTTCATTATGGACCATAAAGCATCTAGAACTTGTATGTTCTAGAAATATCAGCCATCATTACGGTGGTTCATTATGGACCATAAAGCATCTAGAACTTGTATGTTCTAGAAATATCAGCCATCATTACGGTGGTTCATTATGGACCATAAAGCATCTAGAACTTGTATGTTCTAGAAATATCAGCCATCATTACGGTGGTTCATTATGGACCATAAAGCATCTAGAACTTGTATGTTCTAGAAATATCAGCCATCATTACGGTGGTTCATTAAGGACCACAAACCATCTAGAACTTGTATGTTCTAGAAATATCAGCCATCATTACGATGGTTCATTATGGACCATATAGCATCTAGAACTTGTATGTTTTAGAACATTCAGTATGCTAGCAGCAAAACATTCCTGCATGGTTAGGAGATTAGACATGCAGTCTTCCTTTAATCCTTTACTAAACGCCAAATTATCAACTCTCCCAAATTGAAGGAGTTTGCAGATGACATTTCAAAATGTGATGAAATTGGAAAATAACCTCCTGATAGGGTAGAAAACATTGTGGGAAAAGGGGAAATTGCTCGTTACGAGCAATTTCTTCCTTTTCCCACAATGTTTTCCAGAGTTGTTGGCAATAAACTGGTGAAATGTCGTTATTGTTTGGTAAAGGGTTAAAAAGATGTCTAAACATGCAAACTGCAGAGGCCACAACGGTGGTTTACCCTTGTCCAACACATTCACTCTACGTTCTATCTAATATCTTTTTACACACTTTATTTCAAAAAGTAAAAACTAATACTTCAAGTTCAATTTGGCTGATCATTAGCACCTTCTTGTAAAGTCTTGCCTCTTAGTACCAACAACAAAGGGTTCAGATTAGCAATAAATAAGTAAGTATGGAAGAAAAATACAGTATCTCCTATCTGGATATTGGCCACCTGTGTCATCTACAGACTACTACAGAAACTGATATAGGAAAAGGAAAAAACAGTTTTATCGGATTTTAGAATAAAACTTTCTTCAAATCTTATCCATGGAATATCTTGCAATGCAATGACAATTTACACCTGTAGTTTGTTATGTATATTATGTTCACATTTCACAATGAGGCTATCGAATATTAGTTGGATGTAAAAGGGTAAGGGTTTTATAAACCTTACATGGGTGGGAATTGAGGACACTTTTAATGCCCCCCCTCAGACAGAGAGAGAGGTAGATTGACAGACAGACAATGACTGACAGAGATAGAGAGAGTGACAGAGAATGAGTGAGAGAAAAGTGAATGAGAGAGAGAGAGAGAGAGAGAGACAGACAGACAGACAGAGAGATGCAGGGAGAAAGAGAGAGCAAAGGAGATAGAGAGATAGATAGAGAGTAAGCAGACAGACATACAGAGAGACAGACAGAGACATGCAGGGAGAAAGAGAGAGAGAGAGAGAGAGAGAGAGAGAGAGAGAGAGAGAGAGAGAGAGAGAGAGAGAGAAGGAGAGAGGGAAGGAGAGAGGGAAGGAGAGAGGGAAGGAGAGAGGGAAGGAGAGAGGGAAGGAGAGAGAGAGAGAGAGAGAGAGAGAGAGAGAGAGAGAGAGAGAGAGAGAGAGAGAGATGGAAGGAGATAGAGGGAAGGAGAGAGAGAACATGAGAGAGAGAGAGTAAGAGAGACACACAGAGAGGAAGTCAGACAGAAAAAAAGAAAGAAGTAAAAACATAAATCATAAATCATTATAACCCAAATTTCATTTTAATGTGATTTTACCTAGAAAGCATCATGGAAAAATGAGAATGTTCTGATATTTCCATTAATAAAACTTTTAAAAGTCAAAACTCACAGGGAGTCATGTTGTAGAATATGGCCTGGTATATCAAGTTTCCACAGAAAAAGGTAGATATACCAACCGGTCATGTTACACCCTCATGATATGCCTGGTTATATTGTATCCTTGGAGATGGCATCCCGATTATGTAAATTGAGGTTATCTAAGCAAACATTTCAACAGGTTTTTCTCTCCTTCATTCATGTCTTATTTTTCACAATTTTAGGTTATTAACATTTTACCTATGCAATGCAAACTTCTGCTTTCGAACTTTAACCCTTGTACTGATATGGGGTATAAGAATAAGAAATATTATAAAAAGAAGGAAAATTTCGGGAAAATGAACGATTCTTATTAAACTTTTTATGAATGGTCTTGGTGACAGTTCATCAAGGTGTGCATCGGTTTCATGTAAACCAGCCAAGATAAACTCCACTCCATATGGAATGATAATCCTCCGTTTATTCAGACCTATCCCATTTCATGTACTAATGTCACACAAAAAACCTCCCCTTAATCCTTTACCATACACCACATTTTCAATTGTCCCAAATTGAAACAGTTTCCAGGCGACATTTCAAAATGTGACGAAATTGAAAAATAATCTTATGATAAGACAGACAACACTGTGGGAATAAGAGATTTCTTAACAAGCAATTCAATTGAATATGAAAGGTCTTTCCTAAAGTATGTAAATTATTGTTGCAGAGTCTTTTCTTTTCTTACGAACAATTACAAAAATTAGACAGAAAAAGACCCTTGCGTCTAGCGATGGTTTGAGAAAGACTTGTGCAGTATGGCAAAAGGGTAAGCATAGGAGATACATCCCATTAACTTTGCCATGCCCCAGAGAACAGACTTAAAAAGAACAGAGGAAGTAAGCCTGGTAACTTCAGCTTTTTTCCAACCTATTAGGTCACAAAGAATTTTAAATGAACTTTATGAATGAACATACCAATTTAACATTAGACAACAGTGAAAATGAATAGGGATACATATCTGATGACTTTTTCTCCATTTGTGAACTGAATACAGTACACCATGATGTTGGAAATGTCCATGTCCTTTCAATGAAAGAGATAGAGTAGTTAGAGAAGACAAGAATGACTTACTTTTTGGGGTTTTACTAACAAGTCACCATTTTCATAGTACTGTGATACCTGGTTAATTATTGATGGAGGAACAATTAGAACAATTAATAGTCTAAAAAGGCTGGAACAATCTGCATTCTGTAAGTCAGCAAAGAGATTACTAATTTACTACCCTTATTTGAACTCGAGTGGAAAGGGGCCGTGTGACCTCAAGTTCTGTGTGATCTCAAGTTCTGGGTACTGTTTCACTAAACAACTTGAAGAAAATATTTGAGCAAGTCATAACTGATAAACATGGAGAGAATCTTCTATGGAGGAATAATATTGCAATGTGACCCATCATTGGAAACATCTCAGAGAGACGATTCCAATGATGTGTTACTTTGCATTATTCCTTAGCCAAATAATGAAATAAGAGCAACTGTTGTTTTGGACTTGCAAAGCAAATCTTAAGGGTAAATTGTTTAGTAAAATGGTACCATGTACTCTAACCACTAGGCCACAGTGGCCCCTTACTGTTAATAAAAAAGGTTGAAACAGCCTTAAACCCCATTAAAGAAATTAGATTACAGCCAGATATGCTTTTCTTCGAATTTTAGAGACATTGCCTGCCACCAGGTGCAATTGAGTTCCTACCATGTTTCAGGCAATCATGAATTCTTTCTCTATGACGTCAGAGGCAGATTGTGCTGTGATAAAATATCAGCTCTGAAGAATTCAAACATTACTTTTTCTGTACCTAGAGTCAGTGAAATATCTATGGCTTTACTTCATTTCTGATTTAATAAACCCCTTTTTGGACTGGAAAAACATTGTGACAAAAGAAGAATTTGCTCATGAACAACAAATCCTTTTTTTTGTCACAATGCTTTTATATAAAGTCTTTTTGTGCAGTGGGATATGTATAAAGGAAAACTTTCGAAATCAAATAAGACTCTTTGTTTCAAAGAGCCACAACTGTGGATGCCTAACACCCAAATTGTAATCTAGAAGATAACATAAACGGAAACACCAAATTCTTTCATTGAAGATGATAAACTTATTATTTTAATTTAAGATTTTTTGGGGATTTATTTTTTTGACTCTGTGCAAGTAAGAGTATTATTGATTGGCAGCAGACAACTGTGTAAAAAGTGCCAAATAACAATAGATAAATACAAAATCAATGAAATCTTCCAAAAAAGGACAAGCATTATGTTAGAATTAGCTTTTTAACAAGAATGAATTTCAAGTTGTCTGCCTCAGAGAAAGGAATTAAATTAACAAAGAAAAAAAAGGGGAAAAAAGGAACAAAGATGTTCTATGACTCTTACACCAGGTATGATTAGCATGCATCTTGTCTAAAATTAAACTCACAAGATCCCAAAATAACTATTAACGAGAGTTGAAGGTGCAGGTCTTATCAAAAGAGGCTCTCCTACCTTATCAAAAACACTTCAAGACTTGTATGAGAGAGTTTAAATTGAGTCTGATAGATTAGAGACACTTATGGTAACAAAACTAACAAATTTAGAAAATGCTTTGAACCCTCTACCCTTTACCAAATGGCAAATTTTTGACTGTCCCAATTTTTTTAAGAGTTTGCAAACAACATTTAAAAATGTGATGGAATTGAAAAGTAATCTTCTTATAGGGCGGAAAAAATTGTGGAAAAAGGAGAAATTGTTCATTAAGAGCAATTTCTCCTTTTCCCTCAACGTTTTTCAAAAGTCGGCTGCAACCAACTGGTCAAATGTCGTTACTGTTTGGTTAAACTTCACAACAATAAAACTTTTAACATGCTTTAACTAGATTGAGTTTAAAAACACTGTAAATATTTGTGGGTTTAATTTTTTTCAGCAATATTTGTAGGAGACTGCTTACTAAAAGGAAATAATCAACTTTGGGATTGACTTATTTCTTTCTGTATGGAACTTATTGAGAAATTTCCACTTTTCCAACAACAAAATGTTCAACTTTTCTGTAGCAGAACCCATAAATAGAGAATAATCAACTCCTTTCGATTGATATCAAAAATATGTCACGAGAATGGGTTGTTATCAGGTTGAAAAAACGAGTTCGAAGAACGAGTTTTTTCTACCTGATAACAACCCATTCAAGTGACATATTTTTGATATCAATCGAAAGGAGTTGATTATTCTATTTATTATATTCCACTACATAAAATATATTTGCCAAATTATCTCCATAAACTCTAAATGAAAAATAAAATGGGAGGAGCGAAGCAGTTAACCGCGTCCATGACGTCATTTACGCGTATGGATACATTCATTATACACAATCTTTAGTGCCGTGTGCAAAAGCGCGGCCAAGACTTAAATGTGAAAATGGAGTGGAGGAAATGTGGATATTTTTGCTTATTTCGGAAGGATTATGGGATTATTAGACATCGGATTGTATTACATTGCAGGAATACGGATTGCTTGAGGATATATTACAATAGGTATCTTAATCGACACATCGTCTGTACTGGAGATCATGTTAATCAAAGACGGCAAGGCTGGAATATTCGCGAAAACGGATTACATTCACTTATGTTTTTTAAAGGAACGCATTTGAAGGCAATTTGAAATATTCTGTTAGTATTTGTTGCATTGTATATTGTACTTTTTGCACCAATGATTAACAGAAATGTAGCTTTTGCCTATTTCAACTTTAATAAAGAAACTCGGGATTACAAAGGAAAAATATGGAATTTCAAAGAATACACATCTTGAATAAAATTATGAAATGATGGATCTTTTCTATACTAGTTGGATCATTATGGATGGAAATTACGTCATGGTTTCGATTGGAAAAGATGAGGAGATTCTTTAAAAGGATTGTTTGTGTTTTAATTGTGTCTGGTGCTAAACTGGAGGACAGCTATTAATATCATGTTTGGATTAATGTCACTGGAACTACCCATGATCAGCTCATAAAGGTAAGTTGATATTCAGTTTCTATTCGGTATACTTCTTTCCTATTTAATGATAAAGTAGTTGAATGAAAAACATTATCAAAACAATTCAGTTGAAAACCAACACAATATTATAATGATGTTGGGCTTTGCCCTTGCTAAGCAAGGAAATGGTTAAAAAGAAAGTAGTTCCGTCAAAACTCATATCATCACTAGTGATGATATGACTTTTTGATATCATCACTAGTGAAGATATTCACTGTGACAAAATTGAAAATTAATACACTGAGAAATCCCAGTATTTCACTGATAGGAATATAATAAAAGCAAATAATGTTTATTAGAAGAGTAGTTAACAGACTCAACATTTAATATGTCATTAAAACCCAAGTTATATAGGGCTGACTTGCTTTACATCATAATCTCACTTCTTAAGTCATATTCTAACCTATGTTTGTATCATGCTTTAATGCTGTATCAACAATTTTTCAGTCATGTAACAGCTGATCAACCATTACTAGGCTAGGGTTTTGAAGTGTCAGTGCAGCTCGAACCCATTATTAAGGGCAAACAGAACATCAAAAGTAACAAATAAAGTGCAGATGCAGTGCAGATTCATTTCTTATTCATTCAAATACCATATTAGAAAGTACAAAAGGATGGTATCTAGATAATTAATAAAAAAACCTCTCTGTATGTATAACTATGATGATTATTATCATTCATTACTTCTTAAGACTGATCATTTATTGAGCTTTTACATCACATCATTAACTACTTGATAAGTCCTTTCATAGATTGACAAAAACCGACACACTCAAACCCTTGCACAGTCAAACTCCATCATACTCAAAGCCTGCACATTCAAACCAATCAATAAGTATTTGCAGAAAGACTCTTGGTAAAACATTATATGCAAATCAGACAGGAAACTTTTCCTTTTATAATGGGATCAAACCTGCATTGAGAGCAGTCTAGTCAATGCAAGTCAAAAACTTTATCCCCTCACAAAGGCTCATTTCAATCCAATTGTACCAGAAAATCTAAGGACCAATCAGTTCAAAGGAAAAGGCTGCAAACACAAATTCCCTTATATTCACAAAAGTTTTCTTTAAAAAATACTTATTGAAATGCTATATCTCATAATATTTGATTCATAATTGTTCATTTGCTATAGAGTTAAAGGCACATGAAAGGATTTAAGTACAAATACATTAACAAAAAAAATCTTTCATTATGTTCATAAAAGTCATGAAAATAATTTATGAAAGCTGTCAAACCCTATTTGATTAACTTCTTTAACATCAGTAATTTTGTGCTTGAAATATAGTTGTATCCAATTCAACCATGTTTATCAGAAATCTGTTTGTTAATATGATTATATAAAATAACCTTTTCTGATTGGTTGGATAAAAAATGTGTGTATCACAAGACCAGGTCAGATGTGAAAAATCAGGCAATGTGATTTATTAAACTAGCCAATTTCTCGTTGGCTTTCACATTTATATTGTGCGGATGGGATTTTCTTGGCAATAACTATTTGAATCTGAGCAAAAGTTTACCAAATAATATAGTTAGATATAGCATCAATCTCCTTTCATGGGCCTTTAATCTAGACCTGATATAGCATCAATCTCCTTTCATGGGCCTTTAATTTAGACCTATCACATAATTCCATCCTTTCAATTTGGTACAGTCACAAAATCCCATATAATGAAGTGGTTAAAAACTTTGCAATGAAGGAATGCTGCCATAACCCTTTCCCAAACAGTAACGGCATTTGACTGCTTTGTTGTAGACAACTTTAGAAAACATTGTGGGGAAAGAAGAAATTGCTCGTGACGAGCAATTTTTACTTTTCCCACAAGGGTTTCTGCTCTATCTGAAGAATATTTTGAAATTTTGGCATATTTTGAAATGTTGCCTGCAAACTCTGTCAATTTGGGACAGTCCAAAATTTGTTGTTTGCGAAAGCAATAAAAGGCCGAGTCAGATAACTTACTAAAGCTTTTAAGTATTGTGCCCACGCACAAAATCATGTGCGAGGAAATTCTCGGTTAATAAAGTCTGTTTCATCTCTGCAGCTTGTCCCAGTAACCTTTTGTGAGTACATCATTAACACAACAACCATCAAACATGCATAAACCTACATGTGCATGATGAACATTTTACTGCAGCCCTGAGGCAATGGTGCAGACTACAAATTTCTAATTAACATTACGTCTCTGCAGACAAATTACAAGATTGCTGTAATGAAAGCAAAGGGAGCCAGAATTTTTTTTTTAATTAAAGACAAGACAATACCTGACTTAACACATCTGCTACAAAGCTTTGAAAACCACAGTGAAAAACGATCGAATTGCTCCCAATTCTCATAGTCTGATTGCATCTACGTTTGTGCTTTTCTGTGGTACTCTTTTCTGCTTTATACTTCACATTTACAAGAAAACCTATTGTATGCGGCATAATACTATGACCTGAACCAAACTCAACAGTTTCCAATAGGAATTTGAACTGAAGGAAACAACACAATAAAACTTTTAAAATTTAGCTAAATTAGATCAATTGTAATGTAACATACAGTCAAACTTGTGATAAGCAACCATTCTTTGAAGCAGCCAACCTGGCTAAAACAACCACTACAGAAAGTCCCTTTGTTGGATTTATAACGTACACGTACATCAATTTGTGCTAAGCAGCCAACCTGTCTTAAACAACCAAATTTCTGAGTTCCAAAGGCTAGCTAAGTTTGAGTGTATAATCCATCTTGAACAAAAAGTGAGAAGGAAGGGTGGCAAAGTTTTAAGCATCCCCTTCAGTTCTTAGAACTAGAAACATTGTCTGTAGGTAATACAACATAAAGAGATAAGCATGAACATGAACATCGTAGACAGATGTAAAACACAACAATCTTTTCTTTATTCTCCTCATGAATTCATTACAGTACATACTCATTAAGGGGAAGGTATTTCTTCCCTCAGGCAAACTGCAAGTTATTCATCAAATCACCAGTTTGTCCATCAACGTGAACTGGAAACCCCTTTACTTTAACACATTTCCAAACAATAACAATATTTGACCACTTTGTTGCAGACAACTTTGGAAAACACTGTGGGAAAAGGAGAAATTGCTCATGATGAGCAATTTCTCCTTTTCCCACAATGTTTTCTTCTCTATCAGAAGGTCACTTTCTAATTTTATCACATTTTGAAATGTCATCTGCAAACTCTCAATTTGGGATAGTCTAAAATTTGGCGTTTGGGAAAGGGTTAAACACATTACCAAACAATGACGGCATTTGATCATTTGTTGGAAATGACTCTGGACTGTTATAAATTGAAAGAGACAAAATTTCAAAATGTGATGAAATTTGAATAAATTCTTCTGAAGGTGCAGCAAACATTTTGGGAAAAGGAAAAATTGCTCGTTATGAGGGATTTCTCCTTTTCCCACAATGTTTTCAAGAGTCATCTGCAACAAAGTGGTTAAATGTCGTTATTGTTTGGTTATGGGTTGAAGGAGATGTTTCAAGAACTTTCAGGCAGAAGCCATTTGAAAATATTGTGAGAAAAAAAGATTTGCTCTCAAAGACATTAACAAATCATTAAAGGAAATCAGTTGGGTACCAATTCTTATGAGAAGATTTATGCAGACACAAAGTATGCCAGGTACCACAATTATAAGAAGTACACGTACGTGTCTGGTAAATAAATAAAAGCAGCAGCAGAATAAGACAATGAAATACAACAAAATATTAATAAAAACCAAACTGTTTTTGTTTTATTTCAATTACTGAATGGAAATCACTGGGGTAAACAGGAGAAATTGCTTGTAACAAGCAATTTCTCCTTTAACCCCAGTGGTTTCCAAAGTGTTTGGCAGCAGGATTGTCAAAATGAGACCTTTATGTATGCAAGATTGAGCTAAGGGATAACATCAGGGACATGAACAGTGTAAATACGTCTGGGCTAGATTGATGCATCGAAACACAATCAAATTAAGCCATGAAGTTCGTCTATCAAATCCATTCTAGAACTATGTCAGTGTGTCGTCGTTCTCTGTTTACATTAATTAATTTGACAATCCCCCAATTGTTTCTAACCACAGAATGCAAATTCAATCCATGCAGAGTGAGTTGATTGATACAATCTTATAATTAAAAGATTGCGTAATCTGGATTTGCATTAATTCATTACATCATGCAAATCGAGGGTTCATTGCAATAGTGTATTTAGTGCAGCATAGATCCACAACTCTTATATTAGCCTAGCACACAATCCTCTGAATGCAGTTATGACACTTGCGAGGTTCATATATAAGGAGTCAATGGTTTTGTGTGAGTGTTCTGAGGCAAGCCACTTCACAGTCCTAGTCTAGAATTGGAAAATCCATGGATAGCCATAGTATAACTTCAAAAATATCAACATCATGTTTAACCTTGTAAACAAAAATCCAACCAAAGATGAAAATGGCCGGGACTAACCCAAAAATCGGGTTGAGTACTGGTGTAGTACCCAGAGAGCAGTCATCCAGAGTGAATTTGATAGGCTTTAATATGATTCCTTCTCAATCAAGGTAAAAAAGCAAATCAAATAAAAAAACAAACAAGTAAGAACACATACAATTACAGAACAAGAAACTTCACCTTATATAGCCACAAGTGGTTTAATGTTTTGAGTCATAAATCAAAACTATACCTAAGTACTTCCTTCACCAATATGGGCCGCGTCACGAAAAAGGGGCACTCGGACATAATTAAAAGCCGCTGACTCAGCTCTTTGTTAGCGCTATTATTCCAGCATCTAGTCACGACAGTTATCATTTGTATTTATTTAAAGGTAGAACTTGATGTCCTCTAAGATGGCAAACAGTGTAGCCCCAGACCAGCCGCCACGTCACTGACGTGGCGGCTGGTCTGGGGCTACACTGTTTGCTTTGTCCGAGTGCCCCTTTTTCCGTGACGTGGCCCATATTATAAAAACTTTCACTTCATTTCAAACAATGAAGAATGTTAATTGATCAATACAATTCAGCCCTGATGAGAAATTCAATTAATGGAATCTTAGTCCATCACTTATGGAGGAGATTGCTTCATGGCTAAACCAAATACCAAACAAGAATGACATTTGACCCGGTTGCTGCAGACGACTTCGGAAAACATTGTGGGAATAGGGGAAATTGCACTTAACATGTTTTTCTTGTGAACAAGACCCTTAAAAAGCAATTACCAGCAGATGATATTGGACAAATCTTAAAGGATGAAGAAAAACAAAACTTTGCAAATCCAATAAACTATTTGGACAAAAGGTTAAATTTTCTATTTACACTGTAAATTGGTCACATTTCATTCCTTTTGTCTGCAACAGCTGCTTTCAAATAGGAAAGGTTATAAAAAATGAATTATTTTCATTAACATAAAACAAATCAATCATTGTTGAATGTGAAATTGGAAGCGGGTGAAAGAGTAAATCAATTAAGAAGCATCAATAAGAAGGAGTGAATGAGGAGACAGCCTGAAGACAGGATTCTGTTAACCCTTGACCAAACGCCAAATTTCAACTCTCCCAAATTGAAAGAGTTTGCAGATGACATTTCAAAATGTGATGAAATTGGAAAATAACCTTTTGTTAGGGTAGAAAGCATTGTGGGAAAAGGAAAAATTGCTCGTGTTTTCCAGAGTATTGTGCAAACAAACTGGTCAAATGTCCTTATTGTTTGGTAAAGAGTGCAATTTCACCTATACTTTATATACACATTATAACTCAGGTGTGTTGTTCTTCATATCTTATAACTGTCACCTCCTATTGCTTATAAAAGTGACCGGTCACAAACTTATATATGACGGAGTGGGTCGTATAACAAGTGGTGGACATATGTATCAAATTATTGACAGCACGAAGACATGAATCCATATATAGAAACCATGTTTCCATATATAGCTACTTGTCATTTCTTGTGCAAAAATTCCTTTCTCTTCATGTAAAAGCGCTCTTCCAACACCGATATAAATAACATGCACAAGGCATTGGTTTCAGATCCTGACAGGTGATGGTGACCAAATTTATACATGTATTTTCTATGATATCTAATACTTTTTCATCAATTTGTCAGTTAGACAACAACTTTTAAGATAATTCACCCAATCCAAACACCTTATCAGATGAAAATACAAACACAAAAACAGTAAAAGGAAAAACATGCTAAAATTCAAACATTTGAGGCAAATGGTTTCTATCAAATAAAACACTAATTGTTCATCGTTTTTGGAGCAGATCATGATATTCCTTTTTTGGTGATGTTTCTTTTTTTCTTTCATAGTTTCTCTCATAAAATAAACTTCTGTAGTTGTCTTCATAAGAAAATCTACTTACAAGCAAAAAAATTGGCTGTTTTCAAAGATCCAATTGGTAGTCATTTATTTGACAATTTCAAAAATTGATCTACAAGCAATTAAGACACCATATGGTACCGCCTTTGAGAGTATCAATTTACCTCTTATTCATTTATAACTAACTTAAAATGAATTGAAGGATTCAAGAAATTATTCATGAACATCATAAATATTCATTATCATTAACTGGCAGTTCATGTACACAGAACAATTTTCATGAAATTCAAGATCAGGTTCATGAAGATCAAGTTCATGTTCTTGAAATTCAGGAACAAGTTAAGAACAGCATTGTGCTCATGAAAATCCATTTAACGTTCATGAATATTCATCAAGTTAATATACAAATTTTTGCATCTTTTGCAGGGGACACTACAAAACCCATTATAAAACACAGTGACAAAAGGAGCAATCTATTCATTGGTCATGATAGTTTCTATTCAATATAAAAAATAATAAGTAATTGTTTCAGGCCATATTAAGTTGTCTGCTGGAGCTCTCATTTTGAACTGGCTACAAAATCAAATACATGAAAACAAGTTAAACTATCATATGTTTAATGCAGAACAGCTTTTTTTCCTGAATGATAAAAGTGGTAAAAGTTCAATGTTCTACTGGCTGATAATGACTTTGAAAACGACATAAAAAATCTTGGACAAAACACAGGTGATAGTATTAAGTTTCTATGGCAACAATGCCTGTCATCAGAGAAGGTTGGTGCCACTTATCGTCTTCCCATTAACCCTTTCCCAAACAAAAAATTTTGGACTCTCCCAAATTGAAAGAGTTTGCAGACAGCATTTCAAAATGTGATGAAATTGAAAAATAATCATCTGATTGGGCAGAAAACATTGTGGGAAACTCCTTTTCCCACAATGTTTTCCAGAGTTGCCTACAACAAAGTGGTTAAATGTCGCTATATTTTAGGAAAGGGTTAAGGGTTTTAAGGATGGGCAACATCAATATTTAAGTTTGAATTTTTTTAATATCAAATAAATTCCACTGCAGTAAAAGTATTTAAAGGCTAGTGTGACAAATGGATAAGGAAAAAATTGATCAGATATTTTGTTTTTGGGCAATGATTCCTTCCAAAAACAACTGGACTAAGTATATTTCTCCATATTTTTTAATTTTGTCTGCTGTTGCTTCAAATTTCATAAATCTTCAAAATCCTAAATGGGTTATGGGGTACAAAAACTCAATATGTGTTGAAAGACTTAGAATAAATGCAGAAACTCCAATTCTTTTATTCTAGAAGCCGCTCATCAATAGTTGTTGGAATAAAGCCAAAATATCCCGCCATTTTTATTTCCAATATAAATGCACATCTACGTTGAGGGAAATAAGCAGTGTGGTTAATCGTTACCACAAAGTGAATTTTTAGAATTTTTGAGCTCACCGAATTTTCGGTCTACCTGTACTGTCTGACCCGAGATAAAATGGCCTAAAGATAAAATATTGGTCGGGAAAATGGGGATGGGAAAACGGAAACCAACCCGTGTTAGATAATTCTTTCTAATTCGATCTAAATCAGAGTAAACATTTTTTAAAACAAATCATACTAAATAAACACCTTCATCAAAAACTGTTTTAAAGTCTTATTTGTACAAAAAAATGTAAACACTTTCATGATATTCAATGACTTATCAATAAGGGCTTGAATGATTAATTTAACAAAAAGTGGGAGAATAGAATTAGAACTTTGAACAGTTTTAACAGTAAAGGGCAAGCTCTTTTCATTCTGACCCCCCTTTTCTTTAAAGAAATCTCCAGATTGATTTGAAAACCATCATTTGGCCAAAACCTATTTAATGGTAAAAATAAACCAATTCAAAAATCTTTATCTATGTCATACACAAATTTACGAATGTATTTCCCCAGGAAACATTCACATTAAAATGTCTTTGTCAGTTTGAATATTCATGAAATTTGAATTCGGTCAAAAACCAGCCAATGGGAAGGGTTGTTTAGGATTTTCAAAAAGGCTGTGTTAACAAAATTAAATCGTCTGGTAAATTCATGGAATTTAGTTTCAATACTGGGTCAGGCTGACCCCTTATCTAAAACCCTTTTTCCTGAATACAGAGGACTTTAACAGTTTTGTGCAAAAGCCATTGGAAAAGCTTGTAGCAAAATGAGATCTTGATCATTCTGAGCAAGATCTCATTTAGCCACAAGGGTTTCATCATTCATGTATTGATAATGATGTTGTTCATGTGTATATTTACTCATGTTTTTTTTTTTTAATGTTGTAAATTATGCAGTATATTTGTGAAGGAGTTGTAGCATCCCCACATATATTAACTAATTTCAATTTGCTAATATACCACATTAACTCATTATGTCTCCCTTACAGCAAATGTCAGAAGAAACTAAGTTTTGCCAAGACACACCCAGAAGAGTCAAAAGCACAGGGTTAAAAAGTCTTTCCTTTTAATGGTATCATTCATTTTTCATAGCTTTTCATAGAAGAAGAAGATTAACTCATGGTTTAACGTATTACCAAACAATAATCACATTTGACCAGTTTGTTGCAGATGACTTTATTGAACATTGTGGGAAAAGGAGAAATTGCTCTTAACAAGCAATTAAGCCTTTTCCCTCAAGGTTTTCTGCCATATCAGAAGACTGTTTTTCAATTTCATCCCATTTTGAAATGCCGTCTGCAAACTCTTTCAATTTGGGACAGTCGAAAATGTGGTGTTTGGAAAAGGGTTAAAACAAGCTCTAAGAACAACAAAGAAATAGACCTAACAAAGACGGTTTTTATACAAGTATGTAAAGCATTTGTTGATAAACCCTTTATGGCTCATTGTGCTATTTCTTCCCGCCAAAACTGTGATTCATTCATTCATAGTACAATACAAATACTATTATCACAAAAAAATGTATTTTCAAAAGGAGTTTACCCCTCCTTAACTCATACCCACTCATCCATTTCTACAGTGTTTATTATCTAACAAATCATCAAAACCCGATCTTTTGCTCAATTATCCTTAGCGCAGAAATTATTTTGCACTTAACCCACACCTCAATTTGAGAATTTATGAATGGTTCTTAACACATTCCTCATTATGAGAATATGTGAATGGCTTGAATCATAGGCGTAGGAGCCGGGGGGCCAGGGGGGCCCGGCCCCCCCCAATATCCAGACTGGGGGGGCCAGAGTATACTTTGGCCCCCCCCCAATATTCACAATGGAAGATGAAGATTTTTGGAAAGAAAAAATGAAAGAATTGGAATTTAACAGCAAAATTAATATAAAAGTGTATTTTGTGCTTTATTTAATACCAATTCGCCTTTTGTTACGAACAATAACCAAAACATTTTGACGTCATCATCGCAAATGGCAATCTGAATACATCGGGTTTATCCAATGAAATCTCAGCTCACGGAAAGTAGTTTCGATTAACGAAAACAGTAATGCAAAACGTACTCCAAGCAGTCAGACTTTATATTGTATTTAAATATAAAGTCATTTTGTAATATAGACGAAGTCGTGGCCGTCACCCTTAGATAGTGTCAGTACTATATGCTTTCTGCGTGAGATCGAGTCTTGACCTATCCTATTTTCTTTTTCTTTTGGTTATTTTGTCTTTACTAAGATACACATTATCATACGCTTTCTTTTAATTCATTCAATGATATTGAATTTGTAGATGCATGATTAGTCATGAGAAAGTTTTGGAACATTTATTCTTAGACCGGTCCTCATCTGAAGTTGGCCCCCCCAATGTTGAAAACGCTCCTACGCCTATGTGAATTGAATGCAACAGCAAATGACAAAAAATGATTACAAGGAAAAATGTATTTTGGTTTGACTTGTGATACTTATCTCTAACCAAGTAATACATTTTTTCCTTGTAAAGTTTTTGTCACTTGCTGTTGCATTCAATTCGAGCAACTTCTCCTTTTCCCACAATGTTTTCCAAAGTCGTCTGCAACAAACTGGTCAAATGTTGTTATTGTTTAGTAATGGGGTTGAAATGTCTTTTTGTCAAAACATTTTGAAGTATTGCATGCTGCAAAAGCAACGCATCATAACATTTCAAATGATAGAGGGTTTTTTCACAAAAGCATGACTTTTTTCAGACAGAGGCATTGCACACACATCAGAAATAGAGAAATGCACCATTTGACTGTGTGTAAGGGAGACATGGGGATCTGATGAATGGCGAAGGACTGTCATGAATGGCTCTGCATATAGACAATAGCATGTTCACCATGCATTCTATTGTAGCATTAACGGGGGATTGGTATCTGCACAACATCCGGTGTCGGGACAGTTATGTTATTCACACAATTCAGGTGAAAATTGATTCAAAAGTGAAGGATTTGCTAAAGTGTCTTGCATTGAACTCTTCAAATAGGTGATTGTATTAAAAAATAAGAGACATTTTCAATGGTTTCCAGAGAAGTTTTAAAATACTTATTTTATGAACTAAGTAGAAACCAATGTGAATGAATTGCTCAAGAATTGCTCATTCAGGAGCAATAAATCCTTAACCCTTTACTGATCAAATGTCGTTATTGGATTCTTAAGTTTTGTTGAGAAATAGTTGTCACAAGCTCTTTTTTCCCCCCTTTCTAACAATGGATATATGTGTCTTCTAAAGTAAGCCACAGATCATTTCCGACAATTCATTCATTACATTTTCATCAATAATGTGATTTAGGTCACACAAGCTTTATGATGTTAGATCTTCAACCCATTCTCTCAAATAAGATATAACAACTGGTTCAAAATGTAAAACAAAAAGCAAGCAAGAATCAAAATGCATTGTAAATTACATTATCTTTCTCAGAAATCAGAAGAAACCATAGTGACAAATGGAAACATTTCTCCTTTTGCTAACGGTTTCCTAAAACGTAATGCAAGTAAAATTTTGTAGCTATAAGGGAAAAAGGTTTGTAATGCTTCACACAGGCTGTTCACATTCACATATATATATATTTGTACATATATAATAATACATATATAAATATTTCTGAATGTCTCCAACCTGTTACATACACGACCAAGGTGCGGTTACATATATCATAATTGTGGCCACATAGGAAAACAAGCAAGATAGAAAAATTATAAATGGCCTTTCTGTTCCTTAGATACCATTTCAATAATTCCTCCAGTTAAAAAAAGGATTTTGTGAGATTCTCTACTATTCAGATTTGGCTCTGAAGTGCTCCACCCAAAAAAGCAGCACTGATTGGGAACAAACCTTGAACCTCAGCAGTCGGTAACCGTAGTCGGCACCTAATGTGGTCCTTCATATTGGTATTTTTCTACCTGGTACGAAATGAAAGGAGCATCAGACGGCATTCAAAAAGTATGTTAAATGACAACTCCCTTATGGTACAGTCAATCTTGTTTTACGCAGCCATTCTTAAAAGATAAAACAGGATGCAGTTCATTCAGAAAGCTCCACCTGGTGTCTGTATTAAACTGTTTGTTGTCTTTTAAAAAGCAATAAAGTCACCTTAAAAAAGGGCACTTAAAACAAAATTAACAGCTTTTGGTAGAAAGTGTGTCAATGAAAGAGTCATACACAATTTCTTTTTTAATCAAGCTCATCATTTCATACACCTACTCTTTCATTGTACATGTATTTATTGTTACCTAGGGGTGGCAAGGTTAACTGTCCTTATTACCCAGCTTGTCAATAAGCCTAAACAGAGATGAGAATCTTTACAGAAATTCACTATTTAACCTTGCAGTAATAGATTTGGCATTTACTGACAATCAAATCAAAATCAGACTTTCCCACCCCTGCAACATATGCCTATTGTTTCTTGTGCCGTCTGCTTTAATTGTGTTACAAAGCAATCAGAAGGTCATTGACACCACAAGCTTGGTTTAGTTCCAGACTAAAGTAAGCCCTCACAAACATGAACCACTTGCTGTTGTAGTGCACAATGAACCTTGAAGAAGCGAACATCTTTAGACAGACCTAGTTAGTACAATGCTCCCAACATGAATGAGTAGAATTTGATGAGGTGGTACCACCTGCTAAAGTCAACACATTATGACATATCAAGCACTCACTGATATATTGTAGTAGGTGCTGCAGGTATGTGATGCACTTAATATAGTCTTGCATGACCCTTGATGTGTTATCACTTCATCGTAAATTTTCAGCCATTCAAGAAAAATCTGAGATGGAATGTAACAGGCGTCACAAAATAAGTGAAATAATGTTGATATAAGTTAAAACCTGGAGAATTAATCTAGGAAATGGGTCAACAGGATAAAGGGTTTGACTCAAATTGACCTCTCATAGCTCTATTATTGAGGGTGAAGTGATTATGTAGGTCATGAAGAAAGGTCAACTACCTTTGACCCCACAAATCTCAGGTAAACCTAAATACCCATATATATAGTGGTTCAGGGCAATACTATAGTAAATGTTTCATAAACATGAAGCACTTGCTAAACTATAGTAAATGTTTCATAAACATGAAGCACTTGATAGTAAATGTTTCATAAACATGAAGCACTTGCTAAACTATTGCGCTGAACGCTCAATGTACAGTATGGGTAGTCTTCCCATTTTGTTTTGGTGGTTAGGGTTGTTGTTCTTATCTACTATTTCAACAATTTGCTTTAGATGTATCTTAGCGCATTTCGAGGGTTCAATGCAAGACTATAGTAAGTGCTTCATAAACATGAAGCACTTGATTGCTTGAATCCAAATCCTATTTTAACATAGGTTTTGGACTTTTCCCAAAGTTTCACCATTTCCCTGAAATATAAAGTCTAATATACACATGTACATCCATTGTACAGATGTGTATAGAAAAAAGGATAGTCATTCATGCACAAGTAAATAAATATCAGATTTCACCACCCCTGGAGAGGATGTGGCCCAAATAGAGTAACTCATATACCTTAACTGATGGATTAAGAGTTATCATAATTTTGACTAACTAAATTGCATATTCATACAATATAAACCATTATGATGACAAAAAAAAGGTGTACTCATACTGATCTTGTATTGTTTGGGATCATAGCATCACAATTTTAAACTGTTTGAATCAATTAAGCAGTGTGCCTACGTAATTGATTAAAAAATAATCAACTTTGATAAATTGTGGCCTCTTTAACAATTGGTCCAAATCAAAAACAAGAGCAGATGATGGTTATTAATTACAAAATCAACATTATCTTTTAAAATGAAAACAAAAAATTAGTAACAAAATGTGTATTGTTTAAACATCATTTCATTTTGACTTTCAAACTTTCATTGTCATCTGTGAACAAGTACCATAACACATAAACAACCTACAACTATTACAGCGCCATTGTGCTAAAACAAACGATTTTCTAACGGCAAGACAAATGAATTTTTGTCACAATGATTTCTTCAATATGAAGAGTGGCCTTATTTCCTGGAATACCACACATAACATTTGTTATGACCTAAAGAGAAAAGGTCTCCAAAAAGGTGAGTGAAATCCATATAGAATAATTGAGGCTTTCCAAATGAGGAATGTTAATTATAGAAATAATATTGTCAACAGAACCATAAAAATCACATTTTATTAATGGGTTGATACATTTCTTTATCTTAGTTCATTCAAAAGCATCCGCACCACAATACTTCAAATATCTATTGTTACAAAAGAAAACAATGATCAATATGACTAACTTCTCATTCTCTCACAATGATATTTACCATGGATCATAACAATCATCTGCCGATGATTTTCATTTGGTAAAAGTGGTAAAACCCTTAATGACCTAAAAGGATAAGAACAGACACAAATTCTATACAAGGTAATGGGGTCTCTAATAACTCCAAACCATTCAGTCCATTAGGGGGAAAATAACTCTTCCATCAATTATGAAAGCATTTTATATCATATTGACATGATTAGTTGAGAGACAATTGTGACAAAAGGAGAAAATGCTCAAAATGAACAATTTCTCTTTTTGTCCCAACTGTTTCTTTTAAAATTCACAAAAAGAATATGCCATAGCCCATGCCTAATAATTGTCAATTGCCAATGCTTTCAATGTTGAACGAAGACACACATTTTAATAGGGCATAGGTTAAAAACCTTGACATACACAGCAGGAATCTTAAAAGCCAGGGAAAAAGTAAATAACAACAAACCCACACACCCTGGCCAAGTTTCTGCTTAACCCTTTACCAAACACAAAAATTTTGTCTGTCGCAAATTGAACGAGTTTGCAGACGACATGTGATGAACTTGAAAAACAATCTTTTGATAGAAATCATTGTTGTAAAAGGAAAAATTGCAATTTAATGTTATATGTTTTCCAGAGTCATCTGCAACAAACTGGTCAAGTCTCGTTATTATCTGGTAATGGGCCAAGTCATCAGACAGTTCAACATTTTTCAGCAATACAACCATGTCAGCTCAATTATTAATGATTCCTAATCAATCTTCATGTACAAGACTAGATTTATAATGTCTCTCAAAACGATATTCTCAACAAAGAAATAATCAATGGCTAACTGGAATTGAACCCAGGACCCGGTTTCTCATCCCTGACACTCACAACTACACCATTACAAGTCGCAGGAAAAAAGCATTAACCCAAAACCAAACAATGACGACATTTTACCACTTTGTTGCAGACAACTCTGGAAAACATTGTGGGAAAAGGAGAAATTGCTGGCTCAGAGCAATTTCTCTTTTTCCCACAAGGTTTTCAGCTCTATCTGAAGGATATTTATCAATCTCATCACATTTTGAAATGTCGTCTGCAAACTCTTTCAAAACTCAGTCAAAAATTTGTTGTTTGGGAAAGGGTTAAACCAAGAAAAAAAAGGGGGCAGGTAAAACCTTGTTAATACTAAGGAAGAGTTATTACAGACTAAACAGAGTGCAGGATCAGATTAGCATGAATGGCAGATGTTATGCCATGAATTATTTAGACAATTGTTCCATTCCAACAGGACAGTTTGGCTTATAGTGGTGTCCACACCACAGCAAGTTTCCTACCCCAATGTTATTACTATTTCTTTTAAAAGGACTTTAAAACGATAAGTTCACTTGTTTATGTGTCTTGCACACCCAGAGTTGGTGCAATGCTAGGAAATCATACTGTACCCAGCAATGACCAACAATGAATTAAAGGACCAGTCCAAAAATCCCAGCCCAAAATATCTAATTTGTCATAAGTGTTTCACAATAGGGCCTTATGAAAGCAATGCACATAATTATGTGATAATTTTTGGCCAAAAAAATCTCATAAAATTTCCTAAAAACTCATTACAAAATTCATTCATTTTAATCATTTTTCTATAGAAAAACCCATTGATTTTTAAGATTTGGTTAAAACAGCCTACTGATATAATTTAGAAAAAAATCTCTGCCCGGGCCTGGGCCTGGCATTTGTTTGTCAGAGGATTGCATTAATAACCTTTCGTTGGCTTAACAATTAAGAATATGCATTTGGACATGTTTTGTCTACTGGCCTGTTGTCCACATTGTACAGACGAGATCCTGGGCACAAATCAGTCGCACTACGGCTTTGCCATATGCCAGCTGCCAAAAGACACTCCAACAAAACTTCAGATATCTGTGGTGTTTGAGCGTGAAACCTCAGATATCTGTGTTGTTTGAGCGTGAAACCTCAGATATCTGTGGTGTTTGAGCGTGAAACCTCAGATATCTGTGGGGTTTGAGCCTTAAACCTCAGATATCTGTGGTGTTTGAGTGTGAAACCTCAGATATCTGAGGTGTTTCAGCGTGAAACCTCAGATATCTGTGGGGTTTGAGCCTGAAACCTCAGATATCTGTGGTGTTTGAGTGTGAAACCTCAGATATCTGTGGGGTTTGAGCCTGAAACCCCAGATATCTGTGGGGTTTGAGCCTGAAACCTCAGATATCTGTGGGGTTTGAGCCTGAAACCTCAGATATCTGTGGGGTTTGAGTGTGAAACATCAGACATCTGTGGTGTTTGAGCCTGAAACCTCAGAGTTAAGACCAACACCATAACCACTGGGCCATATATGACCCATACTGATCGTTTTACACCCACCAGTAGACCACAGAGGATAAAGTTTCGCCCATGATGAGTGTCATCCTTGTGATGGATTAATCACTGGTTTATAGCCAAAATAACCCATTACCAAACAATAACAACATTTGACCAGTTTGTTGCAGACAACTTTGGAAAACATTGTGGGAAAAGGAGAAATTGCCCTTTACAAGCAATTTTTCCTTTTCTTACTATGTTTTCTGCCCTATAAGAAGATAATTTTTTCAATTTTATCACAATTAGGGACAGACGAAAATTTGGCTTTTGGTAAAGGGTTAATGACAAAATGGGGGAGACAGGTCATTGTCATATGTTGACCCCTCTACATGTACTATACACATTTGTTAGAGCAATTTCTCCTTTTCCCACAATGTTTTCCAGAGTCTTTTGGAATAAACTGGTTAAATGTCTTTATTGTTTGGTAATGGTAATTAATCACATGAAAGCTGCAATATAACTGAAAAACAGTTGACACAAGAATCGGTTATGCCCAGACACACAAAAAACTTTTAGAGGGAGGGGGTGAATAAATGACAGTCCATTGAAAGGTCTCTGTTAATCATCTTCTCTTACTATATAATTTCTCAGAAATAATGTCAGCTTCCCTCTTGTAGGTAGTTTGAGGCAGATGACATTTATAACAAATTATCAAATGGAGGAAACATATCTATGAAAAATAGTACATCAGTTCTGTTCATAAAACATCACATAAAGGAACCATAAAAAATGAGATGATTTTAAAGAGGATTTTCTACATGCATCAAACAATTGGATTGTTCTTTTTTTTCATATCAAATAAGTTAACAAAATTTGGATATTAAAACAAAAAAGAAGAAAAAAAGAACATCAAAAAGAAAATTTTATGTTTCAAAACTTTTATATCAATTCCTTTGCTGTTGTTTTCAAACTACAGATAGGTCACAAATCCAGTATGTCTGAGGTAAGTCTGCTTCAGAAAGCTATGAATATATTCATTTGATTAATTAAAACAAGAATTTAATTAGTATGACATCCTTTCTCTCCCGAGAAAATATATATAACTCGTCTTAGTACCCTCAAACCACAAGGACCTAGTTGATGGACATGACTTTCACCCTGATGCCATGGTTACGCAAGGAAACTGATGCAGAAAGATATTGACCTTTACAACATCTTGACCATCTTTTCCATGATTACCCATGACTGACAATTAAAAGGTCAGGCACATAAAACAGAGGCCTTTTCACCTTTCCGCATGACAGTCTTCATTGGTCAGTGTCCGCCTGGTCCATCTTCGTTCAATAGGTCAGTTTGAGGTTTATTTCAGAAAGGTCACCGCATCATTCGCCGGTCATTGACTTACTGGCCCCTTTTGGGTGGCCCCATTGGCCGCTGACCAATGGTCAGTGACTGACCCATTTAATATGCAGCCCCAAATTGACCCCATTCACATGGATGCACATTCAGGGATCACTGACTGGTTCACCATGTGGAGGAATGCATGTGACTTGACTGTTCCCCGCCAAAATATCCTCTCCCCCTCTATAGTCTACACATCAAGGGTTCGATGTAAGACTTTAGCAAGTGCTTGACAAATGCTTCACTTACCATTACTAGCCTTGCATTGAACCCTCAACATGACGGAATTAATAAATTGGGTATCCTGTTTGACAGCTCTTTGTTTGGTCATTGTGTGTTTTAACACTTAGAATGCTGGGTAATTTTCAAAAAATAGTTTTTTGCGCCGTCTGCTTTCTAAAACCATAAATATCTTCTTAATTTTGTAGCAAACAGGTTAGATCACAGGCCAGCTGCTAATTTACTTGGCGGCTGGCCTTAATCTAACCTGTTTGCATTATAAGCATGAAGTCAGTGCAAACATTATAAGAATTTAATAATTCATCAGATATACATAGTAAACCAATTTCCAAGCAGTTTCACTGATAGAGTTGTTTGGCTTCTTGTTGTCATCAAGTCATATGTAAAATTTAAACCGTTATCAATTTATCCGTCCAGTGAATAATTGCTATGAATATATATTGTTTTATGCCAAATAAATATTATTCTATTTAGGAAAACTTTCAGTATGTTTTAGATACTGGGATCACTCAAGCCAACAACCTAAAACAGTGGTGATAACAGCTACTTTAATATCACTATTGACAAAAAAGCAAGTTGTATGTTATACTTCAAGTTGTATATTCTATATACTTGAATAGGTACATGTACCAAGTTTAATCTGAAGATTTTTCCAAAACTTATTCGAAACATAATTCAAAACATAATCGAAACAATATTTCTTTTCATGAATAAGGAAACATAAAATCCTACAAAAGAGTCTAATAGAATTTTATCTTGTATTTTACCACACTGCTGCCAAATGAGGCTTTATTTCCTCAAACTACATTAAACCTCATCAGAAAAAAAAAATGTTTCAAGGAAAATCAAAACCATAAAAAAAAGTTCTTTTTAAGGTATTTTGCAGAGAGGCTGCCAGTAGAGCTTTAATTTCCCCATCTTTGTCACAGTTATTTTGACACAATAAGGAAGAAGAAAATGGGAAATTTTTGTAGTCATGCTTTTCCCTATTGTTTGGTTTAAAAGTTTCCCAGTGAACTGAGGTCTTGCAAAGGGGGAATACCAGGGTTGGCAAAATCTGACTTCGATCAACTTTTCCAAAATATTGAAACCTTATCCATAAAATGCTCTAGTCTTGCATTGAACCCTTGATTTGAAGATGATACACTAGCAGAATAAACAATTATTCTGAGAAGGAAATATTTTCCCATCAATAACATCAATACTACCAAAATTTGGCTTAGTCCAAAACATGTCAAGTGAAGGGTATATGAAGATCCATCATTCTACACCATTCAGAAATCAACAATGACAAACAAATAGGAAGTAAATATCCAGTCTAACTATTTCCACGTGAGTAATACTCATACAATAAATGACTTGTCAACCCTCCATGTACTTCCCTTCATTTATATCAGAGACTTGTCAACCCTCTATGTACTTCCCTTCATTTATATCAGATAACATCAAAATAAGTTCAGTGTACAATCATCCCCTGTGAAAGATTCGAGAACTTGTTCATGAACTTAATGAGTAATCATGTAAGACAAATGGCCATTCATGAATACAAAGCTATTGATGATATTGTTCCTGAATTTTTAGAACAAGTTTATGAACATTAAGAATAGTTTCATAAATCCATTCATGAACCTGTTCTTGAATGTCATGAACAAGCTCTTCTTTCATGAATGGCCATTTGTCATTCTTGAAAGTTAATTTAGCAGGTAACAACATAGGCTAATGAAAAGGGTCATTATCTAGTTTCGTTTCTAGAAGTTTCAGTCAATCTGACAACATATCAAAGTCAGATAAATGATAAAAGACACTGCATGACACTGTATCTCAATAATTATTCTAGAAGTTTCGGTCGTCCCACAAGCTATCAAAGCATGATTAAATATTCAAGTTTTTAGAAAGAAGGTTATGTATACAGTCTTAGGTGACTTCTAGAAATTTCAGCCAACTGATAACAAAACAAAGGTTGAAAAAGAATATAAGATTTGAAAGAAGGTTTGAACTCAGCTAACTTATCTACCAAAAGTGAAAATCAATTTGTAATGGGGGTACTATTTTAGGCTGAAGAAAGATGTACATATCAATTAAGTCTCTAGAACAGGCCTGCTACAGAAGGAAAATTTAAAATCTGAAAGCCTGAAATCAGGACCAGGCCTAAAAATTAGCAGGCCTGGAGTTTCCACAGGGGTCTATACTTATCCTGAGGTCAGTACATGTACTACGTTATTTTATAACATAGTTCTGACCCCAGGATAGCTTGGACCCCTGACAGTGATTTGCCATAGGCCATTCCCACTAGAGGTGTTTTTTGGGGTTCAAAACTGGGACCTCCAAGTTCTAAGTCCACCAACTTAACTACTGGGCATTGCAGGACCATGACATATTTTGTGCTGAAGTCAGTAAGTTTTCCCCTCAATGTATTTCAATCAATTTCAAACAGCCAAGGAACTCCAAGGGCTAAGTGAACAACTATGGCATTATGTCACAAACATAATAGACTTCATATTGCATTGAAATTAAAAAAAGGGCCCAGCGCGGCCCAGAGGCACTTGACTGGTAATCTGAGGGTCCAAGATCCCATCCCCACTTCCGCACCACTAGTTTTGGGAAGACACAAAATTACAGCCCTAGCCGAGCCCTGGTAAATTCCAGGAAAGCTATAGAATAACTGATAAAGTGTTGATAAAACATCAAACCCCATTATTCTATGAGAAAAACATTGGTTGAAAGTGATCAGAGAATAACTAGCAATGAAGAGGATTGGAAGGTGTAACAACAAAATAGGAATTAAATGTCAGACCATAACGATAATTATCAAGACTTTCTTAAAACAGAAGGACCTGCTATGGTCTTACATTGACACATTTTACAAATTTTTGGTGACATTATCATTTCTAATTTCCAGAAGTTTCTGTGACCTGGTTCATTGTGTGTCCTAATCTTCCATATCTTGAACTTACACCATTATTATCAACATCAAAGAAAACTCTATCTGGGTCACTCAAAAACTTCTCCTTGGCAACTTTTACCTGTAATGAATTACATGAAGACCTTTCCACATGTATTGGTCAGATATCCTATGAAATTATTGTTGTAAAACGAGATTGCTGTGAGTAATGTTCCCGCTTAACCCTTTCCCAAATAATGAATTTTCGACTTTCCCAAATTGAAAGAATTTGCAGCCGACATTTAAAAATGTTACGAAATTGAAAAACATTCTTTAGATAGAGCAGAAAACCTTGTGGGAAAAGGAAAAGGAAAAATTGCTCGTTATGAGCAATTTTTCCCTTTACCACAATGTTTTCTTAAGTCGTCTGCAACAAAGAGGTCAAATGTCGTCAACCATCTCTATCTCTTTTTGTGTTATATGTTCCAGCTTTATTTCCATTTCTTTTGTTGTATATAGATACTCGTGGATGATGAAATAATATTTCATATAGGGATTAAATTGAGTCAACAATTTTTCAGTAACTGTCATGTTACAGCTGACCTGGGAGTCACCAATACAAGGCTAGGGCTCTCAAGTGTTTTGCCAAAGAACACTCCAACAAAGCCAAAGTTATCCGTAGGGTACGAGACTGGGATTCTCAGTTCTAAGACCCACACCTAAACCATTATAGGCCATGAGGGACTGTAAAATGTTAAGTGAAAGTTATTGTACATTTCGTTTCAGAATCTATCGTATCGTTCCATTGTTGATCATAAACTGGTAACAAACACGAGAAGGGTTAACATAATAGAAGAATGATGCAATTTAGGATCAATTCTTGCGGACAGTATGGTCTGACATCTATTGGCACACACAAAATACCACAGACTCACAGTACATTTGTACTATATTCAAGGGGACTAGCAATATCCCCACCCGCAAGATCGTAACTCACAGAAACTTGGGTATTTCAGTGATCTAAAAAACACACCTTGTACATGACCATTTCCCAAACAACAAATTTTTGACTGTCCCAAATTGTAAGAGTTTGCAGACGACATTTCAAAATGTGAAGAAATTTGAAAATAATCTTCTGATAGGCAGAAAACATTGTGGGAAAAGGAGAAATTGCTCGTTACATCTGCAACAAAGTGGTCAACTATTGTTATTGTTTGGGAAAGGGTTAAGTGTAAGGTTACTTTTTGGTGAATCGTCTCCAGCTAATAACACATTTCCTATGAACATCCATGATGAGTTGTTCAATGTTTATGGAAGTGTTGTTCATCATTCCAAATCTTTATTTTTGGTTGGTAAAAACTTATTCATTATAGCGAAATTACAAATTATTATATATAACGTGTTCTAATGAAATCAACTGACTATTTAGACTTGAGATGTAATTTCTATATTTGAAAACATAAATTTAATGAAAGAAGTAGTGCTAGAAACAATATGCCGTCTGCCATATTATGTCAGAGGCGTTTTCATTTGATAAACATGATGAGTTAAGAATAGTTCACAATACTGTAATCAAGTGGACCTACAAACGCAACCCCCCCCTTGCATCTTACATCTTGAACAACGTCCTGGTTTTGTAAGGGCGTGTCTATCTCTTTATCATGTAACACATGACTTGTACAATCAGTAACGCAAGTACCATGTGAACAGGACCATGTGACACAATGTTTGTAAACAAACCCTGTATACACACGTCTAAACGGGCATCCAGAACACTGTGTCACAGAGATAAGGTAAACGGGGTTGATAGATAAGTTAATAATATTGCAACATATTTCAATCTTTTACCCTTAACTCATTACCAAACATTAACCACATTTGACCACTTTGTTGCAGATGACTTTAAAAACATTGTGGGAAAAGGAGAAATCGCTCGTGTTACGAGCGATTTTTCCTTTTCCCACCATGTTATCGGCCCTATAAGAAGATCGTTTTCCAATTTCATCATATTTTGAAATGTTGTCTGCAAACTCTTTCAATTAGGGACAGTCAAAAATCTGGCGTTTGGTAAAGGGTTAACTCATTTCTTCATACCAACATAATTATCCTGTATCGGATGACCTATTATGGATTAATTGTGACAAAAAAGGTATTGTGATAAAACCAAAACAACAATTTCCATGCTTTTATGTCTTTCTCACCAGTAACATAACATGTTTCCAGTTCAACAATATACCATATCAAATTATCACGTTTGTCCAAAGGTGAGACAAACTATAATCACACGTGTTTAACCTTTATTTCATCTTTCCATCGCAATTTAATGGATTTATGAGCAGGTCAAAAGAGAAAGCAAAGTTTTTGTAGACTATTATGCTGATATTGTCTTTCAAACTATGCCAGGAAAAAGTAATGGAGGAATTGTTCATGAGGAATCTGTTTTACTCTCAATGTTTCCTAAGAACAGTTCCTTGCAAATACAAAAACAGTTATGAATAATGAGTCTCCTAGACCTAGTGGTTAATCCTTTCCCAAACAATAAAGACATTTGACCACTTTGTTGCAGATGACCCTGGAAAACATTGTGGGAAAAGGAGAAATTGCTCGCTTAGAGCAATTTCTTCTTTTCCCACAATGTTTTCTGCTCTATCTGAAGAATATGTTTCAATTTCATCACATTTTGAAATGTCGTCTGCAAACTCTTTCAATTTGGGACAGTCGAAAATTTGTTGTTTGGGAAACAACCCCTCTAGGCTTGGGTTTGAATCCCTCTGTTAGCATTTGGACTTTCATAAGAGGTAATGTCTCAGAAGGCCATTATAATTGTACCCTGCTAGACCAGCCCCACTGCTTGGTGTCTTTCCCCTTGATAATTAGCCTGGCTAATAACTAATATACTATCAAACATTGTTAGGTTATAACCTGTGGATTAATATCACAACATTAATTCAGTTGTGATGAGCTACCCGACTAAGAACTGTTTAAGCCAAGTGGAACCATTGGCATTCCATGCGAGTCAGTCTGGTGACTATCTCTGATGGAAATCCAAGGATTTGAACCTATAAGAAGGGTCATGTGAGTTCTGCACTCTAACCACCACACCATGGTGGCCATGTTGACAGGGTGAAAAAAATATAAATGAAAGCAATAAAACAAACAAATATATAAAGCAGATATTTATGGAGGAATGGTATGAATTGTATCATACCAATTATTCTAAGCTGACAACATCAGGTCACACTAGGTGGTCGGAGACCTTGAGACTAATTGGGTTCAAATTGGGTATCAGACATAACACAGTAACTAGTTCTCAAATGTAACCCATCCTTAACACTGTCAACCATTGAAGAACTTATTTATGAATGTTAAATGAGTCTGTTCATCATCGCAAGATTTCCATGATATAGAGAGCAGGTTCACTAACATCAAGTATAGGTTCATGAATACATTCATGAACCTGTTTTTGATGTTCATGAACATGTTCTTGAATTTCATGAACAAGTTAAGAACAGCTTTGCGTTCATAAATGGCCTCTTAACTCTCATGAAGTTCATGATCAGAATTCTTAAATCTTTCTCATCCAAAATATAAACAACCTTAGTCTTCATGTCGCACTTGTACTTGCAAACTCTGTGACAAAAAGGAGGGAAATTTAGTCATATGAATGTCTCAGGACTCAGGAAGAAATTTGTCTTTAGGCATGACAATGCATACCATTACGTTTGTACATCAATGATTACCCATGATGGAAAAGTTTTACTGTATATCTTATGACCTAAGCAATACGTTGGTACTAGGCACAGAAAGAATGCAATACAAGTCACATGCTTTGAGTTACACAATGTTTATAAATATCATTGTTATCATACAGTTCTTAACAGAACAGACATGTGCATATCCCAATCTGAACACATCGGGTTTATCCAATGAAAACACCTCTGAAATAATAGGGATGACGCCATATTGTTTCCCGCGAAAATGACGTCACTTTACTTTCGTTTTTTAAAATAAATCTTAAATGTGAAATCTTAAAAGTCGTTAAATTTGATCGAGGAAACAACTATACATGTCACAACAATTTCGCCATTTGGTACGAGTTACTGATAACAAATGATTTAAAAGGATGTCCAACACTTCAACACACATTGAACTACTTAACGTGCAAGCTTAGAAAATGTGTTATCTGCTGGATGCCGATTTACCCAAAAAATTGTAACCCTACACTTTTATCCGAGGTGTATTTCACAGCTCACGGAAATACCCGAGTAGTTCCGATTGGTGCATATCCAAGCCGTCTACAGGCACTATTTCAGAAACTATTGAATAAACTTAATTTTGACAGTACTTAACCCTTTCCCAAACAATAACAACATTTGACTACTTTGTTGAGACAACTTTAAAAACATTGTGGGAAAAGGAGACATCGCTCGTAACGAGCAATTTTTCCTTTCCCACAAGGTTTTCTGCTTTCTGAAGAATACTTTTCAATTTCATCGCATTTTGAAAAGTTGTCTGTGAACTCTTTCAATTTGAGACAGTGAAAAACTTGTTGTTTGGGAAAGGTTTAATAGATTAGTGAAGACAAGACAGTTCTTGTAAGTACCTACAAAATGGGTTTTAGAGAAGAACTGAAGATATCGATTTACCAGAATCGATAGTTTTTAAGTAATTTCCTTTTCAACAAACTTAACATCATTCTCTCTTTCCATCTCACCACATAGAGGCCATATCAAATGATTGATTCATATGGCATTTTTGAGAGTGGTCAAGATTGAAAGGGTTGATTCATATGGCATTTTTGAGAGTGGTCAAGATTGTAAGGGTTGATTCATATTGCATTTTTGAGTGGTCAAAATTGAGAGGGTTGATTCATATGGCATTTTAAAGAGTGGTCAAGATTGAAATGGTTGATTCATATGGCATTTTTGAGAGTGGTCAAGATTGAAATTATTGATCCATATGGCATTTTTGAGATTGGTCAAGATTGAAAGGATTGATTCCTTCAAGATCTTTGAGGGCGGTCAATAATGAAATGATCAATTTATTTGGGATTTCTATGGTTTGCCAAGATTGAAAGGAACAGATGAGGACCATAACAAAGTATACATTTCCTCATGAACTGTGGTAGATACAAGCTTATTCCTTACCTTTTGTTGTGACGGTTTCCCATTGACATTAAATTAAATTGCAGATTTAATCATTGTTTCTCAATTCCATTACTGACTTTTTTTTCATCAACTTTTTTCTGTTACTGCAACAACATTTTAACTGTATCAACCAGATCGCACCTTTGGAGCTCTACGTTTCCTAGACAAACAACAGCAAAAAATGTGTACCATTTTCGTTATCTTGTGAGAATATGTTCATTGTGAGAACAAAAGGTCACAGACAGTTAAGCCCTTAAAACAAACTATTCTCAGATAAACGCCTCTTTGATCATCTTTACATCACCTTGTGTTCTGTCTGTTAGCTACTCCTACATGTCTGTCATCTTATCCCCTTACCTCAAATTTAAATGTTTTAATCTTAAAAAGATTGAGATTTAAACTTATTGAAATGAATTGTCTTCTACAGACAAAATGATGTTATAGATTTCTAAAGTAACGAAAGACTAGATTATTGACAGCTTCCCAATCCCATTTGTAACCATATGGAAATGTTATAGATCATTTGAATTGCAGATATTGCAAACGGTTAAAACAGGTTTATTTTGTAAAAAAGTTGCTTTTTTCAAATACAATCGTAATGTGGGTCTTTGGAAACGGAAAACCGTTCTTGTAATGTTCCATTAACAAGGTGTGTGAGAAGGAATTCCTGTTTTAATTTATAACCCTTTCCCAAACAATAACGACATTTGATCACTTTGTTGCAGACGACTTTAGAAAACATTGTGCGAAAAGGAGAAATTGCTCGTAACTAGTAATTTCTCCTTTTCCATCAAGGTTTTCTGCTCTATCTGAAGAATATTTTTCAATTTCATCACATTTTGAAATGTTGTCTGAAAACTCTTTCAATTTGTGACAGTCCCAAATTTGTTGGTTTGAAAAGGGTTAAACCAGCTTTCCAATAGATGAGCTGTCAGGAGTGAAAGCTCACATCACTTTATTTTACTAATTTACAGGAATTCTAGAAGTAAAGAAGTTGAAAAATGGTCATTGTTTTTGAGAGAACGATTATTAATATCAATTTTCTAACGTTTAATACTCGCTGAGCATTAATCTCTGATTTATTCGGTTCAAATTACCTGAAGCAGAAGATATAAGAAAACACTGTGCCAAAACGAGAAGTGGTGAGTTTGTCGTAGTGAATGGCAAAAAGCATGCATGAAAATAATAAATAATAACACTCTCTTATGAAATCATTGTAACTGTCTTCTACCGACAAAATGACGTCATAGATGTCTAAAGTAACCAACTGAAAGTCGTTCAAAGTGAGGCAATCATTGGTTAAGTAGTTAATTAATCCCTTGACAAAACATTTCTAATCACACAAACTGAAAGAGACTGCCATTGAAAAATAAATTTGTAATGAAGTAATATAAATATTTCTCTGTTGGGTTATACATATAAATGGGAGAGAATTAATTTCTAGACTTTCTTGAGACATGTAAGAATCAATGGATTGTTTGGTTAAGACTACCAATCAATAACGACATTTGATCAGTTTGTTGCAGAATACTCTGGAAAACATTGTGGGAAAAGGAGAAATTTCATCACATTTTCAAATGTCATCTGCAAACTCTTTTAATTTGGGATTGTCAAAAGTTTGGCGTTTGGTAAAGAGTTAAGTACTGGGCTGACAACACCTGAATCTGCTTGGTGCAGCACAAGTCTATAATAAGCCAAGCTGCTCACATTTATCCCCCCACACTAATATAACCACCAACGCAAGCATTCAAGCTGTCATAACACATGTTTTGCATGTTATGTTTTCCCCAGTAATTCGTTATCAATACTGAACCATATCACTCCCTCTCTTCATGATCTCCCCAGAACATCTCATAAGGGAGGTTTTATTGGGTTCCTTTTTGTAAATTTCAGAAAATAATTGTAAAATTTTATATGAAAAAAAAATAATAACAATTCATCCATAATTTGGGGGTAGATGTAAGTAGATGTAATGACAAAAACAAATTATGAGGGTTCTATGCAGTGCTATAGTTAGTCCTCTATTTGTTTGTAACTATGGTGTTTGATGTCGTAACAACAATTTTCGGTTTTGTAACAGCTTCACTGGGCCCACCAAGACAAGCATAGGGCTCTGAAGTGACTTGCCAAAGGTCACTCACAGGAAAACAGAGGTGTCAGTAGGGCTCGAACCCGGGACATCCAAGTCGTTAGTCCACCACCTTTACCACTAGACTTGGCAGAACCTTCGTTAGTCCTTTACACATAATTATGAAACCCACACTTAACAGTTGCACTGAACGCTTGATTTGCATGTTACCACCAAAAGTCTTGGTTTATCTCAATATGCTACTAGACTTGTCTGCTGCAGGTGTTTTTGCAGTCAATTTTATTTTAAGGGAGCACTTTTAAACCTTGCATAAAAGGTCATGTTTTCAAATTCCTATGAATTGCACGGATAAAAAATAAGTACAAATAAGGTATGAAATTAGTCTATTTGGCACTGATTAGGAAAGCGGAATGTTGGCATCCCGCCATTATTCAACAATAATCATAAGACTTCAGTCAGACCACCCTCATTGTAAGAGGCCCAAACAAATTTGTCAATTCTGGCAGGCTACAGTGTGCTAATGATCCAATTAGCAGTGATAATTTTGCAGAGTATATTTTCCTTTTCAAAACAATTAATCAGTTATTACCTTTAAAAATACCGCTTTGTTGGTTTAGTGTTATTGTGTGTGGACGAAATCAAGTCACAAACATCAGCAGGAAAGAATCTTTAGCCATGAAGAGAAAGAAGGCCTGCAACACATTTCCCCTTAAAAGCTGACTCAAAATAAACTAAAGAAAACTTTCAGATTCACATAGTGGTGTTTGACGCTGTTTCAACAATTTTTCAGTTATGTAACAGCTTTCCTTGTTTCACCAGTACGAGGCTGGTGCTCCCATAAAACCAGGGATTTTGGGTGGGCTTGAACTTGGAACCCATGAATGGCCATTTCTGAACACAAAGGTTTCTTATAATTGATCATGAATTTCAAGATAAAGTGAAAGAAAATCAAGATTTCATTAATGTATTCATGCAGGTGAATGAAAGGGGCATAACTTTGCTATGAATATAACTCAAATCATTTTCTTAATCTGTGCTTTGTTTGAATATCATTAACTTGTTGCCATTACATTCCTCATGAATAGCTCCTCAAGAACAATCTTTTTTTTTTCATGTCTAGTAAGTATTTCTTTCTGTTTAATAAGTTTTGAATTAAATCAGCAGTATTTCAGTTACGTTGCAAATCCCCAGACACTCAGTTGACCGCCAATCAAGGTTTTTTCAGCCAGGTAAAACCTTAGGCATTCAGTAAGTCAAACGGGAGACTTAAAATACCTCTCATGAAAAACTTGCTATTTACTTATTCACTTTGCATAATCCACCTTTAAGCTGATGTAACTTAATTGGCAATATGCCATTATCGGTAGATAATCTCCAAAACATTTAATCCATTGCCAAAAAGTGTTCAACAATCATAAACATCTGCAGCAGAAAACAAATGTTGTAAAAAAATAAATCTCTTTGCCAACAATATTTTTTATTCAACTTCAGTTCAATGACTTTTACAGTCCTGTTATTGGAAAAAAACATTCAAATGTTCTAATTGAGAAAAATATAGCAATGATTTATCTAGTTCCTCCATAAAGTGTTGTTACTAAGTCTAAATTAGAAGCAATATCATATGATACTTTTTTTATATGAAATATATAAATCAGCTTTGTGGTGGCATATGGTTATGAACTGTGTATCAGAAGTAGAAATTGCCTTTTTCTCCTGTAGCCACAGCCTTTTTATGCTATTGTAGTTAAAATGCATATGCCTATAAGCACTCTAAAACTGTCAGGGAATGGGGGGGGGGGAGGGTAGTCTGATTTAAGGACACCAAAAGAAACTGTTCCAACTGTTTATTTCTAATGCGTAAATTGTTAGAGTAGTTTAAATCCATTTGACAACTGGCCTTTGGCATGTTTCCTAATATGTACCATTTTCAAAGCCTTTGAAAAAACTGTTCCACTTTATCCATCTAGACTTCAAAATATTTGCCTTCCAAAGCACTGGCTTCTTTTCCTTTTGGGCTGGGACTTATTACAAATGGATACACCATTTATCTTTTCTGAATAATTCTAAGAATAGCATAGAAAACCACATCATGAACCAATTAATAAATGATTAATATTATAAAAATAACAAATGACAAAAGGTACTCCTTATAAACTGGATATTTTATGACTAATCATTGCAAACAATGTGACCTAGTGAGAAATTTCACTTTTGTTCATTTGTTTCCAAGTCATGCCATAATCACCGAGCTTTTCAAGTCATTTAGAAAGAGTTTGTGATATAATATACGGTACTCTAGGTTTTGATATTTTTCTGTTAAGCGAATCAGGTCACTGCTATTGAGTGCATGCATATATTTGGCAAAGATTCACAAAACACTTTGCTATAGAATTTATAATTGCTTACATAATTTCTGCTTATACAATTAATAATTTAAAACTATTAAGATTTAACCAACACCAATGGTCATTTAAATAAATATCACTTGAGAAGATGGTGAAGGAGATATATTCTTTTGATATGTTTATCTGTACTTACTTAAAATCAGCATCGTAGAAACAAACAGTATAAAAGGCACGTTTCCATGTGTGACAAATTAATTAAGACCCAATTTAAACACAAATATTGCTTTCAAACACAATTTTATACCAAATGTATTCCAATTTTCCAACTAATATTTCCTTCATCAAAATGATCCTTTGAAACATTTTGTATATCAATGCATTCAGTATACAGTGAAGCCTCGTTTATCCGGACCCCGATTATCCAAATGTCTCGCAATCCGAACGAAATTGTAAGAGAACGGAATTATTTGACCAGTTTGTTGCAGACAACCTTTGAAAACATTGTGGGTAAAGGAGAAATTGCTCGTGAAGAGCAATTTCTCCTTTTCCCACAATGTTTTCTGCCATATCAGAAGATTATCTTTGAATTTCATCACGTTTTGATATGTCGTCTGCAAACTCTTTCAATTTGGGACGGTCGACAATTTGGCGTTTGCTAAAGGGTTATAAGTATACATGTGCATACAGACCGTTTATGTCTTAATGTGTATACGAATATAAGAACATGCTCTGCGTCATTAGTCCGGATTATTCGGTAAACCAGATATTTTGTTGGGAACGGACGTGTCCGGATAAACGAGGTTTCACTGTATATCAATGATGTTATGCTGCTGGATCATTTTTCTTATTTCTTTTAAGATTCTGTTTCTTTAAGAAACTCAAAATAGTTGATTTACACCCCCACAAAATTGTGTGATCCCCAAAATCTAAAAGCAGCTGCAAACAACACTTTTAACCCATTACGAAACAATAACGATATTTGACCACTTTGTAGCAGATGACTCTGGAAAACACTGTGAGAAAAAGATAAATTACTCCATTTCCTACAATGTTTTCTGCCCTATCAGAAGATTACTTTCCAATTTCATCATATTTTGAAATGTTGTATGCAAACTTTTTCAATTTGGGACAATTGAAAATGTTGCGTTTGGTAAAGGGTTAAAAAATGGAAAGTAAAAGTATATATGTGATAAAGGAAGATACCATGAAGAACGTACAATTTCTGGATTTGTCACAATTGTTTCATAAGCCTACAGATGATGGTCTTTAAAACCACAAATATAAATTGTTTGTTTGTCTCAATATTTCCTGCTTGCTCCATACTATTATAATGTTACAGCTTTTCTGGATCCACCAGTACTAGGCTAAGGCTCTGAAGTGAATTGCCTAGGGACATTTCCATGAAACCAGAGGTGTTGATACAAGCTCGAACCCGCAACATTATCCATTGAGTCACGCAGGACCCCTGCACATAAACAGATTAAAGGAAATGCTAAAGGAACATTCCTCATGTTTTGAATATAAAGTTTATCATATCTTATCATTACCTCTCACAGCCCTACTTTTTTATTGATTCCCTTTAATCATTTGATGAACTTATCTCAAAAGGTGTAATACATTGTTTACATAATCTATAGGGCAACATACAATGAGACTACAAAATTGTTGAATGGCCTATTGCTTTATTGATGACATAGAATAATGGACAATTGTGAGACTTCATGTTGATGTAGGGCTTACTTCAGTCTTGTTGTTAGTTTTTGAAATGTACAAACAATATGAATGTCCACAATAATATGAATGTCTATGGACGATTCTTCGGACCGTTTACCCCAATTCAAAACATTGATGACAGAGTAGATAGCCTAAAAAATCCCATAAAAAATAACTATTCATATATTTATTTGTTTACACCCAATACGTTATCTTGTCTGAAAATTCCTTTAATTTTACCGAGTAGTCCAGTTTTTAAGATTTTTTGGCATTGGAATTTATTTATTTGGGACAGAATGCAGTAAAGTTTTGTACTTTGTTTATTGTGTTTCATTGTGAAGCTTGTTCATGACTTCCAAGAACATGTTCATGGACATCATGAACATGTTCTTGAATGTATTCATGAACATATAATATAAATTCATGAACATGTTCTTTGAATGCATGAACATTTATGTGTTCATGAATGGCCATTTGTCATGCATGCTCTTTCATACTTATATATACACAGTTCTTGAATCTTTCGCAGGGGATTTGAACATTGACGTTATGATCCTACAGTCAGTGGCTGTCTTCTTGGGTGTCATTGAATTGACCTTCCCATGAAGTATACTGCGCATTCGACTTACTCCATACAATAGCAGATCAAAGGTCATATTTACATCAGGTACAAGCAAACATCTTTCTGCAAACATTTTTTGTTCAAATGTCAAATACCTGAGTGTTTACTTTGGCACTGGCCCATTTCCCCATAGGAAACTTTACATAAAGCCAGATTATGTACAAACCATGAGAGGACATGATCAGCCTATTGGCTTATATTCAACTTAGCCCTTTATCAAACGCCAAATTTTCAACTGTCCCAAATTAAAAGAATTTGCAGATGGCATTTCAAAATTTTATGAAATTGGAAAGTAATCTTCTGATAGGGCAGAAAACATTGTGGGAAAAGGAGAAGTTGCTCATTACGAGCAATTTCTCCTTTTCTCACAATGTTTTCTAAAGTTGTCTGCAACAAAGTGAGCAAATGTCATTATTCTTTGGAAAAGGGTTACTCAAGGGACAAATCAACAGTAAGACAATTAAGTAATTTCAATTTGTAATTGGGTATAAACCATTTTGAGACATGGGGAAAATGCTTATAAAGTTACTTCCTATAATAGTAAAGTGACATGCCATTGGCATTTTCTTGTTCATCACAAAGTTAATGAAGATCACTAAACATTTCTTTATTTTCTTTATTGTTATCTAACTCTTTACCAAACAATAATGACCAGTTTGTCGCAGCCCACTCTGGAAAACACTGAGGGAAAAGGAGAAATTGCCCGTGACGAGCGACTTAAGTGACTTAGCAAAGGCCACTACCGCCAAACCAGAGGTATCGGTGGGGTTTGAACCTGGGACCCCTGAGTTCACCACCTAAACCACCAGGCCATGTGGGACCGCTTCACTATGTTGACCAAGGGTCTTCTACAGCAAATGTGCAAGAGGAAAGATTATCATAATGGAGTAATGGGTCATGTTAATCTTGATTACCCATTTGCATTAATACACAGACTTTGCATGGGGTATTGGGCTCAGTGATGCAATGTTTGTGTTTGACATTGCCAATTACGTTGCCAAATCCTCATACCAAATACCTGCGTTTTATTCTTTCCCTGGTCCCATTAGATGTTAATTTAATAGACAGTGATACCATACTAAGGGTACACTGCTGAAAAGATCATTAAGAAAGACAAAACACAGAATATTACATGTTTTTTGAAATGCTGCATTCAACCCTTTACCAAACACCAATTTTTTCGACTATCCCAAATTGAAAGAGTTAGCAGACGCCATTTCAAACTGTGATGAAATTGAAAAATAATCTTGTGATGGGGCAGAAAACATTGTTGGACAAGGAGAAATTGCTTGTTAAGAGTAATTTCTCCTTTTCCCACATTGTTTTCCAGAGTTGTTTGCAACAAACTGGTCAAATGTCGTTATTGTTTGGTAATGGGTTAAGACATCAATGGGTATGATTAAAACCATAAGTAGTATTGAATGAAGGGTAAATTAAATGGAGATTTAAATTGACGTCAAAGAGATTCTTTAAACAAATATTGGTAAATCAAGTCCCTTAAATGGGAACTAGTCTATATTGAAAGCAGCAATTGATGGCAATTATTACTCTGGTCCAGAGGTTTAGTTTAGCCTCGGCACACAAGGGTTGTAGGGTCAGATCCAGTGAGTAGCAGGCCTAACTTTGCGACCTTTAATAAATCCACATTCGGAGCCAGTACTGAGGTTTTGTAATTTGTCCTTGCTGACGGAACTTACAAAACTATTTTATGTAAAGATTGCCTTTTATGTTATGATGGGGCAATCTAAACGGAGATATTGCCCAATATAAAAATGTCTCAATATTTCCTGATTTCTTCAAATTAATTTGACAAGCTCACTCTAAGTCTGTAACCTCATTGATTAGCCTGAAACTCATTTCGAGTTCAAATGTGTGTCAGACAAAAAATTCAATACAAGTGAATTAGTGAAATATGGCCCAGGTAATTAATTGGTTATGTATGGCCATAGTACATAAGGAATGCCCATCATGACCCAAGACTGACCACTTCCTATTCATGAACTTGTAGGGTTTAGTATTTCTGACCTGATGACCTTACTTCGACCAATAGAGGGTTAAGTGGGATTCTAAAGTATGTGTGTTGTATGTATTAACAACTTAAATCAGTCTTGCATAGAATGCACACATTCATGATGTTAGGAGTGGTGCCCTGTGGTTGTCATAATACTACAGTAATTCTTATATATCCGGTTTAACCCATTACCAAACAATAACGACATTTTGACCAATTAGTTGCAGACTACCCTGGAAAACATTGTGGAAAAAGGAGAAATTGCTCTTAACGAGCAATTTCTATTTTTCCCCACAATGTTTTTTGCCCTACCAGAAGATAATTTTTCAATTTCATCACATTTTGAAAATAATATGTCCTCTAAAAACTCTTACAATTTCGGACAGCAAAGATCGAGCCTTTTAGGGAAGCCATTATGCCATTAGTGTAATGTAATATTACGTAAGAAATCATTGTTGCATAACGAAAACTTAGCTTGGCTTTAATATATGAGCAATCTCTCCTTTGACTACAATGGTTTCTTACCAGTCACCAAATAATTATACTTTTTTATAGTTCATACTTCACTTAATTACCAGAAGCCCATTTGTTTTTATTTTTACAGGTACAAGGTACATACCATTTATTCAAATCAGGGGTTAAAGGAATTCCTTCTACAATTACATCATTTCTCTCTATTAAAGTAAATCAGACAATATTCATGCTCAGTATCCTATAACACCAACATCTTCTTCAATCTTGAAATTAAAGGTAGGACATGCTGAAAGTTCTGTTAAGCACTTTCAATTGTTTTCAAGATAACCAGGGTGACAAAATGTAACCATGATCATTTAATTTTCTAACAATTTGTTCAACCAGTTCATTTAAAATCATTTAAGTACATGTACTCTGAAATGAACTTTTCCCACTAAACAGGTGCACTTTAACATAAATACATACCAATTAATAGCTTAGTGCACACATTGAGGGTTTAACACAAAACTATTGCAATTCCTCCACAATATATAAAGAGGATTAACCCATTACCAAACAATAATGACATTTGACCAGTTTGTTGCAGCCGACTCTGGAAAACAATGTGGGAAAAGAAGAAATTGCTCTTAGTGAGCAATTTCTCCTATTCCCGCAATGTTTTCTGCCCTATCAGAAGATTATTTTTCAATTTCATCGCATTGTGAAATGTCGTCTGTAAACTCTTTCAATTTAGGACAGTCGACAACTTAACTTTTGGTAAAGGGTTAATAAAAGGAATTCAATTAGCGGTAGAGTACTAACGAGGAATTTGGTCACCATTACACAACTATTGAATGCCCTCCACCTGTAGACTTGAACTAAGAGTGCTCTAGGCTGTTGTTTTAACCCTTTACCAAACGCCTATTTTCAACTTACTCTAATTGAAAGAGTTTGCAGACGACATTTCAAAATGGGATGAAATTGAAAAATAATCTTCTGATAGGCCTTTCAACTTAGATAAATCACTCTCGATTTTGCTTTCTTGATACAAAACCAGTACTTGCACCGATTTGTTGATTAGTGCCTGCAATTTTCATCGGGCCTAACTGGGTTTTGAACCCAGAACCCATGGTACAAGAGGCTTAGAGGCCACACTCTACCACAAAACCACTGTCGCCAACATTTCTATAAACGCTTTCGGCCAAAGTGGGCTATAATGACAATTCCCGTCATTCATTATATCGCTTTAAATATCAAAAGTGTGTTGTAAAACGACATTGTCACAAAACATGCAGTGTCGGAAAGGCTTGAACCCATGACATCCTCACCTTAAAAACAGATGCCCATCACCTTAACCACTAGGCCACACAAACATGTCTATATGAAGTGAAGGGTTTAATATTGAATAAAGAGTCTACAAGGACAATCAGCATTCCTTGTAACATCTTGTAAAGTTGACCTTTCCAGTATACAAAAAGCCCAGCAGGGAAGCCCATGTTGACTGTAGTGATTGATGAACTGCATTAAGGTGGGGCAAGTGGGAGTCCAAGAACCATCAGATTTGTATGCTACTTCACAACAGTGTAGCTCGTGATTAGCTGCTGTGTTTAACCCATTACCAAGCAATAACGGCATTTAAAAAGTTTATTGCAGACGACTCTTGAAAAAGTTGTAGGTGCTTAACCCTTTCCCAAACAACAACGACATTTGACCACTTTGTTGCAGATAACTTTAGATAACATTGAGGAAAAAGGAGAAATTGTTCGTGACGAGCAATTTCTCCTTTTCCCACAATGTTTTTTGCCCTATCAGAAGATTGGTCTCCAATTTCATCACATTTTGAAATGTCGTCTGCAAACTCTTTCAATTTGGGACAGTCGAAAATTTCTTGTTTGGGAAAGGGTTAAAGCAGTTCCTATTTCTTTAGGCTACCTTACAAAAATTGGTCAGGGTCCTTGACAGCCTGTAACACAGGGGTGCCAGGTTTGAGCCCAGTCGAGACACAGGTTTGAATTTAGTGTTCTTTTGCACAACACTGCTCAATCACAGAAAACTATTAATTGAAAAACTGTTGACACAACATTAAATCCTGTACATAGAGATCTGTCTTTGGGATGGTCAATATGGTAAGCAGTTTGCCCTTACCTTTAACCCTTTCCCAAACAGCAAATTTTCGACAGTCCCAAATTGGAAGAGTTTGCCGACGACATTTCAAAATGTGATGAAATTGAAAAATAATCTTATGATAGGGCAGAAAACATTGTGGGAAAAGGAGAAATTGCTCGTTCCGAGCAATTTCTCCTTTTCCCACAATGTTTTCTAAAGTTGTCTGCAACAAAGTGGTCAAATGTCGTTATTGTTTGGAAAAGGGATAACATGGTTGTTATAGATTTGTCAATGGAAAACTACCAAGACAGCATGTTGAATACCTCTATTGCTTGCATGCATATCTTACTCTTTTATCCTTATCTCTCGCCTTCATGATACAGTTTTATACTCACCTGTACAGGTGAAGAATGCTGAGTAATTTTCTAATAGATTTTTTGTCTTTCCTCTTTCCAAAACCTTGAATATCTAATTTATTAATATTGTTGAGGAAAGATACATAGAGTAGCAAACAGGTTAGATTTTCTTGGCGGCTGGCCTGAATCTAACCTGTTTGCATAAGCATGAAGTCAGTTCAAGCACTAAAACGATTAAAGGTGCTTGTTCACAGGTGAGAAGAACATTGGAGGTCAACATTTGATTTCTGTAGAACTTTACCAAATTTCATAAAGCATTTGGTTTGTTATTCTAGAATTCTTTTTCATCTGTTGTTGCTTCTAAATAGTTGAATCACAAATGAAAATTTTATATCAATGACTGTTAAGCATTAGAAGCCGAAATTCAAGAGTTCAATGCAAGACTATAGTAAATGTTTCACTGCACTGAACCCTTGAATATATTATGTAAATCAGTGAAAGTAAACTGGATATAAAGATGACGCAGGGAAGGGCGTTTATCCTGTTTTATATGTATACACAACTTGCATTCCTGTGGTTTCATTGAATTTGAATCTTCGGGCTGTCTAAATATAGGTATATAAATAATGACTGCTCCAATCCGAAAAGTGTCCCTACTGCTTACTCTATACCACCTCACAATCTTTCACCCGACCCAAATTGAAAGGGTTTGCAGACGACATTTCAAAATGTGATGAAATTGGAAAATAATCATCTGATAGGGCAGAAAACAAAACTGGTGATGAAACACCAGGAGTATAGCTGGTTGTATTAACCCTTTCCCCAACAATAACGACATTTGACCACTTTGTTGCAGACGACTTAAGAAAACATTGAGGGAAAAGGAGAAATTGCTTGTAACGAGCAATTTCTCCTTTTCCCACAATGTTTTCTGCCCTATCAGAAGATTTTTTCCCAATTTCGTTACATTTTGAAATGTTGTCTGCAAACTCTTTCAATTTGGGACAGTCGAAAATTTGTTGTTTGGGAAAGGGTTAACCTCCACAATATAACTGAAATATCGTTGAAGCAGTTGTTGAAACTGAAACCCATTCATCCGTCCAGCATTTCCTTACAAGAATGCAAAACTTGTCAAAGGGATTTCTCTTAATGGGATCAATCTCTGCCACCACAAATGTCACATGACCATCTGCTTAGAACGAAATCTAAACTCCAAGGTAGGCAACACCCAAAAAATCATCCATTTGTGCTTTATTTGTAAACCAAATGGAATATTTTTCAATTTACCTTGTCAGATATCAACACAGGAAGACGCTGATAATAAATTAACAACTAGTAAAAACTTAAAATTAATAAAAACATCATTACAATATCACCCAAATATAGATGAAAATCTTGTGGTGGCAGTGATCGATGCAGCCTAGCAAGGGGAGATTACTGTGAGCAGTTTGACATGATTATACAAGTAAACACAGACTGATAACAGCGGGAATTATCACCCATAACCATTTATGGGTGTGGATTTTATCTATTCACACATAAAGAATTGCTTAAGAAAGCTTATTTGTAATGATAAATGTTCTTTCCCACACTTAATGTATAGGGCCTCCCTAACTATTGTGTAAAATCATCCTTTGATATTTTTTCATGTTATCTATACTACGAAATCTTCATACCCTGATTCGTATTTTGTGTGTATCTAGATGAATGAGTCGTCCTACTAAATATGATTTATTTCCTTTATAATTTCACCAATCAACCCTTTCCAAAATATGGGACATTGTGACATATATATTTTGAATGCAACGTTGAAAGTCAATTACTTTTTATTTCATTTCATATGGGTTTTACATCGCGCGAACAACATTTCAGTTATGTTGTGATGCCCCAACACGCTTCACGATGGAGGAACACCCTGTTCTTAACCCATTACCAAACAATAACGACATTTGACCACTCCATTGCAGACAACTTCCGAAAACATTTTGGGAAAAGGAGAAATTGCTCTTAAAGAGCAACTTTTCCTTTTCCCACAAGGTTTTCTGCCCTATCAGAAGGTTGATTTCCAATTTCATCACTTTTTGAAATGTCGTCTGCAAACTGTTTCAATTTGGGAAAGTCGAAAATTTGGCGTTTGGGATAGGGTTAACTGCCCATATAGACTGGTCAAGACGGTTAGAACCATCGGAGTTCCGTATGTCAGTCGGGAGACTCACATGAAAATCTAAATGCCGTCACCGGAATTCAAACCCTGCTTGGAAGGGGGCCATGTGAATTCAAGTTATATACTCTAACCTCTAGGCCACTGAAGAGCTATGTGATATATAGTTTTATAGAAGTAGAATTTTAATGTCTATTTTTCCGTACAATTAACATCTGTGAAAAAGTGGCTTTAACGAAGGGAACAGGTTATTACACATGAGGCTATCAAGTTTCAAAACAGCTGTTTACAATAGGTTCATTATCAAACCTTTGTTTAATATATATATTTTTTTAAATTCACCAGTAGCACTACACTTGAAACAGTTGTAACAAAAGTAGTAATTACTCGTCTCAGCAACAGGCATTTAAGCCTTTCGCCTCATTGGTAATCATCCAATACAATTAAAAAAAAAATTCAAACTTTGTCTTTGTCATCTACTTTACCTTTCAATTTGGACTAGTCAACAAATTCTTAAATGAGAGAATGGATTAACCCTTTCCCAAACCCCAAATTTTCAGCTGTCCCAATTTGAAAGAGATTGCAGACGACATTTCAAAATGCAATGAAATTGAAAACAACCAGAAAACATTGTGGGAAAAGGGGAAATTGTTTGTTTAGAGCAATTTCTCCTTTCCCACAATGTTGTCCAGAGTTGTCTGCAACAAATTCGTCAAATGTCCTTATTGTTTGTTAAAGGGTTAAGATGAATTGTTCAGTATAGGGTTGAAGGGTTAGAGGTCAAAGGTTGGTGTGATACAATGTCATTGACCTTGGTACATGAGAGGTTACAGGAAAAGGAAAATCAGTGAAAGTGAAAACTGTTCACTAAGAAACTGCTCACTATCTATTCACCAATCTCCTTATATGGGTTATTAGTTTGAGGTTTCTAGACAACTTTCCACAATTTTATAATCATATTAATTCACTTCTTGAAACAAAACAAGCATGGCGCTCATTGAAACAAAACAAGCATGGCCCATTTTGACTTAATTACTTTAGCCACTGCGTCATCTGGAAAACAACAGCAGGTAATGTCTATCAAATAAAATACATTATTTTCATTTGAATTCAGGTAAAACCATTGATAGAAGCAATTTGGTTTAATTTAAATTTGTTTTCTTTCACATTGATAGTGAAGAAAGTTCCTACAACTTATATGGATCACTCTAGATTCTGCTTCCTGGATACATAAGTTAACCAGCACTCACACTGAATGATGTCTAATGAAAAGTAGCCAAGTTTCACATGGGATTTGAACCCACGACCCCTTGATCAAGAGGGTGATTGCTCTACCCATGCACTACAGCTGTTCAATGACCCCTGGGGGGTTCAACGCAAGACTATAGCAGGCGCTTCACAAACATGAACCAATTGCTATAGTATTGCGCTGACCCCTAACCCTATTGTTGCAAAGTTTTCTAAAATACGCAAAGACTGCATTAAATGAGCATCAATGCAATAAATGGCTAAACGTAATGTGCCAAACCAGACTTGTAGCGCCTTGGATACCCATGAGAAGTGAGGAGGGGGAGAAAACAGACACAGACTTATTGATGTTGGGCATTGTACTGGGACACATTGGGAGGAGATTTCCTAAAGAGATCGCTTGTCTCAGCTTTTAGAGAAAAAAAACCCATTTGACTTCTGTGCACTGCACTGTCCTTTTAGGTTATTTTTCAAAACCAGCTTTAAAGCTGCTTCCAGGGTTGTCTGTTTAATCATGTTGTCTTTTTCAAGGTCAAAATTGAGACCAGAGCTGCTGATGCTTACCTTGAAAACTATGAATCAAACAACATATTTTGTTGAACACAAAGATTTGCTCTTTTGTCTGAGTGGTTTGTTGCTTTTCCTGAAGTAGGAAATCCAGTCAGTTGTCACAGCACCAGAAAAATTTGTCTGATTCTTTAAAATAATGTCAGCTTCGATAATATCAGGGTTTCAGTGCAAGACTATAGCAAGTTCTTAACATTTGTGAAGGACTAGCTATAGTCTTGCACTGTAAACCAGGTATACATCAAGGATAAGATGATAAAGTATTTTTCCTGATGTTCGTATTTAAATCCAGTCATGTGATAAAATTCATATTTCCTGAGACTGAATAAGGCTTTGGCATGGCTTCATATCACCATATATAGGACCATATTTGCTTGCATGGTAAGATCTTTTTCCCTTTGTGAGAGATTTGATACACATAAAAATTATGTATTTGTGCCATTATAACCTAAGGTATATGAATAAATGCAGAATTTTACTATGAAATATCATTTCTGAGTTTTGTATCAGCTTCAATTAAGTTGCACAAGAAAATGGAAATCTCCCATTTAGACAGCAGTATAACTCTTTACCAAACGCCAAATTTTCGACTGTCCTAAATTCAAAGACTTCGCAGACGACATTTCAAAATGTGATGAAATTGAAAAAATAATCTTCTGATAGGACAGAAAACTTTGTAGGAAAAGGAGAGGAGAAATTGCTCGTTAAGAGCAATTTCTCCTCTTCTCATAATGTTTCCAGAGTCGTCTGCAACCACCTGGTCAAATATTGTTATTGTTTGGTAATTGGTTATAAATGTGCTGATCAGACTTTACACATTGCCAACATCGATCCAGGAAGGGACTCAGGGGGAGATCTTTTTTTGTGTGTTCTTTGCCAATTAAATTTATGATTCTAATCACTGAATAGGTATTAATTACTTGATGAATGTGTTAATCAACCGATAATCTTCTTTTTATTATGCATTGTCTTCAATACGACAGAATTAGTGAACAATAAGAACAGCCACTGCAAGAGATAACATTGTCTTGATCTTCACCCATTTTGAATTATTACTGCTTTATAACCATCTTTAGCTGAAGACTATACATAGGAATTATCTTAAAACACTCAACACTTGCGCATACATTTGGTCAAAACTGAATTTACTTGATACCAACAAAAAACGTTCTTGGATGTTCAATAATAAAAATGGGCAGTATCCCCTATGATAGGGAAAGATTTGAGATTATCAAAGATTTTTCAAAAATCATGTGACAGTATTATAATTTCATCAATTCAATTGGCGCCAGATAAAATATCTTTCATTCAAATAAAAAATCATTTAGAAATGAGAAAATTATTTGTTTCTCTATAATATATACAAACCCAGACAGAGTAACACATATTGTTAAGTTCTTGTTTCGTAAGGGGTAAATCTTGTATTGATAGCAGTTATAGGATGAATTCCAATTTGTATAAAGACAATTTGTAACAAGATAGTTATCATTTATTCATTTAAACCCTTTTATAAAGAGACATTTTTATGTATCCAATGTGTAAACCAAATACCAAGTTCTTATTTATTTCTGTTAACCATTTTCCAAACAATAACGACATTTGACCACTTTGTTGCAGATGACTTTAGAAAACATTGTGGGAAAAGAAAAAATTGCTCGTAACGAGCAATCTTTCCTTTTCCCACAATGTTTTCTGCCCTAACAGAAGATTATTTTCCAATTTCATCACATTTTGAAATGTTGTCTGCAAACTCTTTCAGTTTGAGACAGTTGAATATTTGTTGTTTGGGAAAGGGTTAAGAATACTTCCAGTGTTTTAGTTACCTGTATTAACTTCTAAGGCAGTCAACTTACTTTGATACCCTAGGTAATTACCTGGGTAGTGTTTTACTATAAATCTTATGCTTAAAATTTGGTAAGTTTAAAACAACCTTAAATTAAGGTACCATTCATGAACTTCAGCTTTTGTTTGCACAAATGAAAGTTTTAAAAACAAACCAATCAGACTTTTAAATAAATTACTCAAAACAGGTAATTTCTCCACCATTTTTCACCCAGATTATGGATTAGATCTTTCATACTCTCAGATGTACCTGTACTTTGAAATCCATGTCTAATGTTTGTTTCAAATCGGCTATGATTTCAAAAGTTGGTCTGCAGCACAATCATCAAATTCCCTGATTGTATGGTAAAGGACTTTGATGGATGAAAATTTGTTTAAGAACGGTATGACTAACCACAGCCAAGGCCAAGCATGTCTGATAAGCCCATTACAAGGTAACAAGTCAGTCAAAGGTTATGTTTACCTATATAAAGGTCAATGATCTGATACTGGATAGTCTGAACCCTTAGAATGCTGGGTAATTTTCTAAAAAATGATTTTTGTGTTGTCTGCTTTCAAAAACCTTCGATATCTGCTTAATTTTCACAAGGAAAGATACTCAGAGTAGCAAACAGGTTAGATCACAGGCCAGCCGCCAATATACTTGGCGGCATGCCTGGATCTAACCTATTTGCATAAGCATGAAGTTTGTTCCTGCACTATAAGGGTTAAAGTGCTTTAACTCATTCCTTCATAGCAGAATGTGTGACTGCTTCTAATTGAATACAATAGCAGCCGACAATCATACCATGTATACAACATTTTCTGTGATTGTTACAAGCAATTTGGAATCTCCTCACTGTAATGAGTTAAAGTGAAGCAACTTGTTAAATTATATGGGTATGAGCTTGTGTGCTTAATGTCCCAATATAACTATGTTATGTTATTTTATGTAAAATCAAACTAATTATACTTAAAAGCCAAACAATGCTTATCGGAACCTCATCTGAATCTGAATACATAAAAAGAAACAATACTATTTTCACACAATGAGAAATGTCTATTTTCTTCAGGCTTCAGAATTTCAAAAATCTTATACAGAAATAAAAAAGTGTCTGTCAGTTAATTTGAGTAACCTTCAAAAATGAAATTATCTTTGAATTGACAGTAAAGAAATAAAATGGGGCAAATGCTAAATTGATCAAGTTCTTTTAGCTCGTCACATTATTGTAAATATTTTGGCAACTCCCAGCCAATAGAGGTCATAGGTTAAGTGATAACGATGTCACTTAACCCTTTCCCAAACAACAAATGTTCAACTGTCCAAAATTGAAAGAGTTTGCAGACAACATTTAAAAATGTGATGAAATTGGGAAGTAATCTTCTGATAGAGTAGAAAACCTTGTGGGAAAAGGAAAAATTGCTCGTTATGAGCAATTTCTCCTTTTCCCACAAGGTTTTCTAAAGCCATCTGCAACAAATGTCGTTATTGTTTGGGAAAGGGTTAAGAAGGATCATAACCTACCTTTGAAGGCCAGTATAGCCTATACCTCCGTATAGGGTTTTGGTTTGGGTCCAAATTGAAAACGACAACATGATAAGAATAAAAAGCACATTGAAATCGGGTTACAATCCTGCTCTAAATGATATTGGGTAAAAACCAATGTTTCAACAAATGATATTGCCGTCAAGCAATTTCTGCTGTTGTTACAGTGTTTCCTTAATTGGGGTGCTAACAATTCCATTAAAACAAGCATATAAAACAATGAAGAAACCGGTTATTTGTTTTACCCATCAAAGAGATGGGTTAATAGCTTTATCAGGGATCTTACAGACATAACAACAACGTAAATACAGGTTTCTCCAGCTTTCAGTTGTCATCCAGCTTATCTGAGAGAGATTTGACCCTAAGACACGGCCAAAGTTTGTTTCTAAAACCATAACCAAAACAACTTTGTCGTAGTTCAAGGCTGTAGTGGTTGTCAGGCTTTAGTGGCTAGTATCTTGGAGTTGAGAGCGGACAACCCGAGTTGGATTTCCTTTAGCGGCTAATCATTTCCCATAGTGGCTAATCATTTCCCATAGTGGCTAATCATTTCCCATAGCGGCTAATCAATTCACATAAGAGTGTCTTTAAACGCAACACTGTTTCCTAGTCTTATACTGGTTCATTACCCGGGGCATGGATCAGTCTGTTTGTATGGTGTTTAATGTCATTTCAACAATTTTATTGTTATAGCTAACTTAGAGCTCGGAAGTCCCTGGTTCAAGCCCCAATGAAACATCTGCATGGCTTTGAGACACTTAAGAGCCCCAGCCTGCGACTGTAGAATCCAGGAAATCTGTAACATAACTGAAAGATTGTTGACACAGATTTTAACCCGATACATAGAAGAGATTAGCACTTAACACTATTTGTCCGACTTCCAGCAATTTGGGTTTCTCATCAACCATCTTACAGTTAAATTGCTATGTCCGGTTCATTTTGGAATGAGGAAATACCCCTTACATGATATAACCATAGAGCCTGAGTCAATAACAGTAAAACCAGAGGAATTGAATGTTACATGGCTGTTCATGAACACAGACCGTTTTCATGATATTTAAAAACATGTTCATGAACATCAAGTACAGGTTCATGAATGAATACATTGATTCATGAACCTGTTCTTGATGTTCATGAATTTCATGAACAAGTTAAGAACAGCTTTGTGTTCATGAATGGCCATTTAATCCCCATGAATGTTCATGAAATTGATGAATAATTTTTGAATCTTTCACAGGGGTAGAAAGCCAGATGACAACCCCTCATGATAATTCTAATCTACCCCTTCTGTGATTTAAGCCAATAGGGTCAAGGGTGTGATTTCATGTTCACTACTCTAACTACTAGGCAACTGGGTCCCACGGTAACATTTGTAAACAATAATATTGTATTTAAGATATAAGTAGGCCTACATTCCTTTGACTTACAATGGAAAGAATGTTTACTATGAAAATGACTGGGTCAAATTACCAACTATATCTACCCGATTCCCCTATCTCATTGACATAGTTATACTGTAACTCTTTGTCAAATAACAAAAGAAAGAGAACTATTAACAGTAAAGTGAAATTGAAAAACAGTTCTCTCATATCCAAGGAAATGTTGGATAAAAATGAATAGCAGCCAAATTATTTAGTCAATATCAAGACAAAAAAATTATTAAAAAAGACAAAAATTCACAATCTTCAATGTCTTCTTTAAGTCATTTTCATAGCTGTGTAATTGGTACAGGCTCTTCTTGACCACAAGCTTATATAGTTACTATATAGTTATAGTAAGTGAATACTATAAGGTTTGTTTTCAATTAGCGATAAAACAAGGTCAGCCGAGAAATGTTGGGAACCATTAAAACCCAAGAAATTCTCCATTTTGAATGTTAACGTTGTTAATATTGGATAAATGACAGTATCTTCATGTGTTTCATGTGATTTTTCTAACCAGGTGATTGTCACTCATTAATCTGAGCCCTCCTTGCTATTTTAGATGTAACTTGAATGGAAACAATGAAGTTAAATTGGTGGGCACCAAATTTGTGAAAATGGCACATTGAAAAATAGATAATAAATAGTGCAGGCGTTATATTGTTATGATCCTGTGTTTTTTTTGCTATTTTTCAACACATTCTATCATAATTATAACTCATATTACCCAGTTTTGCAGTTTTTCTGAGCGCTAGTATGCTTTTAAGAGGTTGAGGGAAAACCTAGAATCTTGCCCAGAAGAGGAACGGTAATGCTTTTTTATTGAACAGTACATACATTTACAGCTTGGATCATCCGAGTTAGGAAAACCCTTTTGGTAGCTTGTTTGACTTTAAGTACAGGGGTTCTGAACACACCTATCCATGCATGATAGATCAGCGGAGAGACCAATAAATCACGTAACAATGACTTGATTAAATGTCGGACACAATATTGCCTGATCTGGGTCTCGTACCCAAAATCCAAGCTGGACACATCACAGACAATACTTATGAGGCTCGCCACAAAATTAAATTTTGAAAAATCTCATATCTGCCAATTAGCAGATCCCTCAATGTTCGTTAGTGACATTGCTAGAAATATGAACAGTTAAATCATTAACAAAAGGTAACATGACTCCAAAACCAAGTGTCATTTACAACAATAAGCCTTCAAATTATTATAAGTGCCCATATATATTCATTTTACCGTAACATAAATGAACTCAAAGTGAACGATCTTCAAGAAGACAATCTCATTTGAAATTTTAAGGATATTCCCCGAACGGGCTAAGGAAATGTTTTACAAGGAGAAATTGCTCAGATGAGCAATTTCTGCTTGTAAAACAATTATTTAGAAAATCACCAGCTGCAGACAATTACGTATAACTTCATGACTTTTGGATCAAGGGTAAAACTTTGGAATTGACCGAGTTTTCGTTTTGCCAGGTACTGCAAGGTATTTCAATTGACAGATCCTTGAACGCATTCCAAGCCCTTTTAAAACTAAACAAAACAAAACAATTGCAATAGCTATTTTTACCCCAAATAGTTTTGTTTGAAAGAGTGTTTATGTTATGTTAATGATTCAATAGACTACTCCAAAGCTGCAATGAATACAACAAGTGTTTACGTTCTAGGTACAAATAAATTAGGTATAATTTTCATCAAATAAATTAATTTGATTAATCAAACTAGCAAAAATTAAAATTTTGCAATTAGTAGTTCACTAAGACAATTGACCTTACGACAGACTTTGATTGACAGCTGGAACTGACCAATCAGCGAACACTTCGGTTGCTATCCGCCATTTTCTCCGACACGCTGTGCGACTCCGTCAACACATAGCACTATTGTGCTGTGATTTTTCTTCGTCAATACTGCTTAAGATATTGTTAAAGTACTTATTATAGAGAAATTATTTATAAGGAGAGACTTGTGGGTGAAGTAGAGTTTATCCCGTTTCCAAAATCTGTCACATATAAATGAATGAGAACTACACGCAATTAGTAAATATATACAAACAGTTAATTTATAAAACGGTTTAAAGAATAGAAGTATGAACTCTTATTTTCTTTTTTTTTTCTTTCACATGTTAGTAAATTTTTATTTTTGTCTTTTATCTTCGTTTGAAAATGAAAAATTATTGTTTTTCAAAAACGGAATAGACACTTAAAGAAGAATGTTATTAGTTGCATTTGATAATGAATCAAATGTTTACTAAAAATACAATATTGACCGATAATGATGTGAGACGACATGGGTTCCAGTTGGATATATACAAATTCTTCAAATTGGATTTTAATTAATTGATTTTGTTCTTAAATTTACCCTTAGGGCACCTTAAACAATTAATTAAATGTCTTATTATAGCCTAATCCACCTACCTGTAATGATTGATGTATCGTATCCAAATTTAAAAGCTATTATAAACAAAACAAATCCATAGCCCCTTGTTGCAACTTTATCCAAATACCTTTAAGAATTGAATGTTGCTGTAATATGTTGTAAAACACACTCTTGGTAGCCAGTGGTTGATTACAAAGACCGCGGATCGGCTAAACAATAAAGGGTTTGTGACTTGACCATAAAGTGCAATTGTGTCAGATTGATGTTAATTAGCGTCGAAACCCTCAATCCTTTTTAACACTCGAGGTTTGTTAACCCTTTACCAAACAATAACTACATTTGACAACTTTGTTTCAGACAACTAGGGAAAGTATTGTGGGAAAAGGAGAAATTGCTCTTAACTAGCAAGTTATCCTTTTCCAACAATATGGTCTGCCCTATCAGAAAAGTATTAATTCATCATCTTCATTTAAATGACGTCTGCAAAACCGACATTCATCCATTGGGTATGATCATGTTCAAAAGTCTTGATTATTAACTTATTTGACAACAAAATAGTGATTGTACCTATCGGCAATTGTTTAACACCATAATCTCAACATGTCCAACACTATTATACTATTTTCAACATGACAAAATTGGTAGGTCTGCGTTTTGAATCATTCAGGATATACGCCCATTTATTAAAATAAAAATCTAAACTGTTTAAGAATCAAAATGAGATAAATTTGTTCGTAACCTGCAAATACTGCAAATTAACTGTTTTAAAGTAGTATGAAATACGGTCATTTTGAAGGTCCGGTCGAACCAGTGCCGAACGGACCAATGTCGTTCGGATCCGAGTCTGATCGGACTTTGGACGGATCGTGTTTTGTGCCGATCGGATCCCACACTGCTGAGGTAAATCACTCCCCCAACGCCATAAGGATTCAGAGCTGTTATAAATGTCTCTGCTAACGCTCAAAATATACCATCTCCTTTACAAATTGTCATGCTATGTACATATTATCCAGCAATAAAGGCAGGTGCTTATTTTGTAGGAATATTTCCGATTTCAAATAAGAATATCCGAAATCATCGGCAATGTCAAACAGGGATCCTAGTTTGTGCATTGACGCTATTTCACTCAGAATGTCGGAGAAAATTAGAGTGACCTCCCCTATTTACGGTGGGCGTGGTTAACTGCTCTGTGTCGTAAGGTCACCTAGGTAATACCTAGGATTAGGTATTATATGAATCTTAAGACAAAAGATAAACCCTGCTTCTTGGAATGACCGAATTCTATCGTCCTCGTTTTAAGACATACCAAAAACAATAGAAACGGCAACAAGGAACAGAAAATATTGCGCTTTTTGTCCTCATCTACCTAACATCTTGATGCACATATAACAAGATACCACTTTGACACAAAAAGTTCTTCTCCTTCTGTCATGTTTTCTTCCAAATTGGTTAAATAAAATTGTTTTGGTTTCATTGTATTTGTTGCTGTTATTATTTTCAATTCATAATAATTTTGCCTATTATGTAAGAGTATTCACCAAAAACCTAGAATTGTGCCTACTCAAAACCTAATCAAAATATTTGACAAAAAACTTATGACTGATATAGCAGTTTATTTGGTGTTAAAAGTAATTTGTTTACACATTTAAATCACCAGCAGAAGTTATGACAGACTCACAAAGTTTACTGAATACATTTCAATTTTTTTCCCCCAATAGTGTTAAATGTCAGAACTGTCCAGATGTTGACCTGATGATACCATCAAACCCTAGTCTAACTTTACTCTTGCTTCATATGCGTTCAATTGAAACTCTATAGAGTGGGAATCGTTTCATTAAGGTAATAACTTATTTCATCTTTAAACCCTAAAGCGTGGGTAATCAATAGAATTGACTCAGAGATGATTCAAATGAGTCTCAATTATATATTTCTTTTTCCAAACCGTTTTAAACCTATTATGTAAAAGATCCTGACATTCGCATTCATCAAATCCTCGCCAACACCGTATCTTCAATGTCAGATTATAAACGCTGGTTCGTCACTTGTCAAAATATATGTCAAACTGCACCTAGATAGTGCATACATGCAGCATGAGAACAGCTGGGTAACATTTAACAACTTTCCCTAGGTTTTATTCCATTTCCCCCACATGGGAATTTGGGACTGGTCCAAATTGAAAGCAACAGCAGATAACAAAAAAACAGCGAGAAAAATGTACATTCCTCTAATACATGATGAATGGTGTAAACCAATGTGCCAGAAAAGAGGAATCTTTCCTTCTATGGAACATATAATGGGACAGTTCAATGCTTTTCCTATGGTAGCAACAATCAAATAGCAATGAAGTATGACTACACTTTTCAGTACTTAATAGAAGTTATGATTATGAAAAATGTACAAATTTCCAATTATGAAAGTTTCCCTTTTTATTCTCAATGCTCATGGAATCCTTTTTTACCACAGGTGGAGTCTGAAAATGTTTTGTAAAATAAGCATTCTGATATCTAAAAAAATATGGCACGTGCATTTAACCCTTAATTCCATTATACCCATTTTTGGCCCAATGACTGCAGAAAATGCTAAAAGAATGTGAAAAAAGAATTAATTGCAAGGAGAAGTTAATAGATTTGTCAAAAGATGTCTATTCATTATCAGAAAGAAAATGTTCAATTCTTTTTTTGTCATATATCATTGCTTAGAATGTAAACCATTCTCAAAGACTTGCCATTGGGTGTACGGGATAAGTAAAACAAACCATTTGACTTGTTTCACAGTACTGCACCTGCATTAAAAAAGCATCTAGATCAGACCCTGGGGGTCTGCATATACAAGTTCATAATCTAACCCTTAACCAGACGATTCACATTTACTGTTTTGGGTTTGCCACTAGTTTCTATCTCTTCTTCCGTTAATTGGCAGCACCAATTAGCTCATGTCCTTAATAATGCTTCTTGGATATGCTATAGCTTAGTTAAGTTTAAACATAATCATTTTACATCAATTGTGACAGAAGTTTGAAGTTTATTAAATTCACTCTTGATTACTGCTTCCTGTATCCAGCGTTTGTGCTTATTTAAGGGTTAGACACGGCAATTTTCACCTCACCCAACAGGGATTGAACCTGGGACTCTGAATGAAAGAGACAAACACTTTACCACTGCACCAATGTTGCTTAACAGCTCAGCTTGAAAAGATGGCATTTGCCTTGAGAGCTAGCAGTATGCACAACATTAAGGCCTCAAGAAACTGCATACAGTGAACCCTCGTTTATCCGGACACGTCCGTTCCCAACAAAATGTCCGGTTTAACGAATAATCCGGACTAATGAAGCAGAGCATGTTCTTATTCACATTAAGACATAAACGGTCTGTATGAGCGGTGTATAGTTATAATCCTTTAGCAAACGCCAAATTGTCGACCGTCCCAAATTGAAAGAGTTTGCAGAAGACATATCAAAACGTGATGAAATTCAAAGATAATCTTCTGATATGGCAGAAAACATTGTGGGAAAAGGAGAAATTGCTCGTCACGAGCAATTTCTCCTTTACCCACAATGTTTTCAAAAGTCGTCTGCAATAAACTGGTCCAATAATTCCGTTCCCTTACAATTTTGTTCGGATTGCGAGACATCCGGATAATCGGGGTCCGGATAAACGAGGGTTCACTGTAGTTTATGTCTTGAATAAAATATTGTCATACATATTGTCCTAGAAAGTAACCATACAAGGAATCAAATCCTTTTACAAGGACTGATTCATAACAATCAACTCTACACAAATCAAAATATTCTACTATAATTATACACTGTTTCAAATTATTGTGGAAAAAAACCCAGTAATTCCAAAATGTGAGTTCGATGCAATTCTATAATAGGGGCTTCAAATTTTGTGAAGAACTTTGTTTCATTTCTCAAACAAATTTTGATTTCATTTGTATACTCGGGATGACTTTGATGTGTGCATTTTGTTAAGAAATAAACCAATGACATTATAGACTTGGTTTTTATAGAAGGATTAAGTAAAAGACTTATCTAAAAGAAGTTTGCACCATGATAGTTTCATTTTGAGATTGCAAGAAATCATAGCATGAACCAATGGACAAAGTAGACCATTAGGAGGAGTCGCTTTTATTCATGTCAACGAATTCTGTAAATCTCCTAAAGAAGTTGCAAACACCCTTCATTATCTTATTGCATAGCCTTGACACATCTGCTGTAAAATGCCATATAAACCACAGGGACAAAAGGATGAATTGCTTCAAATGACGTTGCTCATCAAATGACATTTAGCTTCCTTTCCACCATACTAGTTTAAGAAATCATCAACCACCATGATAACCTCCATAGTGCTGGAACCAACAACATGCTTATGCAAGCAGGTTAGATCCAGGCAAGCTGCCAAGTAAATTGGCCACTGGCCTGTCATCTAACCTGTTTGCTACTCTGAGTATCTTTTCTGAACAAATTAAGCAGACATTCAAGCTTTTGGAAAGTAGATGACACAGAAACCTGTATTTAGAAAACTACCCAGCATTAGACGGATCAAAACATTGAGTGAGAAGAGTTAAACAAGCAGACTATGCCTTACTTCTGCATGGTTCGACCAGAATAATATGTCAAACTGGTATTTTTCCCACCACACAGAAAGGTTATCAGATACTGTGTGTGTCTCTTCAAGGACAAACCCTCCATCAGTACAAATGTCACCCATGAGTACAAATGTACAACTAGTTGTAGACACAGCTGGCCTTGTACTGCATGTTGGCACTCTGTAGACCCATATAGTGACAAATGTAGAAATCTCTCATAATGAACGATTTTCTTATTTTGTCCCAATACAGTATTTTACTTATTTCATTCTTCATCTAAGGTGCTTTAAAACAAATTCAAAAAGTGTTACAAATAATTATAAATACGAATTTACTAATTGAGAGAGAGGGAAGGATAAGTAGAGATAGATAGAAATATAGATAACATAGGGAGAAAAAGAGAGTGGATGGAGCTGTAAACGAATGGACTAGAAACCATTACCATTCCCTTCCTTAAAAACTATTGCATTCCAAAGTAAATACCACTACATTTTCATCGAAAGTAAGAGAATCATTTCCAAAGAGGAGTGTGATTAGATGCAGTACATCATCTAAAATTTGAAGATGACAATGCTTTCAAAGCAGTACTCAGTTTACACAAAGTTAAAGTTGATTAGTTTCCATAGTTTCTGCCCTGCTATTTTTTTGAGAAAAGTAAGCCAAAGATAATTACCACATGAAGTGATCTATATCTGAGACAAAGTAACAATGCCAGTCTGTGAGATAATGATATACGTTTGGAAATGTCAAGGCTACCATCAGCATCCCACGCAATCATCATAAAAAGCTGTAGTAAAACTTCATAGATATTCTATTTCTTAAGGTAGAATTCCCATAATCCTCTATATCATTTAATGTGAATAGTTCCAACCCAGACTGATCTATTCCCAGAACTACCAAAGTCTGCCGACTACAGAATAAGTTTCAAAATGGCGGTTTATGGGTGTTCTACCTTAAATGAAAACTTCAAGCATGTATCTACTTTAAAAGGATTTCTATTTGCTCATGGTAACTTAATGCAGATTGTGAAAGCAATGTATCAAAATGATAAAAAAAAAACCACATGAAAATCAGTACAAATTAAGTGTGATTATCCTATTGTTTTTCGTTATTGTGAAAAATGGAGAACTTGCATAGAATGCCAATATTCTCATTTGTTCAAAATATTTAAAATTCTCATATGCTGAAAGCTGTAATGTTTTCAAGTTTTATTGACTGAGGAGTTCTAAATCCCCTTCATTAGGGAAGAGGTAACTAAGCTTTACCAGCCAGTCTGATCGATCTTGAAGTGGAGTTTTTAGAGTCAAAGGGAGGTAATTCAATAAGAATTTCCATCTATTGTTTACAGTTATAGTTCTTGATGAGATTATCCTATCCCTATGTTTTTCCTATTTAATAACATGTTGAATGGAAGGATCAGTCAATCATATGTAATAACATGCAGATTGGAAATGTCACCTTTTTTGTGAAGGGACAAGAGCCAAGTTTTTTCTCGAGACTTTTCCTTTGTTCTCAACTCCAGCTCACAAATTAAGACCCAACTTTGACAAAAGGTAAAGCACTTTTAACAAGTGTCCTCTCCTTGTGTCACTTTTGATTCTTTTCAGATTTTATACAGTTTTCATTTTGAAAGGTTAAGGACGTATATGGGGTTCTGAGATAAGTGGTAAAACAGGGGCAGAAATATCAAACATCTTGTTTTCAACATCTTGGTTTTATACATTAAAAACAATACAAAATCCTCTCCGAGAAATTATCGTGTTTGTGTGGTTTTTTTCCCCATCTTTTATCCAATTAAATGCTATATGATCACTTCAAACAACCCTATAACATGTCTATATCTTTCCTGTATATGTATACAAGGCAAAAGGCCTTTGTGTACAAATCAATTTTTCTTTTCTATTTGTTGTATCAACTGATGTTCAGGATAGATATGTACCTGAAAATATCTCATAAACAAAAAAAGAAAGAAGCACCTACCTTTCTGGAAAATCTTTTAGAAGCTCACAGGAATTTAAACATGTTAAAGGACATCACAAATAAACCAAATACTCTGTGCTTAATATACTATTAAAATGTGTGACTTTGGGGAAAAAATGACACTTTAGCAAAAAGTAGAAGAAACCCATATAACTACTTCAAATCCAACATTCTAAATATATGCATGCAGTCTGGTGATATGAAAGCTTCTGATGATGAGCATACTTCTCTTGCAATCATTCATTACCCTTTACCAAGGTTACTTGTTCTAGTTGTATCTACATAATTAAAGCTAGTACACAGTCAAACAATAGGACTTGTTGAATCATATGTTAGAGTACTCTATAAAAGAGACTGTAACTTCACTTTTTTTTTTAGATTTAAGAATAAGACTACTTCATATCATTTATGGGATAAGTTGCTTTGAAAGGCAGATAAACATTTTTTGTATAATATAAGTATTTTGAAGAAGAGTGACTTGGGTTTATTCTATAAAATAGGGTAACTTATGATGCAGCTGACTTGTGAATGAAGATTTTCACTTGGAAAAATCAAAATATATCGAACAACTTCACAATGTATCAAGGCTGAGATTAAACATATATTTTATTCTAAGCCTTAATACTTTCTAAAGTTGACAGTCTTCAAACATTCAAAAGTTGTCAGCCTTCAAATATTCTAAAAATGTAAGATACTATAGGAGTTGAGATAGTCTGTGGTTAAGGAACAACAAAATGTTAAAAGTTTCATCACGAATATCATAGCTCTCAGAAAGATATCTACAAATGCTCAGTATTTTCTTTCTTTTTGACGACGACACTAACTGTATAAACGTATTGGAATACATCCAAGATGTTTTCTACTTATTTGAGTGTACTTGGAACATTCCATTTTAAATGTCGATTTCTTTTTGTATTCCATTAAATCTACCTGCTTCTATTTCTAGTTTGTCAGAACAAAGTCTAAAACAAGCAAATAATTTCAACCACTTATTGTTAGAGACAGTATCGAGGTATGGTTCATGAGAAAACTCCTTTTTATATTTACTATAATAGATTAGATTTGTGGTATAACAATCATAACAAACTAACCTCTAGTAGGAACGGTAGAACAGGGATGTATATGTTGGTTGCTTTGGAAATCATGGTGAGAGCTTGTATGCAGTGAAACCTGAGTGGGTAGTATCTCTGGGTCGGAATCAACCTGCATTAACATAATATATTTCAATTTTGAATGTTGAATGATAATGAAAAACATTGTGGAAAACTGTTATGTAACATTCAAATTTGGCAGTGAAATAGTCAATGGCTTGCCTATTTCTAATAAAGTCAATGTGACATTTATATTCCTGCCTGTATTAATGGCCTAAAACCCAAGTTCTTGTATATTTGGTTTGTGTGTTTTAGAAGGGATTTAACACCTTGTCAAGGATATTGAATTCGTTTTGGCTTTCCGGGATTTCATCAGTTTTAACAATAGCATTTCATAAGAGCTGTTGACTTCAAGGCTTGCAATAGTCCAACCCAGCTAGAATAAACCCTATAAAGGTAAGATAAAGATCTTTCTCCATGGATTAAGTGCATGTATTGTTATATATTTAAAAATTGTTGATGTGACGTAAATCCCAAAACACACTTACTTAATGGTCCCTATGATAGTCTGTACAAGAGGGTAGATGAGTGGCTCTAGAACCTCATTGGGATATGTCATACTCATCACACGACTCCACAGGACAATACAGTGTACATATTGCCAGTTGTACACAGCCTGGCATGACTCCTGTATATATATAGAAAACATTGTAAGAAAATGTTTATTTACTACATAGAACAATACAGTGTACATACTGCCAGTTGTACACAGCCTGGCATGACTCCTGTATACATAGAGAACAGTGTAAGAAAATGTTTATTTACTACACAGTACAATACAGTGTACATACTACCAGTTGTACACAGCCTGGCATGACTCTTGTATACATAGAGAACAGTGTAAGAAAAGGTTTATTTACTACACAGTACAAAACAGTGTACATACTGCCAGTTGTACACAGCCTGGCATGACACCTGTATACATAGAAAACAGTGTGAGAAAAGGTTTATTTACTACATAGAACAATACAGTGTACATACTGCCAGTTGTACACAGCCTGTCATGACACCTGTATACATAGAAAACAGTGTGAGAAAAGGTTTATTTACTGCATAGAACAAAAGTGTACATACTGCCAGTTGTACACAGCCTGGCATGACACCTGTATACATGGAAAACAGTATAAGAAAAGGTTTATTTACTACACAGTACAATACAGTGAACAAAATAAAGTGGAACACTTTCAATACTTTTCAGCCTGGAAAGACATGTTCAAATAGAAATAGGTTAAAAGGTTATGCTTTCAATGACACTCTGATGTTAACACATTAAAGCCAAATGAAATTGGCAACTTCTTTTTCTAATGCAGTCACTGTCTTTTGTTGTGTTTTTATATGGGTTTTACCACAATATCAAATTTTCAGTATGTAACAGCTTTCTTGGTTTCACTAGTACTAGGCTAGGGTTTTGAAGTGCCTTGCCAAAGTATGCACACATCACCAATATCATAACTCAACATTACTGTCATACCTTCTTATTATTGTTATATTCTATTAACCCTTAGAATGCTGTGTAATTTTTTAAAATAAGATGTTTGTGTTGTCTGCTTCTCAAAACCTTCAATATCTGTTTAATTTAATTGTGGAAAGATACTACAAGTAGCAAACAGGTTAGATCACAGGCCAGTCGCCAATTTACTTGGCCGCATGCCTGGATCTAACCTGTTTGCATAAGCATGAAGTCGGTTCTAGCACTATAAAGGTTAATATGTATATCAGTAACCATGCATGCTTACCTTTTTCTTGGTGGCAGTCGCATTTCTGAGGTGGATTGCCAGCTGTCGGATGTACATAAAAGCGTACTGATAAGCCAGCTCTATATCAAGGGAGATAATCTCCACAAATGACCTCTGCATAAAGTTGATGAGTGGAAGCGTGTTTGGTGAGGTGAACTTACAGTTCCGCACATAGGCCATGTACAGTTTCTGAAAAATTAAGGAATAAAGAAATATGATTGTAATTGTTGTGTAATAAGATAATGCCAATCAGTGTATTAAGACACACCCACTTGCTGTGCAATGTTTACCAATGCCCAGATCATACATATAATGCATTTTGACCTCCAATCTTTGTAAGTTATATTCTACACATTAATTAGTTATAAGATAATTATTGATTGCTTGTGTTCCATTGTAATAAAAGTAGTCACTGAATTTATAAAGGTTACCTATTTTGTTTACCCAAACACAACGATAAGATTGCGAGCTTTGGACATATTGAGGGTTCTGTGCAAGACTATAGTAAGCGCTTCACAATTATGAAGCACTCACTATTACATTGCATATAAAGATATTTTCTGTCACATGTTTATTTATTGTGTATTTCTTATTGATTAAAAAACAAACAAGAGGAAGCCAAGGGAAGCAATTGCAATCATTGTGGTGTGGTGTATAACCTTACTAAACACCTGACAAAGATGGGCAGATAATCTTGTTCTGCACAATGTAGGTCGTGATAATTGTATAAAAATATTGAATTGGGACTTGTTTCTATCTGTCTAAGTGGAAAAATTGATGACAAATATACACATTTATGTCAGTCTTTGAAAGAAGTCCACAAATAAAGACTAAAATTTTGGCATCCAAAAATGAATTTAACTTTTCATCTACAAAATGATTGCTTTTTACAATATTGACAAAAACAATATAGTTAACTACAAACAATGTCCCATATGGATTTTGGGCTTTTTTCCTTAAAAAAATAAAAATCCTTTAATACCTAAGAAATGGCTCAGTTGAAACGATGCAGAATAAAAATAAAATCAATTCAAGGGGCAAGCTATGTATCTAAAATGAATGCTGATCAAGCCTTCACTAACCTTAATGCAATCTTCCAGAGAAATCCCTGCATTGACCTTGATCAATCTGTTGATGATCAGGAACGCCAAAACTCTCGATGTTTCCTCACCTGTGCTCCATATACTGATTGCTTTCTGTAAGGTACAAATTCAAGGTTGTAAAATACAGGTGAAAACAAGAACATTCTTTACATATGATTAGGAATTTAAACACTTTTGACCAACTTATGTTATATGAATATTTACAGTGAAATAATTGTTATATAAGGATATTGCTATAAAATGGTTTTTGTATGGTGTCTGATGCAATATCAATATTTTTTTTAGTTTAGTTATGTAATGGCTTTCCTGGATACACCAGTACTAGGCTAGGGCTCTGAAGTGACTTACCAAATGTGCTTTAAAATGTAACTGTGTTTGGAATAAAAAAAAGTGTAATGTTATGCAATATGTCATTTTTTATGTCAACATGACTATTATATGCAGGGTCTGATAGGTCAAACAAAATTGATATGGGTATTATGCCCTTTTAACCCATTACCAAACAATAACGACATTAAACCACTTTGTTGCAGACAACTCTGGAAAAAATGGTGGGAAAAGGAGAAATTGCTCGATACGAGCAATTTCTCCTTTTTCCACAGTGTTTTCTATCCTATCAGAAGAATATTTTTCAATTTCATCACATTTTGAAATGTCGTCTGCAAACTCTTTCAATGAGGGACAGTCGTAAATTTGGCGTATGGCAAAGGGTTAAACAGTATATCCCGCAGCGAGTCCACCTATTAATGCTCCAGGAAAATCCTCGCAAGAATATCACAATATTCATTCAAATCTACAATACAATAGAAAATGTTTGCCTCTTACCTTCGTTATTTATAAATCATACAGCCTTTTCATTGATATGCTTTACCTCTTTGATAAATGGTTTTAAAATCATCTACTGTATTTAACTTTTAAGATTAAAGAGAAAGATTAACTATTGTTGAAATCCTACAAATTTGTTAATTACTGTAGAGCTTTACAAACCTTCAATAACATTTTCATCAGTTTGGTGTCACAAGCATAAAAAGCCACGAGTTTATGGATGTGCTTCAGCAGGACATTCACCATGCTGACCTCAGAGATGTCAGACATCAGCTGAAAAGAAATTATTCATTTATTATTATATGGGTTTTACATCATGTCAACATTATTTCAGTTATGTTGTGATGCCCAAATACTCTTCATAGTGAAGGAAGACACCAAACTTAACTGACCATTTAAGCTGGTTAAGCCAGGTAAAACCATCAGCATTCTGTAAGTCGGTCGGGAGACTACCTCTTATGAAAATCCAAATGCTGTTAATGGGAATTGACTCCACACTGAGCAGGTTTATATCATTTTAAAGATCCTGGACATCATACACTAAACATATAAAGGTAAAAAGTAGAATTTGCGTGTGATATTCAGCTATGCTTCTAACAAATATTCATTAAAAAAACTCGCCAAAATCGCGGTATAAATGAAGATATTGACGGAAAACCCCACAGCCTCGACTTTTGTATGTTACTACAGCTATATGGTAATTAGTTATGTCACATGGGCTGTCAAGTGCCTGTCACGTGACGATGTACACCTAACTTAGAAGATACTAGCGTCAGCGTCCATTTTTTATTCAGAGTGTTTTTATAAAATGAAAAATGTCAAAATTCATCTTATATGCTATTGGTTTCTCTGCTGAAATGTTAAATTAATCTTTATTTCTTTATTTTCGAAAGTTTCAAAAATAATCCTATAATGTGCAGAAACTTTAAGTTATATACTCTAACAACTAGGCCACAAATAGTTTAAATTCCTATTTGTTTATATAGGTTTTATATCACGTCAACATTATTTCAGTTATGTTGCATGGCCCAACTCTCTATGATGGAGGAAGACCCCATACTCAACTGACCATAAGGGCTGTTAAGCAAGGTAAAACCATTGGCATCCCATAAATCAATCAGGAGACTAACTTTCATGAAAATCCATATCCCTCACCAGGATTTGAACCCACGCAGAGTAGAGTCATGTGATTTCAAATTCTGTACTCTAACCATTACACCACAAAGACTCTAGCCACTAGGCCATGGAAACCCCCTTAAATTACATAACCTTGCACATGTCAAATGGCTGTAAGTGGGCAGATGTCAGAACAACCAGATTTTTGTATTCAGTACCCTACCTTTAAGATATCCTTCAAATAAAACTTGACATGTGACTTGATTTTGATCCATCGTTTATCCTTGACTGATGGTAAGGCAGGTTTCTGTAGGTTTGTGGTTGTTTGCAGGTCCAGCAGTTTGTGGAGCGCTGGGGGCATCTCAACAAGGCACATCCTTACAACTGCATTAAACACTGAAAATGTACGTAGTAAACATGTCATATGTAACCACTGTATCAAAGACTGAAAAAAAACATGAAATATTCTTAACAACTAATCTAAATAGCAAAATAAACATGGCCACCTTACATCTGCATTTTACACTAAATATGAAAATGAACACATCTTTACAGCCAAGATTAACACTGAATATAAAAAAAGACACATTCTTACAACTGTGTTTAACTCTTAATATAGATAAAGACAGATTCTTACAACTTTGTTTAACACTGAAAATAAGACACACAATAAACATAATAAAACAATAAACAAATTACTTTACAGGAGAACAGCTGATAACCTCTACCTTCCAATTATGCACTTTAAGTATGTTTTTAACAGAAAAAATAAGGAGCGCACTTTTTGATCTCCCAATAGGGCTGTGAGTTTTTGTAAATATGCTCAAAGACATTTTATGAAGAAACAAAGGATGTTTGGACATTGGGAGCTTGCTTTGAGCATTCCACTATGTAATGTGTGAATGTTAACCCTTAGAATGCTGGGTAAAAAATAGGTCTTTATGCCGTCTTCTTTGCAAAACCTTAAATATCTGCTTAATTTTGATGATGAAAGATACTCAGAGTAGCAAACAGGTTAGATCACTTTGCGGCTGGCCTGGATCCATCATGTTTGCATAAGCTTGAGGTCGGTTCCAGCACTATAAGGGTTAACCCATTACAAAACAATAAGGATATTTGACAAGTTTGTTGCAGACAACTCTTGAAAACATTGTGGAAAAAGGAGAAATTGCTTGTAACAAACAATTTCTCATTTTCCCACAATATGTTCTGCCCTATCAGAAGATTGTTTTCCAATTTTATCACATTTTGAAATGTCTTCTGTAAACTCTTTCAATTTGGGACAGTCAAATATTTTGGTGTTTGGTAAAGGGTTAAGACTATACCTGAGCCCCCAACCACAGAATACTTGGTTTCCTCGGAGTCTCTCGATGTTTTCTGGACAGCTGCCTTTAGTACCTGGGCAACTGTAGCTATCAAGCTAGGAGAAGGTTGTTCCTAGAAAACAAACAATACATTTACATTGTCAAATGCTTGTGACTTCTGAGGTCTTGAAAGTAATAAATTCCTAAATTCATCACTTTTAAGTAGGACCACCCGAAAGTAATAAGTCCCAGGTTGGATATTTTATATATATACAATGTATATAACTACTAATACAAACGAAACATGCAACTTTCATCAAATTGTTTTGTTGTTCTTTTGGTGTTTTTCACTCTTCTTATGCAAGTTCATTGTATAATTTACATTTCATCAAAGCAACATCTGAGTTACATATACTTGACGCAAGAGACAGATGAAACAAATGCTGTTAAAGGACAGAATTATATAAAAAAACTCTCTTTTCAAAACAATGCATCATTTTCAAACTGTCTGAACTCTAGGAATTATGTGGAGGACAGTGCACCTTGGGTAGGGACAAGAGGGACATGGGTTCGAGACCCATGAGAGGCAGTCTCTATTTACATTTCATTTCTTGCATGGGTACAGGTGAATTAATTTATCCAATTTTTGAAGAAGGAAGATTCAAGAGAGATAATAGCACTTGTAAGAATTTGTTTCAAAAAGGATGTAAAATAAATAAGTTTGAATTGAACTTGACTGACGGACATAAGGCCTAAAATGAATATTCTTAGCAGTTTCACCAAGGAAAGTGTGTTTAAGACTCTGATAACAAATGCACACATTCACATGAATATGGCTTTAAATAACTGACATTGTTTAACCCTTTACCAAACGCCAAATTTTCAATTGTCCCAAATTAAAAGAGTTTGCAGACGACATTTCAAAATGTGATGAAATTGAAATACAACCTTCTAATAGAGCAGAAAACATTGTGGGAAAAAGAGAAATTGCTTGTTAAGGGCAATTTCTCCTTTTCCCACAATTTTTTCCAGAGTCGTCTGTAACAAACTGGTCAAATGTCTTTGTTGTTTGGTAATAGGTTAAGACTCCAATAAATAAATGTACATTGCTTTATATCCTAGCTCACATCGGGTATACCACTCTGACAAGGATTTGGGGCTTGGTATTGTTGAGTGATCCATTGGTTAGTTTAAAACTTACCTTGAACCTTTTAGTCCACTGGTCCACCATAGACAGGGTGACCTTTATCCCCTGTTTACCTGACCCCTGACCCACATCACCCTCCTCCTCGTCATCACTGTCTTTGGCCTCCTGAAAAATCAAAAGAACACACATACACACACAATTAGACAATTAAAAAGTCCATTAATGCAATTATTATATGTGAAACATACTAGACACTACTTAGGATTGAAACAGTTGTAATATCTTTATCCATTAATTTTTCAATGGGATTTAATGCTATGTCAACACTTTTTTAGTTGTTTTACTTTTTTTCTTGGATTCTTTTTTTTCGTTTATGGATTTACATCCAGCCAACATTTGTTAAATGTTATGATGGCCGACTGTGCCATACTGTTGAAGAAATGCCACGCGCATTGATGATTGAAATACTATTAAGACTCCTTGATGCATTGAATCAAACCCCGGTGAAGGCATTTGCATTTTTAATAAGAGACACTCTCTGGACTGCAGACTTCACGAAACATTTTAGGTCCCTGGCCCTTGACTGACTGAAATCCCTGAGGTCTGACAGAAACCCTCTTTGGTCGGACAGGTTTTTACATACACAAAGAAGAAAGTGTTCAGTTTGGTCCTACTGGTGCTCTCAGAGTATCAGGAAGTCTGGGACTGCCTAACAGAATGTATTCGATGAGATAGGCTTGACCCAAACTTATTGGCATTCATGCACGGGGTCTTCTTCCATCATTACAAGTTGGGCATCACAACAGAAGTTAAATACTGAAGACGAAATGTTAAACTAATATATGAAAATAAAACAAAAATGGTGTTATATCACCTATACAGAAATCACAAATGGCAAAATGGGTTAATGAGAAATATTTTATTTACCTCTAAAGTTTCTGGAGGTTGATGATACATCTCTTCATCGGAATCGCTATCAGTCTCAACATCATCAATATCCGCTGTAACTTCTCCAGCTTTCTTCTTATCAGCCTCCTTCTCTTTACCTTCCTTGACCTTTGTCTTCTTCTTAGGGACCTCATCTGCTTTCTTCTTTACAGATTTTTCCTTTCCTTTCTTTTTCCCTTTTGAATCTTTTACTTTGGGTACATTCATTCCTTTTTCCTCATCATCATCAGAGGACATTGGTATGTCCATTTCTTCATCATCTGAGTCAGTCTTACTGTCAGAGTCAGCTTCACTTTCTTCTCCATCATCACTGGCATCAGTTATATCCGAGTCAGAAACATCTGTGGATCAAAATTAAGCACGGTCAGGGATTGTTCTTGTTATATAACGGGGGTCCACAGTGTTCTCAATAATAACATGCCCCAGGCCAAAATGACAGCTTCAAATTAGGTTTTGGTCTGTTCAAATTTGCGGAGACCACCCCCCCTACCCACCAAGTGGCTTGTTCAGATTTTTTTCTTATTGAGAACACTGATCTATAAGAGGCACCTCCCCAATATGGCATTTCTTTAAATGCATGAAGTTTTACCAAAAATTCAAATTCACATCAGCTTTTTGTCAAGGTTTTTCAGACAATTCAGCAATGTCAGCAATACAATTTCTCAAATATTAGGAGGCCTAGTCCTCTTTTCAATTTATGGATGAAAGTATTTTTGATTTGTTTATGGTTTACCATCCTTTTCAACATTCCCAGTACATTGTGGTGTTCTTGGATTCAAACCACCCTTTCTTTTAAACTGTAACTAGTTTTTCTAGTCATTAATCTACTTTGGGTGAAATTGGTGCAGTAGTACAGCTTCGGCCTATTGTACTGACAGTCTTGGGTTCGTTACCTGACTGTCAAGCTTACAAATGCCAGGACTAGCCTACACACTGACTTGAGTTATGTTTTTTTTTGTATCCAGGAAGCAGTCTTCGAGAGTGAATTCAATAAACTTCAAGCTTCTCTCACAATTGATGTAAAATAAAGAAGTCAAACTAAACTACAGCCTTTGTTCAACAGCTATCCCCTTTACCAAGCATACTTCAAAGGAAAACCATTGCCACCAATGGGGTTTAGTTTTCCCATCCAAAATAAAACACACTTAACCTTTATACTAATGTCATTATCAATTTCTTTCTAATTGCTGCATTTGCAGTAATTGGCTGTTAAAAGTAATTCTAACATCTTATCACAGCAGTTTTAACTCAATAACAAAAAAGTAAATTTCTTTCTTTTACAACAAAGCAACTCAAGGATTAAGTGCAATGCTATACCAAGTGCTTCAAAATTGTGAAGGACCTACTTAAGACTTTTGTTGAACTCCCAAACTGTGTGAATGCAGGTTTTTTTTCAATAGGAACCAGTTGCAAATTGTAAATAAGGATTAAATTAACTAACTAGCTGTGGTTACTTAATCACTTACCAAAGTTAAGAAGGGATTCATCCTCTTTCTGCAGAAATTCATAGAACTCTGGATCTTGTTCCTTCAGTTTGTCAAGGGAAGATTTGTGTGAGGCAAAAACTCCAACATGTTTGTCTTCCCTGTTAAAAAGCCAACAAGTGAATTTGTATGTGTCTATTTTTATGGGTTTTACATTGTATAAACAATATTTCAGTTATGGTGTGATGCCTGACTCTTAGTGATTGAGGAATACCCCAGATTCAACTGCCCACAAGGGCTGGTCTAGTCAGGTACAACCATCGACATTCTGTATGCTAGTTAAGGGTTTGAAAGTCCTGTACTCTAACCACGGAGACCCCCTATTTGTACAGTCCAACTTGTGTTAAGCAACCATCCTTTGAGGCTGCCAACCTGCCTTAAACAACCACTACAGAAAGTCTCATCGTTGGATTCATAGAGGACATTAATTTGTGTTAAGCAGCCAACCTGTCTTAAGCAGCCAATTTTCTCAGGTCCATAGACTGGCCTCTTAAAACAAGTTTGAATGTAAGTTGTAAAGTAAGTGAAAAAATATCTTTCACATATCAAATGTAAGTAAATGGTAAAGAAACAGGTGTGTGAGACCCAAAAGGCTGCCAGCTCATTAATCTCATTAAGAGAAACTGTCTCATGACATTTCCTGAATGTGCATTTCAGAAAAACGTCCAAAGTGCAGGGTTATATCTTTAGTCACAATATTAAGCGCATTATATACTAATCTGCCCAAATAATTTAGAACTACAGTAATTCACAACTATTCATTGGATACACCACCTTCCATATCTTAGTCTAGTTACCGTTAACAGCCCAAAGAATTTAACCATGAAACTTGCTAAATAAAGAAAATCAGGCTAAATATTAAGTTTGTAAATGAAACAATGACCAAACCTTTCCTGATTTATTATGCACCACAAGCAAAATCTGATTTTTGATTTACTTGTCTGAAGATGCCAAATCTTTTCTGAACCTGTCTGTATAATGATTATATAGTAAATTCCATTAAAATTTCACTTGCCTGTAAGGGCCATATGAAACCAGTATGTTAACACAATAATCAATTATACCCTTTTACTGGTTTTTTCTTGGAAACTTTCTTTTCAGGGACCAATGTTGGTTTCTTTGCCCTTTTGTTGATCTTCTTCGACTTTTTTGGTGTGGACTCAACCGACCCATTACTGTCAGAGTTTGTGAATCCTGTCAAAAACTCGTCCAAACTTTGATCCTCCAGCTTCCTGCAAAATAAAATTCATAAACACAGCTATTGAGTTGATTCAATACAAAAAAAATTGTCAAATCATGATTGATACAAAAGGAGAACTTCTTATAGGCAAATGAGGCATTAATAAATCAAGAAATGTTTAAGTGGTTTTCTGATGGAATGAGGACATCTTCATCAAAAGTGGGGAAACCTGTTGACAAAAGGAGAGATCTGATTACTTTTTGCTATCTTAAATCATTACATGTGTACGGATTATCTGATGAAATTTTGCAGAGTAGTTTTATGAAGCTAAATGACAATCAAAATGTTTTACCAATACACTAACCTGGACTTAAGAGTTTAACCCTTTCCCAAACAACAAACTTTCGACTGTCTCAAATTGAAAGAGTTTGCAGACCAAATTTCAAAATGTGATGAAATTGAAAAATATTCTTCAGAAAGAGCAGAAAACCTTGTGGGAAATGGAAAAATTGCTTGTTACGAGCAATTTCTCTTTTTCCCACAATGTTTTCTAAAGTAGTCTGTAACAAAGTACTCAAATGTCGTTATTGTTTGGGAAAGGGTTAAGGATATCAGATTCATATGGCCTGCTTTTCAATAAAACTGTTGATGTCCTATTAATTCGATAATTGTCACTGTTCCAGCACATACAACCTTGTTGGGGAGAAGGAAAACAAACTTTAAAACTTTAAGAAAAAAAACAACCTATCAATACATTTAACCAGGTGTCAATTTGTTTCATTCTTTATCATACTGCACCAGCAGCGTTTTTTTCCCACCAATTGGTAAAGCATCCTGTGATGGGGCAATTGGGAAAAATTGCGCCGTTTCATATTCTTTTTCTTATAATTGGGAATTTAGGGATTTGTTTTCAAATAACAGAAAACTTCATAAGTAGCTTATTTCTTTAAAATTAATTTATGGACATTGCAGAAAGAGTACAGTAACTTTGTCAATACATGGTTTGAGTCAAGAGCCTGCATTTGATTTTGAGTGTTCTGTTACAGATAAACAGAGGGGATTTTAACTAATTTGGCAAAACAATCTTGAACTTGGGAAAATTGTACCTGAATTTGTTGGGAAAGGGTCCTTTAACCTGACCCAAACAAAGAAGGAAAAAAAACGCTGACCAGTATTAAAGAAACATTTTGGTGTAATGATTTAAATTACTGGCTTAAAGAACGGTTAGTCAAACTAATTTGAAGTGATAGGGTAATATTGAGAAAATTTTGCATCAGGCAATATCTTCCGTCACATCAAACTTTCGAATAATGCATTTAATGGAATAGATGATGTTGCGATGAAATTGTTAACGCAAGGTTTGAATTACAATTACTTACACTTGTAAATCAAATGTTTTTAAATCAATCCATAAGTGTAACATGTTGGTGTTCCATATATTTACTTTGTAAGAACAATTTAATTAATACTAGGTGATGATTTTTTATACCGATAAATTTTCTCTGCACATGCACACTGGAATCAATGTTAAAAACCTATCGCTTTTTTAACGGCAATTGTTGCCAATATAAGGTGACATGTAAGTTTATTTACATATCTTGTCTCATCAAGTGACTTTGAATGGCCATTTGTGCTTTAAATCCTAAAAATCAGAATGAAGTTCATTGATTTTTTGTTCCTTATATCTTTAGTTCCATAAAACTGACCCATTCCCAAACAAATTAACTAACAATTTGCCCAAATTTCCCAATACAGCTCATGTTTGAGTACAGTTTTTCCTGAAATAATTACCAGTTTTTGAGAAAAACGCCATGATTTTTCCCAATTTGTCCGGTACCGGACCCATTCCCAAATTTAAAAATAAATCGCTGAGGTTAAATCCACCTCTTAATCTATTTTGATGTTTGGAAATTTCGACATTAGATTGCAACATTAGAAAATTAAAGGCAGTCTCCATGTTTAATTGTTTTGACTAAAAACCTGTAAATCCCCTGTATCTTACACTGAATTTAGCTTATTTATTCAATATTTATGGGGCCATATTCATTGAATTCAGGAGTCTAGCCCTGTTGATCTGCAAACAAATTTATCTGTGAAAAAGCAGAAGTGGGAAACCAGCCTTGACAAGGCATTTCAATCTCCCATGCAGAGTTATCGTCCCCCGGATACTACAATAATAAATGTGGGAGCGTAGCGGGAACCAATTTACTCTGGTAGAGATTGAAGGCATTTATGTAGTATTTCACATGTTCAAAATTAAATAAGCATTTTCTCAAATTATCTGATGAAGTGTTAAACATTCACAATATTAAGAGGTGTTGACAAATACAGGTCCAAATGTGGGGATTTAAATTTGGACTTTCCTAAATTAGGCACCGACTTTTCTATCTATCTATCTATCTCATGGTACTGTTCTCGCTCCATTGGAGCATTATGACAGGTTAGGTGGTCGCAAAATTGCATCAATCAAGCGCAAGATTTAAAAGAAAATAAAGGGAAGGAATTTAACTTCCCAGTTTTATACAGATTAAAAACTTGAGAGATATGCGGTTACAAACTATTTACAAGAAGTTGTGGTCTGCTACTATTACTTTTAGTAGCAGACGCTGTTTTTTATATTTTAGATTTAAAGCCGAGCACTGTTTCAGCAGAAACAGCACTGACAGGAGACGGTTCCAAAGTTGTATTGTCCGTGGAAAGAAGGAATTTTTCAGTGTTTCTGAATATGCATTAGGTCTGTGATACTGGTGAGGGTGATTGGTAGAAGAACGTGTTGATCTGGGATGTGGTAACTTATGTAGATAGTTGTCCTTGTCAATTATCACCAGACCCACATGTATCTTAACCATTTACGGTATATAGCGCCGTTCGCCGCCTTATCGATTACCGTATAAAACCCTTTTCGCCGTTATACCTATTACCGTATAAAACCTATTTTGACGTTCTATCGATTACCGCATAGAACGCTTTTTGACAGCTGAAAAATTGATTCAACTTTAGCTCTTAATGACACACCTTTGCACACACGTCATTTTCTCCAATTATTATTTTCCTCTTAAATAAATATGTCTTCTTTCATTTCCGATGATAAAATTATAGGGTCAAAGTTTAAACTTTTGCTCTAGAGAGAATCTTTTGATAATGGTCTCACGACACGCTTATGGAAATAACGCTATCAAATTGAGATGAAGGGAATCCAAATTACCAATCCAATTAATGAGAAGTCTTCCGGTCATAAAAGATCAAAACACTGCCGACTCGATAAGGATTTCATGCAATTCTTTAGTAACTTAACACATTTCTAAAAATACTATCCAATTAAAACGAGAGCATATACGGCACGCTACCTGTAAAGGATGTTTATGACACGGAGCTATTGTTCAAAGTTTAAAGGCGATTGAAAATCGAGCCGTCAAATAATTGACGTTATAAAGACGGCCTTTTTAAAATATTTAGCCAATTTGGTGTTTCCGATCGCAAGTCAGACATCAATGTAGATTCAGAGCAGTAATTTGATCGTTTTTTTTAAGCCTGAAGATGATGAAATGTTGATAAATATTACCAATTCACGGACAAGCAAATTAGATCATTCCTCCGACTTTGACTACAACTACGAGCTTTTGGTAAATTCATCACCCATGGACACGTATTTTACGGAAATATAAGCATGTTTCGTTGCCAAAATGAGTTGGTTTTTACTGTTTTACATTTATTAGAAGGACCAGGTTTAACTTCTTTACAAAGCAATATTGTGTTGAAAAACATTCTTTTCTTCATTTTGGAAACGGTTTGAATGGGAATTGAAGTAAAACGATTCAGCTTTGTTGAGAAATATGCAAAGGCAAAGTATGTAATTCGAGTCATGAATGGTATTTTTCGGCAACAAAATTCCCTGCAATTGATGACAAAACAGAAAAACAAATTAGGGATCTCTCAGGGAGAACACATAAGTCATATTATTACTTTTTATTTTGTATAATTCACGCCGTAATATACATTTTCATTGTTTGTTTCATTTTCTACAACTTAATCCTGATATGAATGTATCACTTAATAAAGAAAAAACATCAACTTAAAGGAAATTTTGTTCTCGTCGTCTTTTATTCTTTGAGAAAATCTATTAGATGAATGTAAAATGCATTAATTTGGGTTTGTTTAACAGTACCCCAATCAATAACAATTATCGGAGATAATCCTGTGCAAATAGGTACCCAGGGTGACTAATTATGTATGCGTTAATGGTCTTCGATAATCGGATGGTTTATACCTATAGTGTCACTGATAAGCCTTATCTCTATACCTTAAAGGGTTAAAGAAAAAGATGAGGCTAGAACGCTGTCTACGTTCTGCTAATGTTGGCCATGAAAGATCTTGGAGCATTTCACCAACATGGCTCTGGTTCCTCCACCTCCTACTACACCATCTAGCTGCTATCCGCTGGACCCGTTCTACTTTGTATATGTCTGATGCAGTATGTGGGTCCCATATGATTGACGCAAACTCAAGTTGTGGTCTTACCAAAGTTTTGTAGGCGATAACCCTTGTTTGTTTTGGAGCAAAAGCTAAGTTGCGGCTAAGAAAACCAAGGGTTTTTGTAGCTTTGGATGCTATATTGTTTACATGGGAACTCCAGGATAGGTTTTCTGTGAATGTCAGGCCCAGGTACTTTGCAGAGGACACAGTTTCCAGAATATGATTATGCAGTGTATAATCATGCAAGATTCTTCTAGATGGGAGGTTACTGGAGACCCTAAGGGAATGACACTTTGAGGCGTTTAATTTCATGAGCCATGTTTCCTCCCATCTAGCAAGAGTAACAATATCGTGTTGGAGATCAATGCAGTCAGCCTGCGAGTTGATACTTTTATACAAAACGCAGTCATCTGCAAAAAGACAGACGGATGAGGATATGTCGTCTGGTAAATCATTTATATAAAGTAAAAACAAGACAGGTCCAAGAACTGAGCCCTGGGGAACTCCAGATATAACATCTGCAGAGTCGGAGGATATTCCATCAAGTACCACTTTCTGGGTTCTGTTTGAAAGAAAAGAGCGGATCCAAGAGTTGTTAAGACCTCTGATGCCGTAATAATCAAGTTTATACAGAAGTCTATTGTGAGGGACCTTGTCAAACGCTTTGGCAAAGTCCATCACAATGACATCTGTCTGTCTGAGTTTACCGCTATGAGCCCTGTCTGAATTGGTGGCTAGGTCATGGAAAAATTGCACTAGCTGGGATTCACATGACCTGCGACTTCTGAAGCCATGCTGAGAGTCCACAAGGATTTTGTTAGCCTCAATATGCCTCATCATTTTACTGACCAGTATATGTTCAAGGGACTTGCAGCAAAGGCAAGTTAGAGAGACAGGCCGGTAGTTGGCTGGGTTGTACTTTTCGCCACTTTTATATATTGGTACAACGTTGGCTAGCCGCCAGTCGTCAGGAACTGTACCATCAAGAAGTGATTTATTAAAAATGATAGACAATATTGGGCTAACTTCCCTGCGGCACTCGTGTAGTATCCTCGCACCTTTATTGTCAGGGCCTGAGGCTTTGTGTGGATTAAGTTTACTTAATAGCTTTTCGATTCCATTAGCATCAACCTCAATGTTATCCATACTTGGGTATGGGCTTGTGCCTTTATTTTTCGGTGTCCAGACCCTAAATGTGGTTTAAAAGTAACAGAACAAAATCTTAAAACCATCCTCAAATATTCCATCACACACACAATCTAGGGCACTGAACATAGTTGAACATTCAGAGAAATATCTAAGTTTGTATGAAGACCCATCGTCTGCATAGAAGTTTGTTTACATTTCGGCATTTCTAATCCATTTTTTTAAGGTTTCGTGAATGAGACAAAATAAAATCATGTGACACATGGAATCCCCGTACATAATGTTATCTTAATTTAACCTCACAGGTCTCCTACCTTCTCATTATTTCAGATAAACACTTACTTTCTTTTCCCAAGTTTATCCATGCTTTTCCTCGTGGAAGTGGCCATGATGTTTGACCCTGCAGTACGAGCGCTAACCTAATTCTATACAAAAAGCCGGGAACCTATTATTTTGAACACAAATCCTGGTTCCCTGCGATGTGTTTGGCCCAATTTAGGGTTTAATTATGCAAGGGGGAAAACTCAAATTAGGCTCCATATCGCGGATACTATTGATTATTTCCCTTCAATTGCAAATGTTAAAGACGCAAAACCGAAACATAAAAAATACCTTATAATTAGGTCTTTGCTACACTCAACATATTTCTTGTCTTACAATGATTATATCTTTTACACATATCCTTTATGGAAGACCAATAAAGATTACATTGTTTTACTTTGCAATCGGGAACAAAGCAAGTTTCGCTTCTTGGATATGTTTCATCTTTTGATGTGGCCGCTTCAGTTCAGGGTACCGTTTTACTAAACATATTACGGAAAATAATTGCGTAAGTCAAAACTGATAAACATGGATAATATCTCTAACGAAAGTACAGTATTGCAATATGACATGCCATTGGAAACACCTCTTGAAAGAGGGAACGCTGTTTTGAACTTACCCAAATGGTATGCTAGTCCAGACAACTGGTCTCGAAGGCTATTGTTTGATATGTAATAATATTAATGAAATAGAGGACGAGTTCCATTTTTTACTTATTTGTCCTTTATATGCAGAAATAAGACATAGTTATTTAAAAAGATATTTTATATAAGACCTTATATGTACAAATTCATACAACTTTTAAATGTCAATAATAGACAAATTCTTATCAATTTGGCAAAGTTTATAAATGAAGCATTTACATTAAGAGCTAGTAGTAAGAACAACATTGAGGCATCAACAATACAGGGTATAGTTTTATAACGTTTATCGCACTATGCGGAGTTACTCTTCCAGTAGCTAAATATAAAACAGTATAAAAATTTTGGTTATTTTGATAGTTCAAAAATGAATACGATGAAAGCACTTTTTATGATCTTACATGTACTTTATATTATTGTCCAGTTGTATTTATATTTGTGACAAGAAATTGTATAGTTTACGTCTTGAAAAAAATATTGTCATATTATAATATATATTGCTATTTTGACATAGCGAAGCACGATACACGTCCAAATGATGAAAGAAGCTTCGTTCAATGATCATTATTGAGACTAATGTTATGCATGGTGGACTCAGAGCTCGGGCGTTCCGGGTTCGAGCCTCACCTAGACCTCTGGCCTCGTTGGAGTGGCCTTTGGCAAGTAACTCCAGAGCCCTAGCCTAGTACTGGTGCATACGATCGGCCTACGGCACATCATTTCATCGGATGCTTTTTCAAATAATTGACTTTCAATGAGAGAAAGTAACAATTAAAGAACCCCAACAACATACCCGGTTTTATTCAAAGAAATATTTTGACCATTAGCAACATGAAATAAACATCTGCTCATTTCTCACCGGTTACAAGTATATTTTGGTGGCCAGCTAATTAGGGTTGGTGAACGACCCTGAAACTTCACTGCTCACAATGACCAGTCAGTACGAATTGAACTATTGACATACACATGTCAACCAAAGACTATCTCTCATTTAAATATAAATATACACTCACGTAATCTGAACATTGAATGACTTTCTATGAGTGAGCATCTTCCCAGATACACCCCTCGCAACTCTTCGGCAGAGGGCTAGGTTCACCAACTACTTTCTTGTTTCCACTAATTTTCACTTTTTGAAAGTTGAGGCCAATACATGGGGTTAGTGAACCTACCTCTTTGGGCAGGCCGGAAAAGAGAAGCTTTATAACATCACTAATCGATTCCGATTGAAAAGGCAGACCTTTGTCCGACGATTTGGGAACAATCGGGATGCGTGATTGGTTAAACACTGATGTTGTGAACATACGGGAAAAGATATTTATTTTCTCTTTATTTCTCGCTGTTGTGAATGATCGACTTATATGGAAGGAACATTCTAAACCACGACTGTATAATTGTTTTATTCGTACATCTCGCACGCGTTGGACGCAAGCTTTATCTCAACCAGATCCCCTGGCCAAATGTTTCCTATGCGTTTGTAAAAATCCAATCTGTCTTTGCCTAACATACCTTTCATTGTATGCTGAAATTTATTAGATAAATTATTATTTATAAATAAATCGACTTATGCGTTAGTGGGTTGAGCATATTCCTTTTAGTGCTGGAACCGATCTCTTGCTTATGCAAACAGGTCACAATTAGATCCAGGCCAGTCGCCAAATAAATTGGCGGCTGGCCTGTGATCTAACCTGTTTGCTAGTCTGAGTATATTTCCTCAACAATATTAAGCATATATTTAAGGTTTTGGCAAGCAGACGACATGAAAAATCTATTTTAGAAAATTACCCAGCATTCTAGGGGATAGGATGCTACATGTATGTTATTTTGTAAATGAATTGACTGTAATGCCCCCACATCCACATATACCAATTAACGTTTGAATAACGGAAGTGGAATTACTCAACCACCACCAATTTAAAGTTGTTTCCTAGCTAAACGTTAGAAAAAAGTTTAGTTATGTTACTATACATCCAAATAACAAATGAACTTAATGAAAAAAAAAGAAGAAAAGAAGCAACAACCGGCGAGATATTCTGAAATTATATAGACTCTTAAACTTACCGATCTGATGTTTAGTAATAACTTACAACATCATGATACTGGAGACTTGTATATAAATGCCTTAACGAAAGTGAAAAAGTCAGTAACAGATTGAGAAAGATATGCACATTTTTATTGTTCAAGATATCTCTAAAGTCCTAGATCCATTAACCCATGTCTCGCCTTGAATCAAATTACAATGAAACGTCAAATGTTACGGAAATAATGTGTCCTTATGGAACTGAGCTTGTAGACGCTTTGTGGTTGACAGACATGTTCAAGCGTCTTTAAGGCAGAGATCGGAAGTTGTGAAAACTCGGAAGGATATTTGAATGGATTTTTGGTGTTAAACCTTTCCCAAACAACAACATTTTTTCGACTGTCCCAAATTGAAAGAGTTTGCAGACGACATTTCAAAATGTGATGAAGTTGTAAAATAATCTTCTGATAGGGCAGAAAACATTGTTGGAAAAGGAGAAATTGCTTGTAACAAGCAATTTCCCCTTGTCCCATGTTTTTTAGAGTCGTCTGCAACAAAGTGGATAAATGTCGTTATTGTTTGTTAATGTGTTAAGGGGGTTACGTTACTTTGTACATCAACGGCTCGATATGGCACGCTTCTATAAAACGTTATTGCGCTTCTACAGAACGTTATTGTTGTGAGACATGAAACTGTTTTCTATTTTCGCATATCTGACGCTGCTTATTGTTTTTCGTGTTTAGTACAACTTTCCTTAAAAAACACATGATATAATACTTTGTACAAACTATGTATAATATGACTATGTACTTGTTTAATAAGATATGTTCTGTTCTTATTCCCCCATCTGCCTCACCTAATACGCGTTCACGAAGGGGAATGTGCAATAGAACTCTTTTCTCCCCGATCCCTCGACAACACTGCGTATAAACCCCGCCTTAGATTGGTTGATTAACCAATTACCAAACACTAACGACATTTGACCAGTTTGTTGAAGACGACTCAGGAAAACATTGGTTTACTCTTGTCTATGGAACTGTCTATGGAGGGTCAAGGTCACTGGCAAGATGGAGGATTGTTTTTTTCTTTGTGGAGATAATTATCAAGATTTTCGTGGATATAAGGAATCATTTTAAATAGAAATTGGTCAGACAACTTGGATTACTTATTGGATTATACCTTTGCACTCATGGCACCGAAGAAAGCGAGAAGAAAGAGAAAACAGCTGGATAGGAGTGATTCGAGCGTAGACAATACACACGACAGTAAAGCGGGAAAATTGTCCGGTTCACCTGAGTTGCCGAAAACAGACGATTTATTAGAGGTTAGTCAAATCCTGAACGAAGCTAACTCGGTCCTTTACAATGTAATGGAAGACGTGGAAATAAATGTCCCTGTTAAAAACACATTTAAAACGTTGTCAAGCCCGATCATCATGGACAAAACAATGAATGAGGTCAACCCCAACCCCACCCACTCAGCTACCAGTACACCAGTACATGCAGCACAGGCTAGAGCACATGACGAGTCTTTTGATAAAAACGTATCGGTGATTGTTGAAAGTTTGAATAGGATAGAGAGGAGAATTGGAAATGTAGAAAAACGACTGGATACCCTCGAATCGTTGGATAAAAAGGTAGATAACTTTGAAAAAGAAATCTCCAAAGTATGGCATTTTGTGTTGGACCTCTCAAAGAAGGACGATACTAGATATAGTCAATTACAAGACAAGGTTGAGAGCACCGACTTCTCTTTAGGTTTAGCCAATGATAAAGTTTTGAGCCTGGAAAAGGAAAAGGAGAAAATGCGGGACGAAATGCTGTACATACAGTCTCAAAGTATGAGAAATAATCTGCTCTTCGCTAACATAAATGAGGCCCGGGGTGAGGTACCAGAAACACATGCACAGACAGAGGAGTTGTTGAAAGACTTTATAGAGAAGAAGCTGAAGATTGCAAGATCCATCGTCGATAGTATAACATTCGAGAGAGTCCATAGAACAGGTCAAAGGTCAAATGATAGAGTAAGAAACATTGTAGCTAAATTTTCTTTGTTTAAGGAGAGGGAGATGGTGAGAAAGCAGAGTAAAGAGTTAAGAGGTACACATTACAGTGTATTTGAGCAGTTTCCATATGATATAGCCCAGAGAAGAAAAGGACTTATACCAAAAATGAATGAAGCAAGACAAAAAGGACAAAGAGCATGGTTGTCATATGACACTCTTTATATTGATGGTAAAGCAGTGAAAGGTGATAAATGTTAGGGGTGTAAAGGGGGTGAGCTAAGAGTTCTTTCATGGAATGTAAATGGATTATCAAGTATTAAACAGAGTTCATTAGAGTTTAATGAAATATTGTCAAGAAATGATATTATTTTTCTTTACGAGACATGGGCAGATGCAAATAGTAATATCAACGTAGATGGGTTTACATGTTATAACTTTTACAGGAAATTTCAACATCGACGTTCTAGACGAAATAGTGGTGGTATAGCAATTTACATCAACAATAATATTATTGGTGGTGTAAAAGTCATACGAAATCACAATGATACTATAATCTGGCTTAAATTAGAAAGAAGCTTCTTCTTTTTTGAAAACGATTTGTTTTTGTCCGGAATATATCTATGGGGTGAAGGTTCCCCAGCTTATGATGTATGTAACGTTGACTTGTATGATATTCTAGAACAAGATATTTCTGATTTTGATGTTTTAGGATCAGTTTATTTAGTAGGTGATTTAAACAGTCGGGTAGGAACACGAAATGATTTTATCAATTTTGATTATTATAATGAAAATATTGACGATGAAAATTATGTTCCAGATTGCCCCACAATACGGGCCTCCTCCGATAGCACGTGCAACGCTTTTGGAATGCGTCTAATTGATCTCTGTAAATCCACGGGATTTCGTATTATGAATGGTCGCCTAGATGACGGACAGTTTACATATGTTTCGCCAAACGGGTCGTCTGTCATCGATTATTTGTTGGCGAAAGAAGAAAACGTACATCATATTTTAAAATTGATAACCTCTGAACATAATATATGGAGTGATCATTCGCCAATCGTATTTTCTTTGCAAATTAATTCGAATGTGTTAGTCGAAAAGGAAATTGATTCAAAGGCTTTTTTAAAATGGGACAGTTCTAAAATATCTATTTTTAGAAATGGCTTAATTTCTGCACTGCCTTATTTTAACAACATTACGCAAAGTGAATTATCGTTCCTTGATAGGGAGTCTATAAATAACTCTGTTGAACATTTTACACGTGCATTACGTGATGTCGCAGATCCTATTTTTAGTAGGGAAATTGTTTGTAAACAAAAACCTTTAACATTCATTGACTCTCATGTAGTAAGTAATAAGAAATGGTTCGACATAGATTGCATCAATGCACAAAGGTTGTATAAAATGTCATTGCGTGAGTTCAATACATGTAAGACTGATTTTTCTAGACGTGAGTTTTGTGCACGAAAAAAGGAGTATAAGCAGTTATTAAAAAAGAAACGTAAATTATATGACAAGAAGTTAGTAAGAGATATTGAGCAGTTAAGATCTTCTAAGCCCAAAGATTTCTGGAAATATTTTAAAAAATGTAAGAATAACAAAATAGATAAGAATGTAAATCTTGATGACTTTTATGAGCATTTTTCAGAGCTCAGCAATGATATTTTTCAAGTTAAAAATGACGAAGCTGAAATCTTCTCAGCAAATCATGATTTTGATGAAGATGACATAGCTTGTGCAGAATTAAATAAGCGTATTGAACTCACGGAATTACACAATGCGGTAAAAACATTAAAACAATGTAAAGCCGGTGGTAGTGATTGTTTAATAAATGAATATTTTATCGAAAGCATAGACATTCTAGGTCTGCATATATGTGACATTTTTAATTCTATTTTGGACAGTGGTTATTTTCCAAAGAGCTGGACCGATGGTATTATTGTTCCTCTTTTTAAGAAAGGGGATACAGCCGACGTATCTAATTACCGGGGTATTACGTTAGTTAGTTGTTTTTCTAAACTCTTTACATGTATAATAAATCAGCGTATAGTGAACTTCTGCAATCAAAACAATACTATATCGGACGCACAGTTTGCTTTTGTAAAGGGAAGGTCTACTGTCGACGCTATGTATATTTTACAAACTATTGTCCAAACACATTTGAATAGAAATAAACGGGTATATTGTGCTTTTGTCGATTTTAAAAAGGCTTTTGATTGTGTAAATAGAAATAACTTATGGTTAAAAATGTACAAAATGGGGATAGGGGGAAAGTGTTTAAGAATTGTAAAGGATATGTATAGCAAGGTTAGATCACGTGTAAAACTAGGCAATAGCATGTCTGATACTCTTGATATTGATATTGGTTTGAAACAAGGGGAAGTACTCTCACCTATTATGTGGTCTCTATTTATAGAAGACTTAGAGTTGTATTTACAAGAGGGTCCAAATTCTGGTATACATATAAATGATTTATTAATAATATTATCGCTGTTTGCAGATGACATAGTTATTTTTGGGAATTCCCCCGAAGATCTTCAAACTAGTTTACACAGACTTCATGATTATTGTCAAAAATGGAGCTTAGAAGTCAATACATTGAAAACCAAAATAATGGTGTTTCGTAAAAGAGGAAAAACTTTGCCGTTAGAGCGTTTTACCTATAATAATACTGTTCTCGAAAATGTCGACAACTTTAATTATCTAGGAATTATTTTCAGTTATACTGGTAATTTTGGCCAAAACCAGGAACAACTTGTAGGGAAAGCTTTGAAGGCATTAAACGTTTTACTTGTTAATTGTATGAAGTTTAGACTTAAACCAAAGCTTTTGTGTCAGCTCTTTGATTCTTTTGTTGGTTCTATTTTGAATTATTCAGCAGAAATCTGGGGTTTTAGTAAATCTAAAGAGATTGAAAGGATTCATATGAAATTCTGTAAGAAAATTGTTAATGTAAGAAAAGGTACATGTAATGCAAGTGTTTATGCAGAATTAGGAAGATATCCGCTATATATTTTTAGATATGTTAAAATTGTTAAATATTGGTTTAAATTAATTACCACAGATAATATTGTATTGAAGAACTGCTATGAACTTTCTAAAGATGATTGTGAAAAAGGTAAAAATTCATGGGTTTCAAATATTAAAAGCGTGTTGACTGAACACGGATTTTCTTATGTGTGGGACAATCCGTGTTCAGTAAACTGCAAATCATTTATACAAATTTTTAAACAACGTTTAGTAGATGAATTTATCCAGAATATATTTTCAACTATTAGAAGCGCTTCTTCATTACAATTATATTGCAACATAAAGGATAATTTTGAATATGAATCGTACCTAGATTATTTACCAGTAGAACTAAGATCTTACATCTTTAAGATAAGAACATCTTCGCATTCTTTGCGAATTCAAACATGCCGTTATAATCTTCAACGAATACCAAGAAATGAAAGGATATGCCAAATATGCAATAATGGAGACATTGAAGACGAGTACCATTTTGTTTTGAAATGTTCACAATATATCTCCATAAGAAAACAATATATAAATGAGTTTTATTATAAAAGACCAAGCATGATTAAATTTATACAGCTTTTAAAATCATGTGATAAAAATTTAGCAACATATCTCAAATTTGCTTTTAAAGAGAGAACATCTTTTACGCATAATATTACTTAATTATTAATATAGTTCATCCACATTGAAATAGATGAAATTATTTAAATTGTATGTAATTATACTTTGATTATTGACCAGTATATATTGTATGTTTATATGTTTTGTAAAAAATGACTATACACATAAGTGGTGGTCAAATAAAAGATATCTATCTATCTATCTATCTAATACACCTGCATGTTAATTAGAGTTTCAAAATCGGGATATATATTATTGGCAATCCGATTGAACCAAACATCGTGTTTTGCAATTGCTTGATCTTGTTAAGGAAATGTATTTCCTGCATGACCTTTGATAACTATCCAAGTATAGTCTGAAGATCGTATAGCTAATAAGTTATAATTAGCTGGTCATAGGGTGTGTCTATCATCGAAATATATTTCGCTTCATTGCAGGAAAGTAAAGACAACGGAGGAGGTAAAAAGGTCATACTATACCCAATTTGCTATACTCTGTTCTGCACCTGCGTATCGTAGTTACAGACGACAGGTTTGTTAACGTGACGACATAGAACAACTTGCAGACGACAGTTGACACCGACATTAACCCTTAGAATGCTGGGTAATTTTCTCAAAATATGTTTTTGTGTCGTCTACCTTCCCAAACCTTAAGTACATGCTTAATTTAGATGAGGAAAGAAACTTATTGTAGCAAACAGGTTATATCACAGACCAGCCGCCAAATCACTTGGCGGCTGGCCTGGATCTAGCCTGTTTAAATAAGCATGAAGTCGGTTCTAGCACCACAAAGGTTAAAAGAGACCCCGTCATGGATCACTGTATGAGCGATCGTTCACACACTGAACTCACCCATTCTTGATGACTAATTTAAATATCAGCTGGAGAACCGAGACCCCCGAAAACAGTCAATTAAATCCGTTGATATTTATTGTTAACTCACCATGTCTTCTGAACTGGATTGCTGAAATTGCTCCGAATGGAAGGGAAAAAAACTTATAACGTTGTTTTTCATTCTTTTTCTCCCTTCTTCCTATTAATTTTCTTTTTCTCTTTTTTTTCTAATTTTTTGTATATTAACTATATACTATGATTATGATTATTGTATTATATGCACCCCCATAATTTTAAGATCATTACATCTTTATAACATGAAACGATTCTATGATGAAAACGTTTATCACCTTTATTAAATGGTCTGTATTTCAGATAAATTCTCTAATACTTACCATTGATTAAATACTCATAATGTAAATCTACAACAGCGCAGGTTGAAGCTTCCACATGGCATACTTTCCTCTCTATTTACATTCAACAGCATATCAGTAAATATCCCGCATGGATATGTATACATTCCATACGTGACATTTACTATATTAACCGGTAATATGTTTGCATTCTTTTTTGTTTACTCATTTTATTTCTCCTATATGTAAAATGTTTTCAGTACTGCGCTTTTATTATCTTAATTATTGTAATAATGTACACTCATGAATACATTGATATTTCAAAATGTGCCTTTATAACATGGAATCATACTTCGAGGAAAGCTGTTATCACCTTTACTAAATGTGTGTATTTTAGATAAATTCTCTAATAATTACCATCAAGTAAACACGCTTAAAGTGAATCTGCAACATCGAAGTGTTAAACTTTGACATGGCATACTTTCCTCTCTGATTAAATTAAACAGCATTGCATTAAATATCACGCTGCAGAAAAATATCTCTCTGGTGTTTACTACATTTGCTGTCTAGAGCCCAAACAGAGTTGTACCTGGAAATGTGACCTATTTATGATAAGCGGCTCGAGTCTACCCCCTCCTTGATTAAATGAGGTTTATAATTATATATTAGTTTTTCTTGACATTTCCCCATGTTGTATTCTGTAAATACCCGGGTGTAATAAAAGATATATTCTGTTCTGTTCTGTTCTGTTCTGTTCTGAACGATTTTGCCAGCCTAAATTGGTTTATTCAACCCATTACCAATCAATAACGACATTTAGCCAGTTTGTTGCAAAAGACTCTGGCAAGCATTGTGTGAAAAGGAGAAATTGCTCGTGACAAGCAATTTCTCCTTTTCCACAATGTTCTCTACCCTATTGGAAGCTTTCTTTCCCAATTTCATCGCGTTTTGAAATGCGTTTTGAAATGCCGTCTTCAAACTCTTTTATATTGGGACAGTCGAAAATTTGGCGTTTGGTAAAGGATTAATTTAGTTTGTCACAAAACATCAACGTTATTTTAGTTTTATTGCAAAGCCCGTTGTATAATCAGTTGTCGAAGACCTCAAGCTTAACTGCCAATAACGTTTTCTCAAACTGGGTCGAACCATCAGCATTTCGTAAGTTCACACGGTCATCGATATTTCCTTTATGATAGTCCAATGCCGTCTCCGAGATTAGAGTCTACACAGAGAGAGAGGCTACGCTAAATACTCTAAGCACAATACCACGAAGAGATCCAAATTGAAACTACAGCTAGATGTCAGCAAGTCACCAATTTGTAACGACATACCTATACCGGTGCGCATGCGGCTAAATAATTCCATTTTGACAGTCTCTAGCACTCTCTTTTTTATTCTTTATTAGTGCCACACCTGCCTAGCAGAACCAATTAACCCATTACCGAACAATAACGACATTTAACCACTTTGTTGCAGACGACTCTAAAAAACATAGTGGGAAAAGGAGAAATTGCTCGTGACGAGCACTTTTTCATTTTCCCACAATGTTTTTAGCCCTGTCAGAAGCTTATTGTCCAATTTCAGAATTTTGGAATATCGTCTGCAAACTCTTTGAACTTGGTACAGTCGGAAATTTGGCGTTTGGTAAAGGGTTAATGCACCATTGAGCGTTATAAATCAACCCATTTTTACGGCAGGATTTCATTGAACATATCAGCAGACTATTGATACGAAGCGTCGACCTCGAGACACGAGGGTTGTGGGTTCGAATCCTTTGAGTAGCGAGATGTGACGCGCGACCTTTCATTAATCCACGTTTTGCGCGAGTACTCGTTATGTATCCAGCTAGCAGAATTGAGAGTGATTAACCCCAGTTGTAAGATCCTGTTTCACAACTGATGTTTAATAAATATAGTTAAAATAAACAACATATAATGGTTGATTTACCTTGCATTTCGCTTTGGTAAATACACATAAAAACGTACATGTTAAAACAACTCAACTCGAATAGGCAATCCAATGTCTCGTGTGGAATAATGTGACTGGCCAAAATGAAGGCGATCGCATAAGGACCGGTTTCATTTACGACCATTAGTGCCATTTTTGCTCTTAATTGGACTTTTTCACAGAAGGGAAAATTTGAAAGTCAAGATAGAATGTCGTTAAACAGTATAGTTTTTGTATTGTTATTTGATGTACAAGTAAAATAGTAGCTGTTGAAAGCATAATGAATGAAGGACGTGTCAATTTATCAGAGAATCTGTACATTATATACGGTAGATCTCAAAAGCGATGTCACACTTTTGGATTAAAATACGTGTTTATTCACTGTTAACACACTTTAAGAATTAAAAGTTATCTAATTTTGCTCAAAACGACCATTCTTCAGTGCGTATCATGTAACAGTGCAGCTGTTGTTCAGTTTTAATGAAATTGATTTTGAACTCCCAAATTTCTTCACATCTGTGAACAAGCCAATTAGTCAAATTTTTTCTCCTGTACACATTGTTGCGCGTCTAACTGCTTAAAATTGATAATGTATACGAATGTGCGAGTGCAATATTCCGTGTTGTCTAAATTTAGAACATTTATAACAAGATATATCTCGTTCTGAATGAAACAAGAATTTCCAAATTTTAGAAAAAATGCCTTTGGAACGGGTTTTAGTTGTGAAGATAGATTCCAGGCCGTCTTTGACAATTCAAGTATTTTTGCATAAGCTGTCGATTTAAATTGTGAACTTGAGTGAATTAAAGGTAATAATTCAAAGTTTGCAATTGAACTTTGAATTGCGATTTGATATCTTACTTAACGGACAAATAAAATTATTTCATGATTCTTCGTCCATCTTATTTAACGAATTACGGAATAAAGGTAGGCTCGTACTTCACGGTTCTACGACCACTTAATCACTGAACTAACTTAATAGTCTGTCTTAAATTCGTTGTAATTTGCATGCTTTTATCTCCCATAGAGGACATTAAGTTATTTCTACGGAAATGAAAGCCGGCGGTGCTCTAAATGTCGACTCCCACATTGAAGAAATCTGTAATTAAAATGTCTTCCTAAATCAACGTGTAAACTGAGCACAGAAAAACTCTGTACGGTGATATAGACTTACATTGTCATATACGGATTTTATATGTTAGCATATCTTTCAAATCTTATCCAGACTTATTAAAAGCACTGTTTTTTACCATCGTGACATCGTTTGATCTATTTCTTCATACATACTTTTTGGAAACTAATGATTGTTGAAGCTGACATGTGTTCACAATAGGTGGTATACACCACGGGTGAAGTGCGTATGATGGCCGTCCACATCTGTACCCACTAAAACATCATCAATCCTTTTCGAAAAGCATATTAAAAAAGTTAAAAACATTGACGAAATATGTATTTAAAATAGCTCCCTGTAACAACGTGTAAACTCTGTACAGGAAAACCTGTTGTAGACTTACATTGCCAAATACAGATTCTTTATGTCAGCCTATGTTTCAAAGCTTTCAAAGGCATGTTTAAAGCGTTATATACTACGGACAAAACATTGACCATTTGATCTATTTTGCCATATAGATGAATTGGAATCTAATGGTGGTGTATGCGAGGTAACTCAAGGTCAAGATTAAGAATAAAGGAAAATCTTTAATTTTTGAAAATTTCATATTATGACACAACTAAGAATAGAAAAGATTTAGCGTCGATTAAAAACTAATTACATGTACTTCTATAGAAGAAAATGGAATACGTTTGTTATAGAAATATAGTAGATTGAACAGATTGAAGTATATTTAGAATACCATAGCATACACTGTTCTTTTTGTTCATTTTTCCTATTTCTATATCTTTTCAAAAGTATTTGTGCAGAATGAGTGATACAGTCCAAGGTCACCTGTAAAACACTTGTCTTTTGCTAAATTAATGTGATATTAATTTAATTATATTGTACCATGCATTATGTCAGATATGATGTTTAAATCTGATAAAAGACCTAATGTAATTAGGTGTATGGTCTGACATTAACACTTTGCAATCCATTGGGAACCATGAAAGCCATATATAATACCGAGGGTTCAGAGCAACACTATAGCACATGCTACTTGCTTGTGAATGACGCACTATCATATAGGCTTATCTTGTATTGAATCCTCGATATTACAAAGTCGTAATATACTTTGTAACTCCAAGATGAGACATGTTTTCTGCGCCATCAGAAGATTACTTTTCAATTTCATCTCATTTTGAAATGTCGTCTGCAAATTCTTTCAATTTAGGACAGTCGAATATCTGGCGTTTGGTAAAGGACTAAGACATCCATCAAAGGTAAGCTCTTACTTTTTAATATAGTACATAACAGAACAGGAACAGAAAGGGGGAAAAATTAAAACACAATGCAGCTTAACTACCAGAGCGATCCATATTCATCGAGGATAATTGGGAAAATAATCGCAATTTGACAGTCCCGGATGGTCCCACACTGCGTGTATTAATGAGTAATTACCAGCTTGTTGAAGCCGGGGCAAAGCTAATTGACATTACGTAATTTACCGCGTCTCGTGAGGGAACAATTTATCAAAGTTCCACGAAGTAGAAGAGACCCGCGTGAAAGTTAATTGAGCGCTGAGCGATTCTATAATTAGAAATTATTACCACTATTAAAACGTCCGTCTGAAGAGCATGGTCTCAACAACTTTATGATAATTATTGTTAAGGGGAGTTCTGTTACCAAGTTTCAATGTTTTTAACCCATTACCAAACAACAACGACATTTGACAAGTTCGTTGCGGATAACTCTAGAAAAAATCGTGGGAAAAGGAGAGATTGCTCTTAATAAGCAATTGTTCCTTTTCCCACAATGTTTTCTGCCCTATCAGAAGATTGTTTTCCAATTTCTTCACAGTTTGATATATCGTCTGCAATTTCAATTTGGGACAGTCGGACATTAAACGTTTGGTAATGGGTTAAGATATTTTTTGTTAGCTGTCATTTTGGACCCACTCGGTACGGAATTCATAGCCGTGCTTTTGTTTCTCAGGGATGGGGTAAAACATAAGATGTAATTGTAAAGATTGCGACTCATAGTCCAGGGTTCCCGGGTTCAATCCCAGGACTTGCCGCTGGAAATTTCAGAGACACTTTGTACAATTGAGACTTTAACCCTTTACCATACGTCAAATTTTGGACTGTCCCAAATTGAAAGAGTTTGTAGACGACATTTCAAAATGTGATTTTGTGATTGAAATTGAAAATTGATCATCTGATAGGGCAGTCTGGAGAAAACCTCTCATGAAAAATACACCACTACTGTGATATCAACTCACAGGACGTGGGGTTTGTAAATGCAGGTTCTGTACCAAACAGGTCGTTGGTTCAAATCCCGTGAATAGCGGGATCTACATAGCGACCTTTCATTAATCCACCTTCGGCGTGATTTATCTAAGTTGTAAGAACTTGTTTCGCGATCTATGTAAATTGACTAAGTTTAAAGATAAGGTTAACCACTAGGTCGTGATGATAAATCCCTTTTTGTTTGAACTACAAAGCTTACAATGAGCTGCTGTCTTACCAGTCTGACAGAGGCCCATACTTTGCGTATTAGTTCAATCAAATTCTTCGGTTATCTTTGTAAACTCGGTTCTCAATCCAACATGATACACGATCAAGTAATTATAAACGTTCGACCTTGACGTAATTATGATAGAAAATATCTTTTGCGGATGGGAAGTACATGTACTTATCACAATGACTATAATTCGAACGAAGAAGATGTTATGGCTAATTTTATTTGGTCACTAATTAACTAAGACTAAAAGTCAGTAGCTAAAACAGTACGGCCTGCAAAATATTCACAACCTGAGGTTTCCAGACCGGAAGTTAATATTACGGAAGTGAAATACACATTGTCTTCTTGTGTTTATTCATGTGCGATCCCATAGGAAATCTCCGACTGCAGTAAACCATTGTAACGTCTTCAATACATATCTTTAAACGAACTATAACGCTTATATAAGTATAGTTTATGGACAAGACGTTTCTTGTTTTGAATATTAGTCTTGAGAAGAAGGCTTTTATTAGATTTTGCAGGCATCTTGGCGTGTTTAGTGCATTCGATGTTTTCTAGATACGAACAACACGTCCATTTTAATGATGGGGTACGAATAATAACCGGAAAAGTACAAATCCTAAATAATCTTATGGTTTCCTCATATAAAAAGGTATATATTTAAACTTTTGATTTTTAAGCATATAGTACATTGTATGCTAAGTTGAAATGTTTTAGCGATAGTTCTACCTTAATAAGCGGCCATTATTGACAATAAAAAGGAATCAAACTTGAATATCACATGGACATCTATTTTGGAAAACTTGTTGATCTGTATTAGGTCCATAACTGTATCTTTTACTGCAATTAAGAGAGAAAACATGAACAGTTACTGTTACTACATGTACGAGTACATGGGTCAGAGTGCATCATTTAGTTAAGCATATATATCTTTAAGAAATTGTCCACATATCATCATAAATAAAGGGTACAGTTCTAGTTCTAAGTGGCACATTAGTCTATTGTCCATTTTTCCGAGCATTTAGGTAATAAGTTCGAGTCTCGGAAGTCGCATCAGTAAGTTGCCAAGATTGTCACTTAATGAGTTAAGGGTAATGTATAAACTATTATGAAGTATATCTCCCTCCACATTTGGGCACTCGTATATTAAATGTTCGACTTCCCATTGGTACACGTGCAGACATCGCGGACACACTAGCGGTTGAACTGGTAGCTGTTTACAACAGATGGAGGCTAAATGTTTCATTAAGGGAAGCGAGATTGGGTGTTTTTTGGCCACTCTCCAGATGTTTGCTTCACAAAGGCGTAGATGACATTGCCGATATATAAGGAAATCGTCAGAACCGTTCATCCTTTCTGTCCATAATGCTTCTTCGTGTTTGGTTATTGATGTTTGACAGAGTATTTTCCATGTTGTTTTATGCGGGAACATGCCTGGTCTTTTAAAGGCTGTTAGGTAGGGCATCAGACTGTATTTCTTAAGGATTCGTAGTATGTCGGGTATGAACCCATGCTGTTGTTTGTTGAACGTTTCGTACTGGTAAAGTCGTAAAAGAAACACTTTATGACAGAGGAATCTAGTAGATGACCGACACAGTGTACCCAGAAAAAACAGTTTTTGGAGATCGATGTATCCTTGCAGTGATGAGACTCCAGCAAGCCCTAAAACCATATCCGACCGTGTAAGATATGGAAGCCCTTGGGCCCTTTTCAAACAGAAGTGATGTGCTGTCTCTAGTTTTTTCATGTTGGATTCTGAGATATCATTCCACAACTCACAACCAAAGAGAGCTTGAGGGAGGACACATGACCGATATAGTTTTATTGTTGTTCACTGGTTAGGACCGGCACTTCCGCTAACTAAGTTCGTGACTGACATAAATTGGCCTCTCATCAGTTGCTGTACTCTATCGATGTTGCTAGGTTGCTTTCCAGATGAAGATTGGATGATTCCTAGATGTTTGTAAGAGTTCACTTCAGAAATCACTGATGTTCCGTACACGAAGGGAATTTGACCGCTGGTTGGTTTATTTTTGCGGTTTAGAATCGACGCAGCACACTTAGAGGGGTTGTATACGTAACGCCATCTTCAGCAGCTCGTTGATGCCGTTACGCAACAGCGAGAGAAGCACTATGTCGTCAGCCTGTGTGGGTGCGGAGATCTTGATGTCGTTAACACATGAGAAGACGCCTGTAGCGAATCCATTAGATCGTTGATATAGACGGTGTAGTAGAACGGGGTACATATAGAGCCTTGGCGGGTCCCCTGTTCGATCCTGAAGCTGTCCGAAATGTGACCATTTTGGAGAACACAACTTGAGCAATCTAGAAAAGATTTCGATATAATTCGTAGCATTTTCCCCGTTATACCTAGGTTATGTAGTTTATAGATGAGACCACGAGTCCAAACTAGATCAAATGCTGATTTAGCGTCCATGTAACAAGCATATAGTGGACATCCTCTTTCCACACAGTAATCTCTAACCTCTTGAACAATGAAGGACACCATTTTACAACTCTTTCCCTTTTGAAACCCATATTGCAAGTCATTTAGTTTGTTAACGAACATGTCTTCTATGCGTTTCATTAATAACTTTTCAAAGAGTTTTGAGATTACCGGGAGAAGTAAAATAGCACGATAATTATTTGGGTCGCTAAGTGATTTTCCATTTCCCTTGTGTATAGTAATAGTGAGACCTGATTTAAAATTCTTTGGTAGTTTTTCTTTGTAGAAAATGGCGTTAAACAGAATGCATAAGCATAATGACAGTTCTGGGCCACCATACTTTAAATGTTCGTAAGTGAGTTTATCGATGGATCCACTCTTGTTGTTGGGCAGGCTGTTTAGAATGGATTGTATCTCCTCGACGTTTGTCTCGCTGCATAGGTTCGAGTCCATTGGCGCATCTGTTGGTGATAAATATTCGTCTACCTCCTTGTCAACATGAAGTTTAAACTCACTATCGAAATCACGACTTTCTTTTAACTTGTTAAGACCAGTCAAATGTTCCGCCCACCCATCCAAGATCCCATCAAGAGATTTTTCCTTTTTGCCGTTAAACATCCTTTCACAGCCCCGCTTTTTGTTTCGCACCTTTTTAGAGTTAATCACTTTCCAAAAACGGTCCTGATCTAATTCACAGTAGCCGTCGATCATTTGAAGTTCTGTTTTCTCAAATTCATGTGCTGCAGAACGAAGGTTTCTTCTGAAAGTATATATATATGCTTAGTTGTTATTGCTTGTCTATTTCAACAAATTGCGATTTTCCATACTCAATATAAAGAAGATTTTCCTAGAAACATTTGATTTATTTTCCTATTCTTTTCAAGTGACCAATGCTCTTCTTTTAATCCAATTAAAAGAACTCTACAGAACTGTTCACCATTTCCCCGAAAAATGAAGACTTCTCGCTTAAACTCAAACTTTTACTTAGACTGAGTAAGATAGAAAAGCCGAGTTCAGACGTCGCTTTTAAGCAATTTTCACGTCACTTATGGCATAGTTTAGGTTGACTCAACATCATTGCTTAGATTTAAGTTTGAGCAACAAAGTTGAGTATGAAATCGTTTCTAGATCACCACATAAGACGTATCATAACTTATCATAACTAATGACTTTGATGCATATACTTATAGTTAAAGATGAGCGAGAATTGTAAGTCTCCGCAAGATATCATACCTACGCACATTTCGAGAACACGGGACCAATGCTCGCTCATTATTTGACAAATATTCTCGTGGGTGACTTGATACCTACGGATGATTTGTGAACAAAAAGGTTATAATAGATGACCATAGACTGAGGATATATTCTTTCTTTTCTCACAGGAAGTCATGATGTCTACAAATAAAACGTGAAATATCTAGGAAGAAATAAAAACGCGAGTTTTGGCAAACCACTCCCTTTTTCTAAATTATTACTGTAGACGACAATAAAACATATAATGGAAATATAGACAAACATCATCAAAGTTGATTAAAACATTGGGATGGCTGTGCTACAAAGGCGTGTCAAGTCGTCTGTTTGGAGAGGTTATTGGGCGACTGAGGCAATAGTGAATAAAAATGTGCTGACTTGAATCTAACAACTGTATAGGAATGTAATATTGTTAAAGGCACATACAAGGAGATGAGACCAAATAGATTACTGAATAAAATGTATGGAGTTCTTTTATCATGTTGATAAAAGTCATGAGAATTAATTTACTAATGAATTGAGACACTATTAAATAGACTCCTTTTACATAAGATATTTTGTGCTTGAAATATAGCTGTCTCCAATTCAATCATGTTTATCAACAACCTAATTGTAAACATATTCAAAATAACGAATTCTGATTGGTCGGTTCAAACATTTGTGTATCAACTGTCAAGGACAGGGTTGAACAATCACACAATCTGAATTATTGAACTGTTTAATCTGGGTCATTTCTTGTTGGCTTTCATTTTAAAGTTGTGCTGATGGGGTTTTTTGGTGATAACGATTTGAATCAGACCAAAAGTTTACCAAATAGTATAGTTTGATAAATCATTAATCTCCTTTTATGTGCCTTTAATTAATGCAAAGACGAGCCCGATAACCTTTCCTACTCAGAGACAAAATCATTTATTATATTTTACCCGTGACCTTGATGGATCTCTATAAAGAAACAAAAATGAAAACAAAACACAATAATAGATATGAAAAAAGCGCAGAAAACAAATAGAAAATGATGTAGATCTATACATGTCGTCGTATATAATGACGTACTTATGACGTAATTAATCAAGTGGTTACATGGTTAGTGCAGTATATCACAAAGGAATAAAACCACCTCTAATTTCAGGGTATAGAAAACTGTCATTTGGTTTGCTGTGTGACGTTTTAGTGAGGAATATCATCATAGAATAAAACCGCACCTGATATCAGAAAATAAGAAACATTAACATTTTACACGTTTCAATCATAGTATAGTAGTTAGATTCTTCCCTATAACGACCCTTCACATATCTTGGCTACCAATTGGCTAGCGTTTTACCATTCACTTGTTTATACATCAAGACTATTGAAACAAATACTTGGATAACCAGCGTCGAATCATTGCACTGGGTTGTAAATGTGGAGCTACAAATGATACTGACTAGTACCTACAATATTCTGTTAGACAAGTGCGCTTTACAACAACCTGTGTACTATCGCATAAAGGATTGTGGGTAAACAAATATATAAATACAGACGTTGTTGTTGTGGCTGATGTCACAACCTAGCACTCAAACCTACATTCGCACATTTGCACGGATATTGTTTTTCTTCAACAAACTCCTGTATATATATCTGCTTGCTGGATATTGATTCAAATGTTAAATTTACCTGTTTTGTACTTATTGCACGTCACAATAGATTCCTGGAGTTATATTTAAAAACTATTTATTTGCGTATATTTCTACTGTGATGCGGTGCGTAGGTACACAAAAAGCCATATCGCACTGTGATGCATCGTAGTACATGGGTCTGTCGTTACGGATGACGTAGACCCCTGAACAGGATGGTACCCGCATGTATAGACTATTTATCAGTGTTAAAACCAGAATAGCACTCATTTACAGTAGCATCGTGTAAGTTCTAGAATGATTGACTAAAACATGAAACTACGTAAAATGTCCTTTTAAAGCGTGCCTGAGGCGGTAAAATGTTCACATGATGCTTTTAAAAGAGTTCAAACGATTAGGTTTTTGTTTACAAATAGCGATAAAACGAGGTCATTCGAGAAGTGTCGGGTCCGTTTCTTAAAACTTCGGGGACCAATGAAATCGGAGAAAATCTTCATTTTGAGTATTCGTGATGTATATGTATCATGTGACTTTTTTAACCAGGCGCCTGTCACTCGTTATATAAGGCGTTGAAACATCGATGATAAATAAAGCAGACATTAAACAAGGTCATGATGGTGTGGGTTTTGATCTGTTTTAACAAAATGCTTCATAATTAATAACTCATTTAACCCAGTTTTCTGTACGACATACTGGCTTTTATATCCGTATCTGAAGCTTAAGGGGAAACATTATACGTCTTACACCCAATGATGATGCTTTTTTAGAATTCTGGTTTTGTATAAATGATAGTCAATGACGGGTCAAATCTATTCCGCGGGGAAATCAGTTAGTATATTTTTCCAGGAAGTCTTAATATTATATCTATATAGATTAAATTGCGAAAATATTTGACAGCGCGTTTTTTCCTCCTTACTTGACTTTTACTTGACACACAATAGAAGGATGGGGAAATATGTTTCCATTTGTATTGCGGAAACCTTTATGTGTTTTGGGACACATCTTTTATATCCTCTATCATATACTGTATGTGTCTAGAAGTCAGTATAATCAATCCATTCTAGAATATATAAGGTATTTTGGAGCTGCCGATAATTAATGAAATAATTTGCAAAATCCACCATAAGTGCCTTTTACTTCACACAGACACACAGTGAAAAGATCTGGGAATGTGTTTCGATTTGTAATGTGGAGACCTTTATGTGTTTTGGGACACTCGTTCTTTATCTTCTATCGTATCTTCTGTTCTGTATCTAGATGTCAGTAACATCAATCCATTCTGGAATGTTATTGATAATTACCAAAAAACACTTTGCAAGATCAACCATATATGCTTATTAGAAGGCAGCTCATCTATTCCGGAAAATTACTTTGGTGTATATTTTATCATCTTTGATCAATTATTGACTTGCAGCACTCGTTTCCTCTGGATTTCAACTTAAACACTATTCTAAGGGCATTCAATACAGGCTCAACCTTTAACCAAAATGTTCGACTGACCCGTATTGAAAGACGAAACATAAAAATGTGATGAAGTTGAAAAATAATCTTCAGAGAGGGCAGAAGAAAATGTGGGGCAAGAAGAAATTGCTCGTTCCCACAATGTTTTCAAGAATCGTCTTCAACAAACTGGTCAAATGTCGTTATTATTTGGTAATGGGTTAAGCTGTTATATCGATGAGTTAATTATTTTAAAAAAAACTTTGGGAACACCCACATACTGATCATATTAAGCTAATACGAGTTCTTTTTTCAGACGTAAACTTACAGTGTTTCTTGTCGTTCCATTTTACAACCACCCACTATAAGGTCAATGTATGAGATAGTATGACTCACAGTTACAACTGTCAACAGTCGTCCAGTGTAATGTATCGATCACTCCATATGTCACACCCCATTGTCTGCCCATAGTCCTGATCGACCTATAACCTTTCATTTTCTGTCTGTTTCGCATAACGAGTGGGGATTTGATGCACTATGAATTATTACTTCATTCTACCAACGCAATGGTAATTTTTTTTGTTCACTGTTTGCTGTCCCGTGACGAGGAAGGGGCTAAATTCCGCCCTTGAAAAATGTGAGATGTTTATGTACTCTTGAAATTGGAAAAGACTTTTGCAGGCACTTGCAAAATAGAGAAGGGGCTTTATTACGCACTTAAAAAATAGAGAAGGGCCTTAATTCCGCACTTGCAATATGGAAAAGGTGCTTTATTCCGCACTTGCAAAATGGAGAAGGGCCTTTATTTCGCACTTGAAAAATGGAGAAGGGCTTTTATTCCGCACTTGCAAAATGGAGAAGGGGCTTTTATTCGGCACTTGAAAAATGGAGAAGGGGTCTTTGTTCCACACATGTAAAATGGAGCAGGGCCTTTATTCCGCACTTGCATTATGGAGAAGGGCTTTTATTCCGAACTTGCAATATAGAGAAGGTGTTTTATTCCACACTTGCAGAATGGAGAAGGGGCCTTTATTCCGCTCTTGCAAAATGAAGAATGGCCTTTATTCCGCACTTGAAAAATGGAGAAGTTTCTTTATTCCGCACTTGAAAAATGGAGAAGATGCTTTATTCTGCACTTGAAAAATGGAGAAGGTTCTTTATTCCGCACTTGAAAAATGGAGAAGATGCTTTTATTCCGCACTTGAAAAATGGAGAAGGGGATTTTATTCCGCACTTGCAAAATGAAGAATGGCCTTTATTCCGCACTTTCAATATGGAGAAGGTGCTTTATTCTGCACTTGAAAAATGGAGAAGGTTCTTTATTCCGCACTTGAAAAATGGAGAAGATGCTTTTATTCCGCACTTGCAAAATGGAGATTCCGCACTTGGGCCTTTGATGGAGAAGGGCACTTGCATTCCGCAAATGGAGAAGGGCCTTTGATTCCGCACTTGGGCCTTTAAGAAGGGCACTTGCTCCGCACTTTCATTCCGCACTATGGAGAAGGGCCTTTATTCCGCACTTTCAAGGAGAAGGGCCTTTATTCCGCACTTTCAATATGGAGAAGGGCCTTTATTCCGCACTTGAAAAATGGAGAAGGGCCTTTATTTCGCACTTGCAATATGAAGAAGGGGCTTTATTCCGCACTTGCAATATGGAGAAGGTGCTTTATTCCGTATTTGCAAAATGGAGAAGGGTTTTTATTCTGCACTTGAAAAATGGAGAAGGGCCTTTGTTCCGCACTTGAAAAATGGAGAAGGGCCTTTATTTCGCACTTGCAATATGAAGAAGGGGCTTTATTCCGCACTTGCAATATGGAGAAGGTGCTTTATTCCGTATTTGCAAAATGGAGAAGGGTTTTTATTCTGCACTTGAAAAATGGAGAAGGGCCTTTATTCCACACTTGCAAAATGGAGAAGGGGCTTTTATTCCGCACTTGCAAAATGGAGAAGGGGCTTTTATTCCGCACTTGCAAAATGAAGAAGGGCTTTTATTCCGCACTTAAAAGATTGAGAAGGGCCTTTATTCCACACTTGAAAAATGGAGAAGGGGCCTTTATTCCGCACTTGCAAAATGAAGAAGGGCTTTTATTCCGCACTTGAAAGATTGAGAAGGGCCTTTATTCCACACTTGAAAAATGGAGAAGGGGCCTTTATTCCGCATTTGAAAAATGAGGAAGGGCCTGTGTTCCGCACTTGAAAAATGGAGAAGGGGATTTTATTCCGCACTTGCAAAATGGAGAAGGGCATTTATTCCGCACTAGAAAAATGGGGAAGGGCCTTTATTCCACACTTGAAAAATGGAGAAGGGGATTTTATTCCGCACTTGCAAAATGGAGAAGGGCTTTTATTCCGCACTTGCAAAATTGAGAAGAGACTGTTATTCCGTACTTGCAAAATGGAGAAGGGCATTTATTCCGCACTTGCAAAATGGAGAAGAGACTTTTATTCCGCACTTGCAAAATGGAGAAGAGACTTTTATTCCGTACTTGCAAAATGGAGAATGGGCTTTTATTCCGCATTTGCAAAATTAAGAAGAGCCTTTATTCCGCACTTAAAAAATGGAGAAGGGGCTTTTATTCCGCACTTGCAAAATGGAGAAGGGGCTTTTATTCCGCACTTGAAAAATGAAGAAGGGCCTTTATTCCGCACTTGAAAAATGGAGAAGGTGATTTTATTCCGCACTTGAAAAATGGAGAAGGGCCTTTATTCCGCACTTGAAAAATAGAGAAGGGCCTTTATTCAGACCTTCAAAACGGAAAGGGTCCGTTTTGAATGATGTTATTTTTAAGGATAGAGCTTTATTCAGAAGGGACGAACTTCCATTCACCGCCAACATCGTCAAGAGAAATGTATCGATGACCCTATATGCCTCACCACTCGGTTTGTCCAAAGGTTCAGGTCAGGAGGTTTAATTAAGGTAGAATTAGCCAAAATGATACCACCAAACCCCCGGGGAACATTGCCCGTCTTTCATTATGCATTACACGACAGATTAAGTATGTCCAAACATAAGCTTTGTTCTGTATGGACTTTACCGTGACGTCCCATGGGTATGCCAGACTTATTAGTTCTTTCATGATTCCTACGGAATACTTTATTGTTTACAAACAAATTGAAAGAAACCAGTCGTTAAGTTAACACATGTAGTTTCTTTAGATTGGACACTTTGGTTTTTTTCTGTTGATTCTAGCCTTGTTGATTTTACGCTTGCTATTAGCGGAGTGGCGATGAGAACTATGCGATTATTCGATTATTTGATAAGACTCGTTGAAAGGAGATATAAAGTCGGTAAAGCTCTTAACAAACTAATCAGTGGTAGATACATGTACATGTACGTTTGGGATGTGTATTATTGTCGGTTACTGCCATTGTCTAATCAATGAACTTTACATATTTAGGACATCAGTAGGTAGTTAAGTGGTAAGGCAAGGAGCGCCATTTTACTTTCTAAATTAAGACGTCATTGTTTAAATGGAAGATGTTAAATGAAATGAACGAGAACACAACAAGACTCTATGATATCTCTATAATTTTGATCACTTACGATCCAACGAATACGATATCGTCAAATCCTTAATTGAAAAGGTAAAACTCCAAGTTTCAATATTCAATTGCATTAAGCATAACATTGCAAAAGAACATAATTATAGGCATTACGAAATCAAAACAGACTAATCATAACACACACATAGAAAACAACAGTTCGACAACATATTTCCAATGAAGTATAAAATAAAAAAGTGAGTTCAGCTATTCATTTCAATTGTTTTTATATTAAACTGTGCCACATTAATTTGAATTTCATAAGATAAACAGAAGCTCTATTCGTATTAAAGTGAAAAGAATCGACAATATATACGGCTTGATTGCCGTAAGCTACGAGCTGAGGACAATATCCTAAATGGACAAACATATATTTATGTTTAACCCAAATATCTTATATGCGGGGTATGCATACCTGACAGATCTCGAACATTCACCTAATACGATCAACCCGGAAGGAAAACGATGTTTTCGATTTGCAAAGAGCTATTCATATTTAGAGATGTACATTTATACACACATTTACTATACAATGTGGGGGTATATATGAGAAATCTAAAACAATCACCTAATATGATCAAACAGGAAAGTGATGTTTTTGATTTGCACAGAACTATACATATTTATAGATTTACATTTATACGTACTATACAGCATGCTTCCTAACGGATATGAGCTACCAACTAAGTTCACAAACCCTTAAGAGGTGGGGGTATATTTAACAAATCGAGAACAATCACCTAATATGATCAATCAGGATATGATCAGCTTAAAGCTTAGTTGACATACCCTAAAGAGATGAGGGGTATATTTGACAAATATACCACTCACCTAGTATGTTCGACCAGGAAAACGATGTTTTCGATTTACTCAGAGCTATACATATTTATAGATGTCGGTCACATCCTGGCAGTCTGACTGTTTATCCAGCCGACACGCCATAAGCAAACACATACTGTCTGCTGCAACAATTCGCTTGTCAAATACACGCATGCCCTTCGATAAACACTCAATTCCTCATTCAAACAATACAAGCAAACAAAAGCGAAATTTATTCCGGTGTTTGTTGGACTAAGCACCACAACTCTTTGTTGCCATCTAGTACAATGTTTCTACAAGCTCAAATCATTGAAAATATGTTGTAGATGTTGAAAATGTTGCTTAGCGTTCATAAAAACGACACAAGTGAAATGATTACAACAAAGGAATCATCTCCTCATAGTTAACGCATTTTCCATTTGTTGGGATGTTTTCAGAATGAGTTTCCTGTACACAGGAAGCGGAAGTTATCTACAGACGAGGTAAATGTTGATTGCTCTAGGGACAACTACCATGGCGTATTTTGTACCATCACTCTGTAGACTCTAAAATACTCCCTCCGACGTAAACGTGGGTGGACACGTTGACGATTATGATAACGATTAAAATGATGACGAAAGTAAGAACAGTTATATAAATTGAGATGTTGATGGCTAAGATGAAACTTTTAAAAGTAATGAATTCAATGATGATGTCGATGGTGAAATCGTTCTCGCTGTTGGTCATTCCGATAATGATTATGCTAAAAATATTGATACTTTTACACATGATGTCGATGATAACGATGATGCTTTTGATGATGAAACTAAGAATAGTAATTGAAATCCAGATGACGAAAATTTACTTGAAAGTGTTGGCATTCTTAAATTATAATGATAATAATGACTTTATTTAACGAGGACACTTATTTGACAATTTAAACTAACAATCTCCATAATATCCCCAAAGTTATAAGTGTATGTCAAGTATGTTGTGTTATATTGTGAACACGTAGAGCAATAAGAAATAGAAAAGAAATGATGTTATTGTCAGTATTGTGGGTTGAAAATTGTTATACAAGATAAATTGTTGATTATAGAAATGATGTTGATAAATATGATGACAAAGATGGCTTTCTGATTAATCTGATATCGACTATGATGATATTTTTGTTGATATCATATCAATAAAGATGGTGATCATGACGTTGTTGAACTGATGTCCCAAATAATGTACATGTTGAGGACGATGATGATGTTTATGACAATGTAACGTATATATACTGGTACCACTTGTTTCCTGCTTTACACCAATCACTATCATTGAGTATACATCTACATCATGCTGTTACGTAATTGGTGTCACGCCTCTCCCTGTGAAAGGTTTTTGCGTGGTATTATCAATCGATTTGCCCATATTCGTCAATTAGCCGAAAAAGCAATTTGCTCGCGTTTACACTGATATTGTTTATTATTGATGGCCGTTAGGCTAGGATATACAATACTACAATATTTAGTGGCAGGATCAAACCGTCCGGTATATGTGTTGATGCCCCAATTGGATTGCTATAATAGGGATGCTAGTGTATCAAACAGGGGTAGTCGTGTCCAGTAAATATTTTTTTGAATTCCTGGGGATTGGTAGATCTTTAGTATGCTCTTATCAAATATAAACTCGGTAGTTATGGCTTTTATTTCGTCAATATTTGGTATATAAGCCTAACAATGTCAAATCCAACATTTTGCCAAGGCGAATATTGGAAATATTTTGACTCATGAGAAAATGCCCGTGTATTTCAACAAAATGTAAAAAGATGGGTGGAGAGATGTTTCATTAATTGTCATTTAGCTACTTGATTCGTCGTCTTATACCGAGAACTGTATATGAATCGACTTGAAGTCGGTCCAGGTGCATGAATTTTGAATGTAAAATTCATCATCAAAGGTTTTTGACCGGGAAGGGCACAGAACTGTTTGGAAAGACATAGTTCATTAAGACATGGCGTTTAGCGAATAATTTAGAGTAACCATGGAGAAAATAATTGCATAGATAAGGCAGGGTTAACATAAACAGACATATTGGTATGATAGGCACAGTTAACATGGACAATAACTCTCTGGGTTAAATCATATTTATAGTTTTACATATAGAAACTTGGCATAGCCTCAAATATTTTCTTGAAAGTTTAAACCAAGAGCGAAAAAATCGTTAAAACAGATGTCAAGTGTTTGAGGTTCGAGGGAAAACAGGCAATGGGACACGTACCATAGAATAGGTGCGCCTCTACAACATAGGAGTGGTTGCTTGATGGGAAACATCCTTAATTGTCAGTCATTACCTTGTACTGACGAGTTTAATGAGGATGGTTTTTGATCATATCATGACGAGATGATATTTAAGGTTAGACCTCACACCAAGCTAGCTATTGCAATCCGTCCAGCCTATTCCCCATCATTGCCTGCGGAAAAGTACTCTGATCAAGAAGTAAAGCGTTGACTTATATGGTACCATGCTTTATAAATATATTTTGTAAGCTATAAACATGTTTTTTGATGTTTAATGCTGAATAGAATTATGTTATGTTATGTTGTGCTTGGGGTAGATTTTTCATAATGGCGAGCTCCGCCTAGCATGCTTTCATTCTATCACATACAGCGCGAGTACCTTTTAAATCTCAAGGAAGCAAAATTGATGATAAGTCATTTTTTTTAAATGTTCGCCATTTGTAACTAAGGTTATAAAATAACATACAGACAGACCGGAACCTGAACCCAGGACCTCCGCAAACTGTGCGATTTCTCTACCGACTTCGTTTCCCAGCCCGCTTACACAATCATCAATTTCTTGTAAATCGGGACATCTACTACCTTACGCCCCAATCTATGCTAAATAGTTTTTAGAAAACAACTTTTAGTTCCCGTTTTCTCACAATTTAGAATTTACTTCAGAATCAGAAAGACACTTTTACGGGGGTAGGGTATTGACAAATTTTATAATTGTGAAATAGGTTAGACCAAATACATCGTACTTTTGCCCTTTTTTGTACTGTTGACAATTCCGGAGGTATTTACGCTAATATTTCAGACCGGATATTGCATTTAAAAATCAATGCTATAAAAGGTCAATATCAAAAGGGGGCGTTCCTAGGTAAACATTTGTGAGTTTTGGACAACGTTAATGCATGACCTCATACATGCTAGTTACTCGGATAAAATAACCCCTCCACCAAAGAAAAAAAAAGACAGAAAGAAAAGAAGAAGAACAAAACCAGTTAATGTAACGATTCTGATATACACAAGTAAAATCTGGTTTATGAAAAAATTCAACTCTATTTTATTAAGCATAAAACAGAGAAAAAACATTATAGGGGCATTACAAACTTGATACATAATCATAACACATGCATAACACATGCAAAGACAGCAACAGTTCGGCAAGTATTATCCCGAGGAGTGTAAGATAAAAAAGTGAATGCAACTGTAAATTTCATTCGTAAACAGGATAGAATAGTCACGAAACAGTAAGAGGTTCGAGTATATATATCTGTATAAAAGGGAAAACATTCAAGAAAGATAGTGTAAAAAGGCGATTGCTTGTTCTAGAATGCTCATATGTCAAGATGTCCATAGTTTCACAATATTTTTTACAAAGAACGTATTGCATAAACGTATAGTAAAACTGTACCCTGGACCGGATAGGGTTGGAAGAGATGCTTAAAACAATAGTTCCTTTTATCTCAATATTTAGCTAAGCAATATTGTAAAGTTACACATCATCTCCGAGACGCTTCCAATGACGTGTTACATTGCAATAGTGTCCTTTTATTTAAGGTACTATCCATGTTTATCAGTTTTGACTTACGCAAATAGTTTTGCTAAGTTGTTTAGTAAATCGGTTCCCTATACCAATGATTGCGTAAGACTGACCCACCGCGTGTCGATTGGATAACGTCAGGACTCACCTACGGTTGTACAGACACGATTAACCCTTTACCAAACGCCAAATTTTCGACTCTCCCAAATTCAAAGAGTTTGCAGGCGGCATTTCAAAATCTGACGAAATTAGAAAATAATCTTCTGATAGGAAAGATAACATTGTGGGAAAAGGAGAAATTGCTCGTAGAGCAATTTCTCCTTTTCCTACTATGTTTTCCAGAGTCGTCTGCAACAAACTGATCAACTGTCGTAATTGTTAGGTAACGGGTTAAGCCCGTAATGCGTTGACTGATAAATCTATCGGGATTTTTCCTGCTGAATCCCTATCAATGAAGTAGTGCTGAACTAGTATGCGTCGTTAAATATCGGGCCATCCCCACTTGCCCGTTCATTCTTTGGTCGCACTCGGAGCTTAACAGGCCCCTCTACGGAATTTCTGGAACACAGCAACGCCTAGTACAACGCCTGTCTTTAATAACATATCACTAAAAGCGGGGCACAAAATGAGACTTTACGCTTATCTGGTCTTTACAATTTTGGTCGCTGGTTTCGGACATCTATCAGCAAAGGATGATCAACCACTTAATCTGGTGAGTATTTTTTTTTTCTGTTGCTCAACTTTTGTTAGTTTAAACATATTTTATTCATACAAATACATACAGTTTTAATAAATATTAAAGTTTTATAATACAGATGATATGGATTAGAGCTTATGGAGCAACTTTCGTGGTTAGTTTAATTACGTGTTAGTTAATATATTTGAGGATTCTTTACAGCTGTTGAAATTAAGTTCCTGAAGATGATAATGGTTCGTGAAACATTATTCCATGTTTTGACAGTATCACAGGATATTGATGAGTGAATTTTTGATTACTGAATAAAATATTCCGACTTGATAATGAGCGAAATAATGAAACAAGACAACTGAAATCGACATTAAATGATTTGAGAATAAAGGTATAACAGAATTGAAATGATTACAATTAAATGAATAGTCTTAAAAGGCGCATCGACAGTTATGTGTATATAAAGAGCGCATAATAAATAGTAGGTAAATGACTAAAAGTATAATTGCAAAAATAAAAAGACAATAAGATAAAATAAACTTCATCATTAAAGAACTTTGTAAACCGTACATATCGAATAAATGTTAAAACAAAACGTTTCATTACAAAAACAGGATTTCTAAAATAAAAAAAAGAAAGAAAAGACTGAAAATATGATTATCGAATCAACTTGAAATTACGGCTTAACTGATATTTTGTAATACAAAAAACAAAAAAGCTGAACTGTGGCGTAGATATTGCATACGATGATGTTTTATAAATCATACGATCCATAAAAGACAGTGTTGAAAATATCTATTTGTCATGTCGTGGTTATGCATTAAATTGTCTGTATTTTCTTAGCAATTTGAATGCCATTATATTTGTCAAAATTGAGTCAACAGATTACGATTATTACATAATTACAAAGTATGAACAATTTCACTGTCTTTGTGGTCCTGAATCAAAGGAACTTTAATGATAGGAGAGGACATTGTTATGACAAATAATTACTTTTATTGTCTAAGTAATTTCTTAACTTGCCTGTTGTTATTGTACCGACGTGCGCCAAAACAAAGTAAGTACTTAGAAGAAGCATTCAAATATCAAACATTGAACGAACAAAACAAGTATTTTTACGAAACAACAAATTACAGTCTCCTTATTAAGATTCTTCAATCTTTTCATGATTTTTAATTTTGACTTTTACTTTGACTTGTTTGATCAAACCTAACATTGTATATGCACTTGTTGCAATTCCCCGATGGATTTTGAAAATAATAATCTGCTCTCAATCGTTACATTTTAACCCGTTTTGAACTCATTTCAAGCACTTAAATGCCACTCTAATAACTCCAATATGGCTAACATCTGATCGTACATGTTTTAATATTTCTTTTTGTATAATATAAAACAGCGCCAATCTTCAACAGTTCATAATCTTCAACAGTTTCCGAAATCAAGAAAGTTTGAAACCCTAGGTCGGCTCAACTAATAGTCAAACTCGTCTCAGTCGAAAAATGACCAACCAGACACCAGTTTATCGTTTAACTGAAAGACATAATAGAACAGAACAAAGTTTATACGAATCTATGCATATAAGCTCATCGTTCTAAGATTTACAGATAACTGCATTAGACTGAAAATTAAGTCGTTTCGTATATGACATTCAACTTAACAATAAACATCAGCCTGGAAAATAAAACAACAGCTAATATACTTATATCAGAAAATTCGATGACAAAACACAATCTGATCTCTTGTGTTTTCCGAACTTACGCATGACTCAAGGAAAATATTTGCATAAATCAAAACCTATAAACTTGAATATCATCATAAACAAATGTTCCATATTGCATTGTGAAACGTCTCGGGGAGCCGACTCCAATGATGTGTTTCTTTGCAATATTGTTTTGTCTCAATATCGGTATGACATATAACATTTTTATGAAAAATTCCTAAGCATAAAAACGTTAGTAAAACTATATTCATGACAATAAGCCAAATGGAGAATTGCCCAAAATCATCGTCAATAATTCCTTTTAGGAGCAATAGGAGTGTAGTCCAAAGGATTTCATTCCACAGTTACGGCTTATATCATCCGAGTTAGCAGGGATTGCGAAATCAACTACTAGTATTGCCCTGCTTGTCCAAAAGCCTGAACGGACATGTGGATCTTTACTGATAGTTTTATTATATGATCAATACAGGGGCAAGTGTAAAAAAAAAAGATTTTTGATTTACGAACAATTACGCCAAAGTCACATTTCGCAACCGCTACAAGCGTATTGAATTATATTGACCGAATTAAAATATTTTTAGTCTGAAATCAAAATATCACCCAATCGTGGTATTACAACGTTTTCAATAGCATCTATTTCACATAACGGGTTTGAATACCCGGTTTTACCGCCTGGGATTTCCAAAATCGGAAATGCGAACAATTCTTTCCAACCCACGGACAGCGAATGATATAGTCACAACCCTTAGAATACTTGGTATCTTTATAAAAATGGATTTGTGTGTCGTCTGAGACTCTGAATTTAAAACCCTTAAATATCGGCTTAATTTTGATGAGGAAAGATACGCAGAGTAGCAAACTGGTTATAGCACGGGCCAGCTGCACATCTACTTGGCGGCTGGCCTGAATCCAACCTGTTTGCATAAGTATGAAGTAGGTTCCAGCACTATAAGTGTTAAAGGGTTACTGTTATATTTCCAAAAGCAGATTTTTTACACAGATATGGCTATTGATGCCCGATGAGAGAGAATCGACATTCGGGATATATAGCGCCGAGTTTGTCTCTTGAGGCTTTTGTACTGTAACTTCATCAAATTAGGTGGCATTCGAAGCTAATTATTTATATATTGGTGTAACAAGGAATGTTGTCGAAACAATGGACCCTGTATCCTCTATGTTGTGACGGTTTATTGGTTGCCACTTCTCCTCATATCGATGTAGGTATTTGTCAGCTGTTGGTGGTTAGCGTTAATCTAATTATAGAGTTTGCTGCACCTCGGTAAAAGGTGTTATGGTTACTTTATCAGGATACGTGTTAGGTCTCTATTTCTAGATTTCTAGTTAGGTTATTTGTTCGACCGCTGAGTAAGTTTAAACGCACATACATCAACATATTTAACCATCAGAATGTTGGGCAATTTTTGAAGTTAGAGTTTTGTGCCGTCTGTTTTTCAAAGTCCTAAATATCTGCTTAGATTTGATGACGAAAGATACAAGAAACCAGAGTGGCAAAGAGGTAAGAACACAGGCCAGCCGCCATATGATTTGGCGGCCGCCCTGAATCAAACCTGTTTGCATAAACATGAATTCGGTTCCGGCACTATAAGGGTTAAGAAACACATTTAACAAATGTATAACATGTTTCACAAATAGGTTTTTTTTTTCTAATTGTGTATTTCACAGTAAAGAATTATCGCTAATTACTACGAATTCGAACAAGTAGAGACTATCCCAAATATGAAAATCGTGAATACGTAGGAATAGTTTATCCCAAATATTCGTTTTCCCTAGGATGTTTACTAGATATCGATCAAAACTTCAAAATGCTGCAAATCGCGCTTTTATTGTTGGGGTAATAAAATCATTGACTTATACTGTTTACAAATGGTGTTTAAGTATTAAAACAATCGGCCACTTTATACGCTCTTGTTACATATAGAACTTATGGCGGCATCCATATCTCAGAGGCGTTTTTATTAGATAAAGCTCCTGACAAACAAGATATCACTTTAAAACACTTTTGTTTGTCAACAATCCAGTCTGATTTACAAAAGAGAAATCATTTTGATTTCGTACAGTAGACATTTTCTGGTAGAATAATTTAGAAACAGCCCTTGTCGCTCATTTGATCATAAAATTGTCTATATTACGTAAAGATGGACATCCGAAAGGGGTAGGCAGATACATATGCAGTACAGCAAAGTGTATACCACTCGCTAGCACATGCAAATTGTCCCTTTTTCAGACTCTATCATATAAGGAGAAAGTTTGAGTTAAACTCATTACCAAACAATAACAACATTTGACCAGGTGGTTACAGACGACTCTGGAAACATTGTGAGAAAAGGAGAAATTGCTCTTAACAAGTAATTTCTCCTTTTCCTACATAGGTTTCTGCCCTATCAGAAAATTATTTTTTCAATGTCATCACATTTTAAAATGTCGTTTGCAATCTCTTTCAATTATGGACAGTAGAAAATTTGGCGTTTGGTAAAGGGTTAATACAAGACAGGTTCTACACAACCACACCTAGACAGTTTCGCAATCTTGTCTGACAAGACAGTAAAGCACCAGAGACAATAACTTCCGAGATGTAACAAACATTACGATTCTGCGCATTTGAACGGAAGATCGCCCGGAAGTGATCAGTCTGATTCGCCGCAATTGTCGAAATGAACGGAAACTGTGATAATTAAAATTTGCATAAAATGTCGTCCCTGATTTTGAATGAAAACATCATTGTACCTTACGCTTTCATCGTGCAAAGGTAAAGTGAAATCCTTCGATTTTATTTGTAATTCGTATACCATAACGTATTGTTGTTGTTGTTGATATGATTGCGTGTGTCTGTCCAGTGTGTTGCAATTGTGATTCATCTTTTTAACAATGTTTAGTATGATCGTTTATATGATTCGTTATATGAAACCAATTCAAGTACAGTGAACCCTCGTTTATCCGGGCACGTCCGTTCCCAACAAATTGTCCGGTTTACAAAATAATCCGGACTAATGAAGCAGAGCATGTTCTTATTCACATTAAGACATATACGGTCTGTATGAGCGGTGTATAGTTATAATCCTTTAACAAACGCCAAATTGTCGACCGTCCCAAATTGAAAGAGTTTGCAGAAGACATATCAAAACGTGATGAAATTTAAAGATAATCTTCTGATATGGCAGAAAACATTGTGGGAAAAGGAGAAATTGCTCGTTACGAGCAATTTCTCCTTTACCCACAATGTTTTCAAAAGTCGTCTGCAATAAACTGGTCCAATAATTCCGTTCCCTTACAATTTTGCTCGGATTGCGAGACATCCGGATAATCGGGGTCCGGACAAACGAGGGTTCACTGTATTCACCGATCTGGGCGTTCTCAGTTGTATAACCCCAACTCTAGACTACCTATCACGTTGATCATGTGACACGAACTATATTATCGCATTATGAACAATCGTCGTTGTTGTGGTTAACGTACAAGTCAAATATTTACGTCCGTAGCGTGACATGCGTCCACGGTAGGGAAACTATTTAACGACATCACTTTCGCCGATAATCTAATAGACCAAAGTTCGAAATCACTTTTAACTTTTCCGAAAATAAGAGTTAATTAATCCTTTACCAAACGCCAATTTTCGACTGTCTCAAATTCAAAGAGTTTGCTGACGACATCTCAAAATGAGATGAAATTGGAAGATAATCCTCTGATTGGTCAGATATCATTGTGGGAAAAGGAGGAATTGCCCGTTAAGAGCAATTTCTCCTTTTCCCCACAATGTTTTCAAGAGTCGCCTGAAACAAACTGACCAAATGCCGTTATTGGTTGGTAATGGGTTAAGCAACATGAGATGTCTTTTTTCTGTAGATCATTCAATGTACGAGAACAGTGTATCGCTTTGGTAATGGGTTTTTCTTAGCAACTGAGTGAGAGATAGCTTGACGGCAAGGACAGCCATATGCTTACCGGGGAAGTCAAAACTCGCCATTTCTCATTCTTTTATATTGTGTATGAACTCATTCCAAAAGCTGAAATTGCTCTTAAAAATAAAGTTCGTCATTTTTCTCGGTTAGTTATACCCACAACAGGCGATACGTTTTTTATTCTTCTTTTGTAATTGTCGTTTATTGTTGCTGACAATTGTGACAAGCCATCCAATCCAAAATGTGGGGATGGTTAAGCAGAGTAATATATCACGATCTTTAATTGCCAAGTTCACCTACGTAATTATCCTTAGACCCTAACTCCGAAAATAGTCATTACAACGCTAAGATAACCCTCTCCCAAACGCCAAATTTTAGACTGTCCCAAATCCAAAGAGTTTGCAGAAGACATTTCAAAATGTGATGAAATTGGACAATAGTCTTTTGATATGGTAGAAAAGATAGTCGGAAAAGGAAAAAATTGCTCGTTACGAGCAATTTCTCGTTTTCCCACAATGTTTTCCAAAGTCATCTGCAACAAAGTGGTTACACGATGTTATTGTTTGATCATGGGTTAATAACGACAAGAGGAGGGCTCCCTTGATGTATGTAAGGGAATCTTATTTTCGTGTTCGATGGAATGTTTTATTTTCCCTTTTCAGTGAACGTTTTTACCAATAGCGTAAACGCAAACTCATCCTTTTTATGTGGCAATGGTATACTAGTACCTTACCGTTATTATAGCCAAACGTATGAATCGTAACCAATCCTTGTGTTGTCGCGATTACTCGATCTGAACTCATCGGTTTTATCCAATGAAAACACCTCTGCAATTATATGGAAGCCGCCACATTGCTTCTTGCAATACTTTTTTCGTTTCACTTTCGTTTTCAAATGAAAATAAGAAATGCAATATCTAATTAGATTAAGGAAAACAAATATATCGCAATTATAATTTTACTATTACCGTATGGGTTTCAAACCAAACATAATGGTTTTAAATGATGTTCAAGACTTCCATATATACATTTAACTGCCTAACGTGGATGCCTTTTCACATGCTGGTATATTGGGTAACACCGCATAATCCTGGGAATGGCGGTACCAGATAAGTCTGTGCGAACTCAAAATAGCACTAATCTCTTACGACTTTTCGCTGTCGTTACAAAGTCTTACACGTGGCCTTTGTAATCTAGTGCTTGGCTATACAGGATATATGTGGTTAGGGCTTCTACGGAATGGCGCTAACCTGTGTGTGGTTGTGAACTCGTGTAAACTTTGTAAGGTCTCTATACAGGTCTCTTGTAATCTTTGTAAGGTCTCGTGATATTTGTGCAAGGTCTCTAGTAAGGTCTCTTGAATTATTTGTAAGGTCCCTATAACGGTCTCTTGTAATCTTTGTAAGGTCTCGTGATATTTGTGCAAGGTCTTTAGTAAGGTCTCTTGAATTATTTGTAAGGTCTCTATAAAGGTCTCTTATAACTTCTGTAAGGTCTTTAAAATGTCGTATTGGAATTATTTACAGATTTCGCCATTGTCGATCGAAACAACCATATCTCCAAAGGGCCATAACTAGACAAAGGAGAACATACGTGATATAAAACACAATCAAATACTTTAGCTATCTGCCCGATGAACAGATCAGAAAAGAGCAGAGCAGAATTTTATTTTATGACTTGAATGGAGTACATGATCATACATACGCAGCATGATAAACAAATTTATCACATGGAATATGAAAAAAGAAATATCATGGGAATGAATTTGATATTTGGATTTCTAAATTACAAAGCTTCTTTTATGTATCTAGTAACTATAAACCGTGCATGTTTATTTGCTGATTCCAAAGGTTCAATAAAAGTTTTGTTATTTGATGTTCCTCAAATACATTTTTCCGACGAAAGTCAATATTTCCCCCAACCTGCACCCAAATTGCGTTTGATAACATATTGCATACATGTCGGCACAAACATCGATTTTCACAAGGGATTTGAAGCAAACAAAACCATACATGGAATAACATTGATCAGAAAGTCAGTGAAAGCAACTCTAGGACTTAATCAAACAACCATAATTACTAAACACACACTGGACACAACGTAATTTCGAACGACATGGATTTTACGGATTGTGCAAGAATCCGTTCAAGTTCTGTTATCAAGTCTGATCAATGTTATTTATTGCGAAACTAAACCGTACCCTTGTGGGACATCAGTGAGAAGACAACATTACTCTGACAAAGTATATGTCACACACAAAACTTGTTCTTATAACGACTTCCTTAGTTCGCGGATCGTGTGCAACATTGATATAAAACAAATCGCTCTTAAGCATGAATAAATGAAGGAGACTTTACGGTGTAAAGACAGATAAAGTCATTAAGTGCGCATTTTGATGATGTAAAGTATATTGAACTATCTACGAATTGAAATGGAAGGTATATGAAAACACATATAAAAATTGTAATGAGTGAATTGTAATTTTCAATATTTTTTTAATTTGTGAATAAGAAAAAAGTAATTATGTATTTGTATTCAGTGAATGATAATAAATGAATAATTTGAGATGAACCAACAATGGTAGCTGTGTAATATATTCAATGGGTAAATAATCATAACTAGGTAAGCTTAATATAAAGGTTGGCAACTAAATTAATACAAAATCACAGTTTGTTGTACACTTCAATATCTTTTAGGAAAGAAACACTTGATTCAATGCTGACGGTCTCAAAAAGTGTCTGAAGACTTCCACATAAACCTATTTAGAACGATGTTTTTGGAAATCAATGCAATCATGTTTTATATATACTTGATGGTAAAGGACATATGGCATGGTATGCATTCAGGGGCGATTTTCTAAGCCAGGAGTCAGGAGTGTGTAATGCGTGAAAGACCAATTCGGTTTCTTGCAATTGTAACAACCTCTCTGCGTACGGATTTGTGAGGAAATACTCCCATACTCTTCAGGGTTGTTTTGATAGATGTATTGACACATATCTATAAAAAAAACCTGCATCATATGGCGAATTGTAAGTCACCATACATTCCGCCATGACAATAACGAGCTCGGATTATGATCCTTATTAGTCACCATACATACTGCCATGGCGATAACGAGCTCGGATCATGATCCCTATCAGTCACCATACAAACCGCCATGGCGATAACGAGCTCGGATCATGATCCCTATCAGTCACCATACAAACCGCCATGGCGATAGCGAGCTCGGATCATGATCCCTATCAGTCACCATACAAACCGCCATGGCGATAACGAGCTCGGATCATGATCCCTATCAGTCACCATACAAACCGCCATGGCGATAACGAGCTCGGATCATGATCCCTATCAGTCACCATACAAACCGCCATGGCGATAACGAGCTTGGATCATGATCCCTATCAGTCACCATACAAACCGCCATGGCAATAACGAGCTCGGATCATGATCCATATCAGTCCCCATACATACCGCCATGGCGATAACGAGCTCGGATCATTATCCCTTTTTGTCACCATACATACCGCCATGGCGATAACGAGCTTGGATCATGATCCCTATCAGTCACCATACATACCGCCATTGTAATGACGAGCTCGGATCAAGGCCCTTATCAGTCACCATACAAACCGCCATGGCAATAACGAGATCGGATAATGATCCCTTTTTGTCACCATACACACTGCAATGGCAAAAACGAGCTCGGATCATGGCTCCTATCGGTCACCATACATACCGCCATGGCAATAACGAGCATGGATCATGATCCGTGTGGTACTTATGCGATATCATGGAACATCTCTCTAGCAGCGTGATGGACATTTAATGAGCGTATTCAGGGACCAATAACCCCGTAATTGCCTTATCTTGTTTTCGGCGAGATGGTTACCTAGTTATCGGCGAGTAAATCCGAGCACAATCAAAATCCGCCTTGTCATGAATCTTGGGGAAGGGACACTGAAACGGCATGGAAAATAGCATCAAGGTGCCAACCCTTAGTTATTGCGGCTTTATCCAAAAGAGTTTATGGCATGGTAAAAAATGTCAAATATTATACAAAGTCCGCCTTGTCATATATCTTACGGAAGGGACACTGAAACGGCACGGAAAAGCATCATGATGCCAACTTTCACGAATGGCAGTTTTAACCCTTTTCCAAACATTGAAGTTTCGACTGTCCAAATTGAAAGAGGTTGAAGATGGCATTTCAAAATGTGATGAAACTGAAAATTAATCCTCTGAAAGAGCAGAAAACATTGTGGGAACTGTGGAAATTGCTCTCAACGAGCTATTTCTCCTTTTCCCACAATGTTTTCCAGAGTAGTTTGCAACAAACTGGTCAAATGCCGTTATTGTTTGGTAATGGTATAAACAAATGATTGAATGGTATGGACAAAAATGTCAAATATCATTCCTCTACTGGAACAGAAACCTGGGTTCTTGGTTCTAGCAAATGTAAGAATTTTATACACATACATCTTATTGTTTAATTGTAATATACTTGTTTCTCATGCTATGTATTATAATATACTATGTACAAGTCGTAAAATAAAAATATGTTCTGTTCTGTTCTGTTCCGTTCATATCATTGTTTACCAAATGCGGTCGAAACATTACATGTAGGAAGCTCATTTTGGATATTTCCATATGTGTGGCAACCATAAAACATGAACATAACTGAAATAAGAGCCGATTTGGTTGCATGTGGTTTATATTGATTTCATCATTTCTCCATGCATATCACGCCGCCCAGTGCACCTCTCTGTGATTGCGGTATTCTGTCACCAAAAGTGCTCATCAATTCTTGTCGAAGCCACTGACTGCTTTCCCGTATGAACCTTATCTTGATCAGGAGCCTGTCTCACAAAGGTTCGTTTGACATTGTTTCTTGTTATCGTTGCTATAAGAGGACAAAAGAGTACCTCAGACAATTAGTTCATGTATTTTAGACGTCATTAAAACATTAGTATTCTTGTATAGTGTTAATTCTAGTTTTTAGTTTTTCGCTCTCAGTCATTGGTCATCTAATATAAAAAAAATCTTTATTCAAATTTCAAACATTTATTCTCAAAAGTATAAAAATATATACAGTAATTGGAAAAGGCTTACCAATACAAGTGGCCAGGCGTTATGTACATTTTGAAATAACAATAATAGTAATGTTTATAGTACTCCTAAACGCATGTCAATTTTTCATTAACAAAAAAAACACACACAAATACAAAGTTACATTTGAGGCACAATGGTAACGACACATCTGTGAACGTGGACGTAAATTAGCACGTCTTTGTAAGACAGACCCCCTATGGTGGAAGGCGAATCAACCATGGTACATTAACCCTTTACCAATCGCCAAATGTACGACTGTTCCAAACTGAAAGAGTTTGCAGACGACATTTCAAAATGTGATCAAATTGAAAAATAATCCTCTGATAGGGCAGAAAACATTGTGGGAAAAGAGAAATTGCTCGTTTCCCACAATGTTATCAAAAGTCGTCTGCAACAAACTTGTTAAATGTCGTTATTGTTTGGAAATGGGTTAAATCCGTTAAACTTTTGGAAAGAATACTTTTCGAGTCCTGTACACAACACCATTGTATTCTAAGCCAGACTAACGGACCCTTAGAGGAATGGCCGTGTATAGAAAGGATGGCATTACAATGTCATTAAAGTATCACGGCAATGTCTCTGGAAAATGGACTAAATGTGTGTGAGATTTAAACAGCTAGGTATGTTTTTACTAAAGTTCTTATGCTAAGAATTTGGGTTAGTTCAAAGTAACTTTCCCTCTTGTATCATTATCAAGATAAGCATTTTTTCTAGTAACACATCATTGGAGAATCGTCTCTCCGAGACGCTTCCAATAATATATCATGACAATATTGTAATTTGATTTAAGATACCGATCTTGTATTACAGTTTCGACTTAAGCAAATATTTTCCCCAATCCATTTAGTAAATCGTTGCCCTGATACATTGAAAGGCATATTGCCCATAGGCAAACATATCTGAGGCTTTATGGACTGCATATGATGAAAGTGTTTGTATTTGATAAGGTTTCCCTCGAAATGTTTTAAAAAAAAAATATAGAAGATGGTGTTGGTTAGTAATTCACTATAAGCCTACCTGAACCATATTATTTGAAGTCACATTAATTTCAGTAACAAAAAGGGGATGTCCGATGCACACCAACTAACATAACAGTTCAAACATGTGTTTTCGTATAACATATAATTGCAACATGTACAACCTTGTTGGCTTTTTATGATTTTTGCTGACACAACTACAGACAATTATGTTCTATGCGACCAACGTAAAAGGAGACAAATTCGTATTGTACTAGGCAGTTAAAGATGTAATATTAAAAAATCTCCACTGTTTAATATTGGTCATTTGAAGCAATATTAGCTATAAATTTGAAGTTTTGTAAATACCATTTTCAGTCAAATGAAAGTACAGAAAGCAAGCGTGTCATTATCTCAATGCATCATTCGCGTAAACACTGACATGACCTAGATTGAACATTCCTATGTCCTCTTTCGATTTGATACACCAAATTCAATTAGTCATATTAATATCAACGAAAAAGAAAAGAAGAGCGAAGAGAACTATATTATAGGCTAAAATTGTATACGGTTTTGAATTAAATGTTTAGGGACAATGAGAACATTTCTAAATACTTTTCTGGGTTTATTTCGTTTTGACCTGATATTGGACTACATACATGAAGACAAAGTTTTGCCATTTTGCCAAGAATTCCTTCAAACACAGTTATATAATCACTAAACAAACAGTAGCCGACTAGTTAGTTTAACATGTAGGGGCCTGCTTGGCCTAGTGGTAGGAGCACATAACTTGAATTCCAAGGTAAGCGTTTTACTAAGAAACGAAAGGGAAGCTATTTGCATGAGTCAAAACTGATAAAAATGGAACGTATCTTAAATGAAAGTACAATATTGCAAAGTGACATGTCATTGGAAGCGGCTCGAAGAGACTATTCCAAAGACATGTTTCTTTTCAATATTGTCATGCCCGATATTGAAATAAGATGGAATGCTGTATTGAACTTACGCAAATGTTAAGCATAAAATGTGTGGAAAAAAAGTTACCCTGAAATTTTATAAGAATCAGTCTCCCGACTGATTAATCGAATGTCGATGCTATGTTTCGGGGGTCTTCCTCCATCATTATGAGTCGGGCATCGCTTCATAAGACAGAATACCGTTTATCTTAAATGACGAATATCCTGAATTGCAAAAATATATGTATACATGTATAATAGTGCAAATACATAATTTGCGTACGCTAGCACTCGTGCGTACATCAGTATACTCCAATATATTTGGTACGCATGAACATACCCTTGTACGCATTCACATAAGCAATCCGATCGATACAAAATTACTTTATATGAGACTTATAATTAAACATCCCGTATTGCTAAAACAGTCTTTTGAAGCTGATGCTTTGAATGAAACAATCCACATTCGGAAAAAAAATAGTCTTTTGAAGTTAATGGTTTTTCATTAACATTTAAAATGTAATAAGACCACGAATGGAGATTTTCCAGTAGATTTCGTGCGTAATGGGGTGTAAATAAAAGGCTTCCTTTAAACTAGAATTTATCTGTGAATTAGAGTGATAACATGTAATAGAACGCGCACACCGGAATACCCCGGAAACACCATCAAACTCCTTTATACTGACAATTAACCCTTTCCCAGACACCAAATTTTCGACTGTCCAAAATTGAAAGAGTTTGCAGACGACATTTCAAAATGTGATGAAATTTGGAAATAATCTTCTGATTGTGTAGAAAACCTTGTGGGAAAAGGATAAATTTCTCGTTACGAGCAATTTGTCCTTTTCCCACAAGGGTTTCAAGAGTCGTCTGCAACAAAGTGGTTAAATGTCGCTATTGTTTGGGACAGGGTTTAAAGAAGCTTGTTCACAGATGAGAAAAATTGCAAGTCAAAATAAGATGTCGGTGAATCGATACAGTTTTGTATTGTTGTCTGACATACAATTAGGAATAACTATTTAAAGCATTATTAATTCGTTAAGCGTCAATATATCTCAGTATGTACAGTCTATTTGTGGTAGATCTCAAACGCATTGTAACGCTTCCTGGTAAAAATACGTGTTTGTCCACTGTATGTTACACTCTTGAAATAATTAAAAATGGTCGATCCAAATGTGATTCACATGACTATTCTTATACAGTGTGTATCATATAGCAGTCAACTGATGTGGAGCTTTTAAGAAATTGATATTCAACTTCCAAATTGCTTTACATCTGTGAACAAGCATCTTTGGAATACCATAGGCAAGTAAAGTTTCGAGCAAGCATTGATAATTAAAAGGAGACCAATGTGAAGGAAATACCACCGAAAACCTTAGTGAACCTCCAGATAATGGGATGCATTGTTCTTATGTATTAAATCGTATTTTTCACCTAATACGTGTTGCATTAACCAATGTGGCAAAATGAATGAGAAAGTGCGCTGAGCCAAGCGGTTTTCATCACAATCGCATATAATGTCTCTCGGGTTCGAGAGTCCGAGAACAATTGGCATTTATAAGAAATACCAGTTTCGTTTTGGTGTGATGTCGTCATACATGGATTTAGACGATGTGAACTGAAAGCATCATCGGTTGACCCCTATGGACGGTATAAATTCTTGATAACAAATGTTATGTAAAAATATGTTTTCTCTTTGTCACATCTGGTCTAAGTATGCTATCAAAGATATGATAGGGTGAAACATTATGAAGTACAAACAAAGGTTTAAACAAATAATACAAAATTGTTCGACTTTTTTTTCTAATCTAGTTGCTTTTGCTATGCATCTTGTGTGATACCATCTAGTGATTGGTCGTAAATGAGGAAATTGTCAATTCGTTATCATTTAATGTATCTCTGGTTCCTTTCAATGAAACAACAAAGACCGGAAAATGTTTTGTTTGGCATTCAATGTTGAATGAATAAGGTTCTTAGTTTACAACTGAAATGTGATGGGTCTGTAACGAGATGGGAAATATGAAATATCATCACTGACAAACTGGAATGTGGTACACCATGCATTTGTTTGTATGGTGAACTGCATTTAGTCTGACAATGTGGATATGTGGACAATATACTTCATAGAATTTTATCATTTTTGCTGTCATTATTGTCATATGTATTTCATGAAAGATATTTAATATAATTACATTGGTTAATGCTTAATTAACATAATTTGATGAGTTTTACTCATTACCAAACAATTAGACAAGTTTGTATCAGACGAATATGGAAAACATTGTGGGAAAAGGAGAAATTGCTCGTTACGAGCAATTTCTCCTTTTCCCTGCAATGGTTTCTGCCCTATCAGAATATTCATTTTTAATTTTCTCACATTTTGAGAGGTCGTCTGCAAACTCTTTCAAATCGGGACTGTCGAACATTTGGCGTTTGGTAATGGCTTGAGACAGTTTTCGACAGAATTTTAATTTCATCACCGTGGTCTCTGCACCTGACCATGCTTCTTGTAAATCCAACGGAACTGTGCCATTATCTTTCTGCACCACTGACAGCTTTCGCACATGAACAAGAGTGATCGGCAGTATATATTTTGTTTAACATTGAGATCTTTACATTCGACAAATAGAAACAATTTAAATGCAATTGTGGATTCTCTTAATGAGTGAATAATATTTTTTCCGAAATGCATTCTAAAGCACCATGTGCAACTAAGTCATTTAAATGTGCCCATGTAATGGACAGTTTTCGCTCTTTTAGTTACAAATTGTGTTTTATGACCATCTAAATGATACCAATTTATAACCTTGAATCCACTGTTACAATATTTTTTCCGAAACAATTACTACAATCAGTTGAATTCGGTTTTGTTCAAATCTTCTGTTTTCATTACAAACAATTGATAATGACAAATACTCAATGGACAATATTATCTGTTAATGCATTCAGAGAACTTTAACCCTTTACCAAACAACCTGTTTTCGACTGTCCCAAGTTGAAAGAGTTTGCAGACGACATTTCAAAATGTTATGAAATCAAACAATTTTCTTTAGAAATTACGAGCAATTTCTCCTTTTCCCACAATGTTTTCTTAAGTCGTCTGCAACAAAGTCGTCAAATGTCGTTATTGTTCGGGAAAGGGTTAAACGACTTCTGTCTTTTTAAAGCGACGCCACGTATTCCCCTGGGTGCTTGTTTATCATTGCATTAACAATAGGATAATTTACAAATGGGTCTTTAACAAAGGATTCGAGAAACGGAAATTTACACGTAATTGTGTGATTTCCCATTACGAAATTACAAAAAGCCATTTAAAATTGTTGAAAGGATTTATCCATCGAGGGTTCAGGGCAAGACTATACAGTTAGTGCTATACAGAAATGAAGCATTTACTTAAATATTGCAATGAACCCTTAATATGTTTTATGAAGATAGTACCATTGGCATATAAGACACATTATTAAAGGCACATCAAAGGAGATAAGTACAAATAAATTACTGAAAAAATATATGGAGTTCTTTTGTTAAGTTCATAAAAGTCATGAGAGTTAATTAACAAATGCATTTAGACCCTATTAAAAAGATTCGTTTAAAATAAGTTATTTTGTGCTTGAAATATAGTTGTTTCCAATACAATCATGTTTATCAACAACCTGTTTGTTTACATATTCAAAATAAAGAATTCTGATTGGTCGATGCACATGTTTGTGTATCAACTGTCAAGGTCAGGGGTGAATAATGAGGCAATCTGACTTATTAAACTTGCTACTCTTGGTTATTTCTGGTAGACTTTCATGTTCAAGTTTTGCTGATGTTTTTTTTTGGTGATAACTAACTTAATCTGATCAAAAGTTTACCAAATAAAGTAGTTTGATATAGCATTAATCTCCTTTTATGTGCCTTTAAGGTCCACATTTTTTATATGGCATTACCTGTTTTGATATAGGTTTAATTATTGCTATTGTTCTGATAGTCGGAAGATAACATGGTCACTTAATGGAATACCTATCCTGATGTGAAATTTCTTGAAAGTGTCTGCGAATGACATAATGTCAACTTTTTACCAAACGCCATATTTTCGTCCGTCCGAAATTTAAAAAGTTTGCAGACATTTCAAAATGTGATGAAATTGACAAATAATCTTCTGATAGGGCAGGAAACATTGTGAGAAAAGGAGAAATTGCTCGTTAAGAGCAATTTCTCCGTTGCCACATTGTTTTCCTGAGTCGTCCGCAACAAACTGGTCAAATGACGTTATTGTTTGGTAATAAGTTAGATAAACCGTTTTTTTTAGTCATGTCATGTTTACATGACTATTTGAATGGTCTTAAGTTATCAAACCTCTTAATCTGCAAAAATGTATTAAATATGATTGTACACAGATGCGAGGAAATTTGAAGGTTTAACCTAATTTCTTCAAAGCTGTATAACAGCCGTACTGTTATATGTATCATACGCCTTGAGACTAACCATTAGAAGAAAATCAAGTTTGTATTTAACGTTTTAGAGCCGCTTGTTTACAGTGAAGCGTTGTGTTTTAATCCAAAAATTGTTGCAACACTTTTGAAATCTAGACTGTACGTACTAAGATATACTGACGCCTTCTTAACTAGTCATGCTTTCAACAGCTACTTTTTATTGCATTTGATACAGCAATACACAAACTGTATTGTTTCAACGACATTTCCATTTTGACTTTCAAATTTTCCCGTCTGTGAACAAGCACCTTTAAAGCCTAAGTTCAGATAGTTTCAATTCAATGCCTTCGTCTGTGAACAAGCACCTTTAAAGCCTAAGTTCAGATAGTTTCAATTCAATACCTTCAGTTAACCTTACACTAGCGACGAGCTGAAAACTTATAAACGTAACATTAATCTCTTCTAAGCTCATATTGTTTATGGCATCTAAAACTACGAAAACAATTTTATCTTGGTAAAGCAATGTCTTTAAATAATAACTTCTTCGATCGCAGCGGCTTTGAAGTAAATATACACACCACCATGTGCCTGATTCCAGAGGCAATATCCCTATATAGGCTAAAACTATCTAATATTATTACTTTAACCCTTTCCCAAACAATAACGACATTTGACTACTTTGTTGCAGACGACTTTAGAAAACATTGTGGGAAAATCAGAAATTGCTCGTAAAGAGCAATTTCTCTTTTTCCCACATGGTTTTGTGCTCTATATGAAGAATATTTTTCAATTACATCACATTTTGAAATGTCATCTGCAAACCCTTTCAATTTGGGATAGTCGAAAGTTTGTTGTTTGGGAAAGAGGGCATTGTGTTATTAACTATGTTTCTATCGTATGGTGCGAACAGACAGCTAATCGACCCCTCTTTGTTTTATATTAATATAGTCATTTGGGCACCTATTTAAAGCCTTCTAGAGGAATCTAGAATGCGAACCTTTGAGGGACAGGCATCTTAGAACGATCGTAAAACTGAACTTAATAGATATTAAATACAATATTGCACAAGAACCCGCTTAACTTGATATGTGTGTGACATAGCATTACTAATCCGAGCACATGTTTGCCGTCTGAACCTTTGATGACACAAATCACAGATTACATGTACCTTAATTAACACTTATGATCCTCAACAATGTCTGACGGTTTTGTACCCTTCTTCTGTTTTAGCGACTAAAGAAATATACCTTAACCCATTACCAAACAATAACGTCGTTTGACAAATGTGTTGTAAGTGACTCAGGTAAACATTGTGGGAAAAAGGAGAAATTGCTCTTATTGAGCAATTTATCCTTTCCCCACAATGTTTTCTGCCCTACCAGAAGACAATTTTTCAATTTCATCACATTTTGAAATGTCGTCTGCAAACTCTTTCAGTTTAGGTCAGCCGAAAATTGGCGTTTAGTAAAGGGTTAAAACAAACTATATGTAAGGTTTCATATCTAAATGGACATGATTTCGCCCGTGGATGTCATCGTGCATAATTGACAAGCTTGAATGTCAATATACTTTGCCGAAACTCTGTGTAATAGACTTCTTGTGTAAATGATGTATAAAGCACAAATATGGCACAAGTTGTACGTATATATTTGGAAGGCCATCATGGGCATGGCTACAGAGGCGAGATAAATCTGAGGATTATATGTTCGAATAACCCTGTGTTATTTACTCCTTACAAAAAAGTGGAACGCTAATTTTCTGTATACACTTCGTTTGAACATAGATGTCTTAACCCATTAACAAACTATGACGAAACTTGACTAGTTTTTTGCAGACAACTCTTAACCAGCAATTTCTCCATTTCCAACAATGTTTTCTACTATATCAGAAGAATACTTTTGAGTTTCATCATAATTTTGAAATCTCGTCAAAAAGCTCTTTTAGGAACAGTCGAAAGTTTGGCGTTTGATAAAGGGTTAATGTACGTTAAGGGTAATATTTGAGGGTCGCTTTTTAGATTAAGGTATGAGCACATCGAAAGCACCAACATTCGACAGAAAAGTATGACCGAAATGTTTTATACGTTATTAGATAGAAACCAAGGTGACTAAAGGAGACATTTCTTGATACATGAAATGTCATAAGTATCTTGCTGGATGTATTTCAAAGCGTCGTAGTATGGCATAAAGATCAATCTGAACACATCGTGTTTATCATATGAAAAAGCCCCTGAGTTAATAGGAATGCCGCCATATTGCTCCCGCAAGAGGTCACTTTACTTTCGATTTCAAAAACAGCTCTTATAAAGTGAAGTCTAAAAAGTATTTTAATTTGATAAAGGAAACAATTTCATGTATCACAACTTATAATGTCTTTATTACGTATAATTGGCCGAAACAATCATATATAAAAGATGCTCAACACTTATATTTACATGAACTACTAAATGTGAACGCTTAGAGGAAATGTGTTAAGTATTGTAACCATAAACCGACATCCGAGGTGTATTTCTCAGCTCAATGAAATAACCGAGTAGTACCGATTGGTAAAAGATAAACGCTAACTCAATCTGAACACGTCGGGTTTATCCAATAGAAAACACCTCTGAAATAATAGGGATGACGCCATATTGTTTCCCGCGAGAATGACGTCACTTTCTTTCGTTTCTTAAAATAGATCTTGAATGTAAAATCCAAAAAGTCGTTAAATTTGATTGAGGAAACAAGTATACATGTCAGAACAACAAGTTCGCCATTTGGTATGAGTTACTGATCAAAAGTGATTAAAAAGGATGTCCAACACTTCCATACATATTGAACTACTTAACGTGCACGCTTAGAAAAGGTGTTCATTGGCGGATGCCGATTTACCCGAAAAATTGTAACCCTACACTTATATCCGAGGTGTATTTCACAGCTCACGGAAATACCCGAGTAGTTCCGATTGACGCTAACTCTAAACGTGGAATAATCGGGCATGTATCGTAAACACAAATTAACTGGGACCCGCTTATTTATATTCATGTCTGTTCCTAATCAAGTACAAGAAATAGATATAGGGGAAACATTTAATCAATTCGGTTACCTAATACCTCGTAAATGAGACAAAGGTTGGATGAGTAAATGTGGGGAACACATTAGTTCTACGTTTACTCCATTTGGATTCTTTTTAACGCTACTCTTATTATAGTAATAAGTTGAGAAAGACAAAAAACTAATTCTTCTTGACACAAAATTGTTTGTCTTGTTACAATACTTTTCATTAACAATACAAAGAATATATCTAAATGATGAAGGGTCGTTTAAGAGATGGTTTTCATTTAAGAACAGTTACCAACTTGTTAAAACAATCTTGGTTCCAAACAAAGTTCCTTTCAAAAATATGTTTTTACTTAACCCATTACCAAACGATAACGACATGCGGCAATTTTGTTGCAGACTAATCTGGAAAACATTGTCTTAACAAGCAATTTCTCATTTTTACCACAATGTTTTCTTCCCATAGAAGATTTTTGTTCAATTTCATCACATTTTTAACTGTCGTCTGCAAACTTTTTCAATTTGGGACAGTCAAAAATTTGGCGGTTGGTAAAGGGTTAAATCAGTGTTTAAAGGCTCGGGGAAGAGTATCTATTAATTTCCAGATTAGTACTCAAACAGTTCGACTAAAGCAGTCTCCTCTGTAAAGCTTTACGTATTATCTTACGCCAAGAATTTGCGTAAGCTCAAATCAACAGTCCATCTTTGTTTAATGTTGAGACAAACAATTTTGAAAAGAAGTAATCCAATGGAATCGTCTCTCTAAGACGCATTTAATGATACCCGAATGACAACACTGTTCCTTGTTCGATATGATATCCATGTATACTGGTTTTAAGCTTTGCAATTTTATTGACAAATATAAGACTATCTGTAAAACGGAACCAAGTTGGCCTCTGGTAGATCCCAACACAGGAAATACACCTCTTAACTTTAAAGGCCCATGAAAGGAGATTAATGCTATATCAAACTACATTATTTGGTTAACTTTTTGTCTGATTCAAATAGTCATTACAAAACAACCTATCAGCACAACTTAAATGTGAAAGCCAACGAGAATTAACCCAGTTCAGCCAGTTTAATAATTCAGTTTGTGGTTCTTCAACTCTGACCTGGTCACGTGATACATATATTTTTTAACCGACCAATCAGAATTCGTTATTTTCAATATGTAAACAAACTGATTGTTGATAAACATGGTTGAATCGGAGACAACTTCATGCCAAGCACAAAATAACTTGTTTTAAGGAGTTTATTAAACAGGTTCTCACATCACTCATAATCTAATTCTAAACACTTTTATGAACATAAAAATAAAGCTCCATATACTTCTTTTAGTAATTTACATGTACTCATATCCTTTCATGTGCCTTTAGTCAGCCAGTTTAAAACGTGTCATGCCTTCAGATCTTGGAACAGTGGTTTTATGCTAGTATATAACGACATTAATCTCAGTAGTTAAGGGTCACTGAACACTTTTAATACCTCTCTACCTCATTGTCATCTTTACACAACAATGTTTTATGGTCTTCCCTTGGCTTGCACGATACAAACAGTTGCAGTGTTGGCGGTATTTACATGGAGAGGTATTAATCACTAATGTATCTTGAAAAACATGATATAGACTGTTTTAATTGAAAACCCCTGTTTGGTCGTACCGTAGTATAAAGATGATTCCAATTAAGATTGTACATCATGGTTGTGTGATTGAATCACGCTATAAATCCCCTTAATAACGACCATGAAACTGGTCAGTTCATTTGGTAAAGAGCTATAATTGTCACCCGGACCACCTCGACAGTTTCTACAATAACCTCGTAGGTAATGTGGAACCATTTTGAAAGTACTCCGGCTACATGGCGGCGACGAAGAGCATGTCCGTTTGGAAGTGTGTCTACTCGGCATTCCCCGCCACAAGCCAGCCGTGGATTGCCGAGTAGATACTATAGAGAAAATATTAAACACAGATGTGTTGATATGATAATCTTTAATGTGATAAGTAAAAAAACAACATTCTATTGTGATATTTGACCAGTTTGTGTGCACTTACATACATATTAATTCCCCGTGTGTAATGTTGTAATCAAGTGTGTTATCTGGCGGAAAGCAGCAAAATTTCCCCAGTATTTCTTGTGTATCCATGAACTACCTACGAGGTATATTTACCGGCTTGTGTCGGGGATTGCCGAGTAGATGCGACTGTTAAAATTGTATGAACGTAAACCAAATTTATTTAAACACCATTAATATCAAAACTACAACTTATTAGTCCCCAATCGGTCAACGTCTTTTTTTAACACATTGTTAGTCGAACGTAATCAAAATGGCACCCAAAACAGTTCTTGAATGGCGACATTACTTGATGACAGATACATTCTCATCACCACAAATGAAGGGTTCATTAGAAAACTTTAGTAAGTTCTTCATGTTTATGGAGCACTTACTAAAGTATTTCTATTGAACTCTCGAACCTGTGAATCGTGAAAAAAATGTGTCACATCATCACGAGTTTTAATAGTGCATGTACGTTTAACACACCTGAAAGACTGCGCCATAGAACATGTTGTCTTCGTCATGTCACGTGACCGGAGTGGTCTCAAACGACGTAAACCGGATACAATCGACCGTACTTTAGATAAGTTTAAGTGGTCACCATTGGTCAATAAATACAAACGGGTCTTTATAGCATTTACCCACGCTATACGTTGGCTTTCATGTGGGGTTTGATCGAGGAATTTCTAGCTCTTAGGTTTTTTTACATGTACTTTTGTGATAGAAGCGACAATAAATGCCCCTAAAGCGGTCTTCATCAAAAACGTTTATTGCAAAATAAAGACAGTTCACTCCATGTAAGTTATTTCCCATTACTTCGTTGTATGCTATCTGTATACATTATTGATATATTCATGGAATCCCATTGCTAGTTCAATAATCAGTATTTTGTAATAAAATCGGCTTCACATTTCTTCTGACAGAAAGATTGGATGAAGCCATCGATATTATTGTAAAAAATTTCCATTTATGTGATAACCCTTTATCAAACATTAAATTTTCGACTGTCCCAAATTATAAGAGTTTGCAGACGACATTTCAAAACGTAATGAAATTGAAAAATTATCGGGAAACATTGTGAGAAAAGGAGAAATTGCTCGTTAAGAGCAATTTCTCCTTTTACCACAGTGTTTTTCAGAGTCGTCTGCAACAGACTGGTCAAACGTCATTGTTTTGTAATGGGATGTTATAAAAATTAGGAGGAGCGTACATACATACATAATATTTTATTGCATTATAAACATAACATGTTATATAGCAATTTTTAACAAACATTTTAACAAAGACATGGATTTACAGAAGAGCTTTTCATTCATTTAAAGGTGTCATACAATTTCGATTGCGTTGAGCATAATATATATACTTTGACAGATTAAAAATAGTTTTCTTTGAAGGATTTGATAATAAATTGACAAATTTATGCATATTTGGCCATGTATGATAATACCTCTTTATATATTTTGATCTTAAATTTGTATGCTTTGAACAAATTAATAAAAAGTGAAATTCATTTTCTATTTGACCAGAATTACAATTTCTACATATTCTTTCATTTCTGGGAATATTACTTTGGCGTCCTTTTTCTATTTCTAGCTCGTGTGCTGATGTTCTAAATCTTGTAAGAGCCTTTCTGAATTTTGATTCATGAATGATGTCGAGATATTGTTCCATAATAAATGAACTTTTGAATAAACTATAGCTATAAAGACGAGGTGAATTACTTATTGATGAATACCAATTTTGTTGATAGATGTCTAATATGCGTTGTTTTATTGTGGTGAAATTGACTCGCATGTATAATTGGTTTTCCCAAATGTTTGATAATCCAATATTGTTTAAAGTGTTTTTGATATGGTAAGCCCAATTCTTACCGTTGTATGTGAGATTATTTTCTGTGTCTATTTTTAGCATATTATACAGCTTAAATAAGATAGATTGCTCATCTAGAGATATCAGTTTTACCCAGTATTTAAGCATTATCATTTGTCTATGTATTTGCATGGGAATGCGACCTAACTCCCCATAAAGGGCTGTAAGATTTGTTGACTGCCTTAGACAGAGAATTCTTCTACAAAACTTCGAAAAAATAGATTCTATGCTAGGGCATGGGTGATGTCCCCATACCTCTGCAGAATAGTTAAGCGTAGGTAAAACAATAGAGTCGAAGATATTCAACAGTTGAGAAACTGGAAGATCTAACTGGTTGTAAATGACAAACAAATTGTGTAATGAAAAGGAGGCGTGTTGTGCTATGTGTTTTTGTGTGCGATTCCAATTCCCATTTTTATAGAAATATACTCCAAGATATCTAAATGATTTTGTTATTTCAAGTTTTGTGTTATTTAAGAAAAAATCATACGATGTGTGTCTTCCTTTTTCAAATATCATTATTTTTGTTTTCTTTGTATTCAATTTTAGGTTCCACTCATTGCAATAGTGTTCAATGTTATTCAAAATAGATTGTAATGACATGGGATTGTGCGAAAATACAACAGCGTCGTCTGCAAACAAAAGAAGAAACAACTGTAAGCCATCAATGCTAATGATACCGTTCAAGTCTGTGTTAACATTGTTTAGAATATCATTTAAGAAAAATAAACATAATAAACTGCTGGCTGGGTCTCCCTGTTTCACCCCAATATTTGATAGTACATGATCTGATTTCATTGATTTATATTTTATTATTGATTTGACATTATTGTACATTGATTTTAGTGCATTGATAAATTTGGTGCTGACATTTTCTTTTAAAAGCTTTTGCCACAGTAACAATCTGTCTATACTATCGAACATCTTTTCCCAATCTAGGAAGGCGACATATAGTTTCTTTTTACAGGATAAAGTTTTTGCAATTATTGCGTGAAGTACAAATATGCAGTCTATTGTTGATTTACCTTTTTGAAAGCCGTATTGGTTATCTATAATTTTGTCATTTGTGTTTGCCCATTTTGTCAGTCTATTTACCAGTAACTTCGAATAGATTTTGGATAAAATATTGTTAAGTGTAATGCCTCGAAAGTTTTTGGCCTCCTGATTTCCCCCTTTGAAAATAGGTATGATAATCCCTTCCCCCAACAGTCAGGAAACAATCCATCGTTAAATATTGTATTGTAAAATTTGGTTAGAAAGGGAGATATAATGTCAAACGAACTCTTGAAAACTTCAGCGATCAAATGATCTGTTCCGGGGCTTTTTGAATTATTTTGAGAAAAAACAGCTTGTTTAATTTCGGACAATGTGAATTCTATGTCTAAATCGTCATCTCTAAGATAGGTGTTATGAGACAGATTTTCCGTATCATTATTATCATGTGATGGGACTGATCCATACAACTCGTTAAAATGAGAGTACATATCATCAATTTGTATATCATGTGTATCAAGGGGTGATTGCATATATTGTGATTTAATATTTTTCCAAAATAATTTAGGGTTAGTTTTTGCAAGGATCGATACCCGTTTGCCTTCTGATTTCGAAAATTTACGTTTATATATCCGTTTGACATTGTTATAATAATGTTTTTTATCAAGGAACAACATTCTGTTTTCATTTGTCCTATTGCGGAGAAAAATATTTCTTGAACGGTTAAATTCTTTACGTGCGTCATAACATATTTTATTAAACCATTTTTTCTTTGGTTTTGGGGAATGATTCAATTTATACACCCTTTGTTTACCAAAAACGTTGAAAGCGTTATTTTGCATGTACAATGTAAATGAATTAATTGTTTCATTGATAGTATTCGAATGTATGTTATTTGTCAACTGATTAAGTTGAGTTACTTCGTTGAATAAACATGAGCGAAACATACCTATCTTAGAATTATCCCATTCTAAATATAGATCATTAGTCTCTATTTGGCTAGGTAACGTAGTTGATGGGCATACATAATACAAATGATCAAGCTTCCCGCCCCCTCTCTGTATTAACTCGATAAAGAGTGTTGCTCACATTAGGGCGTCCGTGACTAATCGACGAAATACATTAAGGTCGGTTGTACGATCCTCTTTTATAGCTGGTATTGTTTATCTCTTTGCCACCCTTTCTACGAGAAACTTATATCGCACTAAACCACATCTGCTACTAAATACTTTAGAAATAACATTTAACATAATATTGTTAGAACTTGGGCCCAAATGCCAATAGTCCAGACACTTTTACAATTACATGCATGAACATGAATAAACAATAGAAATATGAAAAATTACAGTATATATTTGAGATGGTTAATAGGATTAGTACCTATGTATGCGAGAGTGGATAAAAACGAAAGTTCGTTACTTGAAGTTTGAAAAATGATAATGCCTTCACGACCTAGTGGTTAAAGTACAAAACTTGAAATCGCATGGCCCCTCTCAGAGTGGGTTTAAATTCCGGTGATGGCACTAGGTTCTCCCGACGGACTTACGGAATTCCGATGTTCTTCTCGGCTTGACCAGCACTTATGAGTATTGGGTCTTCCTCTACCATTACGTGTCATGCATTGCAGCATTACTGAAATAAGGTTGACACGATGTAAAAGACATATAAGTCAACTCTACATACATAATTTTGATTATTAATCCCTTTAGCATTAACACAAAACAAAGATGTATTTTGTCTTTTAGACATATGCATAAGAAACATAAAAAGAGAAATTAAAATGAGAATAAAAATAGTATTTGTAAATGATGTGCATGATGAATAAAAAAAAATAGGATACTCTTATATTTTCCTAAGAGAACATAATTCTAAGGTTTCTTTAATTTGGAAGAGGATCGATTATAATTCATCTTCTACATCTTTTCCCCCTTTCTTAACAACCAATAATAGCACTGAGCAATGCATTACCGAATACATTTCTGCCTCGTTTTGAAATACGTCAATTACCGAATACATTTCGGAATACCTCGGTAACCGAGTGATTGACGATCATACGGTCAGCACTTTGAGGCTTGCCGATCTGCAATATGATCGTTATGGTTCCCGGAAACGAGGCTTGGCTCACCATCATTAGTAGAACAATGGCCCATATCACGTTAGACCTAGCAACCCTTCATTGCATGGCTTTTTTCCTCAACTCATTACCAAAAACAAAAACAAAAACGACATTTTGACAAGTTTGTTGCAGACGACTCTGGAAAAACATTGTGGGAAAGTGTTTCCCACAATGACTTCCATAGTCGTCTGCAACAGAATGTCTCTATTGTTTGGTAATGGGTTAATTGTTCATTTTACTTTATATTGTGACAAGTGACTGTATAATTAACGTATTGTACAAAAACATTGTCATAAATTGTTTAATCCGATCCGTGAGTAACCTCTTTCTGTGAAACCTTTTCATGGTGATTTGAGGAAACTGACCCCCAACATGATGAATAGGTATTGTTGGCTCGTTGAAAGCCAAACGACCATGGTTTGATTAATGGACTATTTGATACCATCAAGCGTACAGGTCCGTGTCTCATAGGAACAACATGTACTTTGGTTGTCTTCTTCTCTTTCAATCGTCCCATCTCATTTATTTGGATACGACACTCTATCAGGAATACATGAACGTGGTTAGTTATGTTATTTTCCTTGTCTTAAGCGGTGTATAAGATTCAGGTTCCAAGTTTCAAGTTAAGTTTATTCGTAAATAAAGGTCGCTGACCCACAATACAACAAATATACATAGATGGAGCATTGAAACGAATATCAAACAAAGTCACTGTGGATATTGATAGAACATGTAATGGGTTAGAAGCGTTAAGGCTTGTGAATTTATTGGAGAGCCGGAACGTAACCCAATAGATATCAAAGCATATCTCGAAGAACTTAAACCCATTAACGCTACTAACTAAACTTATTATTCTATATATCCCGTTATAACCCTACCCCCTTAACACTTATAGTACGGGAACCGACTTAATGCTCATGCAAACAGGTTGGACCAAGTTAATTGGCGGCTGGCCTGTTATGTAACCTGTTTGCTACCCTGTGTATCTTTCCTAATCAAAATTAGGCAGATATGAAATGTTTTGGAAAGCAGACCATACAGAAATCTGTTTTAGAAAACTTCCCAGCATTCTAAGGGCTAAACATAGTTTAACGAAATGAACCTGATTTCTTGAGAACGTCCTATAGCAAATTGCATCTGGGTACCGTTTTACTAAACAGTTTACGCTTAAAATTTGAGTAAGTCTAAAACAACAATTCCTCTTTTATCAATATTGGGCTAAACAATATTGCAAAGTCACACATCATTGGAATCGTCTCTCATAATGAGCAATTTCTCCTTTTCACACAATATTTTCTGCCCTATCAGAAGATTATTTTCCAATTTCATCACATTTTGAAATGTCGTCTGCAAACTCTTTCAATTTGGGACAGTCGAAATTTTGTTGTTTGGGAAAGGGTTAAGAAATGAAACAAGGAGGAGCATACAATTGGTCTGAGAGCTATCGAGACATTATAAGAATAGACAAATTTACATATATGCGGAATTTCTATTTCTCGGGCTTCGATGATTCAGAAAAATGTTACCTGTTGTTTATCCACATCATATATCTGCTATATGTAGGTAATACAGACAAAATTACATTGTACTATTGCCTTTATGGCTTGTTTACCTTAATTTATTTTGGTTTTTATGGACGACAAATATAGTCCAATGATTAACCGATTTGAGAGTCTATTAGCAGCGATTTACTTTGCGTGGATAGTCATCCTAAATCAGCAACCAATTAGACTCATCAGACAGTCCAATCACTGACCGCTATATCAACAAAATATAGCATCCCTCTTATACGGGTTAATGAAGATACGGGCTTTGTGATGTCAAAGCAAGCTACATATCTCTAGAGACGGTCTTCCTCTAAAGTACACATTTGTATAATCAGTGTAAACTGCGGTTCCTAATATGGATTAGTCATGATTTGAGAAAATGGTATGGATACATCTTTCAAGCCAAAAAGCCATCTTATTATAAACACTTTGTCGTATAAAACTATCATATATATTTCAGCAAATCCATGATGATGATTACAAAAATGACCAAAGAATCGTCTTTGCTAGTTATCATCTAAAAAGCCTCGCAAAACACAATTCCGGATGTTTACAAAAACCTCCCATTTTACATTAAGCATTGATGTTTTCTTTATGATTAAATGCCATTAATCTACATTTATTGTTATTAAAACATTATTAATTCAGACGAGTCGTAGTCGTATTCTCTTTAACTCAACTTCTTTCCGGTATTGTTAGATGCTTTATTAACGCTTTGTCCGATCATCAATTGGGTTCTGATTGATTGGTATAAACCACTTAACAGTTAACAATCGTGCTTAATAAATCGATCACATTTCATACGTGCTTTTGTCTAGATCAATAGAAAAGAAAAGTTGTTGAAGAGGTTATACATTATTCAATCTCTGATTGAGTGGTCATAAAGTTTTATTGTCATTCTGAATATATATATCAATTAATGTTTTGTTCTCTTTGATTTATTGGTTGAATACTAATTTGAAGTAAACAAGATTTATGCAAAACTTGAATCATAAAAGAACATAACAGTTGAGAGGCTAATATATATTTTGGTAATACAAATAAACATCAATGGAGCGCAGGATCTAAATTATTGGAAATATATAGAATACAAAAAACACTTGGTTCTCGAAAAAACATAGATGAGTAATTCATATGTGCTTTTCAATAAGGTGTCAAACATGATAACGCTATGGAAGAAGAGATAACAAATATAAAGGAGCCGCTTATATCTTACTAGAACACTTACTAAATATACTCAATTAAACGAATAATAAATAAACTGACTAAACAGACATACTAAAATACTTACTTAAGAAATTACTTAATACACTTACTAAAACGCTTATCAAATTCACTTGCTACATATACTAATGTAAATTCTACTAAATACACTTACTAAATACAAATAGTAAATACACCTACTAAAACACTTATTTAATACACTAACTTAATATACTTACTTAATACACTTACGTAAACAATTACTAAAACACTTATTAAAAACTCTAACTGAAATATTTACTGAATTCACTTATGAAAAGTGCTTTATTAAGAAATTAAATAAACTGACTTTATCACTTACTATATACAGTTACTAAACACTTAATGCATACACTTACTGGAACAGTTTCTTGATACACGTTCTTAATACAATTGCTTACTACACTTATTAAAACAATTACAAAATTCACTAACTCAATATACTTAACGTTTTTTTAATCACACTTTATACACTTACTAAAACGCTTACTCAATTCAATTACTAAATACACTTAATCTAAGATATTTAGTACACTGACTTATAACACTTATTAGATAGACTTACCAAACTCACTTACTGAATAAAGCTAATAAAAAATATAGAATGCATTTACTAAATATACTTACTTAACACTTACTAAAACACTTACTATATGTACTTAACCATTACACTGACTATATTACACCGCCAAATTACTTTAAAAAATATACACTTTCTATATACATTTACTTTATGCGCTTACTCTATACCCTTACTATATACACTTACTTTATACACTTACTTTATACACTAACTATACACACTTACTATACACTCTTACTATATACACTTATTATATACACTTACTGTACACACTTACTCTATACACTTAATCTATACACTTACTATATACACTTACTATATACACTAACTATATACACTTACTATATGCACTTACTTTATACACTTACTTTTTACAATTATTATATACACTTACTTTATACACTTACTATACATACTTACTATATACACTTACTATACACACTTACTATATTCGATTACTATATACACTTACTATTTACACTTACTTTATACTCTTACTATATATTTTTACTTCATACACTCACTATATACACTAAATATACACACTTACTATATACACTTACTATATACATTTAACATACACACTTACAATATACACTTATTATATACACTTACTGTACACAATTACTATCTACACTTACTCTAGACACTTTCTATATACACTTACTTTATACACCTTCTATATACACTTACTTTATACACTTACTATATACACTTACTTTATACTCTTACTTTATACACGTAATATACACACTTACTATACACACTTACTATATACACTTAATATTTACACTTACTTTATACACTTACTATATACTTTTACTATTTCCCCTTATTATATACACTTAATATACACACTTACTATATACACTTACTATATTCACTTACTACATACATTTATTATACACACTTACTAGATACACTTTCTATATACACTTACTATATACACTTTCTGTATACACTTACTATGTACACTTACTATATACACATACTATATACACTTATTTTAAACACTTACTATATACACTTACTATATACATATACTATATACACTTACTATATACACTTACTATATACACTTACTTCATACACTTACTACACCCACTTTCTTTAACACTTACTATATACTCTTCCTATATACACTTACTTTATACACTCAATATTTACACTTACTATGTAAACTTATTATAAATACTTATTTCATACACTTACTTTATACTCTTACTATATACACTTTTTTTATACACCCAATATATATTAACATTCTTATGTACACCTACTTTATACACTTACTATTTATACCCACTTTATACACTTACTATATACATTTTTATTCGCAGAACCGTCGTTTTATCAGTGACGCTATGGATGAAGAGATCACAAATACCCAGGCGCCACCTGTACCCCTCCACTGGAACAGCGTGATTCCCTCCCCGGGTCCGGACTATCTCTCACTTCCGGCTATAGATCTCAGTCTCTACAAACGAAGTGGTGGGAACATCCGAGTGAGTGTTTTTATCTCATGTGTTTGTTGGCCCTTATAGTGCTGGAACCGACTTAATGCTTATGCAAACAGGTTAGATCCAGGCCAGCCGCCAAGTTAATTGGCGGCTGGCCTGTGATCCAACCTGTTTGCTACTCTGAGTTTCTTTCTTCAACGAAATTGGACAGCTATCTTAGGTTTTGAAAAAAATAAGTGACATAAAAATCTATCTTATGAACATTACCCTGCCTATATTTTCTTTTTGTTCGCTCTACACAGTCAAGCCGGTCTCCCCGATGAACTTGGTGAACTACCCAGCATTCTAGGGGTTACACCTTTACATCAGGTCAACAGCACTTGTTGCCGTGATATATAACAGAAATCTTTACATTTTAAATCCTTCATAAACAAAATTGAAAGGAAGTGTTTGTCTTAAAAATGTTAATTCCATTTGGTTTTCCTCAAAGGTGGTCAGATTGTATTTAGACTCCGACTGGACTGAATCATACCTCTACGTTATTTCGGAATATATACAATTCTTTGCTAATGGCTGATGAGTGGATTGAAACTGCGTGGACACATTTTTCTTTCGTTTCCTATTTATGCTTTGTATTCTAATGACGTATTTTTAACCAAACCGTATCAAACTATAAGGAAATTTCTCAAAACTTAGCCTATGGCTCTGTCCGTGCCTAACGGCCCATCATGCTTTCGTGCGATGATTATGTTTCAATCTGTCGATACCATACCTGAGACAGCGGGTTTTGATCAGAGTTACCTACCGTTGCATTTAGACTACGTCACCCGTTTATATTTTTTGAATTCGGCTATATACTGCGTTGGACCGATACACCCTCGTATGTGTAGGGTTTTTGCATTGGTCAGGCCACCAGGCTACTTAAAACTCTCCCAATTAGGAGTTTCAAACTGTTCTCGTATATCAAGTTCAGTACATGTGTATCACCAAGTACATTACACGAAAATGTCTCTTATATCGTCTATGTTTTATACTTGGAGGACTGTGGTCAGGGGTAGAGCTTCGGCTTCTGAACACGAAGATCGTGGGTTCGAATTCTGTGAGTATCGGGATCTGCCTTGCAACCTTTCATTAATCCACGTTTGGCGCGATTACTGGTTATGTATCCAGGAAGCAGAATCGAGAGTGATTACTATAAGTTGTAAGAACTTGTTTCACAATCGTTGTAAAATAAATAAGTTAAAACTAAAAAAACCTATGTTTTATACTATAGAATGACCAGGAGCGAGAATTGGACCGACTCGGAGGCTCGCATCTGTTCCAGTACCGGTATGATCGGCATCAGCGAGCTGCGGGGGATAACTCTGGACAACAAAATGGCGGTTGGTACATTTCTCTCTCTGTACTTGATGTGTTGCTGAATTATCCACAACGCCATTTTCTCCTTGTATTAGAAAGCGTTGCAGTTTGACAACGCCATCTTTTAGGGATTCTTAAAACACTGTAATTCATTTTTTAAGCATATATATACTTACTGATGTATAATATATTCACCTTTAAGATCGTAGTACATAAGTCAATCAAAACAGAGAAGAAACCATCTGTATGCAAACTTTTCACAGTTATCTCCCTTTGCTACGCTGCATCTATCACTGCCACCACAAGATTTCCATCAAAATTTGAATGAAATTTACAATGTTTTTTTCCAAATATTTTCGAATATACATGTAGAACTTGATATAGTAAAAATGTCATATTGTCTTCATTTTAAGCAGTTACATGTAATTGAAAACCTTTAAATTTATTTACAGATAAAGTACAAATGAATTACTATTTTGGGTGTCGCCGCCATCTTTAAACGCCATTTTTGCTTCAAAGGCAGATAATCATGTGACATCTGTGGTGGCAGTGATCAACCTCGTAAAGGGGAGATCACTTTGAGGAGATTGACCAGTATAATGTATTAGTCCGTATAATGCTCGCAATCCAGGCCAGTTTAATCACCCCTCAGTCATGTGATTTGCGTTAGTGTCATCACTAACAGGTCTAATTGAATTCCTCGGGGCGCGTTTAGTTATGTAGGCCGTACACACTGTATGAGACTCGGTGTTGATGGCTTAGTAACGGTCGTAATGGTGTGTGGTATGTACGTGGTATATACCCATTAACCCTTAGAATGCTGGGTAATTTTCAATTAATAGATTGGTGTGTTGTCTGCTTTTCAAAATCTTAAATATCTTCTTAATTTTGATGAGGAAAGATACTCAGAGAAGCAAAGAGGTTAGATCACAGGCCAGGCGCCAATTTCTTGGCGGCTGGCCTGTGATCTAACCTGTTTGAGTAAGCATAAGTCGGTTCCAACTCTATAAGGGTCAAGATGAATAGCGATCCATACTTACTCTGGGTTGTCCAAATCGCATGTAATATTTCATAGAGGAAGGAGCAATTGCACTTAGTCTTTCTCTTTATAGGCAAAGTGTTCTCTCTTTTTTATAATACGATTTATGATATATAAACTACTTATAACAGGAAATATCTGTCTGCGAAAATGACAAGGAGGCTGTCATTCCAAATATGAGTATCTAATAAACCATAATATTGAAATCGAAATCAAATGTATATTATTTTCTTTGGTAGGATATATTTTGTTGAGGAAAAGAGAGGTTAATATATATCTTTCGAACGATGATTTCAGAATGCATTCCCTTTAAACACGTAGATCACGATGATTGTTTTCTTTCGGTGAAGCTGCATAAATATGTACAAGCCTAAAATCGTAACAAGGTAAAACAACATAAAATATTTGAATACATATGATCAAGTTTATTTTATGAATACCTATTTTTCTCCAGTATGAAGGGTTCAACCTGCATACATATACACTAAGTGACATAAGTGCATAACAGTTAATATCCAGATAGGACACGGTAAGGTATAACTCACAGAAACCCCTCTTTGTTTAAAGAAAAAACCCGACTTGCATACAGATTGGAAACCAAAACAGCGTCACATCTTTATGCAGCCTATTTGCCTATATTTTTAAAACGTGAGCATGACGATGATTGTCTTCATACTTACAACCATTAACTTAATGATAGCGGTCAATCCTATCTGTTTATAGGTCCTGTCCCATCTCGCCTGAAGAAGCGAGCGTTAGACACGCTAGGATCCATGCAGGTTTTCGGCTACAAGCGCGGGTTTGACTCGCTCGGGGGAACCAATCTGCACAGCGGATACAAGCGCTTTCTCTCTTCACTCGGCGGCTCGCAGATCCACAACTATAAACGATTCGACAGCCTGGGAGGCTCGAACCTTCACTCATTCAAACGGTTCATCTCATCTCTCGGCGGAAACAACATCTACGATTACAAACGGGCACTGAGCAGCCTGGGCGGGGCTAATCTACATAGCGGTTACAAGCGGTATTTATCGTCGCTAGGGGGCGGGAATATATACGACTATAAAAGGGGCGTGTCTGATGGTGCCGAACTGCATGATGGGGGATACAAACGGTTCTTGAGCTCGCTAGGTGGCACGAATATTCATGGCGGGAGCGGAATTAAGCGCACGCTGTCCTCGCTCGGAGGGATGAACCTGCATGGTTACGGATACAAACGAAACGAAGATACTGACGATAGCATGGACGAATAACCTTAATGTGGAACATCGCCACCGGGTGTCATCGTACTAGAATTGTACAAAACTGATTACTCTTTTGAATCACACAATATTTGTTTGGTTTCTGATTCACATTGAAGAAGAAAGTATGACAAACGGAAGCTGCTCGACATTTAAAAAGTATCCATTTTCCCCTATAACTTTCAGAAACAACAATCGACTCGCAAATCATGTTCATTCCTGACAGTTTCGTAGACAGGAGTTCTGTGCATATAAAAAGAATAAAAGAGTAGATGAAACTAACATTTGATGCGGGAAGTTCTATGAAGAGATGCTGATTTGGATAAACGTAAAGAAATTCAATTAGCTAATTGAATTATCTTCCATCTCCTGCTAATTACTATAAAACAACTCAATGAGAAGGCAGAGGCTTCAAGCTTTTCTATTGAATGGCAGTGCACATACGTTATATCCACCTTTCTGTCAAAAATGACATTTTCAGGAAAAGCTCCTTAATGAAGAAAATCAGTTAATTAAATGTTACGATAAAGGGGAATCCAAAACTAAATACGAAGTTTCTCATAAAAATGTATTATCGAGACAAGTTTAAAAAGAACTGCAATTATGGAGCCTTACAAGACGTTTTACCGTAACGTTGGAATCAGCGCTCTTATCCAGAGCTTGTGAAAAAGCATTTGAGGCTTGAGACCCGGAAATGACAAAATTTCTAATATCGCAGAAGATTGCCGAGAGAAGGTGTCGCCTCTCTATTGTTTTGTTTAATTAACATGCTAAAATAGTATTTGTTTACTTATCTGATGATTTGAATTATAACAATACATCTATTTTAAGATTGTGTCTATCTTTATGTTATATATGTTTCATGCACAAGCTTTTCGTTCACAAAAATACGTTGTCCTAAGATAACACGTTTCGTTTGGCGTAGTCTGTACATCATGAAAGTGATTAATCTATTAATTAATTATTAATTAACGATCTATTTTGCTTTAGTTCATTAAGTTCAAAAGTTAATGTTAAAACATAGATAAAAGGTTATAAAAACATTAAATTTCAAACAGGTAATGCTTTGGCTAAATATCAAGTTCATGTGTTCTATCCTTGTCATTGAGGCTTAGAAGATCTACATAAAATTGTCGACTGTGTAAAAAGGCAATAAATGATTTTTATTTTCAAGAAAGCGTTTGTTACTGATTTTCCCTGATCCTTTTGCAACCGAGTCCGTTTTATAGCTACATGACTGTAAGACAGGCGTTTACGTTTTCTTGTCACGTACTCTATCAAATATGTCACGTTGGAGGCTATTTTGGCTATTTTCGATAGACCATGTGGTAATATCTATTCAATTTTGTAGTTTAGTTTAGTTTAAACGTATTCATATTACATCGATTGTGAAACAAGTTCTTACAACTTAGAATAATCACTCTCGACTCTGCTTCTTAGATCATAACCAGCACTCGAGCCGAATGCGGATTAATGAAAAGTCACTAAGTGGATCCTGCTACTTTAGACCCTCGGGTCCAAAAGCCGACGCTCTTCAAAGGCCGACGCTCTTTCTCGTAACCACTGTATATTGCGAGGTGGGCCAAATATGAAAATACAAGCAGTAGATGGTATTTGAAACTTATGTTGGATAATTGATTCTATAAGCGTTTAACGCCGTTTTCAACATATTGTTGCGGTCAGCGGAAATATCCATGCTCCAGGTTTACTAAACAATTAAAGGAAAATAGTTGCGTTAGTAAAAACTGTTTAACATAGACAGTTTCCTAAATGAAAGTACAATATTGCAATGTGACTCGTCATTAGAAGCGTCTCGGAGAGGCGAGTCCAATGATGTGTTACCTTTGCAATATTTCTTAGCCGAATATTGAAATAAGAATGAGTGTTGTTTTGAACTAAAACATATTATAAGCGTAAAATGTTAACTAAAAAAATACCCCCATAAGTAAAGCACGTTGGTCTTTCCGCTGACTGCTTTTTACATAAATCATGTTATAATGACTTCATTAAATGTCTAAAATAGTATCGGCGAAGCCGTGTTTCAAACTCAGAACTCTTGTATTACAAGTTGAGCACCCTACCGGCGCCCGGCTATGACTTTTGTTACAATTATTATGTTCACATAATGATACTGAAAAGAAAACATTGTAATGCAAGGAAAAATGCTTGTAATAACAATATCTGCTGGCTAACTGATTTCTGATACATTAAAATCTCTATAGCTCGAAGTCAAGGGGACCTCACGAAAATGTACGATATAGAGATAGTTCGATACATGTCTGGAATTTAAAGACAGAGAAATGCAGAATTTAGGTCCCCTTACTTTGACGTATAAATAGGTTCGACTATTAGAAGACATATAAAGAGATTCGACAATCAGAGGTTCGAGGTATATAGATATTATACTGTAATTTCATTGATGTATCAGGGATGTGCGCATTAAGCTCGAAGGATTATTTGTGTTATCTGTTGAGAGGAACCATATTCGACTGTACATCAGGGACCAACACATTAGAGGGGAGTTGCATGCAAATTAAGAGCACCTTCCTGGCATAACCTTGTTACGCCATTTCGTCAATTTCAACCACAATTCAGTTATTTTCATGATTTACTGTGTCAATATTCTTAAATGCAGTCAGTCCACGTTATTATCGAAGAACACGAATTCCAAAATATGTAATTTCTATAAAATGATCATTGAAAGTATATCTATTTAAGCAAAACTGGTAATCAAATTTCGATAAAAGACTTATTTACTAATTTCCATTAAAAGATCATGAAAACAAACAATTTTGATTCTTCGCCTATTTCATCCTTACATAGGTTTTACATCATGTCAACATTATTCAATTTATTTTTCTATGTTAGACTTATTGACTGAAGAAGCCCAAAAAACCCAACCCAGAAAGAACCATTGGTATTCCGTAAGTCAGTCAGGAGAAGCATAACGATTCAAATGCCGTCATCGGGATTTGAACCCACGCGGAGAGGGGCCTTATAATTTCAAGTTCTGCAAGCTCAAGTTTCAAGCGATCATATACTTGTTCACGCCGCCTGCACACCCATGACTTTTAATGGAACCGCAAATGACATAAAATATCCGATGAAATATTATACATTGAACTAAATACATGTACATTTTAGCCTGTAAATAATTCAATATGTGGTTATCAACCTCATCATAATGCACGCTAAATGATCCTGACTGTCGATGTATAACCATATTGAGATGGAAGGTTATAGATAAGTGTGCGTTTTCACACCTTATATATACACTATTTAAAGATATAAGAAACAGGTCCGACTATAAAGGCACTCAATCGAACCAAGGCAGCTTTGACGTTTTTTCGACTTACAGGATCGAATTTTTGCAAATGCTTTAATACAACCATTATAAGAATAAGTGCAGGAAAAACTTTTAATTTCATTTAACTAAAATCAGATTTTGCCATCCCTGAAGCCGACATTTCCGGATTAGCCACATAATGGAATTGCTGCACATCCAACTCTCACCACAGTGCACCAGGGTACCGTTTTACTAAATATATGCGTAAGTCAAAACTGAGAAACATGGATAGTATCTTAAATGAAAGCACAATATTGCGTTGTGACACATCATTTGAATCGTCTTGAAGACGTTATGTGTTACTTTTTGATATTGCTAAGCCCAATTTTGAAATAAGAGAGAAAGTGGCTTTGAACTTACGGACATTTTAGCAGAACGATTTTAGTAAAACGATTCCCAGAGCTGTTAAACTATAAGCAATGTTGGTTTTGAGATGAGAAATATCATGGATAAATCTGGTCACCGAAATCGAACCACAATTTGTGGTTATTCGCCTGATAGTTCTTACCAACAAAACGAAGCTGTTCGCACCTCTTGCTTTTTTTAAAAAAGAAAATAGGATAAACAAAGGCCTCCGGTTAGCAAGCTGTAAAATTAAATAAGAAATATATTTACTTTTTTTAATCGGACATCATATTTGAAGTCATTACAATTTCGAATGTGTTTACAAGCATTCTCTGGGCTATATTCTTCCACTTTTTGAAAACGTTATATACGTTACCCTAAAACCCTCAGACAATGTCGAAGAACCATGCTTCAAAGACATATGACTTTGGCGTCAAACAAGATGGAGATGTTTGCGCAACCAATTCCTCCAGCCATATTAAATAAGTTTTAAAACGTCATATGTATGATATTGGTTGATTTCGAAAAGATAAAACATTTATCTTGCGAAGCTATAGATTAAGTATAATCGACCCACATTACAGAGATTTTCGAAAGCCAGACACAATAAAAACCTAGCAAGGTAATCGAAAGCAATGAGCATCAACTGTAGGAAACTGACACGTTTAACGTCTATAGGGACTTGACATAGTGATATAGAACCGAATTTCACATAACTCAACTATTCGTCCTATCACATCCTGTTTCAGGTGGTTACAATGTCATACCAGATTGATAACTTCCAAGAATACAGAATACAGAATACAGAAATTATATTTGAAAACATAGGCCTCCGGCCCAAAATACAAATAATCAAATAAACACATCAAGTTGTGCTAAGTCCCTAAATCAATTGAAGGCAATACCATACTATGAGCATTATGGTAAATTTGATAAGTGATCATTAAGATTCTAATTTCTTATATTTCTTGCAATGATATTCGAAACATGAATTGCCAAAATGTCTAATGTATTTATCGTTGGTAGTCTGAAATAGGATGTGAAAATCATGTCGCTCTCTATTTCAAGAATACCAACTATATAGAATCACATTTCTATCATATTCAAACCTTGTGCAAAATTCCATTACGTGATATAAATACATGATCATTGATCATGTTGATCTTTCGCAGTGTAGAGCCTATATCATTTTGGGAAGCAAAAAGAGGCTTGGAGAATACGATGTTAAGCAATGTAAAATAAATACGACAGTATATCCATACTGTCGTATTTATTTTACATCGCTGAACATTGTTATGTATAGGTAATATTTATGACGTATACGGGAATGGCGGCAACATGTCAGGGGTAAAGTAAAAGAGAATAAATGAAATGCGTCCTGGACCGAAATGCTACAGGAAAATGTATTGGCATGGTACGTTGAGACGAACTCGAATTGGATAATCTACTCAGAGACGCAAAGACGTATCATGACGAAAGGTTATGGTCACATGCCATTCACTTGCCGTAACAAGAACAAGCTGTTCCAATCTAGCATCAGGACCCTTAAACCATTAAGGACGTTCTCGTTAGTTTTTGCTGCGCACTTCATCTGCGCATCCAAGGGAGGTAATAATATGTTCACGAAGAGGTACTTGCATAGTAGTCGGATAAACGTTTTCATTCCGATAAAATTTACTGTATGCAATTTTTTTCATTAATTAATCATATTATCCATAAAACTATAAAAGGTTATTAACATTATCTTATTCTTCTCATGCATATAGAGCCCCCTGCTTCTATTTATCAAGTTAAATGTCATTTGAGTCGTTTTTAGAAATGTTCTTCAAATACGGTTACAATGGAAACTGTCGATTTTCAGAAAAACTAACTCGTCAACATATACATTTTTTTTTTGCATTTTGTATTTCAAGATTAAACTTTACTTCAATTACTGAAAAATGAGAAAATTCTATGAAAGGAATTTTTAGATATCTTCGTTTATTATTAATATACATATCAATTTTCATTGCTTTTTGTCAAATACAAAATTTGAAAAACTGACTTGGATTTCAAAAAATGTTCTGATTGTAATAATTTAAGGTAACAATGAATAACAAAATATTGCATGTATGAATTCTTGTTTTTTGTGTGAATAAACCTTCCAGAAACTATTGTTTTACCTTTGGAGATGGTATGGTCATTTTGACATTTTTGTCCCAAACGGTTACCATAGAAACTGTAATTCTACAAGAAAACTAACTCGTCGACCTGCATTTTCCTTTGCAAATTTGAATTCACAATACAATTTTAGATAACATATCAAAGATTTAGAAAATTCTATGAAAGGATTATTTTCTTATAAAACTGTAGAAAATGTCCTTAACAAACAATAACGATATTTGCCCAGTTTGTTACAGACGCCTCTGGAAAACAATGTGGGAAAAAGAGGTAATTTTTCTAACGAGCAATTTCTCCTTTTCCCACAATGTTTTCTGCCCTATCAGTCGATTACTTTTCAATTTCATCACATTTTGAAATAATGTCTGCAAACGTTTTCAATTTGGGACAGTCGGAAATTTGGTGTTTGGTCAAGGACTAATGAGTGTGTTAACGAACACTGGACAGAAATGGAGGAATCCTAGATAAACGAAATGTCCATTCACTAAATCGTAAATGACTCTGCTTTCTTCTTTGGTTTCTTCGCCGAAACTGAGAAACGAAAAAACAATCTTCCCAGTTATTAAATCATGCAGTGTTTAATTCCATGTGCAAGTTCCTGTTCAAGTATTATATATATCCCATTTTATGCATCTATCACTCTTGTATACGCGTCTTATTGTTAAGTAAATCAGTTCAGAATAATTGAAGCGGAGGTAACATTATAATGGCGGTCATTTTGTTTTGAAATTATGGGCTTGCTTAAACTTATGTCATAGTATATCCATCCGTCATTCATAAATAAAAAAGACACTTGAACAAGAGTATTACCTTATCATTTTCATTATCTTAAAGATTTTGTAAAATTAAAAAAGACACAATTTTGTATCCAAAAAAAGTATGTGTATATAATATTGCTCGGTAGTATTTTCTCCGGGGTTTGTAACTTTTCGTAGCGCGAGAAAAATACTCATCCAGCTCGACCTTCATTCTAGCAAGATACAATTTATCTCACGAGACTCGATGCCAATACAAAGCCCGTGAAATATACTACGTAGTAATATTCCGTATTATGTAATACAAGAGTAATTGGCCAATAAGTAAAAGATATCGGCCTCAAAGGATTACAAGGCATTTTCTGACATTAACGATATATTGAAGATAACGACGTGTTCTACAAATTGATAAGTAGGCAAAACGGAAGAAATATCAGTTACAGTTCTTTATAACGGAAAGTTGTTGACTGCATAGTTCATGCTCTGAAGGTATTTCACTGCTTCAAATCTAAGTGGAACCCATTTAGTTTAAACTTATTGATACTACATCGCCTATGAAGGAAGCTTGAAGCTTGTTAATTTCACTATCGATAACTGCTTCCTGTATACTAAACCAGTACTCAAGCCGATGTATGGGTTAGTCCCGGCAGTTTACACCTTGTTTAACGGGGATCGAACCTAGGACTATCGGTACAAGAGGCTGACGATCTACCACTGCACCAATAACGCCCTTTACGTCTCAAGTAATTAACATGTCTCCTTATTTCCCAGTGGACAAGCGGACACTGGGTATAAAACAGTTTTCAAAAAGATACTCTGGTATGTACTCTTAAGTCCTGTCAAAATAACAAGGTCCCCATGTTGTAGTTACTTTGTGTCGTGGATTGTTTGCATTTGTCGAAACTACTTCTTTCTTCCTTAAAATTCATGAAAGGCACTTGAAAGGGTATGTGTGCAAATTAATTACTGAAAAGATAAAAGGAGTTATTTTTATTATGTTCATAGAAGTCATGAAAATAATTCATGACAACTGTGAGACCCTATTTAATGAAATCCTTTATTAAAAGTTTCTTTGTTCTTGAAATATATTTGCCTCCAATTTAATCATGTTTATCAACAATTTGCTTGTTTACATATATCCAATAACGAATTCTGATTTTACGGTTCAAATATGTGTGTATCACCTGACTAGGTCAGAGTTGAAAAATCAGGCTATCTGAATGATTAAACCAGCTAATCTTGGTTATTTCTCGTTCGGTAGCTTTCGGTTTTAAGTTGTGCTGATGGGTTGTTTTGGTGCTCATTAATTGAGTCTGATTAAAAGTTTACCGAATAATATAGTATGATATGGCATCAATCTCCTTTAATAGGCCTTTTATGTACTCAGAACTACAACAACTACCACGTTAACCCGAACACCAACCATATAAACTCTATTCAATATGGCGCACTTTTGTTAGGATGGAACAATTGGTGAGTATATGATGATTGTTCTACTATACGAGAAATATTTGACCGCCCTAGATTCAATGATAGGATATTCAACTCTGATGGCGTAAAATAGATTTAGAAAAAAAACTTCGCACCAAAAGCAATCACTTCATGCTAATTTCATCATTTCATACCATATCAATGAAAAGATTTAACACGTTTGAACAATCACGAATACTAGCGATATCCGACCATTGCTTGGTACCACATTAAACAGCATGTGTAACTATGTAATTGTGATATATTGGTGAGTCGCATAAAAACGCTTACTCATGGGTGTTTAACGAAATGAAAGTAACCAGTATCGAGTATTCAATTCATTATTAATCCTTATAGTGCTGGAACCGACTTCATACAAGTTGTAAGTTTATGCAAACAGGTTAGATCCTGGCCAGCCGCCAAGTAAATTGGCGGCTGGCCTGTGATCCAACCTGTTTGCTACTCTGAGTATTTCTTTTCATCGAAATTAAGCAGATAGTTAAGGTTTTGGAAAGCAGACTACACACAAATCTATTTTTAGAAAATTACCCAGGAGTCTAAGGGTCAATATATCAAGTGTTATTTAAAAGTACACATTAGGTTATATCGCTTATGAGTTCCGGTCTGCCACATGATTACCTAGGCTACGAGGTCAATTACAAGACTAACAAAACGAGATCTGTCAATTGACGGTACAGCGGTGGTGTACTGCTTACCAGGTTTGAGAAACGAATGTAATGTTACTATGGTCACGAGAATCATATCATTGTGGAGCATCCTTGAACTTGATACAAGTTTGAATAGATGATTCATGAAACAAACATTTACAACCGTTCTTCAGTGAAGTTACGGATGTTTATTACATTTTGTCTTCTCTTCAGTAAATGCGTAATATTCATAATAAGATATGACGGCTTTTTGACGTGCATACACGTGTTCAGTAGAGAAGGACAAAAAAGGACAATTGCTCTGTCGAAAAAAAAATATTACAAACATTTACAATTTCAAAGTCGGGGCATACTATGAAGGTTGTAGTAAACAAATCTGGACAGTGTATTACCCTAATTCCAGTCTGGTACTGCAGCGAAACATGAGCTTTACTGGTCAATGTTTTGTCCAGCAGAATCCATTTGTGTGATTGGAAATTCGCTCCGTTAATTATTTACAATGATTGGTAGTATAATGTTCATTTTTATCTTTCTACTATCATCAAGCTATGGGTGTTGCGCATAAAGATGCGACTAATAACACACTCTCATTCGGCATCATAATTCGATCTAATTAAGCTCAATGGTGTGGCATGTTATGTAATGAGTATATTTAGTACCTTGCCTATTTTCATATGACATAACACATTTTCTGATCAATTCGGTTTTCGTTAAACACCATACACCATCATATATGGGAATATGTTATGTTATGAGCATGCTGACTAACATACCTCTCTCTCCATATCTAATCACACAATGTCTGATCGAATCTCATTTCGTTAAACATCACATATCATTATATAAAGCAAAGGGTAATGAAAGGAGTATATTTACTAACATGTCTCTCTTCTTATGACGTCATGCATTGTCTGGTCGATTATCTTTTCGTTAAACATCACATATCATTATATAAAGGAAAGGGTAATGAAAGGAGTATATTTACTAACATGTCTCTCTTCTTATGACGTCATGCATTGTCTGGTCGATTATCTTTTCGTTAAACATCACATATCATTATATAAAGGAAAGGGTAATGAAAGGAGTATATTTACTAACATGTCTCTCTTCTTATGACGTCATGCATTGTCTGGTCGATTATCTTTTCGTTAAACATCACATATCATTATATAAAGGAAAGGGTAATGAAAGGAGTATATTTACTAACATGTCTCTCTTCTTATGACGTCATGCATTGTCTGGTCGATTATCTTTTCGTTAAACATCACATATCATTATATAAAGGAAAGGGTAATGAAAGGAGTATATTTACTAACATGTCTCTCTTCTTATGACGTCATGCATTGTCTGGTCGATTATCTTTTCGTTAAACATCACATATCATTATATAAAGCAAAGGGTAATGAAAGGAGTATATTTACTAACATGTCTCTCTTCTTATGACATCATGCATTGTCTGGTCGATTATCTTTCCGTTAAACATCACATATCAATAGAAGGGAAAAGGTAATGAAAGGAGTATATTTACTATATTTATTTGTCTCTCTTCTTATGACATCATACGTTGTCTGATCAATACATTTTTCGTTAATCATCATATATTGTTATGTCAGGGAAAAGGTAATGTAAGAGCTTATTTACTAACATACCTCTCTTCATCCGACATCACACATTATTTGATCAATTCTTTTTTCGTTTAACATCATATATCATCATAAAGGGGAATAGGCAATATTAGGATCATGTCTACTATCCCACCAACCGGGCTAACCGCTAATGTTGGAAAGACGTATGGTCCAATTCTTTTACATTCTAAAATATGATAATTCTTGGTATTCTGTATGTGTTGTATTCATGTATGTGTTGTCTAGTTAATTGTTGTGCAGAAATCAAGTGAAATTTCTTTTTGCAATAACATATGATTAAAGTTGAGTAAACTATCACGCCTCTCTTCATTCGACGTCATTGCATTGTATGATGAATTCTTGTTTCGCGCAGAGCCGGACGTGTTTCTATCACATGACCTTCTTCGTGCGCATAACTTGACGCTTCTAATCCCACAGGAGCGTGGGTTCATTCTCATATTACATAGACGATCGTATTTTCCCTAAGTTACCTTTCGTAATTTTTCCTCGCCGATGCAATTCAAAATTACAATTCGTCCGTGCCCGGACCACCAAGTAAAAATAGCAAAAACCTACCATAAGAACGCTAAACCGGAAGTTGCACAACCAGTTTCGTCGTCAGCACCATGGTAGTGCGTTAAAGCGTTCACCGGTCGTGGTCTAATCCCCCAGGAGTGTAAATCATCTTCATACTTATTTCACCTAATTGAGATATTTAGGGGATCTAAATGCCAAGGAAAAGAGTCATTCATTGTATCAATTACACATCGCATACTTCCATACTGTAGTTGATCAAATACTCGAGTTTAAGTCAATATTGGTTGAGCCCGCCGAACATTTACGTCCTTTGTTGTCGCGCTATACGAACCATTAATGTGGGCTGGCCTGGTTTTGTAGTCAGCAATCAGACCTCCTCGTTACATGTGCTAAATATACTTAATTAATGGTATGTGACCGTGATTCATTAACGGGGTATGTTGAATTGACAGTACCCGATATAGACACTTATGGCTATGACTGTAGGATCCTCACAGTAATCTCCCCTTGCTGTGCGGCATCGATCACTGCCACCATTAAATTATACCTAGATTTGGATGCATCTAAGAGTTGTCTTTGTTTTTTTCAAGTCTTTTGCCGGATATATAAGTTAATTCAGAAATAATGCCTTCTTGCGTTGATTTCTGACCACTTGAATTGAATATACAATTTTTCTCTTTCAACACAAAAAAGCACAAATGGATGATTGTTTTAAAGGCAATTTCCGTTCCTAAGCAAAGTTATGCGACATTTATGGTGGCAGTGATCAATCCCAAAAGCACGTAATGTTTTAAGGGCATGACCAGAGCAAAAATTATTGAAGACTAAAAACTAAAAATGTAACCTTCTGGACAACTTATCAGGTGAAATGATTTATAAATTCTGAAAGCCGTCTTGAGTGTTGACATCAGTTGCAAATGAACATTTTGCTACAGTGGGTGCAGATAACACATCGGTTTCTAAAGTGGCGGAGAAATATCTGTTTAACTTCGTAAAGCGACGCCCCCACTACACCTTTTCGTACGCGAATGCCTAAGACATGATACAGAATATGGTTAATCTGAATGACACGTCTTATTTTCGCCATTAAAAGCCTTTTCGCGTAGGTTCAAACCGCAATACCAATATTATAGCCTGGGGTTCTGGCCTGTGCGTATACCCCGCAGTCAAGTGCAATTTATTTGGGTTTACCAGAGATAACATTACCTCCCTTACTGCATAACGAAATGACCATCATTCTACGAGTCTTGACCGGAATTTGTAGTAAGTAGAGGAATGCGTCTTCCCCCATCAAAATAATGACTTGGCTACTGTTTTGCTAAACAGTTTATGCTCAAAATTAGTGTAACTTCGAAATAACGTTCCATTTTATTTCAATAGTGTGCCAAGAAATATTGCATAGTGACACATCATTATAATCTTCTCTCCAAGACGCCTCACATAAAGTGTCATATAAAATATTGTGTTGTCATTAAAGATACTATCCATACAAGACGCCTCACATAAAGTGTCACATAAAATATTGTGTTGTCATTAAAAATACTATCCATATTAATAAGTTTTGACTTAAGCACATACTTTCATTAAGTTGTTAAGTAAAACGGTATCCAGATGTCTTGTGCAGGCACTTGCAGGCAATACCTCTGTAATTGCCTTGCAACAAAATATAATTACCCTTTCCCAGATTCTGACCAGTCTTTAACGTTTTTGTCTGAATATTGAAAGACTATTTTGCTGTAATGTTTATGAAGATTTAATAAAAAGTCAAAAGAAATCAATATAATTGAAATAGTGTTGAACACACCAGAATTTTATGATCTTGTCCGATGTATCTGAACTAGATTCTGACGAAATCATGCTTTTCATTATAACCAGACAATTTTTGTGATGTTTCTTTATTTCAATATTTAGAAAGTAATTTCCCTCTTTTGGGGATTTAAATCTTTTTTTAGAAAGAAACGTCTTGTGAGGACAAAATTACAACACAGATTTATAGTAATAACCTATTCAAACGCTTTTTTTCGTAAACATTTCTAAAACATGTATGTTATTTCCACCCTGTTAACTCCTCCGAATGGGTAAGAGCGCCTGGAAACAATGTTTCAAACTGGCCTAATAAAATCACAGGTTTTCAGCATCTTTAGTACAAAACCATGAACTATTTCACTTGCTTGCTAACAATGATCGTTTAAGTCAAACCGTTTGTAATCACAGAACAAAATCCGCGAGGTAGTCCCTTTAATGGGCTAGAGGGATATCGAATGTCCAGCCTGGGAAAGGATAAGCAGCAATTTACATTTTCAAAAGGCCGTAACGCGTTTCGTTACAATTAAATTAAACTCCTAATGAACAAATATTTGGTCGGAGTTTCACTGTATTTACCCGCGTATTACTGTTACAATAGGCCTATATACATTCGGACAATACATCCCAGGGACTTCTCACTCCCGCTTTATAACCGTCTGTTTGCTCAGATAGAAAAGGCTTCACACGTTAAGTTATTTGTGGTTATTTGCCGTCAAAATATATCAAATAGTTGAATTTATCGAATTGCCTACAGGCCCGGTCAAAGATTGGAAGGATATAAATTGAACAGTTTGTCTGTGTGATTATATGTGACTTAACCCATTACCAAACAATAACGACATTTGACCACTTTGCTGCAGACGACTCTGGAAAACATTGTGGGAAAATAAGAAATTGCTCGAAAGGAGCAATTTTTCCTTTTCCCACAATGTTTTCTCTACTATCAGAAGATTACTTTCCAATTTTATCACAATTTGAAATGTTGTCTGCAATCTCATTCAATTTGGGACAGTTAGAAATTTGGTGTTTGGTAATGGTTTATAGACTTAGAAAGATATTGTGAACTCGACAAATACCCAAAAATATATTTGTATTTAAAGATACGTCGATAATTGCAAAAAGGAGAAACCGATGTGAGAGTATTTTATCATTTCTTAAAATGTTTTCTGTATACCATTAAACCATATATCAAACTCTTAAGACTAGCACTACATGTGCAATTGCATTGATACGAAAGGTCACTTAAAGAACAATTGTATTGTGGTTGTTTTTTTTTATTTTGTCTAAATACTATTTTTCTATCGGAGAAGAATTGGGATTTCTCAGCGTAATAATTTTGAAAAATTCTATTTTCTATATCCCACTGTAGTGATGTATCACACTGGATGGTGACATAGATATATTTCTTGCCGGAACTACTTTTTTAACCAATTCAGATATTACTTCGAATATCTTATTTGAACATTAAATGCAGACACTTATGGTCACATTTTGTTCAATGAATTGATTAAAACACAATGAACACGTGTAAACATGTGTTTAATCAAAAGTCCAGTATCTACAGCTTCTCCTCACATTGTCCTGCTTCACTGAAAATCCAAAATGGCGGCGTTATGAAAAATAAATCGGTGTTCGGTTTATTGCATTCATCTTCAAATGGTAGAAAAATTATGTTCGATTTAATTACACATGATGGAATTTAATAAACAGATTAGATAACTGGGTTAGGATTTAAAAAGAAATCTGTCACTCGTATGGGTATTATGATGTTAAACATTTTGTTCCTTCGGACCTCGTTTTTTACCCTATAACACCCATACTCGTGACAGATTTTGACATCATCGGAATCCAGTTATTAATCCCTTTTTATCTCACTTTGAAGTGCCAACAACATTGGGGCTTAAAGAACCCTTGTAATAAAAGGAATAAAATTGCATAGCGTGGAATGCCTCCTTTGCAATCAACGCATTATGATATCTTCATTGGAATAACATATTCTTTGTCTTTGTGTAGGAAAGAAATATTATTTAATCTATCATCAACCATAAGAAACGAAATGAACGCTTTTGACACGATGTTAAACGATTTTGATACTTACTCCATAAAACCTTATTTTTAACCTCTGACCCCGAGAAAAACGTCATACGAGCATTCTCTGATTTGTCCACACTGTTTTCGGATATATTAAATGAATAGAACAAAATTAAAACCAATCAACAGTTATTGACTTCAATGTGAACCAATTCAATCTAAAACGATCGATGTTTGGTTGAATCGAGAGATACAATTTCTATCGCTCGTAACTTTTGGCCACCGTTATAGCCCTAAGTATCACTAATCCCGAATTCAGGTAAAATGGCATGCGCAAAAGTGATTAGAAAGGGCCACCCTTTTAACAACAAATAATGTATCAATTCTTCCTTCCTTCACGGTCTTTTCAAATAGAATACTGGCTAATGTAACTCCCCAGCAAACCTCAACTGTTTTCAATAAGGAAAATATATTAAAACGATGTGAAATTTAAAGGAGAAAAGGTTTTATGCTTAACACATACAACTGTGATTGGAATATAGATGACAAAAGTGTTGTTTTTTTCTTGGTGTGTTCCGATTTATTGGAGTTCAATAATTAATGATGGGCATCATTTCTTAATAAAGTCTGGTAATGCATATCTCTATTTCACTTTAAACGCTTTTTTAATTGTGTAAAGCTCAAATGGAGATAATGGAATTACTAATTAATGAAATATAAAAAAAAAACGAAATAAAAGAGAAGTAAAAAGCCCTCAATGAGGAAATTATTTGGTTATTTTTTTTATTAAAATTCTCTTTTTTCTTTCACTTGCCTGTTTCCTGTAATTTGATATTTCTGAATATCAAGGGACTCAATTGTTGTTTCTTTTTACATGAACTATTTGCGAGAGAGAAAAACAACTACAGTCTTGAAAAATAATAAAACAATTTGTCTCTCAACAGCAAAAACGTTTTCTATTACAGATTCTCTTTTATGCTTATTGAACTGGCATTTTCAAGACGACATTAAAATAACAATAAAAGTCGTAGTAATGGTAAGGTAGCATAGCAACACATTAAAATTACTAATTAAAACAGAAGAAATTTAATAAACTATTTGCACAGCCAGGAATCGCAGCAAACAGTTAGTGTTCAACAGATACATGTACACACAGACTAAGGATATACCAAATGTGAACTTTGTTAATAGGTTTGAATAAAAAAAAGAGGAGAAATGGAAATTCAATAAGGATGTTGCAAATCAAGACAAACATAGGACACACGACGGTTTTAAGCGGATGTCACGGATTAACATACTTGTGTATGCAATTCATATTTCTTTGTTGTACTGACTTATTTGACTTTGGACACAAGGCATTCTTTATATAGCGGTTTGATTAATCATATTCTTAGCAAAAAATCCCGTTTTACGTTCAGTTAAATGGAATTCCAATTCAAAGCAGTACGCATTAATTTGATATAAAATACTTATTTTCCACAATTCAACATTTTGGTCCAACAAAGTATTGCAATTCGCATGTTTTTAAAATTGGTGGTTTCGTGGAATTTTCGAACTAAGAAATCTATCCAAACATTAATGACAATAAGAAAGATAATACGACAGATCAAAATATCTTTAAACCGTTTCATGACAGACGATTTTGGAACCCCAAAAGAAATACATGGGATGATATACATGCACATTCCATTTGTTTCTTGAATGTCCTTTCCTGTCAATCATCTGGATCAGGCTTTTCTCATTCATTGGTAATACATGAGTAAAGCAGAAACTCATAATAACAAAGAGATGTGTTAAAAGTTAAACCTTTATTTGATGGGTTGCAAAATGTAAAACTTTCTTGACCTTCGTTAGGAACTATTGCCGAATATAAAAGTTATCAAACGAGCTTTCTAAATTTTCGTTTTCCTCAGAAAACGAAGGACGCAAATGTCCCGAAGCTGATAAAGAGTCTTAAAACTACAAATAAAGCGATACACTTTTAGAAAATAAATATATGCAACATATGAGAAAAGAAACAGTGAAGTTTTCGGAAAGGAGCATATTGCCAGAACTAATGCAAGCCTTAGAAAGTGCCACAATACAAGGTTATCATTAATACAAAAATTTAATGAGTCAAAAATGAAATCAAAATATGTATAGGAATATCTATTATTTGTCCATCTTCCACATTTTGTTTTCTCTTTTTAAAAAAAGGCTTTTTGATGAACAATTAGGTTATTCGGCCATTATCAATGAATAAAATGTATCATACAAAGAGATAGAATCATCATATAGTGATTTATGATTAACTTGTAATAATAAGTCTATTTCTCTTCTTTAATATGTCTGTTGGTTTGATAGTTTATATATATTAAGTAATGTAGCTCAAGAATACCGTATCGTTTTATACACAAAATACATATAATAATGTTAATCTAAAAAAAAGTATCATTAATAGTATACGTTTAAGTAAATGAATGCGATAGTAAATAAAACATCTTGGATATCTTTATGAATGACAATTGGTTTGCATAAATACTTACTTGATTTAGACAGCAAAATGTAAACAAATACAAAATCATGATTACTGACTCTTAATTTGTTTTCGAGTTAAAACAATTGGCAAAGAACATTGATGCAAAATGACATTGTGTCAGATAATGAAATCGGAGAGAAGAAAATATCTCAGAAACTTGATTCTTAATGGTATTGTATATAAGACAAAACGAATAATTTAAAAGGGTACTTTTGTCTGATTAAGTAACTTCAGACATATAAATGTAGGCTGGGGATTCAGACAGACTTATTTATCAAATCCCGGTATTTCAAAACAGGACCCTAAAGACAAATGAAAAGGAAAAAACACATATGTCATGTAATACAATAAAAACCAGTGAGAACAAATAGAAAAAATGTGAAGATATGTTAATACGTTGAAGTAAGATTAACATTGTGAAATAATAGGATTTACAAGAGATGACCACTTTGAGTATTGAGGTTCGAACCATATATTGTAGCTTTGTGGTCTTAGTGTATGTGATAGCAAAAGGAAAATGAAATTGTGAATTTTAACCGAATGCATATCCACTTTATTGAAAAAAAAAATACTTTAAATCGGTCGTCTGCGATTGTTTGGTAGCAAAAAAGAAATCCAATTTTTAAATCTGTATCACCTTTTTGTTTTGAGATTCGAAAAAATTACTCTGCGGTATGGGATTACGTAGTAGAAACATTTTCCATTGTGAATTCTAACAGGATAAATATCCACTTCGTGTTTAGAAATTCAAACAAATTACTGTAACATTGTGGTCTAAGAGTAAGTGGTTTCAAGAATAAATACTTTGTTATTTATCAGGATGAATATCTACTTTGTGTTTTAAGATTTGCACCATATATGATATTGCCCTTTATGACCTAAGAATACGTGATTGCAAAAAGAAAATTTCATTGTGAATATTAACAGGATAAAAATCTACTTCGTGTTTTGAGATTCGAAAAAAAATTGCTGTGATTGAGAGTTCTGAGAGTTTGTGATAGCAAGAAGAACTAGATTCTAGCAGGATAAATATGTGGTTTGTGTTTTGAGATTCGAACTTACCACTGTACCTACTGTGCGGCCTGAGAGTATGTGTTATCGGGTATTATTTGTGACGATTGTGTTGTGTATCAGTGTTCACCATGGAGACGGTGAGAAGGAAAGACGCGGTCTCTCTTTACTGAAAAGTACCGACGAGAAAAGACGGGAATTTAACCAAACCTTTCCCGGTACGTGAACCATCATCGTTGGCTATGTTATGTTTTCGGATTTCAGATTGCCATTACAAAGGTTTTAAGCGTAATATGACAGGGGTCTATAAAAGGCAACTTCCCCATTTTCATTTTCAAATCATGCAATCTTTTATAAAACTCAAAGTCACATCAGCTTTTTGTTTGCCGATGTTTCAATATATGCAATAAAACTTTCCGAAACGAACAGGCATCGACCTCATTCTGTTTCATGGATTGACCGCCCGTTCAATATCATTCTTCATATCCCAGAAAGACATCCGTAGGCGATAATACATTGACGTAAACCGTCAACATTTTCCCGTAGATGAAGAACTTTCAAAGCCTATTGAACATACATCACTTGACAATATTGGGATGGAGTGAGAACTATTTCGTGAGAAGCAAAGTCTATTTTTGTTATGAAGATTTCAGTAAACTTCACTCAGTATACATGTAACTATTACAATCTTTGCGAGTCATAAATCTATTTATATATCAAGCTATTTAGTTAAAGCACAATCTAATCATCTCTAACCACTTGAAAATTGCGTTTAACAAAATGGCCATTTTCAGTGTTATTGTGCAATACTAAATGGAATATATCAAATTATGAATACGTTTCTGGGATTCATCACTACAAGGCTAGGGCTCTTAATTAGCTTGTCAAAGTATTTTGCAATGAAACCAGCGGCATCGTAAAAACTCGAATCCGGGACCGCAGAGTTACAAGTCTACCGTCATAACCACTCAGTCAAGTAGATGGCGGTCTTTTATAGTTTCATGGTGATAAAGTGGTTAGCTTTGAATACTATCCCAACCATAAACTAATTACTTAATTCTATGGAAAGTACATTTTTTTACTATTTCACTGATACAAATCTTAGTAAGCATGAATATGTGAACTATCGCAATGACACACCTATTTACATATTTAGAACAGGATTGTTTTCCTGGCAAAGTTGATATTAAGGGTAGATTGCAAGGTTTGCGGTCGGTAAAAAAGAAAATAAGACTTATGATCAATTTCATGAAGGAATACCTACTTCAGGTCTTACCTCAATAAAGTATAGGACAATTCCTGAAGTACTTCATAACTGTAATGCTGATGTTAAAGGCACATAAAAGGAGATTAATGCTATATAAAACTATATTAATTGGTTAACTTTTGGTCAGATTAAAATAGTTATCACCAAAAGAAACCATCAGCACAACTTAAACGTGAAAGCCAACGAGAATTAACCCATATTAACCAGTTAAATTGTGTGAACCTTCACCCCTGACTTTGACAGTTGATACACAAATGTTTGAACCGACCTATCAAAATTCGTTATTTTGAATATGTAAACAAAGAGGTTGTTGATAAATATGATTGAATTGGGACTACTATATTTCAAGCACAAAATAACTTATGTTAAAGGAGTCTAATTAATAGGGTCTCAATGCATGGTAAATTATTTGTCATGACTTTTATGAAAATAATAAAAGAACTCCATATATGTTTTCAGTAATTTATTTGTTCTCCTCTCCTTTGATGTGCCTTTAAGGATTTTGTTAGGAATAATTAAATTAGTATAACAAAACACTTAATGATATCACAGGACTGAGTTCGAACCCTAGACAGACCAAGAAACTTTTATATCTCACATAAACCTCAACCTTATTTTAGACACATGAAAAAAAATATTTCTTTCATCAAGCATTTCCAGGGAGATGAAGTATTATGCATTCTCAACCTTCAATCAGTAGGCGCCGGACTGAGGTATGTTGGTGATTCTATGACAACAAATAAAATCTATGCCCTTCATTATTGCTGTTAAACCTTATAGTGCTGGAACCTACTTTATTCTTATGCCAACAGGTTAGATCCGGGCCAGCCGCCAAGTAAATTGATGACTGGCCTGTGATCTAACCTGTTTGTTACTCTGAGTATCTTTCTTTATCACAAATAAGCAAACATTCAAGGTTCTGGAGAGCTTAGAAGATAATCCAGCATTCTAAGACTTTACCAATTAACGAAAAGTAAGGACATTTGACAATTTTTGATGCAGAAGACTCTGGAAAACATCGTGAGAAAGGGAGAAATTGCTCTATACGAACAACTTTTCCTTTTCCTATAATGTCTTGTGTCCTTTCAACAGAATGTTTTTCCATTTCATCATATCATGAACTGTCGTCTGCAAACTCTTACAATTTGGGACAGTCGAACAATTGGCGTTTGGTAATGGGTTAACCCATTTCTCCTTTCTTTCTCTCAGGATGCTGGCTAGGTGACCATTTCTACATGGTTGGGGATAGATGGAGCCCAGAGATAGAGCCATATGGTGTGATGAAGTGTGTGAAGTGTCAATGTGCTCAGGTAGGACAAATAAATGATGTCATGTGACTATAATGTTACTTAATTATTAATATAGTTATCCACATTGAAATAGATGTAATTATTTCAATTGTATGTAATTGTACTTTGATTATTGACCAGTATATTTTGTATGTTTATATGTTTTGTAAAAATTATCTATCTATCTATCTATCCGTCCCCATGACCTAGTGGCTAAGTCGTCCACATCGGGACGGGGGTCGAAGGTAAGAGCGCTACGGGAAGCGTTAATCCGGGGAGTTTTTCTCGTAGAATCTGTTCCGATAGCCCCGAGCTAGTTAAATTTAATGGTTAAAGACATGTATCCGCTTGGCACCTGACATAGTGATAGAAGATGGGAGGTACTTGGTGTTATCAGTGAAAAGTGTCTCATAAGCCAAACTGGCTGATCCCTTCATTAGTGGTGACACTATAATAAACAAACACCTTTATCTTCATCTTTAATATTTGAAGTTTAACGCCATGTCAACAATTTATGTTGCAAATACCCTGCATGCAACAATTTTAAGTTTATTTATTTTTCAACAATTGTAACGGAAGATTGAAGCTTATTCATCGAAACTACTCATGTATATCCGTGAGCTAAGAAATACACCTCGGATACAAGTGTAAGGTTACAATAGTTCGGGTAAATCGTCCCCAACATATAACACATTTCCTCTAAGCGTTCACGTTAAGTAGTTCAACGCACGCGTTAGACAACCTTTTAAATAATTGTTATCGGTAACCCATACGAAATGGCGAAATTATAAGTTGGGGCATATCTAACTGTTTCCGTAATCAAATAAAACGACTTTTTCGATTTCATATTTAAGATCTATATTTGAAAACGAAAATGATGTGACGCGAGAAGCAATATGGCGGCGTCCCTATTATCTCAGAGGTGATTCCATTATCGGTTCCTTGCCAAATGTAAAACGAAGTGGGTCATGGGTAGAGCGTCGGCCTCAGGACATGAGGGTCATAAGTTCGAATTGATACTAATTTAAACCCAAAACGCCAGCGACATGTATCTTTATATCGTATATCAACGTTCAGCTCTTACCAGATCCTTTCAATAAACAGAGACACATGTTTGGATTAGAGTACTGCGATTTACCGATTTTCTACAACATTAAGTTCTTTCTTTCGCAGATTTATGATAACACATCATTAGTTTAAAAGGGAAAATCTTGCTTAATGTCCTATTAATGACCAATTGTAATCAGCCACGATCCCCCTAATGATAACGAAACCAATGACGTTTCTTTATCAGATTTCGTTTCAAAACACCTTGCAAAAGGGTAAAAAATTTAGATAGAGAAAATATGGTTGAAGCGCGATAAGCTTTTCTATTCAAAGACACAAACCATCTTTTCTATTTACTCTATCACACTTTTCATTTAGGAATGATACATGTTTATTTTCTATGTTTAAATTGATTTACTGCTACGCCTTTTGTTGAAGGTCCTTGTCATTACCATATGTAACTATGTAAGCAACATCGTGTATTGTTTTGCTAATAAACGTTTGAACGGAAACTTGTCATCTATATGAATTCAAATAAGAAAAGAAGGAATACGTTTCGTGACCGTTGTTTAATCATAAAAGCAAATAAATTATGTTCTATCAGATTCATTTTCATACATAAAAGTAGAGTTTTACTATACATCGTATGCTTAACATGTGCGTAAGCTTAAAAAAACATTCCTTCTTACATCAATATTGGGCAAACCAATATTGTACAGTAACATACCAATGGACCCATCTCTCCGAGATGCTTCAAATGACTGTCACATGCCTATATTGTATTTTCATCTAAGATACTGGTATCCATATCTATCAGTTTTGACTTAATCAAATAATTTTACAAAGCGCTTTCATTTAAACAGTACCCGGGTGTTTCTTTTATTCGGCTTGAGAGAAATCTCCTCAATAGCAGCAAGTGCATATCTTGGTGAAGAGGGAAGAGAATAACATACGAGCCAATTACTGGGTGATTGTGTTCGGAGAAGACCTTTCAATAATGCTTTAATAATTAAACACTTCCCGTCAGATGGATTGATGACGTAATAAATCCGTGGTGATTAGTTCCCGGACTTTTCCGACTGAAACAGTATCTTTGGTACATTCAGCCAGCCATCAGCAGTACAGAATGAGTAAACGTATTGGTTACATCTGTTACTGTTTTAAAGTTTAAATTTATTTATTTCATATCGATTGTGAAACAAGTTGTTACACCTTACGTGAATCACTCTCATTTCTGCTTCCTGGATACATAACCAGTACTTGCGACGAATGTGGATTTTTGAAAAGGTCGCGTGGTTAATCCCTCTACTCAAGGGATTCGAACCATCGCTTCTCGTGTTCCGAGGCCGACTCTCTATCTTTGGACCATTGTCCGCCATTCTTTTAATTGACACCGATAAATGGCTGATCTGAGATGATATATGGTCTCCATACATTTGTGCATTTCCTCTATATGATGGTTTTTTCAATTCCTTTATGTTCACTCGATCAGAGAAAGATTGGATCAAGTCATCCTAAAACTCGACCTGTTAATCTCGAACGATATAAACATTTGATCGATCTTGTAAACATCAGAGTTGCTGCTCTTGCTGTTGAAGTGCACCTCTTTCATTGTAATAAAATTAGGACGATATTAATGGACCAAACAGTAAGTTGTTTAATACATGGATTATGTTTCTACATGACCCAGACTAGTTCTGGAGGCCAATATATTCCGTAATCCATTATTCCAATCAGACTATTAGCATAATTAACCGTTAACAATTACTAGAAGAAAACAGAGCAGAATATAACAAGGAGTACATGTTCACATATAGCACAATTATACAAAATATTAAATCATTTGGTTTCTAGCAACTGATTATAGTAAAGCTGTCTTTGCAATGATCTATCAGCAGATGAAATTTATAACCATTTCTTAATTGAACTTTCAATATGTTTGGGCAACTTTTTCTTTTTATTTTGATTCTATTTTAAGAGCTGAAATATACGTTAGCTAATAGTTTTCGTTGTTGACGATGCAATATTTCCAGGGGAAAACAGCACAAGTAACCACAGGAAGCTTCATTATCTGCAAACAGTAACACGTATTGTTTTCTTTCTTTATTATGAGATGTTCATAAAACGAAGTGCTATCATTATTCCGTCCGCATAAGCCACCAAACTCAATCACTTTCTTAAAAATACCATACAACTTTTCAAAAGCGTTAAATAAAATCGCAAGTATGATTCAAAAAAGGGAAATCTTATCTAAATTAAGGCTTTTCCACTAAAAATGAAACTCTTCTTGTCCAAATGGAAAAACACGTTTCGAATCATTCTATCTTCAATTTTAAAACGACTCATAATGAAAACAAGTTTAAACGCCCTAAAACGGAAAAGTTGCATCATCGTGGAGGACAGTGGTCCAGGAGTAGAGCACCGGCCTTGGGTCGTGGGTTCGAATTCGGTGAGTAGCGGGACCTGCCTTACGACCTTTCGTTAATTAACATTTGGCACAAATACTGTTTATGTATCCGGAAGGTTTATACTACGTAGCACGGTTATTCTGTTTTCGCCTGACTCGGTTTAGTCCTGCAATATTGCGATGACCCACTCAATCTTTCCTTCACCCATTCTGTCTCGAGAGATACTGCACAAGGTATTCCGCACCTCTATCGCGTTACATCTCAAACGAGATAATTACAGACCAAATAGAACTTGTCTCTCGTGTGTAGTTGGCTAATTAACCCTTTACCAAACGCCAAGTTTTCAACTGGCTAAAATTGAAAGAGTTTGCAGACGACATTACAAAATGTGATGAAAATGAAAAATAATCTTTTGATATGCCAGAAAACATTGTTGGAAAGGGAGAAATTGCTCGTTAAGAGTAATTACTCCTTTTCCCACAATGTTTTCCAGAGTCGTATGCAACAATTGGTCAAATTTTCTTATTGTTTGTTAATGGGTTAAATTAACCCATCTAACGTATGTCTTCACAATTGAATCAGATGTTTTATCCGTGTCCTGTATTACGTATACTACGTCTCTCAACTAACTGGTCAAATGTCGTTATTGTTTGGTATTGGGTTAAAGGGAATAATTCAGATATATGAGTTCTGGGAGAAATAAACATGAGACATTTGATATTAACAATCATAGCTTCTTTTTTGGTATAAACGGAGTCGGAGAGCTGTCCATAATCCCGTCTCATGTTACTTTAGAAATCTATGTTGTCAGTTTATCGGTAGAAGACAATTTATTTTAAAGGGTTAAAATCTAAATCTGCGACATAATCCTTTGAAAGCAGTTACAACTTTAACATCAACTTGGGGTACAATAACATCAAGAAAACATTAACTTGAGGTACAATAACATCAAGAATATATCAACTTGAGGTACAATAACATCAAGTATACATCAACTTGAGGTACAATAACATCAAGAATACATCAACTTTGGGTACAATAACATTAAGAATACATCAACTTGAGGTACAATTACATCAAGAATACATCAACTTGAGGTACAATAACATCAAGAATACATCAACTTGAGGTACAATAACATCAAGAATATATCAACTTTGGGTACAATAACATCAAGAATATATCAACTTGAGGTACAATAACATCAAGAATACATCAACTTGAGGTACAATAACATCAAGAATACATCAACTTGAGGTACAATAACATAAAGAATACATCAACTTGAGGTACAATAACATCAAGAATACGTCAACTTTGGGTACAATAACATCAAGAATACATCAACTTTGGGTACAATAACATCAAGAATACATCAACTTGAGGTACAATAACATCAAGAATACATCAACTTGAGGTACAATTACATCAAGAATACATCAACTTTGGGTATAATAACATCAAGAATACATCAACTTTGGGTACAATAACATAAAGAATACATCAACTTTGGGTACAATAACATCAATAATACATCAACTTGAGGTACAATAACATCAAGAATACATCAACTTGAGGTACAATAACATCAAGAATATATCAACTTGAGGCACAATTACATCAAGAATACATCAACTTGAGGTACAATAACATCAAGAATACATCAACTTGAGGTACAATAACATCAAGAATACATCAACTTGAGGTACAATTACATCAAGAATACATCAACTTGAGGTACAATAACATCACGAATACATCAACTTGAGGTACAATAACATCAAGAATACATCAACCTTGGGTACAATAACATCAAGAATACATCAACTTGAGGTACAATAACATCAAGAATACATCAACTTGAGGTACAATAACATCAAGAATACATCAATTTGGGGTACATTAACATCAAGAATACATTGATACAGATATCGAAAATGAATCGTAGCAAGAAAGAAGAAATAGTCCGTCGATAGCATATTCTTATATTGGCGCCATGTTATTTTCTGTTATGTCTCAATGATTAACCGATATGTACAGTCATTAGATAAAGCAGTTCGGTAAGGCTTAAAGTTTTGAACCATCGTCAAAGAATAAGGGTATTATATTCAAGATGAAGAACATTCATTCTTTTAATGTAACTCCTACTCAATCAACCCATAAATGAAGCTAGACATAATTCACCTTTGTAGAAGGATTAATAACATATATTTAGTTCGATTGCAATAGTATTCCTGTGAAGACTGATCACTCGATTAGTTTCAGATATTGCATAATGATGTATGTGTCTCCTCCCAATGATGTATTTTGTTCATGTGGAAAAGGTGATAATCGGCTTAGAAAATATACTGTTCCTTTAGGTGTGGATTCGTCAGGAGAATAGATAGATATCCTAATCACCGTGATTCGTTACTTAATCCTTTACCAAACGCCAGATTTTCAATTCTCCCAAATTGGAAGCGTTTGCAGACGACATTACAAAATTTGATGAAATTGGAAAGTAATCTTCTGATAGAGTAGAAAACACTGTGGGAAAGGGAGAAATTGCTCTTCACGAGCAATTTCTTCCTTTCCCACAATGTTTTCCAGAGTCGTCTGCAACAAATTGGTAAATTGTCGTTATTGTTTGGCAATGGGTGAAGCAGACATACGGATTTCTTCTGACTCAGGTCAGGTAGGGTCCAGTTCGCCAGACTCTCGTTCTAGGGCGCGACTTATGCAACTTCCGGTCTTGCATGTAATCTCCCTCTGTATTCCACTGGTGCCGTCACATAGATTCTATTTGCGCTCGGTGTTAAAATGGGTCGTTCTCATACATTGGTCTATACATAAAAGTTAAGCTAGACAAATCTGAAAAAAACATAAGATGGCCTTATTCAAAAATGGAAGATAATATGTATCTTTTATTCTTAAATCCATTGAAACAAAATACTTCCAGATCACTGTGACACAACGAGAAATTGCTAATTGAGAGCAATTTCTCGTTTTGTAACAATTGTTTCTGAAAGCTTACTTGGTGAATTCCCTCATATGGTATTTTAGAAGCGCGGGTAAATGTCGATTGTGTAAATAGGTTATGTAAATGTTATTTCAACGTAACGCTCAGGTACTCGTTACGAGTATTTTTTCTTATGTCACAGTCTACTGTTAGAGATCTGTCTAAATGATTAAATGTGGAGGACAGTTGTCCCGCGACATTTCGTCGGCCTCGGGACACGAGGTTCGTGGGTTCGAATACCGTGAGAAATGGGTTCTGCCTTACGACCTTAAATTGATCCACAATCGGCGTGAGAACTGGTTATGATCGGGAAAGCAGAATCGAGTATGATGAATCTAAGTTTTTAGCATTTGCTTCACATTCGAAGTGAAATAAATAAGTTTAAGTTAAACTAAATGATATTGAAAAATAATCTTCAGATAGGGCAGAAAACATTGTAGGAAAATGAGAAAGTGCTCGTTAAGAGTAATTTCTCCTTTTCCGATAACGTTTTCCAAAGTCGTCTGCAACAAACTGGTCAAATGGCGTTATTGATTGGTAACGGGTTAAGTGACAAAACAAATGTTCAAAACATAGACGTCAAACACACGGTTCTTACTCAGCTGGGTAACAATAATTAAGTATTAATAATGGTTAAAGTTGAAGTACAAAGTCGTAATACTTCGAAGACACAAGTCCATCTCGTCTTTAAGCATGCAAGGCGGATCTATTTCAGACGGAGACTAGTCATTGACATTTCATTAAATTGAAATTGTGAGATCTTGTTTTCAAGTAACTTAGACAAAATGAAATCCGTTGGTTTAAAGCGAATCAATCTACGTATTGGCTTTGCGGGCTGGTTTTACGTGACACATCTTACAGTCAGAAACATCCCATTAAATCACTCGGCATGTCTGACTTCGAAAAGCACACCTGGGATTGCGGTTACGGGATTTAAGCCTCCGTGAAACGATATTCACATTTTATACGAGAGTCATCGATACAATATCCTCGCATTTCAAAGGCGATACAAAAACGGGGGGATTCTGCGACGCGTAAAAGATGAACAACTAAAACGTCTACTCGGTCAACCAATATTATAGGCAATCGGAAGTACTCGGGTGTTTTCGTGAGCTTAAAAATACACCTCGGATATAAGTGTAGGGTGTCAATATTTCGGGTAAATAGTCCCCGACTTATAACACATTTCCTTTAAACGTCCACGTTAAGCAGTTCAATGTATATGTAAGTGTTGAGCATCAATTTAAATTATTTTTTATCGGTAACTCATGCATGAAAGTATGATAACAAGTTGTGATATATAACTGTTTCCTTCATTAACACAAATGACTGTTTAGATTTCAAATTTAAGAACTATATTCGGAAACGAAAGTATAGTGAGGCAAGTTTCGCGAGAAACAATATGGCAACATTCCTATTATCTACGGGGTGTTTTCATTTGATAGACCCCGGTGAGTTCAGAATTTATTATATGTCCTCGTTTTGATTGAGATGACATTATAGCTGGTCGTATGCGCTACAGAATATAACTGAATATAGCATTATTGGTAAACAACAATTAAAAGTAATTGTAGCAAATTTCAGATATCTTTATTTTTTGTATATGTTTATAATACAGACTTCTGAAAGTATAAGATCGTAAAGTCATATTACGGCTGGTAAACGCTCTAACGCACGACAATGGTGCTGACGAAGAAATTCACAACTTCGAGGTTAGCGTTTTTAGGGTATATTCTTGCCTTTGTTTGGCATTTTAAACAAGTTATCAAACATCTAAAATATGATTCAATCCTTATTAATGTCATATCCAAATTGATGATTTATTCCACTGTTGCCGCTTTGAATACGGACCAGTGAAAGTCGTAACAAAAAAAATAATTCAAAATTCAAAATTTTATTGTATGATAAGGCCACCGACCCATACACAAAAATGAAACATAAATACAATACATTTTATACAGATATACATGTGTAACAGGAAATGTGGTTTGTCAAAGAAAATTGTGGACAAAGTGGCTTGGTTTTGTAGCTTTCAAATATCGCTGCACCGAGCTTCAATATGCCTCTCCGTACGGGAATAGTCTTTGCATGATATTGTGCAAAACTGTCGAAATGATTTCCCTCTGGAAATAAATTGAGGTGTCGTCAAAAAATTCACACAAAAAATGTGAAACTTTGTTGGGGAAAAAAACTAAAAAAAACCAACAACTCTTAATCTCTTCTTAAGAAAGGATTCCAAATTCGATTTCCTGAAGAAAAATACCATCTTAAAGTTTTCATATTGAAATTGATGTCTCTAAGGTATCAAACGAGACGGTATCCTTGGAATATGACTCGACATTAGAACCGAAACGGAAGCCAGTACGTGTTGGGTCGCAGAATGTAGGCACTTTGGCTTCCAAAGGTTAAGAACTGAAGTTGTATTGAAGACATATAAACGGATATGGGTCCAAATAAATTACTTAAAATTACATGAAGCTCTTTTATCATGTTAATAAAAGTAATTAAAATTAGTTTATGAATGCTGCGAGACCCTATTTGATAAACTACTCTAACATATGTTGTTCTCTTCATAAAATATACAGTAGCTGTCTCAAATTCAATCATGTTTTTCATCAATCTGTTTATTAACATATTTTTTATAACGAATTATGATTGTTCGGTTAAAAGAATCACGTGAACAGATCAGTAATGAAGATTAAGGCAATCCGAATTCTTAAACGGGCTGATCTTGGTTAACATACGTCCCATCCTCTTTCACTATGCCAGGTGCCTGCTTTTACTAGCTTGTTGCTTACGAACGGGCCATTTCGGAACAAGTCTCACGAGGAACATTTTCCAAACAATCGCCTCCTGTGGGGCTCAACCATTCGACCTCCCCGTCCCGGGGCAGACGCCTTAACAACAAAGCCATGGTGACATATAATAACTTAAATGCTCTTGACACATGCTAAACTCTAATAAAACATAAAAGGTGAATACTAATGTTAAATCATATATTGTAGGTGGTCAAGCGAAGCGTGGTCCAGCTGGAGGGTAAAGTGTTGTGTAGGAACATCAAGAGTGATTGTCCCAAGGTCCCGTGTCGACATCCTAGACTCCGTCCTCACACGTGCTGCAAGATCTGTAACGAGGCAGGTAAGTTCGGACGGTTCTAGTAACCGGATTTGGACTAAGTACATATAATTGCTACATTATTATTGGTTACGGTTAAGTTTTCAATAAATTCATTTAGTTTGAAGACAAAAAGAAAACTACTACCTATTATTAATTTTAAAAAAGACATATTCTATGTCAATTAACATTGCCATCAACACGGAAATAGTAATATAATATCTCTCGAACCCTTATCAAGACCCTACTATGAGAACACATTAATTGTGTTGGTTTTATTTGAAGTTTACTCTACTTACAGATGGGTTGTTTGAAGATCAATTTAGTCAAACCAACACAGGTTTAGTACCGACAACATCGTCCTCTCCGCCTGTTGTATGGAGACAGCAAGGTAATAAATCAACCCTATATTGTGTACCACACGACTAAACTCTTTACGAACCAATCCAATAGAAACTGTAATAATTGAGTTTGTGTGAATATTTGTAAGTGATTTGCATCGCACTAACAGTCTTAAGGTTATATTGTGATATTTGGAGCAAGCCCGAAGCTCCTCTGCCAATTAGGCACGATTAGGCACAGTAGAGGCATCAGGAGTCCCAATCGTATTTACTCGGCAATCCCCGTCACAAGTCGGTAGATATACCTCGTAATCAGTTCATGAATACACCAGATATCCTGGGGTAATTCGGCTGTTTTCCGGCGGATAACTCACATGATTACAACATGCACACAGACACTATTATATTTATGTAAATACACACAAATTGGTTATATATCACAATTGAATGTTTTTGTTATAATGTTGTCATAAAAGATTATCATATCAACACATCTTTGTTTCATATTTTCTCAATCGTATCTTCTCGGTAATCCCCGGCTTGTGTCGGGGATTGCCGAGTAGATACGATTGCGAACGGACATACCCTTCGTTAATGACCTACTTTCAAAAGGGCTCCCCATTATCTCCGAGGTTATTTTAAGAAATGGCCGAGGTGTTCCGAATACAGAAGTCCATATATCAGCCGGAAGTCTATCGTGATCATTGAGACAAACCCTTCCGGTTTGTGGAATGCCTAAATGGCATATCAGCTATGTTAAGCTTGACATTTGAGACGAGGGTTAGTTTCCCACCAGCGCCCATTTATTTTTTATTAGTGTCCTTTTGGTACACTAATCCAAAGCCCTATCCTAGCACTGATGATATATTGCGAGAAAGCCGTAGTATACCTTAAACAGAACAATCCTAAAACATCCCAGTTGTGAAGACATACGTTAGATGGGTTTGTTTAACCCATTACCAAACAATAACAACATTTGACCAGTTTGTTGTAGACAACTCGGTTAACATTGTGGGGAAATGAGAAATTGATCGTTAAGAGCAATTTCCCCTTTTCCCACTAAGTTGAATGCTCTACCAGAAGTTCATTTTTTAAGTTCATAACATTTCGAAACATCGTCTGCAAACTTCTTCAATTTGGGTCAGTCGAAAATTTGGCGATTGGTAAAGGGTTAAAACAAACCAGTTCAGAAACCCTGAAAGAACTTGCATCATTTCATTGTTCCAATCTCTGCTGGACACGGTTTCTCATTCAGCGGTCTAATTATACAGTGCCGAAAGCAGCTAATCATGAACTCATGCCGTTTTGACATAAATATTGCGGGCATGAAAAACTACATGTCACTATTTCCCCAGATTAAAACCAATACTGTCCTAATGGCCGCCATAAATTCGTAATCACGCGAGGAACGGCGAGGTTTTGTTTTATCGACGGGATTTCCCATTAAACCCTCGCCTCACTGTCACGGTGTCACACCAAACAGGTCCGGAAAAACGCGGGAAAACGGGATTTGTTTCGTCTGCGATAGAAGAACTAGTTCTCGTACCACACCGACCGACGTCGTAAGATGGCATCATAATTTAAGGACAATTTAAGTCTCAATTAATCCATAAAGTTTAGTAAATTAAACTTATTCATTCTATATTGATTGTTAACAACTTAATCACTCTCGATTCTGCTATCTGGATATATTACCAATAATTCGCGCCGAATGTTGATAAACCGTTTACTAAACGCCGAAGTTTCGACTGTACCATATCGATAGAATTTATGACGACATTTCAAAATGTGATGAATTTAAAAGATAATCTTCTGATAGGACAGCAAACATTGTGGGAAAAGGAGAAATTGCTCGTTCTTTTTCCCACAATGTTTTCCAGAGTCGTCTGCAATGCACTGGTTAAATGTCATTATTGTTCGGGATCGGTTAATGAAATGTTGCAAGGTGGAACCCGCTACTCACAGAATCCGAACACACGATCCTTTTGTCCCGAGGATGACGCTGTTTTCCTAGACCACTGTCCTCCATAAAACAAAACGATGCTTTATCATGATTTCCACAATATTTCAGTCATAACATGGATGTAATTGCATCTATTCAGACATCAACTCACCAGAACAGCACAAGATCATTGTCAAGCCAGAGACTGTCTTCAGAAACGAACTCAATATATCAAAAGTGTTGACAAAGATAGATCATATTGTATGATAGAATATTGGTCGTGCTTGGGTTTCGAACCTTGTGATCCCATATATTGCATAAAATGTAGGTAATTTTAGCAAAGAAAACGCACGAAAATATATGGAATATTATCTGATAAACTTATTAAATTTGTTTATTCTACATCGATAGTGACGGAAGCTTGTAGCTTCATGAAATCACTCTCGGTGACTGCTTCTCCGATACTAAACAAGCACCAACTTGAGGGCTAGACCCGGTTAATTTATCCTCGCTTGACGGGGATCGAACCTGGCGAAACAGTTCATGCCGTGTCTGTTGCATCGAAGTATGTTGTTCTCGAAGATGAAATACACTATTCTACTTGAATGCTCACTTTATTCAGAAATGAAAAAATCGCATATTAAACAATCTTTTTAAAAAAAATCAACGTTGAATAATTCTATAGATGTACTTGCGTTAAGTTATGTACATACAATAAATAATGTCGCTTTCTTTATTTGCGAAGGATAAATCAGAAACGCTTTTAACTATACCAACTGATGATACGTTTATAATATTCTAATCAAAATACCCTTTCATATGCCCGTCAATCGAAAAGGAAAATAAGACTCCTCTGAATCATTTGTTTTATTGTTTTCAATCAATTTTGTAGTAAGCAAATTGTAAAGAAAGAATTAGTATATATTTGCTTTGATCGTTTCCAAATAACTTTGAAAGAAAAAATGCAAATAATTGCAAATATCTTTCTAAGGTCTATGGTATATTCAGCGCAAGAATCTGAAGTTCACCGACATCCATTTTTTATTTTTTACTTCAATTGCACATAATCTTGCTTCAGAAGTTCCACAAGGTCATGCAGCCACTATAAAAAGAGAGTTACAGCGATTTCTAGTTTTTATGGACATCATCTCGTATTAAAATACAGGCATAAAATATCACACTAAAAGGGTTCGAATTCTATTTCTAAAGAACTCGCTAGAGGGGAATAAAAATTTAACACTACACCAATGGGTGCTCCGTACGGAAACATGACTGAGTGGAAAGAAGGAGTAAATGTACCACGTCAGACACCACATTGATCTTTTGGTAACGGCGTTTCAACATTGTTGAATCGATGTACATTTATATTCCAGTCGAAGATCTCAAAATTCTCACCATGTCCTTGTGAGAAATTTGCAGCCTTGGTTAAGCCTATACAGTTCACAGGTTGTAAACACGAACTTCTGTGCGGTCGCAGAGGCGCTTTTTCTCAGAAATTGGTTAACCCATTACCAAATAATAACAACATTTAACCACTTTGTTGCAGACGACTCAGGAAAACACTGTGGGAAAAGAAGAAATTACTCGAGACGAGCAATTTCTCCTTTTCCCACAATGTTTTCTACTCTATCAGAAGATTACTTTCCAATTTTATCACATTTTGAACTGTCGTCTGCAAACTCTTTCAATTTGGAACGATTGGTAAAGGGTTAAACGGGGTTGTCGACATTTGACTACGCGGATTTCATTTATCCATTATCATGATTGCAGGACTGAGTGCATTGCTAACCGGAAGTTCTCAACGATCCAAACAGCCAATCAAAACGAACGCAGTTTCATGGATCCGAATTGTTCCGTCGACCGGAAACGGGTTTAAATATTACATCCGGTTTTCCAGGTAATGTTTCGATAGCTTTTGTTTGTTAATGCGTCAGTTCCACTTTTGATTAAATACGAAGTAGCAGAGTATAAAGATAAAGACCATGTTACTGTTATGCTAAATGACTAACGGAAGATATTTGTGTTAGTTAAAACTGATATACTTGAATAGCATTTTAACCCTTTACCAAACGCCAAATTTCCGACTCACCAAAACTAAAAGAGTTTGCAAAACTTATTTCGAAATATGATGAAATTGAAAAATAATCATCTGATATGGCAGAAACCCTTGTGGAAAAAAGGAGAAATTGCTCGTTAAGAGCAATTTCTCCTTTTTTCCACCATTGGTTTCAAGAGTCGTCCGCAACAAACTGGTCAAATGTGGTTATTGTTTGGTAATGGGTTAAATTAATGATCTATTTCCAATACAATGGCCAATATCAATTATGATAATAAACGCTTCATTTAGTACCCAATTTTCTATTATCTTCGTATGATGTAGTCGTCAATTTAAAAACAAGTACAAAAGATAAATCAAGCCAAAGCATGTGTAAATATCTGAATCATCCGTTGGTCGGTTTGAAACGGTTTTAGGCTGTACTTAGTCAATAATCGACTATTGAGTCTTGACAAAACAGAATTTAAATTACTTAAGTTAGTCTCTGAAGTTAGCATGCATTAATGTTATAACATAGTGTTTGAAAGACCCGTTCATCGGCACATCATGCACAAAACACATTTATACATCGATGAAATCAACCACCTCATTATATTGTTTTACAATCCAGATTGAAGAATCCTTTTGCTCTGCGATTTCACGACAAAAATGGCAGCGTCCTGATGGAAGTTAAACTCTCCGCTGGAAGAAAGCGTAAAGGAAGGGTACGTATGACTTTGATGTATACTTTCATAAAAGATGAATAGATAAAAAGATAAAGATAAACAAGAGAAACCCAAGACGGCACCATTTCATGAACAACTACCAGATACAATGAACCTCTCAGTTAGTTGAGTGCGTTTTCGAGTTTCGAATGAACCCATTACGAAACAATAACGAATTATGGCCAGCTTGTTGCAGACGACTCTGGTAAACATTGTGGGAAAAGGAGAAATTTCTGTCCTAACAGAAGATTATCTTTCAATTTCTACACATTTTGAAATGGCGTCTGCGACCTGTTTTAATTTGGAAAGTTTGACGTTTGCTAAAGGATCAATTCCTTGGACGATTGTATTGCTTCACAGAAACGTTTGAAAACGGAAACAATTTTAAAGGCCCATTAAAGGAGATAAATGCTATATCGAACTATATTATTTGGTAATTTTTTAGACTGATTCAAATAGTTATCCCCAGAAAACACCATCAGAACCACTAAAATGTGAAAGTAAACCAGAAATAACTCAGATTAGCAAGTTTTATAATTCAGATTTCCTGATTCTTCACCTCTGACCTTGACAGTTGAAACACATATTTCTGAACCGACTCGTTATTTTGAATTTGTAAACAAACAGGTTGTTGATAAACATGATAGAATTGGAGACAACTACATTTCAAGCACAAAATAACTTATTCTAAATGAGTCTATTTAATAGGGTCTCAATGCATTCGTAAATTAATTCTTTTGACTTTTATGAATATAATAAAATGAATCCATAAATCTTTTCACTATTCCATTTGTTCTCCTCTCCTTTGATGTGCCTTTAAATTTACGTGTAGCGTTTGTTAGCTTTGTCTGGTATGGAGTCACTGACTGACTGAAATTCAAGTCTATCACTGACTGACTGAAATTCAAGTCGATTACTGATTGACTGAAATTCAAGTCGATTACAAAACAATTGTTACTACACAACCGTTCTAATAAAGAGTTTGAAATAGTGTCGAACCCAACAATACTAATGTTTGGATTAATATTCTTAAGCAAAACGGTGTTTCCATTCTGCGTATGTTCATTGAATAGACATCAACATATTGTGTGTATTCTTACTGAAAGAACTACGACTTTTTTAAGTTAAAGTAAGGGTATACATATTGGTCATTTAAATAGGGCGAATAATTCCTGGCTCGGTGTACGCAATGAAGGATTCCTTCTCTCTTACGGGTAAGACAGTCATCGATAATAAATAATTGGAACCAGGAATAACTTAGTTAATTCCGTCTAAAGTCCAATTAGCTTAGACTTCCAGGGTTCTCCCTTGTCCTCGTGTTTAATGCTATATTCGGGACTTTAACCCTTTACAAACGGAATTGTGAATTGGACGTGATCATCTTAAAGGGTCATGCCAAGGAATTTGGGGCTTTATAAGGGGGGTGTCAAGGAAAACCCCGGATATATAAAATAAGGTGCATGTTTTAGGCGCAATTCCCTGTCCGTCTTTGAAATAATCTCGATTATGTCCTCCAATATAGATCCATGGTGTAGTGAGCGGGGTTCCCTACAGGACGTTTGAGGCCATTACACAGGGTCGTGTCTGGTGCTCCATTCACACATTACGACACAAGGATGGAGAAATATCCGGGCCACTAGTCATCAACGATGTCAACTCACCAGGTTTGCCTACACCGCTTATATGAACAAAAAAAGGGTATCCTGGGGTCCTGCGGACTATTTTATCAATGGTCGTACGTCCGAATCGTAGCTGCGACCGGCGACGTACGCCCCTGTTGATAGGATGGACGTAAGACGCGGCGTAAGCGGGTCGTAAGTCTCGGGCGTACGACAAAGTCGCTTATTAGTTACAGTTATTGATAAAGTGGCACCCATTCCCTTTAGGTGCATACACCGCACTAGGGGGAATACGCACGGACCAGTCGCCCACATAGGGAAGTGGGTCTCACTGTTGAGCAATATGTTACTTATCCCTTAACAGACCTACCAGTCCTTTGCAAGGAAATATACTTTGCTTAAACAATAAAATCATTGGTAGCTGTCTTGAATCGAACATGAGGTGTCGGGTTTGAATAGTAAACACCTCGACATGCGATTTAATGTAGAACGTAAATGTTTTGTTTTAAAGAATTATGAGCCTAAAATCGACCTAGAAGCTTCTCAGTAATTTAGATTTGCTTTCACCTATAAGCTCTTATTGTGGTTACATGTCCAAAATACCGCGCAACTATTATAGCCAACAAATTCCGCTTTTACGGAATCTTCCTTTACTTGTCCTCATGATATGTTGTTCTTGTTCGAGAGATTCAACATAACGGTACGAAATCAATTGGTCCTGACTGATTGACAGTACATGTATATTCAATAAAAATACAATTATTTTGGAGAGACACTTACTTAAAAAGATGAAAGCGAAAAAAAAAACATATAACTTATGGCAATTCAGTCGACTGATAAGCTTTAGAGCTGAAGATTCTTTTTTTACAAAGTTAAAAAAAAATGCAGTGTTAATTAAAAAACAATTATACACAATCTAATATCCCTGATATTGAACTTAAACATCTCAGTGAGTTTAATCTTTATTCGTGGTATCATGTCTTCCTTGCAGCCCTGTTCGAAGCTGTTCTTTCACCGAAGATAAAGAACGGGTTTGGTGGTGTCATATCCATATATTACGACAGTATGACGTCACATGCCTCATACGTCATTCAACTACAAGACCATGGGGCTATTCCATCGCGTAAGTCTTTCAGTGTGTTTTGAACACTGATTTTCTCGCCTTCCATAATTCGTATCGCCGATTGAGAAGTGCACGGTCTTCTATAAGCAGTTGCTTAGAAATGTAAACAAATCTATCAGAATACCGAATCTCAGCCTGTAGGAGCTCTACCAAAGTCGTTACAAAAAGGAGTGAGAATTCCCATTGTATGCAAAGTCCGTTCAATTTTGGGGCCACCATGGGCTTATGGTTAGGGTAAAGAATTTGAAATCACATCGCTCCCCTCAACCTAGGTATAAATTATGAGAATTAGTCTACCGACCGCCTTTTTAATGCCGATGGTTATTCCCGGCTTGACTAGCCCTTCAGGCAAATTAAACTTAAACGTCGATTAAGAGCCAGACAAAATGTTTTCCCTTTTCCTTGAATGTTCTGAGAGAGTTCACTCAACATAGCAAGGGTCAGAAAGATTTAATTCCGTTATGTTTGCAAGTGACAGCCATGAACGTTGGCAGAAACAATGATATGCAATGCAAATACAGTTGATATTTATATATCGCAATTACTTTTTTTAAAACTCTCTACAAGAATGACTTCAGGAAATTTGAATGTGAATTTGAAATTGATAGATTGTGGGTTTCAGAAAAGAGATATATGTTGCCGTTATAGAGCATGTGAAGCATTATGGGAGTTCTTTGAATTCATCATTTAAGGTATCCTAGTTCGCAAGCATTATTATGTTTACAAGCTAATATGTTATAGATGCGACAGTTTACAACCAATGACATATGTCCTTCCCCGAACTGTACTTAGATAAGTCACTATGGCGCAGTATATCTGAACAAAGAAGTTGTATTTACCACGACTTTTGTAGGTTCGGATTTCTTCGTTACGTTTGAGAAAGACACAGATATAATTTATCAGCACCTTCTACAAAAGTCAAACACGGTAAGTACGATCATTTTGCTTCTGTTATACTTTGGTCATTCAAAACACGTTGTTTATGTTTTCAATTGATTCTAAGTGACCCAGAGGTTAAGATGTAAATCTATAGCCCTTGTGTCTGTTTGTTCAAAGTCCATTTACCATTCATGCACTCTATCCCTTGATTCCAAAGTCGAGACCCTTTAAAAATCACTGTTGATATAGGCCATAAAGTTGCAATCGATAACATCACCCAAAATTTATTTAATTTATATTTATAAATTAAGACAACATTTCCCAAAAGTTTCACAAGACATACATAATTTAGATTTAATACGTCAATTTAGAATTTCAACGCCTTTCATGTGTCGTCTTTTTTGTAGACCTGCGTTATATATAAATCAAAATGTTTTGCTTTATATCCCAGAGGTCGATTGTATATTACGATCAATTTGATACTATTTATTGAGATGTTGCAGAACATAATGTTTCAAAAGGTTTATTGACATGGATATGACGTTTATGTGTGGAGGTCTGTCGTTTTCCTGAAATATAATCCAAACTGATATGTAAGAAAACTCGTGTCGTTTGAGACCTTTATCTCCAAATATTTTTTTTGTTGCTTCCAATGGATAGTTTTTTGTTTACTTTTTAACGACAGGAAAACAATCTGATATCTAAGGAAACACATGTAGTTCGAGAGCTTTACCTTCAAATCTTTCCTAGTGCTTCCAATGGATATTCAAGGCAGTGTTTATTTTTATTTGACAGGAAAACAAATTGATGGGGCAGTTCAAACTGGACCGGAAGTTGTCAAGACAACTTGCTAGAGGGCGCGTTCAAGGTCGTGTGACGTCACGAAAAGGGGAGACAATCACTGGTGTCATCCGACCAAGGCTTGTTAGATCAGGTATATTTCCTGGAGCGTTGTCAAATGTAATTCCATATAGAACTGAAAATATGAACAATGTATTGTACAAGACCCTTTTCTAATACTATTGATAGGGTAAATGTACTTGATCAACAGTTTCTTGGAAATGTGTATCTACGTTAGGTTTCTCATTTTGGATATGGCTTTGGGTAAAGTCTCCAACCATTTACATTTGCGTTTGTCTTGTCCATTATTCGTATTCAAGTTTTTCTTTTTTAAGTATTTTATGTCTCTTGCATGAGTTTGGCATTGTTAAGAAAAGGTAGAGAATTGTAATCATTTGAATATTTTCCATTACAAAAAAGGATTAATGGTATGAATTTGCTCAAGAGAATGTCTGAAAGTATGACGATTGCAGAATATCTATGCGTGATGTCAAAGTTCGGAAAGACCAGTGTTAAGGTAGAATACCCATACTCCAACATTTGAGAATTTATTCCTCCGTCGGATTACTTCGGTCGTTCTTGGTATACATCGGTCGGGGCCGGAACTATTCGCTTGAAACCTAATAGTTCCGACCCCAATCGATGTAATACCGAGGACGACGGAAGTACTCCGACGAAAGAATATTTTCAAAATGGCGGATTAATGGTATTTTTCCTTAAGACCGGTGCACTTTGTGTCATGCAAGACGAACGATTTCACGCAGACAAACAGATTGACCGAACCACGGAATGTAATGCCATCATTACTGGTCCATGATGTACAACAATGGGGCTTAAAGGCCGCTATTCAGGGGCGGCGCCATTATTGTTACACGTCATTAATAACACAATCAGTACAGCAACCAGTCCAGCGCAAAAATGCACCGGCCGACTTGGGAGCCAACCCCTACTTCATTCGATACTTGGATGACGAGACAGATAGTAAACCTTGCGTTTTATAATCTTGATCAGAGAAGACACTTTTATTTATGTAGTAAAAACGACTTAAGCCATAAACCACGAAGGGGCATACTAAACATAATATCACATTAAAGAAAGGTCACTTTGTTCTATGGCTTGTGGTTGCTCTTTGTGCGCATCAAAAAGTGTCATACATAAGACACAATGTGCGAACATGTTGTGTTATTCAGGTGCCATCAATTTCTTCTTATTGGTGAACCTTCGAAACTGTTTTAATAAATTGTGTGCGAAAAGAATACTGTGTGTCCCTTGCGACATCGGGTACTAAGGTAAAAACGGGAAGAGAATAGCAGCTTTTGGACTGCAACAAGCATTGAACATGTCCGAACCAGGAAAGCAGCGAATGGTCTTATATTTTTCATAGACCATTTCTATCAAACGCAGTCTCGTCAAAACAGATGTAAATTGAACGTAATATACTTAAGCTGACGTTAAGGAAATCAGGGGTCAGTCAGGGTTAATAAGATAGCGGGTGAATCGACTTCGTGATGTCCGCCCGGACAAATCGCCCATAATGAGGTTTACGATCAGTAAATGACGACAATTCATAGCCCGTTGCACTATCCACACGCGGTGGACATTAACGTTATAAAACATCTTGGACTGGGAACCGGTCTCTTATCTATCGAATAAAGAGACGGGCATGGTACAAATCTACCAGACTGGGAACCGGTGTCTCATCTATCGAATGTAGATAACGGTACGGTACAAGAAATGGATAATAATGGTCAGACAAAGGGTTGTCTGCTTCTTAAATCGAAAAGCAATGATTCAGGGGAAACAACCGTGTCCTTTGTGTTGTTGACCAATTAAATTTCTCGGAATGTGTAGACTGCCCGTTGCGTATCATGGAGTCAGAATACAGCGTGGAACCAGTTTAAAAACATCTAAACCCTTCTGTGATATAGTGTAACGTCCAAATTGATAGCAAGAGCAGACTATTATTGTCAATACGAATTAAGTTCCAATGAAGTTTGGTTAGTAATTTTGATTCTTATTTAAGATTAAAAGAACAAATGATTGATCTTTCAAACAATGATTTGTATCATATTGTTATAACATCCTCATAGCTCCGCTGTCTACTGTAAGTATGTAATGTAAACTAAGGAGTTTATGTGTGGACCGGACAGACGCCTTTTGATGAACATTGTGTAAGAAAAGATAGAAAGGTATCAATATTATCAACAACCATTTCCAAATAGCAGAAAAGGAATTGATTCTTTGAGCAGAAACGTATGCACAAGACGAAAGCGCATATTAAAAGACGTTCGATTCGCTTAGCATTACTGATCTGTTCGGTCGTTTGTACAAAGTCAGATTTCTCCTCCAAGCCTTTCTAAGTCATGGAAAACCGGTAGCAAAGATTAAAGATATGTCCATGCAAAATAAACTTTTAATGTTTGTGCTTAGGACCACTGTTGTTTGATATGGACGTATCACTCAAGTCCTATTTTACATTTGCATATGCTTAGTTAAATGTAATAAAAGTCAGTGGCCTCATTACCTCATAAGCATTCTAGTTTTGTATTATAAAACAGTATCATTGTTTGTAGATATACTCGTGCCGATATTCGTGTCTACCAACAACATAAGCGGTGTGTTTGTCGGGCGGATAGAAGAGAGTGGAACATTCACATATAAGGTAAGTGACGCGCTAAACTTTGGTATATATATATATATATATACGGACTGATTGTGATTGATAAACTTGCCTTTTATTCACAAAACTGTTTCGACGAGAGGCGAACCCTCCCGATGTAAGCTACTAGGCAATTAGTTTCTTATTTTTTTGAAATTCTTATGAGCCGATTTGTCCTTAAAATGAATATGTATTCGAGTTATCAATAATGCCAATTGATGATTTGCGACGTTAGCAACCACAAAGGAAATGCGCCTCTTAAATTTTAGAATAACAACATGTTTAACATAAATAGTAATGGAGACAAAATATGATAACGAAGCTAATTGCCTTCCTTTTTCTTCTTTAATCTATATATTCATATAAAAGGTTTTTCTTATTATAGTGTCATCCCTATTAAAAGGGCAAGCCAAATTTGGCTTATGAGACACTTTTCACTGAGTATACCAAGTACCTCTCAACTTCTATCACTAAGCTAGGCGCCTAGCGGATATAAGTCGGTAAACATTAAATTTATCAAGCTCGCGGCTCACGAACCGGTCATTAAGGAATCATTATATAATCATTTTGAGACACAATTTATAATGTCTATGTACAATTTCATTTGGTGATGGGCGATGATTTTTGAGAGCATAACAGATCCCCAGAGTTTCAATTTTGAAATGCATTGATTATTGTGTAAGCCAAGCAAAGAACATACAGAGTACAAGGTCCTGCATGATACTAGATTTATGTTCATCGTTAAATTCGTATCGTAAAATCTATTGGCAAATTGACCAATTAAATTAAAACCTATAGAAGATAATAAATGTCTCTTTCACTTACATGGGATAGCTCGTGCTACTGTTTTGATTTTGATGTATTCCATGCAAATGAAAGGAAATGCATTTACTTCTATAAATGTAATTTATCTGATCCTCTCAACTAACTCGGATGATCCAAGCTGTAACTGTGTAACAATGAAATATCTACATCTGGATCATTCGGGCTACCTCTCAACAAGGTCAGGTTGAGTTATTTGTCCAATTGCAGATCTCGTTGGAAGGGGCCAAGACCGTTCAGCATCTAAAATTACAGTACATGATGGAAAAATCCTGGAAATGGAAAACGTTTATGAAGCTGAGACATCAACAGTGGAAAACTACTCACAACCAGCACGGGCCACAGGTATGTGATGATTAACCCATTATCAAACGCCAAATGTTCGACTGTCCCAAATTGAAAGAGTTTGCAGCCGACATTTCAAAATGTGATGAAATAAGAGTAGAAAACATTGAGGGAAAAGGAGAACTTTCTTATCACGAGCAATTTCTCCTTTTCCCACTGTGTTTTCCAGAGCCGTCTGCAGTAAACTCGTCAAATGCCGCCATTGTTTGGTAATGGGTTAAGTAATTGAAAAGGATGAAATCCATGTCCTTCTATGTCATTGTAATTAGAGTACAGTAACCCTCTGTAGATGTTGTTTTCATTGTGGTTAGAGTACAGTAACCCTCTGTAGATGTTTTCATTGTGGTTAGAGTACAGTAAAGCTCTGTAGATGTTGTTTTCCTTGTTGTTAAGGTACAGCAACCCTCTGTAGATGTTGTTTTCATTGTGGTTAGAGTACAGTAAGGCTCTGTAGATGTTTTCATTGTGGTTAGAGTACAGTAACCCTCTGTAGATGTTGTTTTTTCATGCCGCAATGAGTACTCATAAGGTTACTATGACACATTTGAGCGATGAGTATTGGACCCACGGGCATTATTAATAGAGGTCATCCTTAAAACAAACACTTGCAGCTGGTGCCGACTGCAAAGGTCCTGAAAGAAAAACAGGATAATAGATCCCTCATTTCGTCGAAAATCTACTTTTCCTTCTATAAACATTCAAAATCCATCACTGTTTAGTGGGGATTGTTGGTGACCCTGTGGTAAAAGTGGTGGATATCTATCTTTAGTTTTAATTTATTTTTAGTTATATAACGGCGTTTCTAGGTTTCACGAATACCAGGCTACGGCACTGAAGTGACATATAATTGTTCAGTAGGGTTGTTGGTGACCCTGTGGTAAAGGTGGTGGATATTTATCTTTAGTATTAATTTATTTTTAGTTATATAAGGGCGTTTCTAGGTTTCACGAATACCAGGCTACGGCACTGAAGTGACATATAATTGTTCAGTAGGGTTGTTGGTGACCCTGTGGTAAAGGTGGTGGATATTTATCTTTAGTATTAATTTATTTTTAGTTATATAAGGGCGTTTCTAGGTTTCACGAATACCAGGCTACGGCACTGAAGTGACATATAATTGTTCAGTAGGGTTGTTGGTGACCCTGTGGTAAAGGTGGTGGGTGTTATATAAGGGCGTTTCTAGGTTTCACGAATACCAGGCTACGGCACTGAAGTGACATATAATTGTTAGTTTGTTGGTGACCCTGTGGTAAAAGTGGTGGATATTTATCTTTAGTTTAATTTATTTTAGTTATATAAGGCGTTTCTAGGTTTCATGAATACCAGGCTAGGGCTCTGAAGTGACATATAGTTGTTCAGTAGGGTTGTTGGTGACCCTGTGGTAAAGGTGATGGTTTTTTTTTACCTTGGAGTCTTGTATTCGATCCCTACATCACTGCTGATTTCGTGTCCTTTTGTATCTCAAGTTATATTACAGCGTCCCTATGTTTCACCAATACCATGTTAAGGCTCTGAAACGTCTTGCAAAAGGACCAGTAGTGTCATAGGGATCGAATACAGAACCCCAGGTAAAAAAAAACACCGCTTTTACCACTGGGTAACCCACAACCTCTATTCAACAATTATGACACTTCAGAGCCCTAGCCTGGCATTGGTTACCTAGGAACGCCGTAAAATAACTTAAGATAAGTTGTTTAAAGGCGATTTATCCCTAAACAAAATATGCTTAGTCAAATCAATCAATGGAACTACAAAAAGTGCGCTTTAACCTATTACCAAACATAAACGACATTTAATCAGTGTGTTGCAGACGACTTTGGAAATCATTGTGGGAAAAGGCGGAATTGCTCTTAACGAACTATTTTTCCTTTTCCCTTTATGTTGTCTGCCCTCTCAGAAGATTGTTTTCCAATTTCATAATATTTTGAAATGTTGTCTGCAAACTCTTTCAATTTAGGACAGTCGAAAGGTTTTCGTTTGATAAAGGGTTACAGAGATCCCTATCTGATCACTCGATGTAACCAAAAATAGTTCGCCTCAATGGTGATACAATGGTAATTCACCCTCCTCGTGGGGAATCTAGCAGAGTGTGCAACCATTGGTAAAATACTTTTGGCTTGGTCACGTGACTGCCTTTATCGCCGTGAAAGCATTGTGTTCGACAGGTAGATCTTGCACTAACCTGTGCTCTATTGCTTAAAGGATTGTGGGTAAATCAAACTATAGAGACCCTGTTGTTGTTGTTGTAAGCTAGTGTAACGCGACCGAGCGAGAACGCTGAAACAACGACTTCTATGCACAAAAATTAAACCAAGAACCAAAGTATTTACAAGGGCTTCAAAGGGTTTACTACAACACTAAGTGCCTCGCTTCAATGATGGGCTGCAAAGTTCTGCTTCAATAGGCTAGGCCTCAAAACGCCACCAGCTTCAATACGCCACCAGCTTCTATACGCCACCAGTTTCAATACGCCACTAGCTTCAACACGCCACCAGCTTCAATACGCCACTAGCTTCAAAATGCTAAGTACTGGCGTCAATAAGCTTTATGCTTCAAAAAGCCACAGGCTTCAAAGAGCTAACTTCACTTTACCAACGTAACAAAATTGACCCGGTCTACACGACTTCCTTATGCCCCTTGATATCCGTTAGAATATAACAGGTAAAAGGAACATGAGAAAGTCTATCAACCCAACTGCCAATGTTGTTGTTGTAGCGTTGTGAACGTTTTTTGTCTGTCGCCGGACTGGGGCGCCTGACTTGCTTCACCTCTATTTTATACCCAACTATTGAAGCGCCACCTAGTGTTTCCGAACTACATCGCGTCCTTACGGGCATTGCCGAATCAACTAATATTTGATTTAATGAGCGACTGGAGATTGCAGAATGTTGATTGAACTAAGGATGTTAATATATAATGAATCGATAGAGCGGGCGGGCATACACACATACAATGTCAACTCTAAAAACAATCGGATCAAAGCCGTAAATACTAAAAAGTATGTTGAACGAAAGTAGACGCTTTCCAAAGGGCGTCGATAAAACAAAGGAAGACAATTTTATTTAAAGTATAACGTTATAGCTCTACCTTTACCCTGAGAAAAGGTTCTTACAAAACAATTTCGTTTCACTAGCAATTAAACCGACAGGTGCACTTTTGCACAGATATTGTTCTTCTAGGATAAACTCTTGTACACATTTCTAATTCCTAGCTGGATATTGATTTAAATGTTAAATTAATCTGTTTTTTAGTTATAACACGTCACAATTAATTCCTTTGGTTATATATATATATTGAAAAAAACTATTTCTATACGTATGTTTCTACTGTGATGCAGTGTGTAGGTGCACAAAAAGCTGTTATGTGTTGTAGTACAGGGGTCGGTCGTTATTAATGACGTAGACCAGGATCCCGTGTCAGATCTATATAGTACCGACCCAATGTGAAAACGTTTACACCAGAAACAATAACGATTTCAAAGTAAAAAGCAAAATCAGACGGTGCATTGTCATAAATCGGTAATTGATCGGTTCCGAAAGGCTACCATTATAGCCAAAACCGATCTCCGCAATCCGATAAAAAGTCAAAACTGCTATGCGTTTATTTTCATAAGTAGCCTTTAATTTCGCACGTAATGTATGAAAACAAAGCTTAAATTGTATATCTGCTTTAGTTTAATACTTATTCAAACTAATTAAAAAACTACCGTTTACGACAAGTCCCCTGTGCCGTAAAATGTCCTTATTTCAAACGGGCGTACCTGCGTTATTGTATAAAATGCTAACCATTTGAAAACAGTGTTAACGCTTTTGCATGACAAATCTACGAATTCGGTTCAAGTGTTGCCTCTTTGGTATCTAAAGAGAGAGTGTACATGACAAGAGTGTTTACCCAGTCGTCGTAAACATATAAATTACATGCGCTTATTAATTGTTGTCACAAGTTTTGTCATTCACGAATTAGTTGAAGAATGCGTTAAACACGCTTTAAAGACGAAAGCTTAGATTTCACTTGTGAGTATCACTTTAAGGGCAGGATAGATTTCTCGGTTGAGTAACCTTTCCATTTTCCGTCAATAGCGCGTATCCTAATGTTGAGTTTTATGAGTACTGGTGTGGTATCCAGGAAGCAGTCATCGAGATTAAATTTGATAAGCTTCAAGCTTCAGTCACCGATGTCGTTGTGAAATAAATAAGTTTGAGTTTAAGAGGAAAAACTTAGTTTAACCTTCATTTGGGATTCCTTCGTCACAGATCTAACACATAACCGCTCACATGTTTAGAAATGTGTCATAAAATAGAGTTGATTTCGAAATTTATTTGAGTACATGTGTCAATGTTGGTACACGCTGTGTGTTTATGCCTACATTCGGGAAATAAAACATTCTTTTCCCTTGCAGAAAAACTTATGGTAAATCATAACACATGGTAAACGCGCTAACAAACAATAACGACATTTTACTGCTTTGTTGCAGACGAATCTGGAAAGCATTGTGGGAAATGAAGAAATTGCTCGTTATGAGCAATGTCTTCCTTTCCCACAATATTTTCTACTCTTTCAGGACTTTATTTTCCAATTTCATCACATTTTGTAATGTTGTCTGCAAACTCTTTCAATTTGGGACAGTCGAACATTTTGCGTTTGGTAAAGGGTTTAACCACGATCCCACTTAAATCGATTGAACTGTTTCCGCATTAATAATGCCCTCATTGTCATCACTCTACATCGACTATGTATTTATTTTACAGATGGAGTACATTAACTCTTATCTCTTCATATTTATGGTATTTTCTCTATAAATAAAACATTGATGATCGGTGTAAAAAACAATCCTTGTCACTACTCTGACCAGTGTTAATCTAACTAATGGCGCACAGTATTGCTTTATGCCCGCATTTTTATAGGCGAAACGCATGAAAACCGGCCATATCTAGCAATATCTTGCTCTAAATAAACGACTTATTAATTTGTCACATATTGAGGGTGAATATAAAGTGTTTAAAAGTATTTTTCTAAATTGTCGTGCCGCATCAGCTCATTCCTTTTTTGCGAGCCGATCACTGACGAATGGTGCTTATTACCAAATCCTTGCGACATTTAACAACTTTGAGGTAGACATCTCTGGAAAACATTGTTGAAAATAAAAATTTGCTCACAACGAGCACATTTTTCTTTTCCAACGATGTTTTCTGTCCTATCAGAAGATTATTTTTCCAATTTCATCACATTTTGAAATACCGTCTGCAAATTCTTTCAATTTGGGACAGTCGAAAATTTGGCGTTTGGTAGAGGGTTAAAATGGATGATTATTATGGTAAGGGCTCGTCGAATTAGACAATGAATCGACGGCGGAACTACGACGTACGGTACGTTATTAGGATGTTATCATCAGTTTATGCCTGTCCTTAGTCTAAACAAATAATGTTTAGTGTAAGCATACTCTGTTGATGCCCCACAAAAATCAAAAATAGTGTTTGGTTAGAACTTGGAACATATTTTATAACCGGGTACACAATCGAGTTTTTTAGAAAGAAAAACGTAATTCTGATAGAATTGTATCTTGAAATGACGTGAATTAAAACTTAAAAAAAACAATTTCTTATAGATTTTCAGCTGCCATGTAACTTGACGGCTGGCCTGTTATCTAACCTGTCTGCTACTCTAAGTATCTGGGAAAGGAGCCGACACAACACTTTGTTTTAGAAAATTACCCAGCATTCTAAAGGTTAAAGACTCATTCTTTCATGATATGGCTCTGGTAGAAATAGGCGGCAATACTTTCGATAAGTGTTCTGTTTTTGTAGTACACATAATGTACCATTATGATTTAAGCAATCCCATCCTTCGAAGTCAGACTTAGATGTTTAATTACTCTATAATGCGTAAACCGTGATGTTATTAATCGAACCCACATTTGACGACACTCCTAAATCAGGATAACACACCATTGTGTATAAATGGAAAATGAAAATGGGTGCCTCATAACTATCGCCCATGATATCATTCGTCCACATCACGCTATCGTCCAATCCTTGAAATAAAGTACAACAAAGCGGCTGATATCATAATGCATGCTATCGAATTATTTGGCTAAATTGATCTTCTTTGAAAGTGAACAGATTAACTAAAACTAGAAATTTCAAATTTCCTTATGTATTCTTTCTAATAAATCTTAATGTTTAAATTTCATATGTATATGTGCATCTACTCACTCTCCAATGAACTTTTGTACATTGCGTAAATTTGTAGAATTGGCCGATGGCCTAGGTTCTTTAAATAAAATGTCTATGTCTATTAACCCTCATTCATCTCAAAGCATTTCCTATTTAGATTGGTATTGGTGTTCGAAAGGGTGTTTCTAATGGAAATGGTTAATGATTACTGATACCGTTATTTTTTGTCTGAAAGAGGGTTCATTATAAAGAACAAATTAAAAGTTTTTGTTGTAACCAGGGGTACATAGAATTAATTTCCGCGTAACATACAGGCCGCCCCTGTTAACGAGTGTTGTTGATATCAACTCTATAAGGCCCTTTAAGTATGAGTTAACAGACCGTTCAGACTACAAGAAACTAAGACAAAGACATCTTTTTTTAAAAATAAACAAGAAGGAAATTCAAAAAGAAAATATATTTGTACGTTTTGTTGAGCTTAGTAAGAAGTCTTTGCGTGGCTTGAGTAAATTCTATTGTGTGCCCATTCTTTTGAATAATCACCATCTATTTATTTTCTTTATTATTTGTATATGGGGGTTTAACGTCGTGCCAACATTATATCATTTATATTGCAATACCAGACTCGTTAAAAATGGATGAAGATCCCATACTCTACCGGATAAGGGCTGGTCAAGCCAGGTGGAACCATCGGCATTCTGTAAACAGCGGGGAGACTACCTCACATGAAAGTTAAGATGTCGTCGCCTGGAACTTATACCCGCGCGGAGAATGTCTATAGGATTTCACGTTGTTTACCCTAACCATAAGGGCACGGAGGCAAAATTTCTATTTTTTGAGAGGGGTAACTTTGTACTTTACCCGTATTTTCTTAACGATGTCAGGTTGTCTTAATTAGGATAAACTGTTTGTCGCACCGTCTCATGTAACTTACACTGTAGTATTATAAATCGATGTATCACTCAGACCATGCGAAAACAACAGATCTAAGAATGACAATGGCCTGTGTCCCTAAAGGCACCGCTATCGGGGTCAATCTTAAGAAAATGAAATTTATCGAAAATAAACAGTTTAAGTTGGAAATGACGGCTATTTACTCACAGTGCTTTGATTAGGCTTTTCTATTTGTCACACTGTTATTAGCGTGTTTTCTTGTTACTATAATGGGTTGTCTATTATAGGACGGCTATCCAACTAATGGAAGAGCCACTAGGTACCAGCCGTCCAGTGGTCATCATTCTTTACTTGTTCTCTTTTTCAACAACTGGCTGAAAATTTATCATGTTAAAAACGATTCAATTTAACTCGACTACACCACTACACACTGGTAGATCGAGGGTTCTCTGTAAGACAATAATAAGTATGTCGTATTCGAGAATGAGTTGCTGAAGTCCTGTACGGATAGATATCTAGGAATGCAGGCTCTATTTTTGTTTTCGCTAATTGGGCCTTTAAATCGTGTCACCAATTTGTCAGTTATATTTGTATATGGTATCATACCGAAATCAACGTATGTGTGGAACTATCATGAGATTCATTGGCAGACCAGGCAGACCCTTATTTTACATAGATCTGACTTGTTGTCTTGTGAAATTTATTGTAACTATATTCTAAGGTAAGACTCATCAAAATTGGATGTACCGCTCTATAAAAATCATTTTTCTACTTCCTTTAGCTTAGTTCAAAACTACTGTGCTTCTCATTTCATGATACACAATTATTACGGCATTAAACATATTTCGTAATGTGTATGATACAAATTACATCGTATATTTCTCTGAATAAAAGGATTATTGTATGACAATTAAAAACAAAAAGCCATATTTCTTCGATCCCAATACCCTAGGGTGTCCCATGGCTAGAAGTCATTCAGCATTGTTTATACATAATTGTATCATATATGACCCGGTCTTAATCGATGAGTTTGTTAGAAGGTGTGAGGACTAGAAGTCACTCAGCATTCTTTACACATAATTGTATTTTGTATGACCCGGCCTTATTCGATGAGTTGGTTAGAAGGTGTGAGAACTATCCATCCTAATGGTTCCCATGGGAACCGGGCCCGTTGTCAGATTCAGTGCTAGATTATTCTGATATAGAGCCCCGTGTTAACCCTTAACCAAACGCCAAATGTTCGACTGTCCCAAATTGAAAGAGTTTACAGACGACATTTCAACATGTGATGAAATTGGAAAATAATCTGATAGGGCAGAAAACACTGTGGGAAAAGGAGAGAATGCTCGTCACGAGCAATTTCTCCTTTTCCCACATTGTTTTGCAACGGAGTGGTCAAATGTCGTTATTGTTTGGGAAACGGTTATATCAGTCCCTTTACTCGTTAATGCATGGTATCCAAAAATGCAACATACGAGTGTAAATTTCAGAGGCATCTTCTAAACACATTTCCCTTTAAAGAATTTCATGATGGGTAAATAAAGAAATCATTTTAGACACATTTTGACCATATTCAACAAGAAAACTACAGATAAAAAAGCACTTCCTTCATTAATTATTTTATAGGTCAAAACCAGACAGTCTTTAGACACACTTTGGGCGAGGGGCAAAGTCGATTTGCTACAAACAACAGGTTCTTTTTCCTTTTATTCAATGATAATGCCTATCTTATCAATGGAATTTTGACCAAGTTTCTTACGATTTTGATCGTCGCCTGTAGCCTTTTTCGATATGAGGCGAAACAAAACACGTCGTTTGATACGGGTTAACTCTCTTCTTACAGACAATTTCTGGTACGTACAAGAAACTGAATGCTGACGTCGTTGACGCTATATTAGACAAGAAGCTACGTCTTCATTTCCTTGCTGATGAGGTAACAGTACTTGGTCATGTCGAAAGGGTTTCGCTGAACAATGTGGATCTTCTTAAAGGTATGTTGTTGGATATCATTCTGTCTGTACTCACGAACAATGTCCGCAACGAAGCATGGCTAGAAAAATAACCTTTGGATGATTCGGGACGAAAGTCCAAGAGTCCAAGTCGACTCCGTAACACAGAGACCTTGACCTTATTGAGTGTTGCTTTACTGTAGGAAATGAGTTGGTCACGTGACAATGAGCTAACAACGTGTTCACAAGTTATAAAATTGTAATTCTGTATGTGCCAGTTATTCTGTTTGTTTATGCCGGTCTAACGTTTCTATCATCTAGCTACAATTCAATGTAAACATTTGTAAGTTATGTTTTTCTTCATGAGTTAAGCACTGTTGTCGTGATTCATTTATTTAGAATTTGGCTGTGACACATATATTCATGCTTGCTGGTTTAACCCCGTGTTTGTAAGTTGTTAAGTTACAATTGATCTTGTGAATGATTTGTTTTATATGTTTGCATTGGTTAGGTCCGCTTTCACGAGACATTTGCTTAAGAATTAGGCGAAAGATTCCATATTCATGCTTCCTGGATCAAAATCAAACAGCGGTTTTTGTCTGCAAGGGACCGGTTCGTAAATCAATGTTTATTGAAATTCCCAAATAAATCGGTCCCTATAAATAAATACAGCTGTATTTGATGTTTTGACCAAGTCAACCACTTGCTAAATAATAAGTGAAGTTCGATCAAACATGTATAATCTCTTTCAGATTCCTCTCTACCGATTCGAAGTCCGTTTTGCGAGGATATTGTCTCTATATGGTACAGACTTACCCCAGACTGTACACTAAACGTGTATATGAAAAACATTAATGGTGCATCCGAGCAAAGGGACATAACTGCTGCATTAAAAACGGCGTTCGATCCAGTATATGGGGAGGATATGTACGAGTTTAAACTCTCGCGAGATCAGGTGTGTTATTTCAAATCTCGCGGGATCAAATATTGTATTAAAACTCTCGCGAGATCAGGTTTGTTATCTAAACTCTCACGAGATCAGGTATGTTTTTTCAAATCTCGCGGGATCAAATATTGTATTAAAACTCTCGCGAGATCAGGTTTGTCATCTAAACTTTCGCGAGATCAGGTATGTGTTTTAAACTCTCGCGGGATCAGATATTGTATTAAAACTCTCACGAGATCAGGTATGTTATTTAAACTCTCGCGAGATCAGGTGTGTGTTTTAAACTCTCGCGAGATCAGGTATGGTCAAAACCCGTCAACGAAATTTCCGTTGTAATACGTTGCCAAACTTAAAATAGATGGGAAAAGATCTAAAGCCTTACTACACCAATGAGCTGGTCAAGACAAATAGAAATATTGACTTTCCAAGAGTCGACCGTGTTTCCATTTCTCATGAAATTTCAAGTGCATATACTTCACTAAGGCTTCAATCCCAGGCAGACATGCGGTCTTGTGATGTTAAGTTATGTACTCTTATCAATAGGCCAGGGTCGGACGTTATCTACGACATTAATTAATATGGGAGTGTCCACTCCATTAGACAGTGTATCATACAGTCTAAAATAAATGTGACATTTCCAGATCCGATGGAGTTGTTTTCCAGGACAGTTCATTCTCTTGGGAGAAGTCTACACTTTATTACGATTGCAAACGTGGTGTACATTGCATTAGCGGTAATCTGATCATTTGCGCTGTCCGAGCCAAAGAGATACGTGTCAAATGTGTGTCGTATTTGTAATAGGAATATCTTTCAAACTGTCCTGGGACATAAATAACACAAGGCCATACAAATCTTTCAATTTCATATGGACATTTTCTGCCCAGGTCATTGAGATCGCTGACTTTTACAAAGCACATAGCCTTCGTAAAATGCCTTCTCGAATAGAAAGCAGGAAATAGTATGGAATATAAATTTTGATTCATTATAGGAATAATTTCTCATGGTGATAGATGAAGGGATTGAAATATTTGTGACATTCATAAATTACACTAATCAATTCTTAAATGGTTTTGCTTTCTAAAGTTCTCTCTTTGTTATCTGCAATGCTCATGAAACAAGTATTCATCATGGCGAAAAAAAGAAGGGATTGAAATGTTTGTTACATTCATGAATTACTCTAATCAATCCGGTTTGCTTTTTGCTTTCTAAAGGTGACTGTATGTTGTCTGCAATGGACAAGCAAAAAAAATCCGTAATGAATGTTTGTTACTCTAGATTTAAACAAGACTGATAACAGTTCTAATGATCTCCTAATCGATTCAATTCACTATCAATAGAAGGGATGCGGCGTTTCATAGCGATACTGGGGGCTTTCGTGGCCTTGTAGTTGGAGAATAGTATTCTATAATACATGGCTCCTCCGTGGTGACGTGTCATGAGAGACAGTCTCCCGACTGATTTACGGAATACCGATGGTTTTATCCGGCTCTACCAGTCCTTATGGACAGTTGAGTAATGGAACTTCCTGCATAGTAGGGAATCAGGTATCGCAACGTAACTGTTATGATGTTAAAACGGTATACACCATGTATAAATTATATCGACATTGATTAAGAAACCAGATCCGAACCACAACAAGCCTAGAAACGGGAATAGAATGAAAGATGCGAAAACAGTAAAACATAATCAAAGATTGGAATACGTCCGAAATGTGCATTATTCAATGATATAAAGCATATTTTAACATTGTTAGTAATTTCGATCGTTCTGTATCTGTGTGGCAGGATATGTCAAGACAGCTTTCATTGTAACTATAACAAACTTCATCACTCTGTTAATACAATAGCGGTTACAGAAACGCACATATTTTAACCTTTGAATGTTACATCTTAATGAATGAATGTGGGACACAAAAGCCTTTGAGTATGTTATCGACCATAAGCATAACCTATGCAAAAAGTGTTGACTATGTAATATACAAACATGAAAATGCATTTTACAATCTACATTCATTTCTGTTTTGTTGTAAGTAAAGATCGCATGTTGTTCGTATGATGGCTCATACATGTACACCAACGTTATTAAATCAATGGTGAGTTGTAATACGTCTACAATGGTGCGGAACCATACACTTAACACTCACATTTATCTCATTTGCGTATGATACTATACTATTATTATTATTATCATTATTATTATACACCATATCTATATAACACTCTTATCATAATTAGACATATGTTCAAAAGTGCTTTACAAGATAATGAAAGCACATACATGTACTTATGCATAAAAAAGAGGCATGACCTAAGATACATAAACTGCAACAATAAAACCGGATATCTAAAGTATAAAACCTAAAAATATATATATTATACGCGACATACGATAAAACAGTTTGGTTTATTCTAATTTCCAGCCGGAAGTGAGTCTGGTAAACATCTCCGCCGCCATACTCCGGGACCTGAATGCCGGTCAAGCCTATCTGTACGTCAGGCGGGAGAACCCGACGTGTGACAAATGGAGAGGCGCGGTAAGTCCCCGGGCTATACATTTATCAATGTGCGCATGAATACATAAAACCCTCAGTATAATCCGTTACCAAACGCCAAATTTTCGACGATTTGCTAACGACTTTTCAAAATGCGATGAAATTTTAAAATTGAAAAATAATCTTCTGATAGGACAGAAAACATTATGGGAAAGGGAGAAATTGCTCGATGCGAGCAATTTCTCCTTTTCCCACAATATTTATCAAGGGTCGGCTGCAATTTACTGGTCAAATGTCGTTTTTGTTTGGTAATGGAATAAGGGAGATGTTGAATGCCCATGAAAAATGTAACGAGTGAACACTTATTATCCCATTCAAACGAAATAGATAATATAATCTTAATGAGCAAAGTGTCCTTTTTGGCAATACGCCTGTTTTCAAATGTCATCTGATTTCGTAAATATTTCGTTGTCTGTTTAAGAGGGGGAAAAGGGACCGCTAACTGCTATCGAAATTAAGTTGAAAGTTGTTCGCGTAAAGGGCTCATATCTGATGCATGTAATTGTTTACTTTGCAAGGATTTGTAAAACTAATTGATTTGTGATTAATGACCGTTCTATAATGAATGCACCGAGTCACTCAATAGTTTGCTTGGTTACTGTAAATTCGTCCACCACGCGTGCGGGGGTAGCGGGTTCGAGGCAGTGTTGTGTCATATCGGAGAGCAGAAAACTAGTAACTAGTTATTGTCTTTGATCTTAGTACTTTAAGCATTGTTAAAGAATAACGACACATGGAGAGAAAAATAATGACTAAACATTATGGTTTGATTCATGGATACCCACAATTTTTATTAAGGCGGCTTTAAAAATAAAGGTTTGCCTTCCCTATATCTGCTCTTATGTACTTATCGTATCACAGGACGCTCTCAACATGTGTTTCCGAGTAAAGTTAATGATTTAAATGATGTTTAACACCTCCATATACATTGAACTACTCAACGCGGATTAACATAGGAACATAGGAAATGTTTTAAAAGCCGGGGGTGATTTTCCGAAATATTGAAACCCTACACTAACGTACGAGGTGTATTTCGAAGGTTCAATGCAAGACAATAGTAAGTCCTTCACAAATGTGAAGCAATTGCTATAGTATTGTATCGAACCCATACTTCCTCATTTCACGGAAATACCGAGTATTAACGATTGATCCCCGATTTACAGTTACGTATAGCAAACGGTGTTGGCGACTTCCACTGACGAATAGTTCCTCCTCTCACACCCTCCTAAACGATTTATCTAAAATAAACCATACACTAACAAGTAGCTCACGGAAATACCCGAATATTGACGATTTGTTTCCGCCGTTTTACAGTTACCTATAGCGAATGGATGTTGGCGACTACCGCTAACGGATAGCACCTCTTCACACCGCCCTTAACGATTTACCCGAAATAAACCATACACTGACATGTAGCTCACGGAAATAAGCGAGTACTTGCGATTAGATTCCGCCGTTTTACAGTCACATCTAACGATTGGATGTTGGTGACTACCACAAACTTCTCACAGTGATCTCCCTGTATGGGGATGATCACTGCCATCATAAATGTCACGTGACCACCTACTTAGAAACGAAAATGGCATAACACGATTGCGGCTAAACTAAAAGAATTGTAATCCATTACTGCTTTATTTATAAACAAAACCGTTTTTTTTTTTTTCAACTTAACTTAAATCAATACAACAAGATATTGTTACTTAATTAACTAAGATATCCGGTAATCTCTTAACAAAACAGCATCATTTGAATTTCATCCAAATCTGGAGTAAAAATCTTGTGGTGGCAGTGGTCGATGCAGCGCAGCAAGGGGAGATCACTGTGAGGAGTTTGTGACTACCATTGACGAATAGCACCTCATCTCACACCGCTCCTAACAATACACCCGAAATATCGAAACCATACATTGACATGTAGCTCACGGAAATACCCGAGTATTTACGATTTGTTTCCGTCGTTTTACAGTTACACATAGCGAATGGATGTTGGCGACTTCTATTGACGGATAGCACCTCCTCTCACACCGCTCTTAATGAACTGGAGAAAGACCCGGATTTAGAGTTGATGTACACGTGTCACCATGAGGGAAAGTTTTACCCGCACGGTGCATCATGGGTACCGGAACTAAACAGCGCATGCGTAACGTGTCGATGTGAGGTATGTATACGCTATGTTTTTTGGTCATACACCACTCCCTTTTGAGATCTTGAATTTCCATTAACTCCAGTGTTAAATCAGGTATTTTCAAGATTCTGCAGGGTTAAGAATAGTGTTTACTATCCTAATCTAAATACAGAAACATTGGTCCATTCAACTCTTAAAAACTATAAAAATGAACACCCCAATCGTCTCCTTTTTCTACCGAGCAAACTGTTCTAGTACCATCCGAAAACCAGTGCACAAACTGTCAAATCTGACCGAGCGACCGGTATTTGTGTTCATGCATCACAAACAAATAGTCCAGCAATAGGCAATAAAAAAAAAACTTTGATAGCATTGCTGGAATGTCACCTTTTCATGTAAAACATCAGTGTTCTACCAGATCATCTCTTACTATCAAAACTATGCACCAGAAGTTAAAACTCAAAATTTCTAAATTGTGCTATGACCCGGAAGTACTTTATGAAAGGTACAAGACCTATGTTTTATTTTGACGTTAAAACAGAAATGGCATCATGGTTAATATTGTCTTTTTCACAAACACAACGCTTTGTGTGCACTTGAGATGTTACTGTGTGGTTTGGATGGCGTCGGCGATTTGATTCCTATCATCTCAGGATTCCTTGTCACGATCGTAAAACTGACATAAAGTGTCCTATTTCAATATCAGTATCCCCTAGTACTATTTGTATGCTTTGCGAAGTCTTTCTTTTAATCTAAATAGTATTGCATTCAATCTATTTTCTTTTTAAACTTGTTAATTGACTACAAAATAAAATTTTGGCGGATTGTTCCATCAACTACAAACTAATGCTTCATACGGACACAAGTCATTCAGAAAACTCCAGTAGGGGCTTTCTGAATGACTAGTGTCCTGTATTAATTATAGCCCTTAAACTAATTATCTTTCAAACACGTGTTTAGGAGTGGAATTTTTCAAAACAAGATTGATCTTCTATAGACCACATCAATTTGTCTGCGATGCGTTGGTCTGATAAAGCAGTATATGCTCATTTAACATAGGGTCCTAGTCCATGTATACCCGTATTGTGAGTATACGCATGGGCCAGGACCCCAGGCTATTGTTTGTCTTATAACAAATTTTTAATACTGTCACATGTTTTTATTTCCGGCCACAGCGTGGTACCACCCACTGTGATGATGTGCTATGTCCCAGTCCGAACTGTGCCCGTCAGGTGAACAGAGAAGGGGAATGTTGCCCTGTGTGTGAAGGTATGTATTAGTAGATACTGTCCCCTGTGTCCAACCCCGAACAGTGCCCGTCAGGTTAACAGAGAAAGGGACTGTTGCCCTTTGTGTGAAGGTATGTATTAGTGGATACTGTCCCCTGTGTCCAACCCCGAACTGTGCCCTTCAGGTTAACAGAGAAGGGGAATGTTGCCCTGTGTGTGAAGGTATGTATTAGCGGACTACTTCTTTTAAATAGTAAGCATTATTTTCCGTTGTGTATGTGATATATCACGTTCATATTTGGTTGATGGTCGTATCCATCACCCTCCATATCGTAAAAGATGATGAAATGGTCTCCTTTAAAGTATTATTAATTAGTCATAGTATAAAAGGGGAGACAAAAAACTAAAAGATATATAACTATACCACAAACTATTTTTTACTAAGAAGCAAGTGTTGCCATATTAAAGTTTTCTTTATATGTAGCCTTAAAAAAGTACCATATGCCGCGTTTGATTTACACTTTCAGATGACAATGAAACGGAAAAGAAGCCGATCGGAAGTTGTTTCTACCAGGGTGACAAACGATGGCACTTGTTTGGTACGACCTGGCATCCGTATGTTCCGCCATTCGGATATTCCAAATGTTCTGTTTGTACTTGCATGGTAAGCTTACTTACATTGAAATATAACAAGGCATAGTCTCTGATGTAATGAAATGGAAGTGGCTATATTTCTTCTTTATTCTAATCCGCTTTTTATCATTAAATGTATTCTCGTTGAAAGTATCACAAATGACACGTATAATCTGTCGTATTTTAGAACTTAGCAGAGAGCCAATAAGACATTTCGTCTTGTTTATGGTTATATTTATTCAGACAGGCTCGGATGTTCACAGACTCTTTATAGAGGTTATGTAAGTGCAATACAAGGAGGCATTATGCTGTTTGATCTTTTCATTTATTGTTGGACCGGTGTTGGTGTAAAGAGTGTCAATTAGGCATAATACCACAAAAAACATGACTTAGAGTATAGACAACGAGATTGACTTCTTTTATAAATTAAGTTTTTTATAAATATCCCGCATATTGCTATCATCATGAGACATTACAGACTATATTTTCAAACACGCTGTTTGTTTTGACCATGTTTGCAGCCTGACACGGGAGGGGTAAACTGTAGTCGACTAGCCTGTCCTGCACTGGAGTGTCCGGCCACTCAGCGAGTTAGGGTCAATCGGGAGGATTGTTGTCAAATATGTCAAGGTATTGGGTGGATGTAGATACATCTACCCTTTCCCAAACAACAAATCTTTGACTGTCCCAAATTGAAAGAGTTTGCAGACATTTTAAAATGTGATAGAATTGGAAAATAATCTTCTGATAGGGCAGAAAACATTTTGGGAAAAAGAAAAATTGCTCGTACCGAGCAATTTTTCCTTTTCCCACAATGTTTTCTAAAGTCGTCCGCAACAAAGTGGTCAAATGTCGTTAATGTTTGGGAAAGGGTTAACAGTAGAACCTCTATATCTGAGGACAAAGGAATGTCATGAAAAATATGCGATATGGAGAGAGTTCGACTTAATGATTTTATATTATAGAGACATAGAAATGAAAAGCAAAAAGTTTGGGACCCTGTTTTTACCTCGACGTATAAAAAGTTTGGGACCCTGTTTTTACCTAGACGTATAAAAAGTTTGGGACCCTGTTTTTACCTCGACGTATAAAAAGTTTGGGACCCTGTTTTTACCTCGACATATAAAAAGTTTGGGACCCTGTTTTTACCTCGACGTATAAAAAGTTTGGGACCCTTTTTTTACTTCGACGTATAAAAAGTTCGACATGTTCAGATGTTCGAGATATAGATAGTTTAATCTATTTAATTATAAATTTGATAATATATGTATCTATCTAGTTTATGCAACCTGCTAATCTGTTTATCTATGATTTCTTAACTTGTATTTGCTACATAGATGTCTTTTATGCACTTCACTATGTAAAAAATTAATGCATTGGCGAACAAAATTCATAAAAAAACAAAGTCAACAAAAAGAGATGTTTGTTTGAGGTTTTAGCAATGCTTTTTCCAACATCTTACCCATTTCATTAAACAATTCCAAACGAATTAGGTCAAACGAAAACAGTTCGTAACGCTTGATTCATCTTATATCTTTCAATATCCTTCTGATCGAATTTCGCCAAACGATATTGTGAATTCTCGATCATTGAATAATGAGTGTCTGTTTGCAATTTCAATTTAAAAAGACTTAAATCTAATATGTCTGTCATATGTCAATAGCTAATCACAAGGTTAGTCTAGCAGAAAACCCCAATTAGGTGTACCTTTGAAATATCACCTGCGTGGCATCGAATCCGTTTTGATTATATTAATATATATATATATTTTGGCAAGGATATATACAGTTTTAATGAAAAAAATAAATATCATAAGAACAATGAGAATGCCTGGTTCCCTGTATTTCGACACTTCGCGTAGTAGAACGGGCCATGGTCAGTGTTATTGATATGCATGTTTTTAGAACTACTCCCCCCAAAGGTTTGGAATTACCCGTCTAATTAAAGCTAATGTATGCAGCTTGTATTCCAATGCTCACCGTATGCGTATATTGGACAATGTATTGTATTTAACTTGATATTTGGCATTTACACAAATTAAGTTTTAACGATATGTTCTGATAATATGATATATATATAATATATGATATAATCAAAGCAGTTTGTTTTGTTTATGGGAAACAATAGGGTGAACAAGATACAGGGGATCCGCGGTGGTGCAGTGGTTAGCGTCGGACTAGAGTCCGGTCACCACGGGGTTCGATCCCCGAAGGCGGCAAATTATTTCACCGTGGAGTGTCCTTGGGCAAGACACATTTCCTAGCCTAGTACAGGAAGTCATCCAGGGAACATGTACAATAACACTCAAGATTGAGTCCTGTACATTAATGGAAAAACAAACTAACAAACATAACATTGACCAGATTAAACTATCACCTCCTATAAGATTGACACACATATTCCTATATTTTAGACGAGTCGTCCACCACTATGGTTCGTGCTCCCACACAGGGTTCTTCTAAAGGTATGTACGAGTAAGGACTTCAATTTGATATTTAATTCAGCGAACATAGCGCAAATATCCTTTCGGTAATAGCAATATATATATATATATATATATATATATATATATATATATATATATATATATATATATATATATATATATTGCTATTACCGAAAGGATATTTGCGCTATGTATATATATATATATATTCAATGTTATCGGTCAGGGTAAGGAGAATTGATAATGGGCGAGGTTTACCGAGCCCTTTATCAATTTTCCTTACCCTGACCGATAACATTGATAACAAAAGACACTAGCATTATATTCTATTTATCTAGTAACGATAAATTTAAGAAAAAAATACAGACAATAATTCTCATAAAGCGTGATGAATCAGTCTTTACTCTATTTAAATCAATCGAAGTAGTAATGTTTGACCCAAGTACGCGATGACGTAGATTACGCGAAGTGACGTAATGACAAAAAGTACTTCGTCCGTTGTTTTGATCGATTTTAAACCAAATTTAACTCATATGTAATAAATGGATGGACATATCTTTATTTGACAGTTATTTTAATTCATTATTGAAAAGATCGCCCTACAAAATGTTCTCAATTCGGCCTCGCTTCGATAAGTTTACTCATGCATAGAATTCATTACACATTATGACATAATGTACAAGGACAGTAAACACAGTCATCATTTCGAAAAACAAAACCCGATGACAACGGTCTATCGATGAATTATTCTGCGGACTTTGGACTATAGCATTGGTAAAAGATAATGGATCCGACATTCAAGACAGTTCCATAGAAAAAGAAGCAATTTAACTCAATGTATTGTTATTTGTTGTGGTGTCATAACCATTCATGATTGGAACGATAGGATGAAGACATCAGTGGAAAACATTAAGGAAAAATGAAAAAATTGGCTCATATTGAAAAAAACTTATTCTTTCTCAACAATTTTTTTCTAGAGGTGTTTGCACACAACTCTTATAACATTGTCATTGTTTGGTTATCAGTTAATAACAGGTGATGTCTGGAATATCCAATACTTTACCAATGCTATAGTCCAAAGTCCGCAGAATAATTCATCGATAGACCGTTGTCATCGGGTTTTGTTTTTCGAAATGATGACTGTGTTTACTGTCCTTGTACATTATGTCATAATGTGTAATGAATTCTATGCATGAGTAAACTTATCGAAGCGAGGCCGAATTGAGAACATTTTGTAGGGCGATCTTTTCAATAATGAATTAAAATAACTGTCAAATAAAGATATGTCCATCCAGTTATTACATTTGAGTTAAATTGGGTTTAAAATCGATCAAAACAAAGGACGAAGTACTTTTTGTCATTACGTCACTTCGCGTAATCTACGTCATCGCGTACTTGGGTCAAACATTACTACTTCGATTGATTTAAATAGAGTAAAGCCTGATTCATCGCGCTTTATAAGAATTATTGTCTGTATCTTTTTCTTAAATTTATCGTTACTAGATACATAGAATATTATGCTAAATAGGGCTCGGTAAACCTCGCCCATTATCAATTCTCCTTACCCTGACCGATAACATTGATAACAAAAGACACTAGCATAATATTCTCTATATATCAAATACAATTTTAGCCAATGGCCGAGCCAAGCATCTGTTTGGTACACTGTGTATATCTATATGCCGGTTCGCTTTAAAAGTCGTAGTTGCATTCTACTTAACATGGGTTCAATCCAAGACTATAGTTAATGCTTCACAAAATTGAAGCACTCTATAAAGTCTTATTTTGAACCCTGAATATGTCCGGAAAATGTAACCAATTCAAATTTTAAAGCAAAAAGGCACATTTCATATTTTTATTGTCTATTGTTGAGGGGTTTGCATTGATCTCTTATCAAAATAAGGTATGTGTGATTTTATTGGTTTACGTGATTGATTTAAAAGTGCTTGTTCACAAAAGAGAAGATCTGATAGTCAAAATAAAATGTCGGCGAAAAGTACAGTTTTTGTATTGTTGTCTGATTATAATTATAAACATGAATGAATTTGAGACAACTATATTTCAAGCATAAATTTACTTATGTTAAAGGATTCTATTTAATATGGTCTCAATGCATCCCTAAAATAATTCTTATGACTTTTATGATCATAATAAAAGAACTCCATATATTTTTCAGTTATTTCTTTGTACTCATCTCCTTTTATGAGCCTTTAAGTAATATGCTACCCAATGATGGCACTCGAGATCCATATGGTCCTAAACGGGGTATCAATGTTCCCAATCACGCCTTCTCCGTTCGTAAGATATTGCACTTGACAAAGACCGAGTTCACTAGCAAACGACTTATTCGTGTGTTCAAATGGTCGTCGTGTGTTACGAAATACCCAAGAGAAAATAATACGCAATACTGTTCATTCTTACGGAACTCTGTCATGCCACTCACCAATTTCAACTGACCTAAGGAGAGCAACTTTTGTGATTATGAACAATAATCGTTGCAGTTATGCCCCTTTCGTTACAGTTGATATTTTCTATTGGTGTATTTCTTACCCTAAAAGGGCTTGAATCAACTTCATGCTTATGCAAACAGGTAAGATCCAAGATCCAGGAAAGTCGCCAAGTTAATTGGCGGTGGCCTGTGATATTACCTGTTTGTTACTCCGAGTATCTTTCCTGCACAAAATCAAGCAGACATTTGGAAAGTAGACGACACAAAAATCTAGTTTTTAGAAGATTACCCAGCATTCTAAGGGCTAAATTAGCGTATTTACATGTTTAGATGTTTAGCCGTATTGAATAAAGAATAGGGAGATCGTATTTAAGCCAGACAAGACGGCCCATCGCCATGCCGTGAGTCAGCCGGTAGACCCACTACCCTTCGTGAATTAAATCTACAATACTGCAATTTGAACTCTTATGGTGGACTTGGAAAACGGAGGTTCTAGGTTTGTTTGAACCTAATAGTGCCACTGGCTTCGTTGGAGCGTCATTTGACAAGACATTTCAGAGCCCTAGCATAGTACTGGTGAACTCTTTATAAACTGTTATATAACTAAAACGTTGTTGACACGGTGTTAAACCGGATATTCAATGAAATTGGGGTAATATCGTACTAATATTTCCAAAACAAAGCAAAGCTTTAACTTACAATAGTTGATGTTTACATTTCCTTTCAGACGACTGTAGTTTTGGGACGAGTACATACCAACATGGCGATAAGTGGCATCCAGTCCTTACCCCTTTTGGAACGATGACTTGTTACGTATGTTCTTGTAAGGTAAGACCACTTTTGTATATGGGTACGCGACTTTCCTTATGTGTTACATATGTTCTTGTAAGGTAGGATTACGTTTGTATATGGGTATGGGACTTACATTATGTGTTACATATGTTCTTGAAAGGTAGGATTACTTTTGTATATGTGTATGTGACTTTCCTTATGTGTTACATATGTTCTTCTAAGGTAGGATCACTTTTGTATATCGGTACGGGACTTACATTATGTGTTACATATGATCTTGAAAGGTAGGATTACTTTTGTATATGTGTATGTGACTTTTCGTATGTGTTACATATGTTCTTGTAAGGAAGGATAACTTTTGTATATGGGTACGGGACTTACATTATGTGTTACATATGTTCTTGTAAGGAAGGATAACTTTTGTATATGTGTATGTGACTTTTCGTATGTGTTACATATGTTCTTGTAAGGAAGGATAACTTTTGTATATGGGTATGTGACTTTTCGTATGTGTTACATATGTTCTTCTAAGGTAGGATTACTTTTGTATTTCGGTACGGGACTTACATTATGTGTTACATATGTTCTTGTAAGGTAGGATTACTTTTGTATATGTGTATGTGACTTTCCTTATGTGTTACATATGTTCTTGTAAGGAAGGATAACTTTTGTATATGGGTATGTGACTTTTCGTATGTGTTACATATGTTCTTGTAAGGTAGGATTACTTTTGTATATGGGTATGGGACTTTCCTTATGTGTTACATATGTTCTTGTAAGGTAGGATCACTTTTGTATATCGGTACGGGACTTACATTATGTGTTACATATGTTCTTGTAAGGTAGGATTACTTTTAAATAGGTATAGGACTTTTCGTATGTGTTACATATGTTCTTGTAAGGTAGGATTACTTGTGTATATGGGTATGTGCCTTTCCTTATGTGTTACATATGCTCTTGTAAGAAAGGATTACTTTTGTATATGTGTATGTGCCTTTCTTTATGTGTTACATATGTTCTTGTAAGATAGGATTACTTGTGTATATGGGTATGTGCCTTTCCTTATGTGTTACATATGTTCTTTTAATGTGAGACCATTTTTGTATATGGATACGGGACTTACATTATGTGTTACATATGTTCTTCTAAGGTAGGATTACTTTTGTATGTCGGTACGGGACTTACATTATGTGTTACATATGTTCTTGTAAGGTAAGACCACTTTTGTATATGGGTATGTGACTTTCCTTATGTGTTACATATGTTCTTGTAAGGAAGGATAACTTTTGTATATGGGTATGTGACTTTTCGTATGTGTTACATATGTTCTTCTAAGGTAGGATTACTTTTGTATATCGGTACGGGACTTACAGTATGTGTAACATATGTTCTTGTAAGGTAGGATTACTTTTGTATATGTGTATGTGACTTTTCGTATGTGTTACATATGTTCTTCTAAGGTAGGATTACTTTTGTATATCGGTACGGGACTTACATTATGTGTTACATATGTTCTTGTAAGGTAGGATTACTTTTGTATATGGGTATGTGACTTTCCTTATGTGTTACATATGTTCTTGTAAGATAGGATTACTTGTGTATATGGGTATGTGACTTTCCCTATGTGTTACATATGTTCTCGTAAGGTAGGATTACTTTTGTATATGGGTATGGGACTTTTCGTATGTGTTACATATGTTCTTGTAAGGAAGGATAACTTTTGTATATGTGTATGTGACTTTTCGTATGTGTTACATATGTTCTTCTAAGGTAGGATTACTTTTGTATATCGGTACGGGACTTACATTATGTGTTACATATGTTCTTGTAAGGTAGGATTACTTTTGTATATGGGTATGTGACTTTTCTTGTGTGTTACATATGTTCTTGTAAAGTAGGATCACTTTTGTATATAGGTATGTGACTTTCCTTGTGTGTTACATATGTTCTTGTAAGGTAGGATTACTTTTGTATATAGATATGGGACTTTCCTTATGTGTTACATATGTTCTTGTAATGTAGGATCACTTTTGTATATCGGTACGGGACTTACATTATGTGTTACATATGTTCTTGTAAGGTAGGATTACTTTTAAATAGGTATAGGACTTTTCGTATGTGTTACATATGTTCTTGTAGGGTAGGATTACTTTTGTATATGTGTATGTGCCTTTCCTTATGTGTTACATATGTTCTTGTAATGTGAGACCATTTTTGTATATGGATACGGGACTTTCCTTATGTGTTACATATGGTCTTCTAAGGTAGGATTACTTTTGTATATGGGTATGTGACTTTCCTTATGTGTTACATATGTTCTTGTAAGGTAGGATGACTTTTGTATATGGGTATGTGACTTTTCGTATGTGTTACATATGTTCTTCTAAGGTAGGATTACTTTTGTATATCGGTACGGGACTTACAGTATGTGTTACATATGTTCTTGTAAGGTAGGATTACTTTTGTATATGTGTATGTGACTTTTCGTATGTGTTACATATGTTCTTTTAAGGTAGGATTACTTTTGTATATCGGTAAGGGACTTACATTTTGTGTTACATATGTTCTTGTAAGGTAGGATTACTTTTGTAAATGGGTATGTGACTTTCCTTATGTGTTACATATGTTCTTGTAAGGTAGGATTACTTGTGTATATGGATATGTGACTTTCCCTATGTGTTACATATGTTCTCGTAAGGTAGGATTACTTTTGTATATGGGTATGGGACTTTTCGTATATGCTACATATGTTCTTGTAAGGTAGGATTACTTGTGTATATGGGTATGGGACTTTCCTTATGTGTTACATATGTTCTTGTAAGGTAGGATTACTTGTGTATATGGGTATGGGACTTTCCTTATGTGTTACATATGTTCTTGTAAGGTAGGATTACTTGTGTATATGGGTATGGGACTTTCCTTATGTGTTACATATGTTCTTGAAAGGTAGGATTACTTTTGTATATCGGTACGGGAATTACATTATGTGTTACATATGTTCTTGTAAGGTAGGATTACTTTTGTATATGTGTATGTGACTTTTTGTATGTGTTACATATGTTCTTGTAAGGTAGGATTACTTTTGTATATTGGTATGGGACTTTTCGTATGTGTTACATATGTTCTTGTAAGGTAGGATCACTTTTGTATATAGATATAGGACTTTCCTTATGTGTTACATATGTTCTTGTAATGTAGGATTACTTTTGTATATGGGTATGGGACTTTTCGTATGTGTTACATATGTTCTTGTAAGGCAGGATTACTTGTGTATATGGGTATGTGACTTTCCTTATGTGTTACATATGTTCTTGTAAGGTAGGATTACTTTTGTATATGGGTATGTGACTTTTCGTATGTGTTACATATGTTCTTGTAAGGTAAGACCACTTTTGTATATAGGTATGTGACTTTCCTTGTGTGTTACATATGATCTTGTAAGGTAGGATTACTTTTGTATATGGGTATGTGACTTTCCTTATGTGTTACATATGTTCTTGTAATGTAAGATCACTTTTGTATATCGGTACGGGACTTACATTATGTGTTACATATGTTCTTGAAAGGTAGGATTACGTTTGTATGTCGTTTCGGGACTTACATTATGTGTTACATATGTTCTTGAAAGGTAGGATTACTTTTGTATATCGGTACGGGACTTACATTATGTGTTACATATGTTCTTGAAAGGTAGGATTACTTTTGTATGTCGGTACGGGACTTACATTATGTGTTACATATGTTCTTGAAAGGTAGGATCACTTTTGTATATCGGTACGGGACTTACATTATGTGTTACATATGTTCTTGTAAGGTAGGATTACTTTTGTATATTGGTATGGGACTTACATTATGTGTTACATATGTTCTTGAAAGGTAGGATTACTTTTGTATATCGGTACGGGACTTACATTATGTGTTACATATGTTCTTGAAAGGTAGGATTACTTTTGTATGTCGGTACGGGACTTACATTATGTGTTTCATATGTTCTTGAAAGGTAGGATTACTTTTGTATGTCGGTACGGGACTTACATTATGTGTTACCTATGTTCTTGTAAGGTAGGATTACTTTTGTATATCGGTACCGGACTTACACTATGTGTTACATATGTTCTTGAAAGGTAGGATTACTTTTGTATGTCGGTACGGGACTTACATTATGTGTTACCTATGTTCTTCTAAGGTAGGATCACTTTTGTATATCGGTACGGGACTTACACTATGTGTTACATATGTTCTTGTAAGGTAGGATTACCTTTGTATATGTGTATGTGACTTTCCTTATGTGTTACATATGTTCTTGTAAGGTAGCATTACTTTTGTATATGGGTATTGGACTTTCCTTATGTGTTACATATGTTCTTGTAAAAAAGAATTACTTTTGTATATGGGTATGTGCCTTTCCTTATGTGTTACATATGTTCTTGTAGGGTAGGATTACTTGTGTATATGGGTATGTGACTTTCCTTGTGTGTTACATATGTTCTTGTAAGGTAGGATTACTTTTGTATATGTGTATGTGACTTTCCTTGTGTGTTACATATGTTCTTGTAGGGTAGGATCACTTTTGTATATGGGTATGTGACTTTCCTTATGTGTTACATATGTTCTTGTAAGAAAGAATTACTTTTGTAAATGGGTATGTGACTTTTCGTATGTGTTACATATGTTCTTGTAAGGTAGGATTACTTGTATATATGGGTATGTGACTTTCCTTATGTGTTACATATGTTCTTGTAGGGTAGGATCACTTTTGTATATGGGTATGTGACTTTCCTTATGTGTAACATATGTTCTTGTAAGAAAGAATTACTTTTGTAAATGGGTATGTGACTTTTCGTATGTGTTACATATGTTCTTGTAAGGTAGGATTACTTGTATATATGGGTATGTGACTTTCCTTATGTGTTACATGTGTTCTTGTAGGGTAGGATCACTTTTGTATATGGGTATGTGACTTTCCTTATGTGTTACATATGTTCTTGTAAGAAAGAATTACTTTTGTAAATGGGTATGTGACTTTTCGTATGTGTTACATATGTTCTTGTAAGGTAGGATTACTTGTATATATGGGTATGTGACTTTCCTTACGTGTTACATATGTTCTTGTAAGGTAGGATCACTTTTAAATAGGTATAGGACTTTCAATTAATTACGTCATATGTTTTTTGGAATAAGGGTCATTTTTATAAAAGGAAAAGGACTTTCATTACTAGTTACTAAGTTCTTGTTAGGTACAATCCCTTGTGTATATCGGTATGGGACTTTCCTTATGTGTTACATATGTTCTTGTAATGTAAGACCATTTTTGTATATGGGTATGTGACTTTCCTTATGTGTTACACATGTTCTTGTAATGTAGAATCACTTATAAGCGCCTGTAAATGCTTAAAGTGTCCATTTTAACTCTGGCATGTGGGCGACAATGGTTCAGTGGAAGAACGGCGGCTTCTTGTACTAAGGGTCTATGGTTCGAATCCCCGTTAGACGAGGTGAAAAATGCCGGGACTAACCCACAAATCGGCGCGAGTACTGGTGCAGTATATAGGATTCCGTCATCGAGAGTGAATAAGCTTCAAGCTTCAGTCATGATCGATGTAAAATAAATAAGTTCAAACTTACTCTGACTTGCTTGAGTAGAGACACGGAAATCCTATATCATGACGAAAATATCTTATTTTTTTCTTTTGATTGGATGTTGCACTTATTCCTTTGCGCCGGAAATGGTCCATTCATTGGTAACCAAAATAATTTAAATTTAAGGGAGGTAATTTGATAGGTGGATAACATCCCTTTTTGAAAAGGTCTTTACACCATATACTTTATATACATTTGAATAAACGATGCGATGTAATGTTTGCTGCCCTCTATTGCAGAGCGGAAAGATACGGTGCAGGAAGAAGAAATGTCCCAAACTGAGATGTAAACACCATTATCGACCTACCGGCCAATGTTGTCCTGTTTGTAAAGGTGGGTACAAAGAACAACAACTCATATGGTCGGTCATAAGTTAAGCACTCTAACATAAACAATTAATCATTACACATATTCCAAATCTGTATTGAATGTTGAACGTTTTAAAACCGTCGGCATCCATATATACAAAGAGGCCTTCTGACGATTAAGATGTTTTATCCTCAAGTTAGGAATTGAAATTGATAGACATGCAACCTTAGCAATGAATATATAACAACTGTCATAATAACAAAATATTTAGTGTATTGACTTTGAAATTGACTTTTACCTGATATAGTCTAATTTGTATGTGAATTACTTTATATTTCGAATGTTTATATATGATAACGCATGTTTCTGTAAATGTGTTGGATCAATGGGCATATGTGACCATATATTTCTTAATTGTCATAAATATATAGATTTACGTAACCAAATCCTGATCACGTGTTACAGAAAAGGTTTATCATTAGATGACTTCTACGTACCAATGCGTACAAATGTAAATGAGACAATTCGAAGCTCATGTTTCTTGTTTTATCATTTATATAGTGTAAACAATAGTGACACAAACGCAATTGATTCCTTGATTTATATAATACAACAAAACCGAGAATAAGAAAGATAATGCATAAATCATGTTTATTTGTTTATCAGATATTAAACAGCCGTAATAAAAGGGTTTTAATGATCCATTATCACACAATAACGACATTTTACCACTTTGTTGCAGACGTCTCTGGAAAATATTGTAGGAAAGGAGAAATTGCTCGTGACGAGCAATTTCTCCTTTCCCACAATGTTTTCTACCCTATCAGAAGATCATTTTCCAATATAATCAAAGTTTCGAAATGTCGTCTGCAAGCTCTTTCAATTTGGGACAGTCGAAAATTTGACGTTCGGTAAAGGCTTAAACGCTTAACAAATGACGTATACTGTGCTGACGCGTTGTGCTGTATGTTTAGGCCGGGGCCTGTTTTAAGAAATAAAGAATTGTATTGTGTAATATAATGGTGTGATGAACAGAGCAAATGAACCTCTCGAAGACACAAACACATCCGATCAGTGAAAAACTTTGTCATTCACTGAGCGGTTGTGTTGTCTATATATATATATATATATATATATATATATATATATATATATATATATATATATATATATTTACTTGCATGTTCTCTCAAACAATGTATTAGGTCCCTAATTTGCATAAATGTTCAACGAACGGTACATAACTCTAACCTACGAGAAGACTCGTCCCGAGTCTTGGCCCGTGGGAGATACGTGGGAAAGGTAACACCGACAGAAGGAGAAGTCTTCATCCCACATCTGCCACCAATGTAATTAACCGAACAAATGAACCTTTCAAAGACACAGATACATCCGATCAGTAAAACAACATTGTCATACACTGAGCGGTTGTATTGTCTATATGAATATACCAGCATGTTCTCTACAACAATGCATTAGGTTCCCTATTTTGCATAAACGTTCAACGGACGTTACACTTGTACTGGTAGATGTCTTTATGCAAGACTGACACATTTAATTCATATAATTCTGACGCGATTCAAAAACCCAGCACAACTTGAAATGGGGTTATCCTTTAGATAATTTATTAAGTGTGACACACGGTAAAAGGGGCGGTTTAACCAATCACCAAACAATAACGACATTTTACCACTTTGTTGCGGACAACATTCTCTGGAAATCATTGGTGAAAAGGAGAAACTGCTTTTACAAAGCAATTTCTCACTTTCCCATATTGTTTTCAGCCATGACAGAAGATTAGTTTTCCATTTCAACATATTTTGAAATGTCGTCTGCAAACTCTTTTAACTTGGGGCAGTCGAAAATTTGGCGTTTTGTTAAGGGTTAAACAAACTTCGTCAATAACCATATGACTTTTCTTAAGTTCTTTATCTGAAGTTACTCAATACCGCGATTTGATTGAAATGAAAGAATGGAAAACGAGTTCTTCACACGTTTCCGAGCTTTGATGGGAAAGCGGGTATAGAAAAATGTCGGAGAATGCGTTCACCCATTTCGATGACTTAGCATTGGATGCCGAGATTAACCCATAAACACGCAATAACTTTATTTGACCTGTTTCTTGCAGATGACTCTGGATAACATTGTCGGGAAATAAGAAATTGCTCTTCATGAGCAATTTCTCCTTTTCCCACAATGTTTTCTGCCCTATCAGAAGATTGTTTTTCAATTTCATCACATTTTGAACAGTTTTCTGCAAACTCTTTCAATTTGGGAAAATAATTAGTGGTTGGTAAAGGGTTAATATAAAACGCCATTCAAAACTTCCATGCATTTCTCTCCTTTCTCTCTACAGGCAAGAGTTACGTCTCACGTCGAAAACATCGTAGACAAAGAAGTAGTTTCTACAAACTGGACACGAGGTCGGGCGAAACTAGTTAATGATATTTGGTTGTTCTTGATATTGTTCCCTTATTAAAATTTAAAAATAGTTAAAATAAATTTGAGTTATTTTTGTTGAACAAGTGTATATTACTTCATAAAATCTTTCATGTATTGCAGTTGAGAATTAAATGACGCAAGACGGTTTTGGATCTTGTTATATTGGGCAATAAATGGGTGTAATGAAACATGTCACAAGAGTTAAACTTACTTAACTACGCCGTTTATACTTCAACCTTCTCCTTTCCATTATTTTCAATGTTTAACAGCGTTTTCGACATAGTGCGGGGTATTCGCATGGGCCAGGAACCTAGGCTAGGGGATAAATAAGGGGTTTTCCGCCATAGATGTTAACCCATTACCAAACAATAACGACATCTCACCAGTTTGTCGCAGACGACCCTAGAAAACGTGGGAAAAGGTGAAATCGTTCTTGACGAGCAATTTCGAGCAGTTTCTTCTTTTCCAACAATGTTTTCTGCCCTATCAGAAAATTATTTTTCAATTTCATCACGGTTTGAAATGTCGTCTGCAAACTCTTTCAATTTGAGACAGTCGACAATTTGGCGTTTGGTAAAGGGTTTAGTCGGGCATTTCAGTATACATCTACCTTAACCTGTAATATAGTCAGTTCGAGGCACATACCACCAAACCAACTGTCAAGGAATCGTCGCTAACAACTACGAGTCCGCCTCCGCATATAAGGGTGGTAGGTTCGAATCCAGTGAGTGGCGGGTTCCGCCTTGCAACCTTTCATTAATCAACATTCGGCGCGAGTGCTGGCTATGCTCCAAGAAGCAGAATCGAGAGTGATTAATCTAAGCTCTAACATATTGGTTCACATTCGATGGACGATAATTAAGTTTAAACAAACTAAAACTAAGCAAAAAAAGAAGACATTTGTTTGATGTTTGTGGGTGGTTAAACAAACGCTTTCTGGTTACTAGGTAGATGATAAGATAGTGTCATCAATAAACAACTAAACTAAAGATAAAAGACAGCATATGGGGTCATTCAAACCTTTATCAAATGCACATGAATTAAACATCGCGGTTACATTATTTCAGTTATGTGGCCATTCAAACCTTTATCCAATGCACATGAATTTAATATCGTCGTTACATTATTTCAGTTATGTGGTCATTCAAACCATTATTCAATACACATGAATTTAACATCGCGGTTACATTATTTCAGTTATGTGGTCATTCAAACCTTTATTCAATGCCCATGAATTTAACATCGCGGTTACATTATTTCAGTTATGTGGTCATTCAAACCTTTATTCAATGCACATGGATTTAACATCGCGGTTACATAATTTCAGTTATGTGGTCATTCAAACCTTTATTCAATACCCATGAATTTGATATCGTCGTTACATTATTTCAGTTATGTGGTCATTCAAACCTTTATTCAATACACATGAATTTAACATCGCGGTTACATTATTTCAGTTATGTGGTCATTCAAACCTTTATTCAATACCCATGAATTTGATATCGTCGTTACATTATTTCAGTTATGTGGTCATTCAAACCTTTATTCAATGCCCATGAATTTAATATTGTCGTTACATTATTTCAGTTATGTGGTCATTCAAACCTTTATTCAATGCACATGGATTTAATATCGTCGTTACATTATTTCAGTTATGTGGTCATTCAAACCTTTATTCAATGCCCATGAATTTAATATCGTCGTTACATTATTTGAGTTATGTGGTCATTCAAACCTTTATTCAATGCACATGGATTTTATATCGCGGTTACATTATTTCAGTTATGTGGTCATTCAAACCTTTATTCAATGCACATGGGTTTAATATCGCGGTTACATTATTTCAGTTATGTGGTCATTCAAACCTTTATCCAATGCACATGGATTTAATATCGCGGTTACATTATTTCAGTTATGTGGTCATTCAAACCTTTATCCAATGCACATGGATTTAACATCGTCGTTACACTATTTCAGTTATGTGGTCATTCAAACCTTTATCCAATGCACATGAATTTAATATCGCCGTTACATTATTTCAGTTATGTGGTCATTCAAACCTTTATTCAATACACATGAATTTAACATCGCGGTTACATTATTTCAGTTATGTGGTCATTCAAACCTTTATCCAATGCACATGAATTTAATATCGCCGTTACATTATTTCAGTTATGTGGTCATTCAAACCTTTATTCAATACACATGAATTTAACATCGCGGTTACATTATTTCAGTTATATGGTCATTCAAACCTTTATTCAATGCCTATGAATTTAATATCGTCGTTACATTATTTCAGTTATGTGGTCATTCAAACCTTTATTCAATGCCCATGAATTTAATATCGTCGTTACATTATTTCAGTTATGTGGTCATTCAAACCTTTATTCAATGCCCATGAATTTAACATCGCGGTTACATTATTTCAGTTATGTGGTCATTCAAACCTTTATTCAATGCCCATGAATTTAATATCGCGGTTACATTATTTCAGTTATGTGGTCATTCAAACCTTTATTCAATGCCCATGAATTTAATATCGTCGTTACATTATTTCAGTTATGTGGTCATTCAAACCTTTATTCAATGATATCGTCGTTACATTATTTCAGTTATGTGGTCATTCAAACCTTTATTCAATATCGTCGTTACATTATTTCAGTTATGTGGTCATTCAAACCTTTATTCAATGCACATGGATTTAATATCGCGGTTACATTATTTCAGTTATGTGGTCATTCAAACCTTTATCCAATGCACATGGATTTTATATCGCGGTTACATTATTTCAGTTATGTGGTCATTCAAACCTTTATTCAATGCACATGGATATAATATCGCGGTTACATTATTTCAGTTATGTGGTCATTCAAACCTTTATCCAATGCACATGGATTTAACATCGCGGTTACATTATTTCAGTTATGTGGTCATTCAAACCTTTATCCAATGCGCATGGATTTAATATCGCGGTTACATTATTTCAGTCATGTTAAGATGCCACGTTATGTCATGATGTAAGAAGCCCCAACACTTGACAGCTCTTAACCCTTTCCCAAACAATATTTGACCACTTTGTTGCAGACGACTTTAGAAACCAAAATGCTCAAAATGGGCAATTTCTCCTTTTCCCACAATGTTTTCTGTCCTATCAGAAGATTATTTCATCACATTTTGGAATGTCGTCTGAACAACTCTTTCAATTTGGGACAGTCGAGATTCTATTGTTTGAGAAAAGGTTATGAGTTGTTCAAGCCGAGTAGAACCACCAGCCAACAATCAACAGGGTTATAGCCTCCCCCGATGAAATCCAAATGGCGTTATCAAACGATAACGACATTAAACCACTTTGCTCCAGACGACTCTTGAAAACATTGTGGAAAAAGGAGAAATTGCTCATAATGAGCATTTTTTCCTTTTCCCACAATTTCTTTGCCCTATCAGAAGATTATTTTTTCAATTCCATCACATTTTGAAATGCCGTCCGCAAACTCTTTCAAGTTGGGACAGTCGAAATGTTGGCGTTTGGTAAAGGATTAACCACTTGGCCAAGAAGCCCCATCTATTCGAACCAAATAGATTAGTGACCAATATTTGACTCACCCGGTGACAACGTCATCCAAATGGTTCATGAATATGTTGATCTTATAACCAATTTCTTTGATTTGAATCAAGTTCAACGCTGTTTCAACATTTTTTCAGTTATATGACGTCTATTCTTTGATTCGCCAGTACTTATCAGCAAGAAAGAGGCAACAACTTTTTTTTTTAATTTTTTGCTCAAACGAAAGTTCAAATAACGATATTTGGTCATAACATAATACAAAATGACAAAATTCTATTCAGCATTAAACATCAAAACACATGTTTATAGTTCAAAATATATTCATAAAACATGTGTGAAGACGTTGGCGAAGTAATATTGGAACTATCGGAGAGTTATCTGCCAACATTTCCTGATAACCCAATAAAGAATAAGATTGAGCTAGACTTTGGTATCAATTCTTTCCATCAATAGGTGACATTTGAAAGCAAAATTATTCAAACTTTAGCTCTATATCTCAGATATATAGGCTTTATCAACGCTGTCGTAAAGGATGTGATAAAACGCTCAAACTGTAACGTCAAAAACACTGCTCTTCGTACTACTCGGCTGAGATCAATAACGTCGTTAACCCTTTACCAAACGCCAAATTTCCAACTGCCCCAAATTCAAAGAGTTTGCAGACGACATTTCAGAATGTGATGAAATTTGAAAGTTATCTTCTGATAGAGCAGAAAACATTGTGGAAACACAGTGTTTTCACGAGTCGTATGCAACAAACTAGTTAATGTCGTTATAGTTTGGTAACGGGTTATGTCGTTATAGTTTGGTAACGGGTTAAATACGTACAACCATTATTGTGATAAACGGAGATCGCACCAGCAAACTGTTACCTGTGCAATTTAAAGACCAATTACAGGGGCCATATAACATTTTTGATATCTGTCACTAAAAATGTGATGGCTGCCGCCACCTGTCTGTATTGATTTTCCTTTCCCAAACAACAAAATTTTCGAGTGTCCCAAATTGAAAGAGTTTGCAGACGACATTTCAAAATGTAATGTAATTGAACAATATTTTTCAGAAAGAGCAGTAAACCTTGTAGGAAAAGGAATAATTGCTCGTTACGAGCAATTTCTCCTTTTCCCACAATGTTTTCTGAAGTTGTCTGCAACAAAGTCGTCATATGTCCTAATTGTTTGTGAAAGAGTTAAACAATATACAATACAATGCAATACAAAATTTTTATTTGCATATACTATACAAAATCATTTGCTTATTACAAAATAATAGAATTGATTCAAAATAGAAACAAACGTTAAAGTACATGTGCATGTAGGTTGTTTATGGTCCGCCGAATTGGGTTATAAATAGTACGTGAGTTCGATGTTACAATCTAGATCCCCCCGACATGCTTCAAATAAGCTCAAAAGTTAAAATTCTCGTTATATGGAGGGAGATCTTCAAACGTGTAACAATACATTAACCAACATTTTGTGGATTTTGTGTGTCTTCTTCTGAGGTATGACAATGAAAATAAGTGCTAATCGGGACAGTTTTTAGCCCTTTAACAAATTTCCGACTGTCCAAAATTGAAAGAGTTTGTAGACGACAATTCAAATTGTGATGGAATTGAAAAGAAAATGTTCTGACAAGGCAGAAAACATTTTTGAAAAAGATGAAATTGGTCGTTAAGAGCAATTTCTTTTTTCCCAAAATGTTTTCCAGAGTTGTCTGCAACAAACTGGTGAAATGTTGTTATCGTTTGGTAATGGGTTACATGTATGATTTATGTCGTTTAAGCCCTTTCTAATCGATACCTCTCTTTGATGCACCTTGGCGCACGACAAATATAAACAATACGTAAGTGTTATCATATTTTCATTTAGCACAATGATTTCTCTCTAGTGTTTATAAAGTAATATACGTTTCCATGTTTAATTTGGCGCCTGCTGACCCTTAAGATTTAGACCAGCCCCTAACTCTTATACAAGGGTATGGTAAAGGACAGTGGTCCAGAAAGAAAGCGTCGGCCTCGGGACATGAAGGTCGTGGGTTCGAATCCAGTGAGTAGCTGGATCCACCTTGCGACTTTTCATTAATTCACATTCGGTGCGAGTACTGGTTATGAATCCAGGAAGCAGAAACGCGAGTGACATAATTAAGAACTTGTTTCAAAATCGATGTAAAGTAAATAAGTTTAAACTAATCTAAACTGCTTTGGTATGGTTAAGCATTTGGATAGAAGCATATCGATATTATTTCGAGAACAATTTGTGAACAGCCTTAACAGCCCAAAGTCAGCCGAAATTCTGTATAGTCTCTTTCTGCGCGTGACAGTTAACCCATACCAAACACCAGATTTTCGACTCTCTCAAAAATGCAAGAGTTTGCAGCCGACATTTCTAAATGTGATGAAATTGGAAAATTATCTTCTGATAGGGTAGAAAACATTGTGAGCAATTTCTCCTTTTTGCATAATGTTTTCCAGAGTCGTCTACAACAAAGTGGTTAAATGTCGTTATTGTTTGATAATGGGTTATAAAACACTTTGGTCAACCAGAAACGATGTGTTATCTATAGTTGATCGAAATTCATTTACAGGCATGTTTTGAAATGTTAATGTTTTTTTTCAAATGGTTTTATAAAAAGGGTGGATAGAAGGCATTTTGATCGCTCAGAAACCGTACGTGTTCTGTAAATGACTTTGGTTCATTTACAATCTGGATTCTTAATATTGATGCTCGTTATTAGAACTGTTGGATAAAAAAGGTTGGGTTTTTAGTTATGTTGATTGACCAGAGACTGATTGGTTTCTGTAAGTTACTAAGATTCATTCACATGCTTGGAAAACAGTGATGTTTGGATTACAACATCGTCTTATAATCGGGATGGTTATAAGGCATTTTGATCGAACAGAGTCGTGTCGTTTCTTGCAGTTTTGAAGTTGGCTTGTTAATCATTTACATGTACATACTTGTTTAATGATAATTGTCTTCGTTTTAAAATCGTTTTACAAACCATGATGGATACAATGTATTTTGATTGATCAGAAACGATTTGTTTCCTGGACGTGACTCTAATTCATTGACATGCGTGTTGGGAAACATCTATGTTTTGTTAAGGAATCATTTCATAAAACGTCAACAGCGGTGAGATCATTGCATGTTATACAATACATAACTTTACCATCGAAAGTTTGAACGGACTCGATATAACGCTAATTTGATCCTTTCCTTTCTTCATAATCTTCCTTTACACGAAATCAAAAATACTTTTTATTTCAAGTAATTAACGACACTGTTTTACTTTTACTTAATAGTAAGTTAAGCATTACATTATCTACCTTCCTACACATATAATTTAATATACTCGTAGATGTATTTTTATTTTCAGTAATTAAGAAAACAAAATTCATTCCAATGATCAACAATATATTTTCTTTCCATTTCATTATAATACATCTTTCATATTTCATATGTTGCTAGAATGTACCCTATATTGTGATTTGAGAAAGACATATATCAAACCCTACTATTTGGGACATCCAAATATACTCAAATTAAAAGAACTTTTACAATTAGAAAATACTCATTTTCTCATTTAAGAAAAAATTGCTCTTTATGTTTACAAATGTTTCAAAGTAAGAAATGATTTCTATTACACGATAGAAATTTCCTAGAAGTTAACAAAATGGAAAGGAACAAGTACACTAATGTATAGTTAAATCTAAGGACTTTATTACAATCAATCAAATGATATTTTACATTCTCATTGCATTTGGGTAAATGTTTACCAATATGTTGATAGGTAAGTAAGAGGAATTTGCACAGCAAGTTCTTTTCTGGCATATTCATTTAACATCAAAGTGTATTGATTTAGTATGTTTTCATGATACTGAAAATTGTTGAAAATCGTTGAAAACCATATAAAAGTGTATGTTTTCTTTTAGTTTTCTTTTCTTATCATATGCATGTACATGTCCAATGTGGAATTTTTTTTCAACCACGCAACCAATTCTTTCATATTCAATTCTTCTAAATGTTGATCTTCTTTTAAACTACTGAAGTGCAACTCCAGATCAATTCAGACAAGCGCAAGACAGAAGGTAAATGTTGCTTGTCTAAATGTGATCTGGATCAATGAATTACGCCTCTCTGTAATTTTCCAATTCACAAGGATGAGAGTAGGTAAATCTGACAGTGATTTATTCAAATAGACAGTTGAAACCAACTTTAAATACCAAAACATATATTAATAAATATATTGTAAATAACACTTCTCTTATATTTGGGTACTTTACAACGTAGAAGTTTACCTTGTTATTTGTGCGTTCACAGGTTTAATGTACATACATGGTTGTTTTTGTTGGTAGCTCTTTCGTTCTTTGATAACTGTACACTGAAAACAACGCTTTTTATATATGACATGAAATAATGTATCTCATAACAGGAAAGCTTCATCTATTATAGTTTTACTATTATTGTGGTCATTGTGATGCCTAGAAATATATAACAAAACCTTGAAAGCATATTGATAATGTGTTTCTCTATATAGTTATCTGTGTGTATGTACATGTAAGTGGTTTTGGGTGTATATGTATGTGTATGCGCATAAATATACATCTGTTTGTACATGTGCATATATGCAAATGCTTTTGAATCATGATTATTAGATGACTTACTCAATGACTATCACAAAACAGCATAGTTGCTACTTTCTTAGCAATCAATGACTGAGAAGTGTGTTAGATAACCTTGCTATTGACATGCCTTTGTAATTTGAAATGATATATGCCTGTAGGCCATTCAATCTATCCCAAAACAGGACTCAACCTAGACACAATTGCTACAATATGGGTGCTATAACATTTTAAGTGTCCCAGATCCTATCCTTAAAATAAACCACTGCACAAAGGTTCTTATTTTTCCTTCTTTTTAAGTAGAATATATCATGCTTTCTGTCAAATCAGAAAAAATGTATCAAAATTATTTCTGTATCAAAATTATTTCTGCAAATCCTATAAATTCATGCAAATAGATTACAAACTAGAAATCACATGGCGAATACATTAAACGGATTGGTTGTAAAATTTACTGTAAGCTGAATACAACTTCTGACAAGGATTTATAAATCACCGACATGATATCAACAAAAGCAATTGAAGAACCACAGAATTTATGACAGCAATGACCTTCCGTACTTTCATGAAATTGAACAATGCAACCATTATTTCATTAATTTGATGCTGTTACCACTCATTTCCTTATAAATCTTGTTACAATGTTCATACTTTTCGCAATCTTATGCAACATAAGCATCTATTTGATAAAAATTAAATTAACAAACATCTGCATTATTTGATCATTAAGCTACATCGTGGAAGTTATTTTGTTTGGCAAAATGACGTCATAGTGATGACGTTTCAAGATTTTACGTCATAAAGTACTTCTATGGTGTACTTTACTTGCCACCTGATTTTGCTCTAAGAAGAGAGGTATAAAACGATTTGTGTTCTAAATTCCCTCAACTAATTCAACATGCAACGTTTTGCTTTGGGCTATCATGTATGTCTAGCTTCGCACATAACATTCAAAAATTCTTTTGCAATTTCATCTTGAATTGAATCTTATATTAATTGGCCTATTGTACATGTGGGCCTGAGGCCTTAATACCATAATAAAGAAATCTATCTATCTTCTTTGCTTCCAGTAGTTGATAAAACTATTTCGCATTGACTGCATTTTTGTATGGTATATTTGGACAGTAAAAAGGGTGGTAAAATGATTTTATTTAACGTTGGCGAAAGAATCGTCAATTTTGATCTTTGACTTTAGGACCGTTTGGTTCAGCCTGAACCCTTTACTGACTTACCAGACCACAACCCAAAAAGGAAAACTATTATTTATTACAAAATAAGAAGCACACTAGAAAGATAACAATTTGCATATTCAAAGGCTATGTTAGTGGGTGAGTGGTTGGGGCGCATCTTATCATACGGTTACGATTTGAAGGTTTTGTTTGATTTTATTTTTCCGCCAAAATGACAAGTTTACAATCAAATGTAGAATTAATTCTAACAAAATATAAACAAAATACATAAAGCAGAAATTTCAAGAAAAATATAAAGTGAAAAAGCAAGAAGAATTACAATAGGAACAAGAAAAAAAGATACGCAACAAATACGAATTGAAAAACAAATGTGTTTGCTTCCCTTCTTATGTCAAATCTTTTACCGACAATGGTAAAAGGCTGACATAAGGAAGCAAAAGTTATAATTAAGAAGGAGATAATCCTTGAAACGAAAAAGAAAACCAAAGATTTAGAAGAAGTTGAAGAAAAAGGAATGTATCTATCGAATAGATGCTGACTACTTATTTTTTGTTGTTTCTCTATCATTGGTATCTTCTCTTGGTAATATTGGTTTTTTTTTATGCTTTTTTTCTTTGCAGGGACAGATATACAGCGAAATGTTTATTCATTTTGATTTCTAAATGATGTTGCAATAGTTATTAAAAACGTATTGAAGTGTCGAACAGTTTCTCCTTTCCACCACGCTGGCTGAACCCTTTGTAGAGTAACCGTGTGTTTGCATGTTTAAGCTTTTGTAGATTAATTATTTCCTGGTTTGTTATAGCGTTTGTTTAACAGTGAGATCATCTGTTTGCTAGTTTAACGTAAAGAATTTGTTTGTTCAAATGTTGAACTGTTTGTTGATTTCCCGTTGGTTTGCTTGGTTATGCTTTTGTAGAAATCCCGTTGGCTGGTATTTTCAGCCGGTAATAGAAAATAAATAAAATATTGGAAGAGTGCCTTTTTGTTTACCTTTTGAACAGTTTTTAGAGAATCATGTTGGCTTTGTTAACTATTTGCAGAGAACTCGTTTATTTGCTCACTTAAGCATTTGTTCCCTGTTGTTTGCTCTATAAGAATGTGTAGAGTACTCGTTTGTTTGTTCGTTAGAGAATTTTAGAGTACCTGATTGTTTGCTTTGTTAAGTGCTAGAAGAGAACCCGTTTATCTGTTCGTTAAAGCATTTATAGATACAGTTTAATTCGTTTGTTCGGTTGTTAAAGCATTTGTAGAGTACCTGTTTGTTTGGTCGTTAAAGCATGTGTGGAATACATGTTGGTTTGCTCGGTAAATCGTTTGAAGAATGCCTGTTTGTTTGCTGAATGTCTTGTCGAGTATCAATTTGTTTGAAGCATCTGTAGAGTACCAGTTTTGTGCTAACTGAAGCATTTGTAGAATACCCGTTTGCTTTCTCGTTAAGGCATTTGCAGAAAACCCGTTTGATTGCTCGTTGAGGCTTCTGCAAATGTCTTATTTCTACAGGTGTTACATTCTTTCTTCTTTTATCAGAGGTCTGCAGTTTACATTCCCTTTGCTGGGAATTTACCTCGAAATCCACATCATAGTGCTACAACCTTAAAATCATATCTATGTGAGACGCTTCAAGTGAAATGTGTCACATTACAATATTTGATTTTTTTTGTGATACTGCCCCTGTATATCAGTTTTTGCTAGCTCAAATATGCTTCGTTAGTCGTTTAGTAAAACGATACCATGTTCTCTTCAAACTACTGTTGTTCTTCATTTCTATGTGTGTTTTTCATGTAACCGCATAAAATCGTGTATTTATCATTTCCCCCTATAAGTCGTCATTATGCACAGTTTATGTATGCACATATTGGACAATCATAGATAGATGAATTATTCCATGCAGGATTAAAGACAATATGCCTGACATGCCATATGCAATGAATAAAGTTCAATAGTAACGCTTTAAAGATGCTTTTTCACAGACGTAAAAATTTGAAAGTAAAAATAGATTGTCGTTGAAACAGAAAAGTCTTCTTTACTTGTTGTTTTCAAACAATTAGAAATACCTATTAAAATATAATCAAATCAGGAAGCATCTATGTATTTAAGTATGTACAAATAATACGTTGTAGATCTCAAAAGCGGTGTCAAGCTTTCTGATTAAAATACATATTAATTTTTATGTTGGCTTCACGGCCGGAGATCGCTCTAATGCACCTTCGTGGTGCTAACGATGAATATTGGCAATATTGGCGGTTAAGCGTTTTCAAGGAAGGATTTTGCTATGTTTCTGCATTTTATGGCAAGTAATTAAAATCTCAAAAACATGATTCAATACTTATTGAAGTTCAACTGCCTATAGGCTAAGTGTAAGTTTTGAACTCGTTGGATTGGCTGAAATTTCGTAATATTTCCTCCCCGGTGCAATTCAAAATTGCAATTCGAAAGTCCGCAACCGCACCACCAGCTTAGAATTGCGACATTCAATCCAAACAAATAGTTATGCAACATATTTTACCATTTGGTAGTTTTTATTAACATTATTTATCAGAACATTTATTTACCTTGACATAAAATGGCAAATTGCATGATATTTTACTGGTTTTAATGGGGGGTATCTTCGTCGCACCATGGTGGTGCGGTAGAGCGTTCACAGCCGTGATTTCAAACGATCTATTTTTTTTTCCAATAACCATTCTTCAGTGTGTATCAAATACACGTATATATCCGATGTTTAGTTTAAAAAAAAGATAACTATTACCTACTAATTTTCCTCACAACTATTCTAATTGGGAAATATATTGGAAGGCACACTTTATGTGTGGTGAAGTTGTGCCACAAATTCAAGTCGAATATGATAATAATAGTACGGTAAACCAGATATTCACAGATGTAACTGGACGTTTTTTTATCTTTCAGAATGCACGTTTTATGTTTATTCTCTCTTTTTTTTCTGTTTTGTTCTTACAAGCACAACGAAGGACAGATGTACCATTGGAATATCATTTCTAAATAAGACCAACCATATATGATAGTCCGTACATTTCATTTGTCTCTTTAAATATATACATTTACTTTTTCATTTTTTTGATACCTAGATATCTTAAAACTCAAAGGCATATCCATATTTTCTCCCCACCAATTTACGTGTAACTTTGGCCCGTAATTTGAATACAATCTAGTTTTATACCTCATGCTGTACATATTGTACCTGAGAGATTAACGAATTGTTCTGTTCTGTTCACAACTTTTCTTCATTTTAGTCACGTAGGTATTACCATCGTCATCCGGTTGAGAAGAGAGGTCGCTGCGATCACCAAAATCTCTAGAGATGGCCTGGATTTTCCGCTGTTTCAAAAAATGCAGGAAAGACATACGCGTGTTAATCGCTGCATACATCCTCTGTGTCGGATTCTGCCTGGGCTGGCTGGCGTTAAGGTAATTTATCAAACTTCTCACAGTGATCTTCCTTTATGAGATTGATCACTGTCACCACAAATGTCACATGACCATCTGCCTAGAAACGAAAATGGCGTTTAAAGATGGCGGCGACACCAAAACAAGTAATCCATGTGTGCTTTTTTGTATAGAAAACGAATTATTTTTCCATTTAACTGGTCAGAAATCAACACAAGAAGAGAGAAAAACTAAAGTTAATGCATATCCAGTAGAAATTTGAAGAAAAAAAAATAAAAAAAAATCACTTAATTTCCATCTAAATCTGTTTGAACATCTTGTGGTGGCATTGATCAATATAGCGAAACTAGGGGAGGCTACTGTTAGGAGTTTGGTAGTATAAATGCAATGTTTCCGCGAAGTCTCGGACATATGACTTCTTCATTCGGAACACCATGGCCATTTCTTAAAATAACTCGGAAGTCATGAGGAGCCATTTTGAAATCGGCAACATGGTGACGGCGAAGTTCATGTCCGAGAAAATATGAAACACAGATGCGTTGATATGACAATCTGTAATGAAATAAGTAGAAAGACTACTTTCAATTGTGATATTTAAACAATGTGTGTGTATTTACATAAATACTTTGTCCCTTGGTGTAATGTTGGAATCCAGAGTGTAATCGGCGGAAGCAGCCGAATTTCCCAAGGATTTCTCAAGTATTAATAAACTACCGACATGTAATACCTACCGGATTGTGCCGGGGATTGCCGAGTAGATACGATTGTCAACCATTCGCAAAGTGAACTTGTCCGTAGGGTAAGAGATAGGCATACGTCCGAAAAATTGCGAAAGCAAATATGCATGTACTCCTTTCACATGATACACACATCACTGATTCGTTTGTTATGTTGGGGTAAACAAAAAGATTCATACAAATCAAACAAGAAAAACTGCCTTATTCAGTAATAAATATGTTTAACTGAAGACAGTTTGTTTTACAACCGTATGTTGAGTGAATTGCCAATTGCGTTTATGAATTGAAGTTTGATAAGATACGTAAAGTGGTCACAAGCCATAGATTCAAATATGCATCAATACATTTTGATGCATTCAATGTATACATAACGTCGTCAAATACATGTATGTGTCCTACTTGAATTCAGTACATACTTCTAATAGTTTACCTAAATCAAGAAACATAGAGATATAGCGGTGCAGTGCGTCGACCTCTTATACCGATGGTCCCGGGTTCGAATCCCCGATAGGCGAGGTGAAAATTACCGGGACTTACCCACAAATCGGAGCGAGTAATGGGTACAGTTTTACTAAACAGTTTACGCTTAAGATTTGCGTAAGTCTAAAACAACAAGTCCTTTAATTTCAATATTTGGCAAAGCAATATTGCAAAGTTACACATCATTGGAATCGTCTCTCCGAGACGCTTCCAATGACGTGTCACATTGCAATATTGTCCTTTCATTGAAGATACTATCAATGTTTATTAATTTTGACTTACGCAAATATTTTCCGTAACTTGTTTAGTAAAACGTACCCCTGGTGTTGTATCAAGGAAGCAGTCAGCGAGAGTTACTTTGATAGGCTTAAATAAGCTTCCTTCACAATCGATGTAAAACAACTCAAACAAACAAACATAGAGCAATATCTCCCTCCTCGACTTGGCAATGATATAAATGAGGAGAGTCCGAAATTCTAAGTACATGTACATCGCATATATCTTAATTACTCGACAACACCAATAGTTGAGGTCGAATAACGCTATAACAAATTGCTTTTCGAAATGAATCAAGCAATGAAACAGAAATTATCTGATAAGCTGTAAAAGTGTCTAACACACACGAATCAGTGATGGGTGAATTTCTTTCAGTTATTCAACCATGCAAGCACATAGGAACTTACCACGCAACTCTGATAAACAATACATGCACGATGTGTACACGCAAGCATTGACGCCATCAATCGGCATGGCAAGAAAAACACCGAGTACACCAAAGCGCCGAATTTCCAACGAGCCCGTGTCGTCCTGTGGTGGGTACTTTAACTATGGAAAAATTCTTGGCAAACTGTATAACGTGGTGATTGATCCGCGATACTGCAAAGGTCGGAAAGGAGGCGAGAACATAACCGATGTTATCAGTCAGAAAGAGGCTGACGAATACTACACGTTACAAAAGGGGTTCTTTACGCTGCAATGCACGGATGAGTTGAAGGGAGTACATGTCGCCAATAAAAGGTCACTTTTGTACAAGTGGTTATCAGCTTTGCGAGTTTCCGACAGTCTGGCTCATGCATCAACGACCGTCCCTGCATGGACGATTTTGATAGAGAGGCGTGATTATGCTAATTTATGCATGAGCATGGGTGCATTCTACAATGCATTTAGCGCCATTCGATTACTCAACCTTGAACCGAATGAAACAAACGTGGTTTTCGTCGATGGACATCCGAACGGAGCACTTGATTCGACATGGGACGTTTTGTTCGGTAATATTACTCGTATTGGTCAGCTTACCGAACCTGTTCTGTACAAGAACCTTGTATGGAATACACTCGAGTATGACAGTCCTTTACTCGATAAAAAGCTACCATCAGTTCCGTATATAGAGGAGTTCAGACAGTTCTTTCTCAGGGGTCATCGAATCACGTCGGAAAAGGTTTTAGACTGCAAGAACCTGACAGTGTTACTGATATGGCGCCGGGATTACCTCGCTCATCCCAGAAATCCCGCAGGTCACGTGTCACGTAAAATCAAGAACGAGGAGGAGCTTGAGAAGCGCACGAAGGAACAACTTCCGGGTCACGTGGTCAAGGGTCTTCAGCTCGATACTCTCACAATGCGTAGTCAACTGGAGGTCATAGCCAACACGGACATTGTGATAGCCATGCACGGCGCAGGCTTGACCCACACATTGTTCTTGCCGAAACACGCTGGACTGATCGAGATGTTTCCCAGAAAGTGGTCCGGTAACAACCGATTCATGGGGTTTTGTAAGTGGCGAGGCCTCCATTACTCCAGCTGGAAAAACAATGACCCCAGACGGGAGCTTGAAGGGGACTACATGATCGTCGATGTTGGCATCGTCATGAAATATCTAAGTCGAATGCAAGAGAAGATCTGCATGCAGTGGAACGTTACTGAAACACGAACCCTTAGCTAGACAAAGTTAACCCTTAACCAATTACCAAAAAAAAATAACGACATTTGACCACTTTGTTGCAGACGACTCTCGAAAAAATTGTGGGAAAAGGAGAAATTGCTCTAAATGAGCAATTTCTTATTTTCCGTAACGGTTTTCGGCCCTATCAGAAGATTATTTTCAAATTACATCACCTTTTGAAATGTCGTCTGCTAACTCTTTCATTTTGGAGCAGTCAAAAATTTGGTGTTTGGTAAAGGGTTAACCAAACGTCATTTTTTCGACTGTCCGAAATTGAAACAGTTTGAAGACGACATTTCAAATTTTGTTGAAATGGGAAAATCTTCTAATAGGGCAAAAACACTTTGGTAAAAGGAGAAATTGCTCTTTTATTTCTCCATTTTCCGTGATGTTTTCCAGTGTCGTCCGCACCAAACCTGTTCAATGTCGCTATTATTGGGTAATTGGTTGAGGTATTTTGAAACACATTCTCTCGTCGGATTGCTTCGGTTGTTCTTCGTAAACATCGGCCGGGGCCGGAACTAGCGCTTTAATATGAATAGTTCCGGCCCCGACCGATGTTTACCGAGGTCGTCCGAAGTAATCCGACGAAAGAATTAGGTTCATTACGGCGGATCACGGGTATTCCACCTTAAGCTGTTTTGGAGCCTTGATGTGCAAGGGTGGTGTATATTACAAATGTATATTGTTTTCTATATTAACATCTAACCAGTCGACAAAACGCTTCAAAACTAATATTCTTAACGGCTTTACCCATTACCAAACAATAACGACATTTAACCACTTTGTTGCAGACGACTCTGGAAAACATTGTGGGAAAAGTAGAAATTGCTCATAACGATCAATTTCTCATTTTCCCGCAATGTTTTCTACCCTATCAGAAGATTATTTCTCAATTGCACCACATTTTGCAATGTCGTCTGCAAACTCTTTCAATTTGGGACAGTCGTAAATTTGGCGTTTGGTAAAGGGTTAAATCACCATGTTGGCTGTATAGTCGATTGGTGTGCACTTCATCTTTTGATTGTGTAAATAGAGATAACTAATGGGTAAAAATGTACAAACTTGGGATTGGGGGGAAGTGTTTAAGAATTACAAAGGATATGTATAGTAAGGTTAGATCACGTGTAAAACTAGGCAATAGCATGTCTGATATTCTTAATATTGATGTGGCTTGAAACAAGGGGAGATACTCTCACCTATCATGTGGGTAGCCTGGGGTCTGGCCCGTTCGTATACCGCGAACTAGGGTAAGCATGGGCCAGGACTCCAGGCTATCATGTGGGCTCCATTTATAGACGACACAGAACTGTATTTACAGGAGGGTCCAAATTTTGGTATATATATTTAAATGATTCATTCATTATATTATCGTTTTCAAATGACATAGTTATTTTTGGAAACTCCCCTGAAGAACTAGTTTAATCAGAATTCATGGTTATTATAAAAAAAAATGGAGCTTAGTGTTAATACATTAAAAACCAAAATAATGGTGTTTCGTAAAAGAGGAAAACCTTTGCCTATAGAACGTTTTTCTTATGATAAAAATGTCCTCGAAAATGTCAACAGTTCTATCTATCTGTATTGTTTTCAGTTATACTGGTAATTTTGGAAAAAACAAGGAACACATAGTAGGGAAAGCTTTGAAAACATTAAACGTTTTACTTGTAACTTGTCGAAAGTATAAGCTTAAATCAAAGCTTTTATGTCATCTTTCTTCATTCTTTTGTTGGCTCCATTTTGAATTATTCAGCAGCAGTCTGGCGTTTTAGTAGATTTTAAAAGATTGAAAGGATTTACATGAAATTCTGTAAGACAATTCTTCATGTAAGAAAAGGTACAAGCAATGCAAGATTTATGCAGAATTGGGAAGATATCCGTTGTATATCTTTAGATAAATTAAACTTGTAAAATATTGGTTTAAAAATCAATTTCCACTGATAATATTGTATTGAAGAACTGCTATGAACTTGCTAAAGATTATTGTGTAAAAGGTATCAGTTCATGGGTTTCAAATGTTAAAAGCGGGTTAACTGAACACGGATTTTCCTATGTGTTGGAAAATCCATGTTCAGTAAACTGTAAACCATTTATACACATTTTTAAACAACGTTAAGTAGATGCATTTAACCAGAACATATTTTCTACTATAAGAAGCACTTCTTCATAACAATTATATAGTAACATAAAGGAAAGCATTGAATATGAATCATACCTGGATTATTTACAAGTAGAATTGAGATCGTACATTTTTAAGATATCTTCGCATTCTTTGAAATTCAAACATGTCGATATAATCTTCAACGAATACCAAGAAATGAACGGATATGCCAAATAATTTAGACGTTACTCGTACAAATCGTTTTGAGACAATGAATTGATGACTATCATTTTGTTTTGAAATGTCCACAATATATCTCTATAAGAAAGAAATTCATAAATGAGTTTTATTATGAAAGACCAAGCATGCTTGAATTCATACAGCTATTAAATCATGCGATAAAAACTTGGCAACATATCTCAAATTTGCTTTTAAAGAAAGAATATCTTTCATGCATAATATGACCTAATGATTTCTGTAGGTCATCTACATTGAACTGAAAATAACCATTTAAAAGGTATGTAATTGTACTTTAATTATTGACCAGTATATATTGTATGTTTATTTATTTTGTATTGTAAAAAATAACTATTCATATGTGTGGTGGTCAAATAAAAGATATCCATCTATCTATCTGATAATGCCTTTCTGTATTGTATTCGGTATCAAATGGTATAAGTATACGGTGTCAAATGAAATTTTGATGCTGTACTATTGATAAATGGTTTCTCTAAGCTCTTTCATGTTTGTGTTTGGAGGTCGAAGATGTTTACCATACTTTACAATGGTTTACCTAAAAACGTTGTTTTGTTGCTATTTCTATAGGTAAAGATATGATTCGTAATGGCTTTGACTTTTCTTCTCTGTGTTAACTCGTATGAATCGTCTCGAGACAATGAATTGATGACTATCTTTATAAACTACTCCACCTAGTTTTTCAATATATACTGCAAGTATAGCAATTCTTTATTTAGTTGTTCTCACAAATTAACATATAAGGAAACTACAAACGTACCATAGTAATATGTCAGCAATCCTTCATTTAGTTATTCTCGCAAATGAACATATAAGGAAACTACAAACGTACCATAGTAATATGTCAGCAATCCTGCATTTAGTTTTTCTCACAAATGAACATATAAGGAAACTACAAACGTACCATAGTAATATGTCAGCAATCCTGCATTTAGTTATTCTCGCAAATGAACATATAAGGAAACTACAAACGTACCATGTAATATGTCAGCAATCCTGCATTTAGTTATTCTCGCAAATGAACATGTAAGGAAACTACAAACGTACCATGTAATATGTCAGCAATCCTGCATTTAGTTATTCTCGCAAATGAACATGTAAGGAAACTACAAACGTACCATGTAATATGTCAGCAATCCTGCATTTAGTTATTCTCGCAAATGAACATGTAAGGAAACTACAAACGTACCATGTAATATGTCAGCAATCCTGCATTTAGTTATTCTCGCAAATGAACATGTAAGGAAACTACAAACGTACCATAGTAATATGTCAGCAATCCTGCATTTAGTTATTCTCGCAAATGAACATTAAGGAAACTACAAACGTACCATAGTAATATGTCAGCAATCCTGCATTTAGTTATTCTCGCAAATGAACATTTAAGGAAACTACAAACGTACCATAGTAATATGTCAGCAATCCGTCATCTAATTATTTCTTAAAAAATAAAGAAATTATAAATCGGTGCCAGTTAATATTTGTTTATGTTACCTTTAAAATATATGAAGGGATACTCATTTGATTATGCTATTACAAATGGAAATGGTCGCTCCCTCCTAAATTGTGAAAACTTGTGGCCAGATCCTTTTGCCAAAGTTGATGATATATTACTGCTTACCAATCATGTCCCCTGTGTATTATATGTTCGATTGGCAATACAATATGTTTAAACTAAGCTAACCAAGGAACACATTTTAATAATTGGGGATTTTCATCGTACAATCGTTTGCAGTCACTTGAGAGTGTTTAAAAGTACTTCGACGGATACGCAACACTTGAATGCATTCTACTCGTATGTACACCAAATTTGAGTATTGTGGCATTCATTGGTAGAGAACTTAAGTTTCCAATTTATCATAGAACATGTGAAGAGTTTTTATCAGAGACAGTTTTCTCGAATTCTCATGAATACCAGAGACGAATCTCTGTCTGCTTACTTAACTGGAGTGTATTTCTCGAATTCTCATGAATACCAGAGACGAATCTCTGTCTGCTTACTTAACTGGAGTGTATTTCTCGAATTCTCATGAATACCAGAGACGAATCTCTGTCTGCTTACTTAACTGGAGTGTATTTCTCGAATTCTCATGAATACCAGAGACGAATCTCTGTCTGCTTACTTAACTGGAGTGTATTTCTCGAATTCTCATGAATACCAGAGACGAATCTCTATCTGCTTACTTAACTGGAGTGTATGTTGTATGTTTCGAGGCATCTAAAGGACAAAAAAGCGACACAAAATAAACAACGAACAGTCTCCTTTATTTTATGAAAATACAGGAGGACAACACGAATTGCTTGTCGATTTATTTCTATTCGTTATTAGAAGAGGTAGATGTTTATTAGGGGTAACCATTCGTTCTTCTTTTTCAGTAGATCCTACTACCAACCTCAAACAACCAGTTTGGATAATCAATCAACGGGTTTTTTCTCCGTCTCCGGTCAAAACAAAATAGCGTAATTACTTTTCAAGTTTTAACTTTTTATTTAACATCAATTGTGGAACAAGTTCTAATAACTCAGATTAATCATTCTCCATTCTGCTCATTTATACATAACCAGTACTCGTGCCGAATGTGGATAAATGAAAGATCACAAGGCAGATCACGCTATTCAAGGGATTTGAATCCACGACCCTCGTTTTCAGAGGTGTCGTGGGTTCAAATCCCGTGGGTGGCGGGATCTGCATTGCTTTTGAAGAAATGCAAAACCCCAACGGATCAGACCGTAAAACAATTACAAGGCAATTTAACCAATGGTTTTGGTCATACTGTTTTCGATATCATCAGACCATGACTGCTCGAAGACAATACAAACTTTCTTCATTAAACTAAAGGATGCGTAAGTTTTGGTCTTACAGAGGGACATATCGAACGGTGATTTACGAACATCAACCTGTACATAAACAAACCGATTTCGGACAAAACCCGAATAAACAATTCGTTGTACACCACTCCGCCATATCTTTATTGTGTGAAAACTGCGCCGAGGCCGTGCAGGTAATCACCGGAAGTTGTGTATCACGTGATGGCTCTCTGATGACGTCACTCTGTTGTGATGACGTATCCGTATTTGCCTCGCGAATCCTTTCTATTGGAGACACACGAACCTCATTGGTCACGAACTCTTCGCTTAAAGGGACCGATAACCCCACCCGTTTTATGGTGTCCACGTGCTTGTATACATCATTAGAAGTTTCAAAAGCCGTGCGCAATAGTTTTGATTTCACCAAACTTATTTTTGGTGATTGAAGAAAATCTCTTGGGACTGGAAGCGTCGCCAAAAACGCATCGTCACCTATTGGCGTAATCACCCGGTCGTTTCTATGACTACGTAATTGACTTTTGTTAATCAACATTCTAGCGAAGGTTCGTAGTTGCCGGTGATCCGTAAATGTTTTCCCGGTCGGTATTTGTACCGTCGCTTGGTTCCTATAGGCTGGCCGACAACTACAGATCGAGATCGGACATATATCCGGGTTTTTGGGACACGTATTCCGACACCATTCGTTTATAATGGGATTGGACGTAAATCTTGTCACAGCCTTACACTGTTTGGACCTGTCAATCGTCTCACCGGCTTCACCATCATAATACGTTCTTATCGAGCGAAGCAGGAGATTCTCTAGGAATGTGTTGTCGTGAAGATCCCTCATCACAGGGGTTTCGGTTTTTGACCTGACACTTTTGGGCGCAACCTTAGCAACTGTCTTCGCGATGGGCGTGACCTGGTGAGCCGTAAACCTGATCTCCTTGGTAACGGGTTGTTTGGACTCAGACAGATTGATCTGTTGATGTACATGTACCGATCCAAGGTCGTTTAGTCCGACTTTGTCCTGACTCTCCGCTTGTTTAGGAATGAGGTAGACAGTATTGGGTATGTCGGCTATGGCGATGTCGGAGCATCCGAAAAACTCCTCCTGTGGCCCGAGTCCCTGTCCACAAACATCATCTACGTCACATCCCCATCGCGTACCTGGAAATTTCAATAAGGGGAATTTCTCAATTAAAGGCTCATGCACTTTTCAATACATCTTGTCAATAATATGGCAACCTACGTATCCACCGGGTCGATCATGCGATCAACGTTTGCAATAAAAACAGATTGCAAATCCCATGAATAAGCAGGTATTTATGCATTTTTTTCAGCAGATAATCTTTGTTTTCCATTGTTTTATATACGCCAAGTTCTGACGATCGATTTTCCGCAACCGCCATCGAATGTCTTTTTCATATTGGATGTGTCGTCCGCTCCAAGATCCTGCAGAGGATTGCGGCTCAAAAGATGTTCCTTGACCCGCATAAACATTTGCAATTTGTTTTATATCGTAAACTATAATTACTTGATCACCACGCCCTGGGTATACATAATCATTCTTTCTTGATACTCTACAACTATTGGATAAGGCGAACTGTCTTATGTAATGTTATTCAATAAATGACATTTATCTTCGATATCAGGAACCGAATAAGAAACGGCCGGTTCCGAATCCAAGACGCTTACTTGTACATCTTTTGTGGTTGAGTAATCTTTGAAGATTTCTTTTATTCATTAGGAACTTAAAATTGCTTGCAGTTGCTAAAGCAATAGGTAAAGGCAAAATACCCATTATCAGCAATTTTGAAACATTCCGTCGGGATACTTCGGTAATTCTCGTCATACACCGTTAAGTTCCGTATCTATTCGGATTTATACAAATAGTTCCGGCTAAAGACGCGTCGACATTATTTATGATATGACAACATGCATGTGTTTACATATATCTGGAATTTCCAACAAACTGTGTCCAACGTCGTAGCCTTGTTTGAAATAAGCATCAAGTTTTAAGAACAAGAATCAGACACACACAGTATTGGGAACAAACCTATTTAGTTTGTTTTAATCATGTAAAGTCACAAAAGATTGAAGCAAATCACGCCTGATTGGTCGTCTCCAATGATAGGTTACCTTTTAAAAGGGTTTTTAATAGTTTTAATTCACTTATTTTACGACGATTGTGAAGCATGTTCTTCACTCGCGATTCTCCTTCCTGGATACATCACCAGTACTCGCGTCAAATGTGGATTAATGAAAGGTCGCAAGACAGATGCCGTGTCCCGATGCCGACGCTTTACCCTGAACCATTGTCTTCCACAAAGACCGATGAAATACGCATAATGTATATCAACATGTTATCTGATGTTACGATAGATATGATGCGGATTTGTTGAAAGCGGCGAGAAGTTCCATTAAAAAAATCCTAACAATGCTGTGTATGAAATATAACGTCCCTCCTTACAAATCCAAACATATCATTCCGGCATTTGGTGACATAACCTGGTCATCTTGTTTTAAACAATCAGTCCTAAGCTTACACAAAAAGCTTTCTAGTCTTAGATTACATTAATAGATGGCTTAAGTTTTTCAGGAGGATCTATAATATGAACTAAGGCATTGCCTCTAGACCGCTCTCTCAACTCAATGGCATGGGTTTTGTGAAAAACACTTGCATACTGAATATACGGTTCAATATCAATACAGAGTACAACTTTGTGGAAATGTAAGAATTGGCTTACTTTGGGGAGCAAATACTCATTTTGTCACAAAGCTGTCATCTTTGTCACATTTAGGTAGGTCTCAGTAAAAGGATAAGTATTCTTGCAGACTCTTAGTGAGCTTGTTTGATGGTAGATGTTCTATATGGGTATAAGTTTACTTGCTTGGGCTGTGTTTGAGGGCCTTTCATCAATAATGAGACATTCATCATGTAAGGACAAACTGCTCATGCAATGTCAGAACTACCAAACTACAATATTTGAATCACAAGTCTGTCTCTGCATGAAATCATAGAATTTTCTTCACAAAATCATGTGTTGTAGGTACTGCTTTAAATCATCATGAGAACAAACAACATGTCATTTGGTGATGAAGAAGGATCATTTTGGTTAATAGTATCAGACAATATCAAACAACATACTCATCTGCTTGTACATTCTTAGGGACTAAATAAATCATATAGAAAGCCAATCAGGTCTTTGCTTGAATTTTTCATTACTGTTCAATTGAGATAAGGAAATACCACATAAATTGCTTTGCAGATCTCCAAAAGATCATTCAAAAACAACAAATAGCTTTGTTGTAGCCAATTGGTTTTTTGTTGAACTTTAAAATAAAAGTAAAAGATTCCATAAATTTCTATTAGTATTTTATTTACCTTTTTTTACACATAAAACACTGCTTTTTTATATGTGTTTATATATCAAAGAACTTAAAAAACAAAATATGCAATAAATGATATGCAATAAACTATTAATAAAATGTAGTTAAAAGACATACATGAAAATCAGCAGACAGTATTTGTTCATGTTTTCAAAATCTTTGCTCTAACACATTGATAGATAATTTTATCTAATGAAATCACTGCTTGATCTTGGGACATTATTTTCATTCTTGATGCCATCAGTTCCCTTGTCTTCATAGTTTAAAAAAAACTCCTGAAAGTTGGAAGAATATGGCAGAAATACGTATGATCACATTTAGATTTTCCAAAAAAAATAATCAACAAACATTCTATGACATACATCCTTAAGACTTTTATCCAATTTTTCCAAAATGTTGTTTCAAATTTAAAGCAATAGCAGATATAATTAAAATTTTCTTTAACCAATGAAAAGAAGCATTGTGACAAGGCAAATGTGCTCTCTGAGCCAATTTCCCTTTGCCATAATTGGTTAAAAAATTATGTTGAAAGTTAAGGGGTTTACCATGGAAACTGAAGGAAAAGTAATAACTTTACATTGATGCATGCATAAAATTTAAATTCAACTCTGATCTTTGTTTCATTGAAAAATATCATACACAAGCAATTGTAAGAAAAGAATTTCAAGTTATGACTCAAGTTTCTGTCTTCCACTGGTCTGCTGTAGGCTTACTAAGCTGTGTAAATAGAGCATGGGCATGCTTTTTGTCTCATTAATCTGAATTTTTGAAGGCTTCTTGAAAAAGAGAAAAGAAAATGAGTACCATAAGACATATGTGACATTGTTATCATAATAGAATATTCCATAGTCCATCAGAGTTTTTCTATATTATTGTCATTTGATGTTATCAGTACCAAATAACACTAAACACTATCCTTGAAATAGTCTTTTGAGGAGAAAACTAAGTTTTGAAACAGTTCATGAGTAAAAACATATCTATAGATTTAATGGTATTCGGGCGTCCATGTAAATCTTCATCTGTTTTTTATTCTGTGTGATCCTCCAGCATATTTTGATGTTGTTATCTCTTCCTTACTCTACCAGTAAGTCATCCGTTTTGGCTGTTGAAAGAGAAAAATAAAAAGTATCAATCTTTTGGCAATACTTATGGTGGCATAGAGGTGACATGTATGCGATTTTATTTTTGTTTTTTCTGAGTTAGTAAGTCTAAATAACGAGATAATTAAGTCATTATTTCAACTTACTAACTCAAAGAATGAGATAACTAAGTCGTTATTTCAAGTAAGTAAGTCGAAATAACGAGATAGTTGAGTCGTAATTTTGACTTACTCACTCGAAATAATGACATAATTAAGTCGTTATTTTGAGTTAGTAAAGTCATTATTCAGACTTACGAACTTCAAAATAGCGAGATAATTAAGTAGTTATTTCGACTCACTAACTCGAAATAACGAGATGGTTAATTCGATATAACAAGTTTGTTGACCAATCAGATGGTTCGTTGTATTCAGCAAATTCATGTGAAATGACGTACAGTGTGACGCAATGTTAACCACATTATACTTTAAGTTAAAGATTGAATGGATCTGATTGGTCAACTTACTTGTAATAATGAGTTAACTATCTCATTATTGCGAGTTAGTAAGTCGAAATAACGACTTAATTATCTCATTATATCAAGTTGGTAAGTCGAAATAATGACTTAACTATCTCATTATTTCATGTTAGTAAGTCGAAATAAAAACTTAATCATCTCATTATTTTGAGTAAGTAAGTCGAAATAATGACTTAATTATCTCCTTATTTCAACTTAGTTAGTCAAAAAAATGATTTTATTATCTCGTTATTTTGAGTTAGTAAGTCGAAATAATGACTTAACTATCTCGTTATTTTTGAGTTAATAAATTGAAATAACGACTTAATTTTCTCGTTATTTCGACTTACCAAATCAGAAAAAAAAATTGCATACCTGTCACCTCTATGCCACCGTAAATTCTGGCTACACTTTAACTGACTGATTATTCTTAATTGGTAACATTTTGGAAATAATTCTATCCCTATGGTAGTCAATTGAAGCAGTTATCTGACAGGAAGAAAAAGAACTGATTGTTGATAAAAATCTATATTTCAACCTGTTTTGACTTATTTTGGTTTCATTCTCATGAAGATTTTCGAAAAAAGAAAGAAGAAAAGAAAAAGTCAATTACACATTTTGAGCAACAACAAATTCATCAACATTTATTGCTTTCAAAAGTTATCTTCTATGGTTATGAGGCTTATGTTTGTAAAGTTCAAAGGGGCATGAGAAAGACTATGTACTTACTTGTATTATAAAACAGAGTCAATGTTTATGCAGGTCTGCATCATCTTTTCTTTTGAATCTTGTTTGAAATTGTCATATTCCCAACCATCATGCAATCTGTGAAATAAAGAAGAATCAACTTAAGGATCAAACCTTTGGGCCAAAATTATCAATTGCAAGAATAATTCAATGTTTGGAAATAATAGTATCACTTGAATCAAGTAAACTAAAATAAGGTGACATATATAACCAAATACTTTACAGGGTATTTCATTTTTTTAAAAGGAAATTCACGCTGTCATCGTTATTTAAACTATCGGCCCATAACGCTATCAAATTGTCAAGACGGTACCTTGTACTCAATTTAAAAGCTCCAACAATAACAAATAATCCATGTCAGCAACTGACGAGTTGACATCGTTGCTTTATTGGTCAGCATAATAGTGTATTCCATATACAACACGATGTGTACCTAATGCTTTCCTTACACACCGCGAAAATGACATAGACCGTCTACATAAATATTAGATTATGCCAAACTGCAGGGTGTAATCACCGAATCGATAGAAGGTGAACACTTATTTCACCGTGGAGTGTTGTGGGCAACACACACTTTCTAGCCTAGTACTGAAGGGAACATGTACTGTAATACTAAAAAATGAATGCTGTAGTTCTACTGAAAAGGGAGAAGTTTTTTCAGATGGATGTTTGTTTAGAGGAAGCATCTTCGGCGAGGCGTGACGAGGGCTCGCCTTCTCGATTTTTTTATGACGAATTTTGGTGAAAATGTTCTATTTAGCTATACTGTTTTATAACGAAATGAAAGAGTACAAAAAGTTCTCTTACCTACAACCGGCGATACGTTGTCCTTTCAAGGAGTTGAAAACTGTGTCCAATTTAAAGTTTGAAGCGGTGGCGCCGATCCTGTTGTTCGTGTTTTGTTTTTCGATAGAATGGTTTATGGTTCATTCATGATTGGCGGAAATAAACTCAATGAGCGGCAATGAATTTATGTAAAACCAGTCCATTCCATAAAGCCGGAAACACCCGAAGCAAACCCGAGTTTTCTCTTTACAAGGAATGGTTCACTATTGGTAGATATATTGGTAGATAAAGGTAGTGCTTGAAAATAAATTTAGATAGAACCAGTCCATTCCGTAAAGCCGGAAACACCCGAAGCAAACCCGAGTTTTCTCCTTTAGGTAAACCGGAAGCCACCTGTTTTTTTGCTAATGGTATAACCGGTGTTAACATAACTTGTTTCTCGTACGTATGTTACCGTTATCCGCTCTCCGAGCGCTTCGCGCTCTGAGAGAGCGGTATAACTGGTGTTTTCATTAAGTCGTTGATTGAATCACATTGATTCTGTTTCCTTTATTGTGGCCTTTAAGAACACAATTCACTGTGGTTTGAAAAAGAGAGGCAACACTTGGTAGAAATCAACCGAATTCTTCACAATAATCTCCCCTTGCTTGGCTGAACTGGTCATTGCCACCACAAGATTTTCATTCAGATTTGGATTGAATTTGAATGAATTTTTTAAAGTTTTTATCGAATATAGTCGTTGATTTTGCAATAATGTTTTAATGTGTTGATTTTCGAAAATTTTCATTAAAATTGTTTCGTTTTCTTTACAAAGAAAGCACAAATGGATTATTTCTTTGGGTGTCGCCGCCATCTTTAAACGCAATTTTCGTTTCATACCAAATGGTCATGTGACATTTGTGGTGGCGGTGATCAATTACATAAAGGGCGATAACTTAGAGGAGTTTTGAGATACATTAGTATGTCCCTTTACCTGTTCGATATTTCCACTGTAATACACAGTGTGTACAGCGTAGACCTGGTGGTAACATTACTGCCATACGAACCTCGCCTTGCAGCAGATGGTCGCTTATATCAAACTTATAATCCGTCTGGTCCCGCACTGAAATGGTTGGCATTTAACTGTTAACGGTGCTCTTAACCCTTTACCAAACTCTGAGTTTTCCTATCAATGCAATGCAGCAGTTCATAAAGAATCAGTATTTTGGGTTTCATTGTATCTGGCCATGAACAAAAATATACAAAATAAAAATACAACAATATAATGCCCTAAAATTCAACAATTACGTTAAATAATCTAATAATCTAATACGATTTATATTCTTAGGACATAAAGACATGTTTATTTCACAGTTCAAACGCTTTGTACCATTATTATTTATCTGTTAATAGAGAATCAGTAGTGTAGGTAATCATTGAAATGTATTTAGTATAGTACTGCAATTAAAAGTTTTTTATTCTATCTGGCCATCAACACAAAATATAGGCTAACAATAGCGTGCCCTTACATTCAATTATTATTTCAATTGATTCAACAATATCTAATATGCTCATAGACAGCATGAAAAGCACTGATAAGTCGTACGGCCACAACATACATTGTACTTAACACATGAGATATCGACTGGGTTAAACAAGAATTAAGTATATTCCTATAATTTCAATGGGTCAGACATAAGTTCGTCTTTTTTGTAGAATATTGTAAACAAACGTAGATATAACATGTAGCATTGAGTTTGCAAGGATACATTTGACACATGTTTTACTTTGAACAAATCAAGAAGATTCAAAATGAGACGATTATCATGCGAAATAGGCAAACATATTTCTGGAATAAACTATCAACCCTTTACCAAACAATAACGACAGTTGAGCACAGTGTTGCAGACGACTCTGGAAAACATTGTGGGAAAATATGCTCTTAACTAGCAATTACTCCTTTTCCCACAATTTTGTATATGTTTTACCAGAAAATTATTTTTGAATTTAATCATATTTTCAATTTGGGGCATTCCAACTATAGAAGTATGAAAAGAGATAGATAAACAAAATAGTTTTTATATGATACTAAGGCGTACCTGTATTCAGAATTCTCAATCTGTGGTGCTCCATGCAGGTCTGGGTTTCCGCCATTTTGTTATTATAAAGAGGGCATAACTTAAATTCAAATGAACCGCCGTGATTGGCTGTCAGTCCAACGACAACCTCCATTATGGCGCCGACCGGATATGTCCTCGTTATCAAACCGGAAGCGAACTGTCCGCCATGTTCGTTATCACGTGGTTGTTGTTGTTGATAGGGATCTCCACAGACGCCACATCGTCCACGATTTAGTATCCAGTGATTCTGGAAGCATAACAATAACTAGTGATCGTATCTAACAAAATGAAATTGTTACACTGCAATCGTTTTTGCAAGAATATTTGTTCTGGGTTTTTTTCCGGGATCGAATCCTCACAGGGGACCTAAAATCCAAAGTGGATTTTTCTAGCTATGCTTCGTTGCGGACATTGTTCGTAAGATATGTCAGTATGTATCAATGGGGAACTGGGCATTAGGTATTTATAGCTCTAGTATAATGGATACGGCATTAATTGGCGCGCAATATTAATTAGAACATTATCAACCTGTCAGACCTAAAGTGGTTGTGTCGTATTAAACTGTCACTCCACCAACGAACAACAAAATGTTCCTTTACACATTCACTCATAGCGGTCCTGGTAACTACTCAACACTTAAAGGTGCATGTTGACAGATAACACAACTCGCAGGTCAAAAACAATGTCGCTGAAACAATACAGTTTTTGGATTGTGGTTTAAGTAAGTAAGTAAGTAAGTAAGTAAGTAAATTGTTTATTATAGTGACATGTGTTCTAGTAATATACAGTTGTAACAAAATAATTATCATAACACCCGGCCTCATAGGCCTATATGTCACTTAATCAAATGTAGATAGTCTATATACAAAGAACAGTCATTTAACTATGATATATATAAATAAAATGGCGTCTAAGAAATTGATTGATCCGAAACCCGAGACGTTTATATTTTGATTGGTAAGCATTGATTTCGCATAATCTCTGCAGGCATTCATGTACCACAATTGAAAGGAGTATGCGGCATTAATAGCTATATTTCAATGAAGACTTGTTGATGGAAGAAATACTTAATTGTATCACATACAAAAAGGGAATCGTTATACAGGCGTTTTTAAATTGGCATGTGACAGTTGAATTTAACTTATCTTATACTAATACTTATACCTAATGGAAAATAGGCAATGCACTCAAGTTGATCTAGAGTATGTCAATATACTTAGGTAGGTATAGGCGATTTTTCATGTATTTCAAATTTGTTGCATTGCTTTTGGATCTGAACACATACATATTCATTTTTTTATGTAGGCATTAAATACTTAATACAAACTTAACTTACTACCAATGACTTTACCCAATTATCTTCCATACAGCAGTACAGCTGATTTAAAGTTTTAAAGAAATTCAATTTTGGCATTCAAATTTTCTTTGATCTGTGTTCAAGCACCTTTTTAAGTAACAGCTATGAGGCATCTTACAGGTCGAGGATTTATTTATATCTTCTTTCGATAGAAATAACCCAACAACACATACGTAGGAAGTTGCATAACTAGATTAATGATTCGTTTCTCATTTTGATTCACAACCCTTTAGTAAAGATATAGCGCACTATTGTAAACTGTCTAAACGGTTTATGTTGTAAGAAAAAAGCTCCATTATCTTGTGAAATTGTCGAAATGAGAAAGAGTGTCTACAATAAAGCATTTAGAGCTTTCTGGCTGATCAGTTACACACTATTCTATATTTTATGTGTTAAGTACAAACAGCAAAGAAAGTATATAGCGATACAACACTGGACCACGTTGGGCCAATATGTTCCTTTATATACATAAAAACAAATAAATACGGGTCTTAAAAATGCCAGTATATGCAATAAAACAAGAGGTTATTCATAAATATTACTATATATATCAATTCACCAATTAATTTGTTTCACAGGCGGCGTAAAATGAATAAGTTCAAACTAAGGGGAATGGCGATCGTATCCCTTTACTGACATATTTTTGAGGATCTCTCTTAACGACAAGAAGGGCGTGGCAGAGATGGGCCAGCAAAGCGACATATCAAAACGTATTTGTATTAGAACCTTAGCATATAAGCCCGTATTTTGACATGAATAAACATGAAATTATGAAGAAAATAGCGTAGAATGTACGGTATATTTGAGATGGTCAACCAACACAAACAAATCTGCATGCGTGTAACCTAAACAAGAATCCGACATGCATGATATTGAGAGATCAACCAACATTAACCCTCTCCCGAACAATAACGTTATTTGACCACTTTGTTGCAGACGACTTAAGAAAACATTGTGGAAAAAGGAGATATTGCTCGTAACGAGCAATGTTTCCTTTTCCCACAGGGTTTCCTGTCCTGTCAGAAGATTATTTTCCAATTTCATCACATTTTGAAATGCCGTCTGCAAACCCTTTCAATTTGGGACAGTCGAAAATTTGTTGTTTGGGAAGGGGCTAAACACGTCATATCTACGTCCAGAACAACCCGGACAGGTGTAAGTTACGGGGTACAGACAATTCCCCACTAGGTTCAGATGGTGTGAGGTTTTGAAATGAATAGAGATATTATATCATAATTGTTGATACAATGTACAATCAACCAAAGTCATTCAATCCACCAAATTGCTTAAGTTTAGCAGAGACATAGATAACAGAGCGCTGTTATCTATGTCTCTGAGTTTAGATAGATGTATTTAAAATATGTCTATATTACAAGTGTACTTAAGGGATCCATGGTGAAATTGTAATTAGCATTGATGGGTCTTAAGAACGGTCAATGCCGGGTTTGTTGTTTATGAGCGACTAACTATATAACCGACAAGTGTTGTTTATATCACCACGAAGCATATACAGGACAACGCTGACTGAAGACAGCCGAAAACTACGTTGAATGCGGCGTAAAGTCCCTCTAAACCCTTTACCAAACGCCAAATGTTCCACTCTTCCAAATTCAAAGAGTTTGCAGACGACATTTCAAAATGAGATGAAATTGAAAAATAATCTTCAGATAGGGCAGAAATCATCTGCTCAATTTTTGGGAAAAGGAGAAATTGCTCGTTAAGACAACGTTTTCCAGAGTCGTCTGTAATAAACTGGTCAGATGTCGTTATTGTTTGGTAATGGGTAAAACCAAATAAAAATAATTGGAACGGTCATTTATTGTTTGTTGTCCGTTCCTTGCCCGTATATATAGGACGATCTATCAGGTCAGTCACACACCGACAGGTGAGGAGGGGGTGACACCGTGTTGTATCCGCAAACACGGTCTAAATCTAGGAATATGATAATAATAATAAAAAAATAATAATAGTAGTAATGATAATGGTGCGTTGTATTGTATTGTATTGTATTGTATTGTATTGTATTGTATTGTATTGTATTGTATTGTATTGTATTGTATTGTATTGTATTGTATTGTACTGATTGTGTTGTATTGTATTGAAAATGCATTGACCGATGTCCGCCTCTTTTGCATTTGTAAAAATAGATTACATGTACACGGGAAGCGTAAATAAGCGTACTGTTGCCGTAATATAAGTGAGTTATCGTTGACATTACGATAGAGCAGACTGACCCTACATTGACCTTTCCGTACTCAGTCAGGCCAAACTAACATTACATTGACATTTGCACAAAATGGTGTATATTTCTCCCAATTAACAAAGCAGTCAATTACTGACACGACAGGTGTCAATTGTGTCAAGGAAGTGATATAAATATAACTGGGCGTATTTTTTATTTACAGAACTGTCAAAAAAACCCTTGTCTCCCACATATGCTCATATAAACCCACCTCTAAAGCGGTACTGAGTGGTTCAGTGTGACAGAACAAGACATTACGCCAACCGAAGATTCTTGAATCATAGAGGTTTGCCTATCAGTTGCAAGACGATGGCTATGTATAAACATATGTACACACCAACCAACTCACCTCCCATTTAACGTCTTAACCCATTACCAAACTATAACGACATTTGACCAGTTTGTTGCAGACGACTCTGAAACCTACAACAAATATTTAGATTTGATTTTGATCGAAACTGTTTCCATATTTGGCTCTCGTACAATGTAATAATACCTTGGAAATCGCTGTGACAGAAGCAACTGTTTTGTTATTGATTATCCATCTTTTACGAATAAAAGTCAGTCATATTGCTCCAACTTGAAAACATAATGATTGCAGATAAAATATTGAATTCGTTATATTCCCCTTGTATAACTGACAACGGTATTAAGTCGATAAGACCATTTGTATTATTTTTTATAAAAAAAGTCGTTCAAAAAATTGTGCTAGCCTTAATGCTGATTCCTTCCTTATGGACCTCCCAACAGTTCCATAAAAAAGAGTATTCAAAGGTAGCAAATCCAATTGGGTATTATTGTGCTAATGTTATCCAATTTTGCCTCATTATGTCACTCACTATGATCCATCTTTCTGTGTTTAAGGAAACATTAAAAATCACTTTTATTGTAGACACAGCCTAAATCTGAGTTGCGACCTTGCTTTTTATTTCTAAAATTAGCATTTTTAATTGCTCTGAGACAAGAAAAATATGGACTTTTTAATGTATTAATTTATCAGAGCTGTTTTGACAAAATGCAGACTTTAGGTACAAGAGAACATCTCACTCTGTCATATTACCTCATTTAGATTTGCCACATGATCTCATTTAACCCTTTCCCAAATAATAACGACATTTGACCACTTTGTTGCAGACGACTTTAGAAAACATTGTGGGAAAAGGAGAAATTGCTCGTAACGATGTTTCCCACAATGTTTTCTGCCCTATCAGAAGATTTTTTTCAAATTTCATCACATTTTGAATTGTCGTCTGCAAACTCTTTCAATTTGGGACAGTCGAAAATTTGTTGTTTGGGAAAGGGTTTAGGAAACATTAAAAATCACTTTTATTGTAGATACAGCCTAAATCTGAGTTGCGACCTAACATTTTATTTCTAAATTTAGCATTTTTCATTGCGCTGAGACAAGAAAAATATGGACTTTTTAGTGTATTAATTTATCAAAGCTGTGATGACAAAAGGCAGACTTTATGTACAAGAGAATATCTCACTCTGTCATATTATCTCATTTCGATTTGTCACATGATCTCATTTAAAGGTACTATGTCACAGAAAGTGTTGTGTGAGTATCACTAATTAAAATATGTTGATTATCCTCCTCACCATCTTTATATATCTTCATTTAACTGCAAACCAGTATCATCGTTGGTCAAACGTGAAACGAGTATTTGGGCTTTCATTGAATTGATAGAAAAAACTTGGTTTATAGATATTAATTCTTTACCTTCTGCAGACGACATTTATTTTTACATGAAGCAGACGACTTTGGGAAAGCTTTGTAAATATGTGGAAAACCTTTCAGTTCTTCCTCTGTGATATGTAAATGGATTGAAAAAGCACTGTGACAAAAGGAGAGATTGCTTGTGACAAGCAATCTCTCGTTTTGTCACAATGTCTTTTTGACAGTCGTCTGTGGAAAGACGCAAACATGTGGCGTTATGTGGTAATGTGCTGTGTTACTCTCAAACGTACCTTGCTAGTGTCACGCGATTAGAATGTCGATCCAGTATTTGAGAGTCTTGCATATTCAATGCAAAATACATGTGTGTGTTAGCTAGTAAGTAAACAATTTACGCAAAGGATGCGAATAATCTCAGATACAGCCATTTCAAACACCTTCTTAAAGAACTTACCAATACTTAAATCTGGCAATGTGCTTATGAAAGCGTGGAATGTAATGTCGGTCAGAGAGACAGAAAGGAAGATATGCACACTTACTGACACAAAAACAAATACAGATTCAAACAACCTGGCATTAAAACAGTACGTTTTAGAAGGATTACAGTGAAAATAAGAGAAAATCACTTTTCGTTTATTTGTGTTATCGTTGGTAGTGGGTGCTTTCGTGGTTTATAAATATGATTGCCTTTGTGAGACACACTTCAATATTTCTATTACTATGATGTTGCCATATAATGTTATATTTCTACCAACTGAGATATATACATCTACGTCGGGCAGACACATGGCATGCAGGCAGACAAATATAAAAAAAAGAAAAACGTACAGACAGACACACAGACATAGTACATACCATGAATCCTCCACAGCTGAGTTCGTTATCATTGATGTTGACAGTTGTATTGTAACCCCGCCTCCACATGGAGGAGCGTGATGGCGGCTCCCATAGTCGACCATGTCCATACACTCCATTTCCGGTTAGACAAGCCAACACACAAAGAACGGCCCACGCGGTGTGGGCTATGTCCCGGGGAGACACGGGCATCCTGTGGTGATTACACTGCCCGGTTACCGTTCAGCTTGAATGCATAGTTAAATAAATATATATCTACCAGCACTAATTCTTGCTTATTATCGAGAAAGGTCAATCTTAATCCATGTCACCATTAAAGAGCACAATATCATTACGTTTTCTGAGTTGATTTCAAGAAGCATACACGAAATGTCGATTTTTTTTAAATTTTCGCAATGAAACTTAAAAAAAGTTCCGTGTTATAATCAAACACTTTCAAACTATTTCATTCCTTATCACTATTTGTTATAAAATCACTGAACTCTTTTGAATTTGGAATTAACTTAATGAACAACATAGCAATGCTCTGCTTTGAATGTTTGCGGAGTGGTTGATATATGTTAGTCACATGTTCACACACACACACACACACTCTAACACTCGCGCTCCGTCCAAATGTTGAATGGACTAACGAAGATACCTTTATATGCACACACTAAAACGCCCCCTACGTTAGTCAGACTTGTATTACATTTGGAACTAGGTTCATACACGGCGTATCTCATGCGTAAAGACATATCTGTAACGTTAATTACTCTTTGATTGTATGGTATATTGCAGGGGTTGCAAAATTCACTGTCTGTATTGTCTAACTTCAAGAGTTTTAACAGACAAATGTTTTTTACAAAAGTTTTCCATATAGAACGTATACGTACAAGTCGAGGGTTAAGTGCAATACTATAGTAAGCGCTGCACGTATGTGAAGCACCTACTACAGTATAACATTGAACCCTCGACGTGGAGAAAATCTTTGGCATTTACGGATAAGTAAATTGAAAACGGATTTCGCCATCACAGTATGGTATCAGTTAAGAACCATCAAATGAAATACTCCTATCAGTCGGGTAGATTTCCTAAGTCACATTTATTAAAGTGGCATTATGCTTATCTTCCACTGTAAAATTAGGCGGAAAATGATATCTAGACTTAAAAAGTGTGGTAAATAATGCCTATTGATCCACTTTTCAAAGCTGCACCTGCTACGAGTTCGAAATAATTAGCTTCTGAAATTTCATTTTTCTTAAAAATCTGTCCCAGTCTTTTTAGGAAAACGAAGATGCCGTTCATTGCCGATATGAATCGAACACGCGATTTTTCGATTTCCGTGAATCACGTGGTTAATTGATTATGTATGCAAACGACAACGAGGGTACCGCAACAACAAAAATAAAAATGGTGGACGAGGAGAAAACAAAAAAAGCCCCAGATCAGAAAAAGGGCTGCAAAAATGACAGAGTCCGAAAAGAAAAGAGAAAAATGCAGCGAGACACAATGTTTCATGGTTCGTAGTAGATAAAATGGGCAATCCTGAGAAAGGAACTGAACTTAAAAAGCGATCGTGAAGTGGCGACATTTTTGACTGACAAGTGACTTTTTTAGTGAGTGTTTACTTCTTACGTATTTCCACCATAAGACCTCAATAAATTGTTTTTCTGTTAGCAAATGTGTCGTTTATCTTGATTTTGTTTAAACAGTTTCCAACCAAACCTATGATTTGACAATTTCTATGTAATGTGTTGAATACGAATGTGGGTTGCTCGGCCCCGGTGACTCGGTCGAGTCAGCTTGTTCCAAGTCACTCGATCAACTGTCAAATATCGTTTGACAGCATTGAATTTGAAGACCTAATGCTCAAGTAGTTAAAACAGTTCGACATAAAGATTGTCTTTAATATTCTGATGGAGCAATCTACGTTGACCTTAGATTTTGCCCGAAGCAAAATTTTGTCAATATTTCCTGATCCCAAAAACAATAGTTTGACTAGGCCTGTTAAAACCTAGAGGTAGTTCGTAGAGTTCCCAAACAAAAACATATTTCAGTAAATCACTTATTTTATACTAATGTATCATCAATACATCACTAAATAGTATCAAGTTAAAGTAGTTCATTGGTATACCATTTAATGCATCACTTATTAAATACTCTTCTGCGCTCTGGGTGAAAGTGATGTATTAGTATTACATTAAACTTACATTAAACTTAAACTCTGATATAGTATCTAATTAGTGATTCTTTGAACACTAAATTTCCTTATAGTATTGAATTAGTGATTCATTAAACTTAAAATATTTCAAAGGGGGTTTAGATCTGTATCAACCATATTTCAGTTATGATATGGTTTTCCAGTACTATATGCGGGATCGACAATGTATTGTCCAAGGACACCCCGACGAAAAATCCGTACCACTGATGAGGGTTGAACCCGTGATGGCCGTGTAACAAACCATGTACCTTAACCCTTTACCAAACGCCAAATCTTAGACTGTCCCAGATTGGAAGAGTTTGCAGACGACATTTCAAAATGAGATGAAATTGGAAGATTATCCTCTGAAGGGACAGAAAATATTGAGGGAAATGGAAAAATTGCCCGTCACGAGCAATTTCTCCTGCTCTCACAATGATTTCCAGAGTGGTCAGCAACAAAATGGTTAAATGTCTTTATTGTTTGATAAGGGGTTAACCACTGAGTCTAATAATCATGAAATCTTTTCAGGATCCAAAGAAGTTTAGTAAAAGCTGTGTGTGTTTCCTCCTAAAACCTTTGATGCATCGCAATAGGGAAATATCATATTGTGCATTATTAGAAAGTACTTTCTGTTATTTCCTTTTGTTATACATCAATGATTTTCAACAAATCCTTCGTAGTTTGTAATTTGTAATTCAAATTGCTATCTTGTCCTAAAATACTAAAGATGTTAGGTCGTGTTAAGATTCCCCGATTCCCCAATATATAAGTACATAAGCAGGTAAATGGTTTAAAAATACATGTTATAGCGTTGGAGCATGATGCAGACAATTATAATTATTCATTTTAGACAAGTTACGCCCCAGCCTGTTTCCATAAATAATAACACAAACAGACTGTAACTGAAGTCGCAGGAAATAACCTTCACAACTGGGGAATCTGTCATAATGGGGCAATACTTATACAAACCTTGTCTGTAAAAGTGGCCTTGATAAGTCAGTGTGACAACCGGGATATACGTCCTTAAAGGTGCTTGTTCACAGAAGAGATAATTGGAAAGTGAAAAAAATGTCTTCGGAAAAATACGGTATTTGTTTTGCTGTTTGATATCCTGTAAAAGGTACCTTCTGAAAACGTGTTTTATTCAGAAAGCGTCAATATATTTAAATGTGTTCATTTTGAACGCAATATATCTCAAAGTGATGTCATGCTTTTGGATTAAAAAACATTTCTGAATAATAAAAACGTTTTATTTTTGCTTCCAATGGTCCTTCTTCCATACGTATCATATAACAGTACAGCTGTTGTGCAGTTTTAAAGAAATGAATGTTTAACTTTAAAATGTCATAACATCTGTGAACATGAACCTTTAACTTGTTACATGTACCAAACGCATCTCTTACATCGGATTTGAAAATGACAAAATGGAGAACGACTTAATATTACATCCTGATAATTGGGTAATTATTTTAACGAAAACTACCCACTCAAACGGACCAGTGAATTCATTACTGTGACGAATGAGACCGTTGTTTTAAAGTGTAAAACTCATGTAAACGACTTGTACCAGGATACATCAAAGTATTTTATAACGTAAGGGAAATGTTTTACGAGCAATTCTGGTATAAAGAAGAATTTAATAGATGATATAATGAAAGAAATATCAACAAATGTGACTGTTTTAGATGGGCCGTTTACTTGAGACTTCGGACATCAATACAATATGACAAAACTATTTTTTGGAGGAAATAACCGACTCAACGTTCCCGTTAGAAAGAGACGTATAACAGAGTTACAACTAAACATTGCCATTCAATAACGTGATATAGGTCCATCGTGCGATGATTATGTATGAATCGGTCGATGCCATACCCAAGAAAAGGAGTGATTGGAGTATCTGATCAGAGTTACATAACGTTGCATTTAGCCTATATCACCTGTTTATATTTTTTAACTCGACCATATACTGCTTTAGACCTATACCATACCTAAGAAATGGAGTGATTGGAATATTTGATCAGAGTTACCTACTGTTGCATTTAGCCTTTATCACCTGTTTATACTATTTCATTCTGTATTATACTGTGTTGGTCCTATGCACGTAAATGTACCGATATTATACCTACCACTAATGAAGAATTTGAAAAATAAGTGTGACAAATACGATAATTACTTCAGAAGTTGGAGAAATTACTTTAATGACCAACGCTTATGAAAATGTGTCAACACAACTGACCGTGTTCCATTATTTACAGCCTTTTCCTGCTTCTCGGAAGCGCCTTCGGTTACTTTTACGTTCTGCTCATTTTGGAGAAGCATACAGAAAATTGGAGGTCGTATTTAATGACAAACGCTTGTTTATACGGACCAGTAAAGTCATAACTGTGACGAAAGGGAATGATGTTTTAACGAACAGAACACATTTAAATTTACATGACGAATGGGAAAGTTGCCCATAAGATGGGGTTTAAACTTAACATCGCAATTCCATAACGATACAATTATTCAGCTGTTGTCGTCTGCATATACCTTTCTTTTAAATTCGGATTGGACACAGATTCTAGCACGGGATAAGACGTTAGATAATGTGACTTGAAAAGCGATGTAAATATGGAACAATATCAATGAACATGGTGTGATATTGAAAGCACGGCCGCTGGTCGTTCTACTGCACCACCATGGTGCTAACGATGAAAAGCAATCAAACATCTAAAAACATGATACAACCCTTCAACCCTTATTGAATCCAATCGTCTATACGTAAAGTTCCGCTATTGAACTCGTGGAATTGACTGAGATTTCGTAATTTTCCTCGTCGATGATGCAAATCTAAATTGCGATTTGAAAGTCCACAACCGCACCACCAGCTAAAACTGCGATAATCTATCCAAACAAACCGATTGTGCAGCAATGTTTACCACTTGGCAGTTTTTAGTGTCATCATTTATCTGAACATCTATCTACCTTCACATAAAATTGCAATTTGCATGAAACTTTTATAATTTCATCCAAAGGATGTACAAAATTAATAGAAATGGCAAAAAGCTCCCCTAAAAAACCGCTTAACCGGAAGTTGCGCAACCGATTTCGTCATTAGCACCATGGTGACGCGGTTGAGCGATCACCATCCATGGAAAGGGCGAAAGATCTCCAACATCGGTGCTTAAGTTTGTCACAAATGTGGTGTTCGTGAAGGCCATCAGAACGAGAACCGCACCTAATGTCGAGACTAGATCAGTTCAAACCGGATTGGGAAAAACGAAGTGTGTTTTATACAATACTTCTGGGTTGCTTATGAATGTCTTGAGCCCCCTCTCAATAAAACCTCACTTTATTGCTGCTGTTGTTGCTGCTTCTGCTGCTGCTGTTGTTGTTGCTGCTGCTGCCATTGGTGATAATTTAGAAAACAATTTTGCCAAACAGACGAATTGCTCTCTAGAGCAATTCATCCGATTGGTCATATTGTTTTCAATACATACAACGAGAAATGTATTTTCCTAATTTTTTATTCGCCTTTTGTTGGTTCTCAGTTAAACCGTTCCCACAATACATATGGGGGGAATATGTAGATAAAAATAAGAACCGCAGGAACAAAATTTGAGAAAAGAACAATGCTAGCAATTTCTTCTCTCCATATGCAACCAGTATTAGCTTTCGTTACAGGTAGAGAGATAGATGTTTATCAACTTAAACTTTTACCAGTTTGATCTCACAGAAAAATCTTCACATACATATTAATCAATATTTTTGACTTCCTTTTTTATTTCATTAGCCTTATGAAATTAAAGTAATTACAAAATCGATGATGTTTAATATATTTCTTGCGTAATTCTTCATAAAGGTTACATCTTGGTCTAGATAATATTCAACCTTGTTCAGTGCTGTATAGGAAAGACTAATTGGCGGTCAATTAGCGATCACCTCCTTATGAGTAACGGTCAGAGATCGTGTCAAACCGAAAGTACGATGCATGATAAACGTGAAAGGGCGTTAACGCTGGACACTCGGTCACTGGCCGGAACACCTCTAGATGACCTCTATTTGACCCCTTACCGAGACCATGAGGAGCCCTTCCGCGAATCAGGGTGACCGGGCATGGCTTTGATTAGTCAAATGATTCGGACCTAGATAGCAAGTAACTTCGCGCATCCGAGTTCGGCTCCATTGAGTTTAAACATATCGTTTTACATCGATTGTGACGGAAGCTTGATCCGTATTAAATTTAGTCTCGATGACTGCTCCCTGGTTACAGAACCGGTACTCGCGTCGATTTTGGGGGCGATTACCGGCAATTTCCACCTCGCCTTACGGGGATCGAACCTGGGACCATCAGTCAAGAGGCCGACGCTCTAGCATAGCACCACTGTCACCTACACTACGGATTCTGGGATACACAGTAAATGGATGCGGAGGTAGATGTAAGACACAGCGTTGGGTTCACATTCTCTAAGTTTTATTTTGAACCATGATTGCAGTGGGATCAACTTAGTCAGGTGCGATGGGTTTGATGCATTATTATAAGAGTACAAATAACCATTAAACATTCTTTTCTCGTGATCATACACGATCACTCTTAGTTCCTGCTAGTTTTTCTTGATCGAGTATTGACTAAACATGACTAAGAATAACTGACCGAGTATTGACTAAACATGACTAAGACCAACTGACCAATTAGAATAATGACCACGGTGTTTGTTTACAAACCTATAAGGAAACAATATTTACATCCACGGCGTATTGATGAATGAGCTCTACCGTTTGTACTTACTTTCGATGATGCTGAAAGAAATATTGCTGGCTGGAATCAGTGTTGTATCAACACACTAGCTTAGTACTGGTGGGGCTAGATGGAGTTTGATTTTACATTTAACTATACACGTTTATTGGAATCATGTTCCCTTTGTTTGTGCTATCATTGTATTGCTGAGCATTCATTACAAACATTATTGCATTAGGGAAACGCATTTCTATATTTCCATTGCTATATTGTTACCATATAATGTTATACATTTTACCAAATATCCAGCTATCCACTCGGTATAACGACAACAGATTCAACCCATTGCCAAACAAACGACATTTAACCAGTTTGTTGAAGACCACTCTGGAAAACATAGTGGAAAAGGGAGATTTTGCTCTTAACGAGCAATTTCTCCTTTTCCCAAAATGTTGTCTGCTCTATCAGAAGATTGTTTCCCAATTTCATCACATTTCGAAATGTCGTCTAAGAACTCTTTCAAATTAGGACAATCGAAATTTTGTCGTTTAGTGAAAGTTAAAGGCTACGTTACAGTGTCTAATTATCCACCAAAACCTATTCAGCTTTATGTACAAGAGAAACACAGTGCGGAGTATATTTCCTTTAATAATACATAGGAAATCATTCCGTTGAAAAGGGTAGACGTTTTTCGTCATGAGATATGTCCTCTTTTACATCAGATATTCCTTAAGATGTGTCAATAAGTACAAAATGGTCAACACCTGTAATATTTTGAAATACAACGCGTAATTGTAACCAAAGAACAGTATGCAAATCCTTAGTCACATAGCCTATGTCGATGTCACAAAAGTACAAACGTTAAGAAGTTTCGTCATACTAATTAGAGCGGAATACTTTCCAAGAATACATCCTGACTAAAAATAGTACATATGAAGCGATGTTTTGATAAATCATAATTGATTATTTCATGACCAAAAAGAACACAAATAACACGATATGTAAATCACGATGGATTGTTTAATTACAAGTTATTACATCTTAATGTAACGGTCTTGTTTCATCAATTAATGGATTGTTTATTGATTGTTAGGCACAGACATTCGGTGATCCCAAAAATAAGTTATTAGTGTTTGTTAGCAGTTTGAGGGATGTGCATCTACATTGGCAATGACGGATATGATATTTTGTCCATTTTTACGTCAAATTTCCTTTACCTAATTCTTTATTGTTACTTTTATATAATCTTTATTAGTCTCATCATGGTTACAACATACAGTATATACATATAAAATGTTAAAAAAGACACAATGATACCATGCCATTCAAGATTGAATTATAAGAGACTTTTTGTCTTATGAAGGCAAAATAATTATATCTCATTTAATAGCGATCCGTTTCTTCTGTTGTTTAAGTTAAGTTGTTTAAAATCATTGATAGATACCTCGATAATTTGATATACATTCAATTAAGTTTGATTTAATTGTTTGAATAATGTTTTATGTGCTTTACATCCTTGCAACCCGGTTTTGTTATATCGCGGGGTATCTGGCTCCACAACAGGGTATCGTGTTTTACTAAATATTTGCGCAAGTCAAAAATAACAAATTTATCGTAATCGAAAATCCCGTTTTGTCAACTGACACGACATTGGAAGTGTCTCAGAGAGACGATTCCGATGATATGTTATTTTGCAAGATTGGTAAGCCCAATATTAAAATAAAAGGAAGTGTTGTTTTGAACATGAACATAAAAACGCAAATTTTAAGCATAAAATGTTCAGTAAAACTGTACCTGGTACTACACTGTGTTGGTCTGGAACCAGTATTTCCGTTCATGTTGTTTTTACAATTCCCCCCCATTGTGCCGTGGTGGGGACAGACACGAATGCCATTGTTCATGGTGGTAGTTGGTGCATGTATGAGCATGCCCGGTTATCGAACTTGTGAATTACCACACACAATGTCGATTCCCTACCACTGTGTCACTATTAGTAGTCATAGTTATTCGTCCAAGGCCATTTAGAGGTGCGTGTCCACAGAAGAAAACATTTGAAATTCAAAATAAAATGTCGTCGAAACAAAAGGTCTACCATCTTTATATGCGGTAGATCTAAAAGCGATGTAACACTTTTGGATTAAAATGAATGATGATTTTTTTTACCGTATACATACTTTAAAGAACTAAAAACGATTCAAATCGTATCATATAACGGTACATCTGTTGAAAGGTACTCACATCTGTGAACAAGAACCTTTAATATATTTCCGAGGGATACGTTTTACCAGATAACTCGACGTATATTTTTGCGTTAGTCAGATCTGATATGTGTGGATATCATTTTAAACGAAATAACATTATTATCATGTGACACATCGTTTTAGGCTTCTTAGAGAAACCAATTCAAAACTGTGTCTCTTTATCAAAAGAACAACCAACGGGATACTTGGATAAGAAGACCATTTAGTTGATAGAAAACAGCTGACCGTCCGAGATTACTCGAATTGCCCAAATGACGTATTACTTTGCATATTACTTCGACCAATACCGAAATAAAGGGGAATTGTGTTTAGAACTTTGTAAATTCTTGGCATTATTTGTACAGTAAAATTTACCAACGGGTACCCACGTTTTTCTCTTATAAATATATCAAAACTCTTTCTCTATTTATTGTGTACGATTCTATTATGTTTGTTTTTTAAATCGCTTCAATAATTCTCGATTATATTGCGATAGTAGCTTTCTGAATGACGTGCGTCTTGTATTTAGACAGCATAAGCCTTGTACACACTGCTTAACCTATTACCAAACAATAACGACATTTAACCACTTTTTTTGCAGACGACTCTGGATAGCATTGTGGGAAAAGGAGAAATTGCTTGTAGCAATTATTTTTTCCTTTTCCCACAATGTTTTCTTCCCTATCAGAAGATTACTTTCCAATTTTATCTCATTTCAAAATGTCATCTGCAAACTCTTCCAATTTGGGACAGTCGAAAAACTTGTTGTTTGGTAAAGGGTTAAGAGTAGTCGCTTATAACAAGTGTGACTTTAGACATAAAGAGTTTCGTGTTGGCCTCTGTTTTTAAAATATCCATAAATGAAGTTTTTTATGATGATTGAGGTATTGGATGTTCATTGAAGTAACATTGAATTACTTTATATTAATATATGTTTCCATTTATATCTCAATTCATTATCACTTAAATGATCTGTTTCCATTATAGTAAAAGCTTAATTGAAATTAAGTTTCATTGCGTCTAAAGTTTCATAAAGTTCAGACGGTTAATCAATTATACACTTATTAACTGAATGTTGGTTATCTATCTTAATAAGACCTTTTATTCAAATCTCGGTGAGGGCATTTGGATTGTCCTGACTAACTTACGGAATGTTTATGAATCTACCCAGATTGTCTGTTAGGCAGTCTCCTGACTGACTTACGGAATGTATATGAATCTACCCAGATTGTCTGTTAGGCAGTTTCCTGACTGACTTACGGAATGTATATGAATCTACCCAGATTGTCTGTTACGCAGTCTCCTGACTGACTTACGGAATGTATATGAATCTACCCAAATTGGTTTTAGGCAGTTTCCTGACTGACTTACGGACTGTATATGAATCTACCCAGCTTGACCAGACCTCATGGGCAGTTAAGTATGGGGTCTTCCTCCATCATTAAGAGAGGGGAATTACAACATAATGAAATAAGCTGACGCCATGTAAAACCCATGTAAAGAACAACAACAACTTAAACCCTTTACCACACCATGTTTCATCTTATATGGTGCTGAAGACACTGAATTACTGATAACACTTTCTATCCAACCAGAGGATTCCAAAACCATCACAGTTTCACTTGTGGTCTGCTTAATTCTGTTTTCAGTATGGATGATTCTAAGATATTGGTAAGTTTAATGTTAAGTATGCTATGCTTATGGACTACCATCAATATTGATGTATATCTGTTATATTCTAAGGGTTTACATGATGTATATCTGTTATATTTTAAGGGTTTACATGATGTATATCTGATCTGTTATATTCCAAGGGTTTACATGATGTATATCTGTTATATTCTAAGGGTTTACATGATGTATATCTGTTATATTCTAAGGGTTTACATGATGTATATCTGTTAGATTCGAAGGGTTTACATGATGTATATCTGTTAGATTCGAAGGGTTTACATGATGTATATCTGTTATATTCTAAGGGTTTACATGATGTCTATCTGTTATATTCTAAGGGTTTACATGATGTATATCTGTTATATTCTAAGGGTTTACATGATGTATATCTGTTATATTCTAAGGGTTTACATGATGTATATCTGTTATATTCTAAGGGTTTACATGATGTATATCTGTTATATTCTAAGGGTTTACATGATGTATATCTGTTTTATTCTAAGGGTTTACATGATGTATATCTGTTATATTCTAAGGGTTTACATGATGTATATCTGTTATATTCTAAGGGTTTACATGATGTATATCTGTTATATTCTAAGGGTTTACATGATGTATATCTGTTAGATTCTAAGGGTTTACATGATGTATATCTGTTATATTCTAAGGGTTTACATGATGTATATCTGTTAGATTCTAAGGGTTTACATGATGTATATCTGTTATATTCTAAGGGTTTACATGATGTATATCTGTTAGATTCTAAGGGTTTACATGATGTATATCTGTTATATTCTAAGGGTTTACATGATGTATATCTGTTATATTCTAAGGGTTTACATGATGTATATCTGTTATATTCTAAGGGTTTACATGATGTATATCTGTTATATTCTAAGGGTTAACATGATGTATATCTGTTATATTCTAAGGGTTTACATGATGTATATCTGTTATATTCCAAGGGTTTACATGATGTATATCTGATCTGTTGTATTCTAAGGGTTTACATGATGTATATCTGTTATATTCTAAGGGTTTACATGATGTATATCTGTTATATTCTAAGGGTTTACATGATGTATATCTGTTATATTCTAAGGGTTTACATGATGTATATCTGTTATTCTAAGGGTTTACATGATGTATATCTGTTATATTCTAAGGGTTTACATGATGTATATCTGTTATATTCTAAGGGTTTACATGATGTATATCTGTTATATTCTAAGGGTTTACATGATGTATATCTGATCTGTTATATTCTAAGGGTTTACATGATGTATATCTGTTATATTTGAAGGGTTTACATGATGTATATCTGTTATATTCTAAGGGTTTACATGATGTATATCTGTTATATTCTAAGGGTTTACATGATGTATATCTGTTTTATTCTAAGGGTTTACATGATGTATATCTGTTATAGGTATATCTGTTATATTTGAAGGGTTTACATGATGTATATCTGTTATATTCTAAGGGTTTACATGATGTATATCTGTTATATTCTAAGGGTTTACATGATGTATATCTGTTTTATTCTAAGGGTTTACATGATGTATATCTGTTATATTCTAAGGGTTTACATGATGTATATCTGATCTGTTATATTCTAAGGGTTTACATGATGTATATCTGTTATATTTGAAGGGTTTACATGATGTATATCTGTTATATTCTAAGGGTTTACATGATGTATATCTGTTATCTTCTAAGGCTTTACATGATGTATATCTGTTATATTCGAAGGGTTTACATATAGTAAATATATTGTCTGTGATTGCTTACAATTTGGATAAGCCACACAATCCCATTTTAATGATAGTTTAATAAGCGTTGTAGCATAAAATCATAGTTATCAATTTTTTCACTTTGATCAAAGTTTTTTACACTGCTACTGGGGTAATAACAAATAGTCAACATAATACGCCGGGTGGGGGGGGTGTAATGGCAAGCCTCGGGGACTAGAGACAGGTAAACCTGCGTTCAATCCTCAAAGGCGCCCATCTATTTTACTGTGGAGTGTCCTTGGGCAAGACACATTTCTTTGCCTAGAACTGGTAGGTCACACAAGGAACATTCACTAAAACACACAAGACTGAGTCCTGTACATTAATGAAACAAACAAACAAAACAAGATTTTCTTTACATTATGTAATAAAGATCCTTGAAACCCATCTATGGTTTTATCAAGTACCGTCATAAGGCTATAAACAATATAATCATGTAAATTATTACAAAATCAACAAAACATTCAATTCTCATACACATGTATAATATTCAATCAAACAAGACATCATTTTATATCATCAGATATATTAATCCTTTTTTGTACCCTACCTTCAACCTTAGTACGAGGTCAATTGGCATTTCAATGACACTTTAATTATCTTTAAGTTATTTTCACAATTGCTCTACTTTGACACTTGGTAAACAGAGTAATTCCTTTGATAGCTACTAGGTTCAGCTTAATCATATCCATAATTGTCATATTCACTTTATGTAAATGACTATTACAACTGTTTCTTTGGAAAAAATAGTGTTTGTGATCAATTCATCCAACAGTCACCTTTTTGTGTCTTTCATTAAACTGTTTAATTGTGCAACAATAAAGAAAATATTAATTAATCATACCTTTATACATACTCTTATTAAACATGTATAACATGACTAATTGATTTATAGAAATTAAATCATTTCATTCCAATTAAAACGTTATTTATTAATCATTCAAATTTTTCATTAGTTATGGTTTTGTCCTCAACACTTTATTTAAATACTGTCTACTATTAAATGCTTAGATTTTTGATAGAATTGACTGGCTTGTTCCTAATTGCCCTTCATTTACAATAAAAACTTTCGTCATTTATGCCATTTTAACCAGCTTTTGACAAACCTTTAGCAACAAGCTTATGAAACCATTATGACCAAAAGGAGGAATTGCTTGTGACAAGCAATTCCCCTTTTGTCATGATGGTTTTTACGCATTAATGCCAAAATATTACAGTTCAATAATATAGAAATATATTCCTGTTCAAAAATGTAAAAACAGATTCTGTTCATTAGTGTAAAAATATATTATGTTCATACTTTCACAGTCAAATGCAGCTGCATTCAATTCAGACCAATCTAAAACTGCATTAAAGGAAGCGGATTATTTGATGATAATGTATCAATACTATTGTCTTATCTTAATACTAAGGTTTTCTTTTCACACTTTGTAACTTACTTTAACTGCACATTTTTCAACTTTTGCAACACCATTAAAGATCAATATTGTCTTTATTTAGTTTTCATTTTAAATCTGGGCTAACCAGGCTGATATGGAATCCATGCTTGTTTACGGTTTGTTGAGCACAGCTGATGTGACCTGTGTGTTAACACCACAGACACCCTTCCCACGGTAAATCTTAAAGTAACCGTTCTCTCCCCATTTTGGGCCCCACGAGTTCTTGACCTTCCAGTAAGGTTTTGTGCTGAATAAATCCTTCTCCACTCCAAACCCCACTATCAGGACAGCTGTAAAAATGATAAGATTGTTTGAGTGACGAATCAGTAATAGGATATGTAATTAATATGCAAATTGGTTAAAACTGTAATTCACTAAGTTTCACGGTTGGATGAGCATAATTGACCTAGTGCCATTGCCATTGGTGTGTTCTCGATTTGTCCACTTGATTTCAACACCTATTATGAAAATATAATTTCCATTTCAATTCCTGATTAAATATAAAAGAATACGATCAGGTAAATCAAGTTGAAAAAAATAAAATGAAGGGGCAAATGTCTGCCCCCTCTACATTATGGTTAGGGGGCAAATGTCCGCCCTATGCCAAAAAGGGGTCAAATATCCAGGGTAACATATGTTCGTGATTCCTTTGGAAAACATTGTGAGAAAAGGAGAAATTGCTTGTTACAATTAAATGTGAAAATTTTCATCTAGGAAAAGGAAAATCTTTAGGTATTACTTTGATTTAACCTTTTCTTAACTTTTTTTAACTAAGGATGAAAAAAAAACTTGTCGTTGCGTAAAGGTTTGAGTGTACAGTAGTAGAGTTACTTGAATAACCACTGTGACAAAATGAAAAGTTGCTCCAAAGGAAAAGTTTCTCCTTTTGTTTGATTTATTTAATCTGATGTCACAAAAAGATTTTCTATGTGTTAACCGTCTACCAAACGCCAAATTTTAGACTGTCCCAAATTGAAAGCGTTTGCAGACAACAATTCAAAATGTGATGAAATTGAAAAACTATCTTCTGAAAGGGTAGAAAACATTGTGGGAAAAGGAGAAATTGATCGTTAAGAGCAATTTCTCCTTTTCCCACAGTATTTTCTGGAGTAAACAACAAACTGCACCAAACTGGTCAAATGTCATTATTGTTTGGTAATGGGTTGAACACCTTACAGATTTTTGACCAGTCCAAAAACCTAATTTGGGGAAGATTTATTCATGGAGCCTACATACCATGGTCTAGGTTGGTCTTGCTGCAGAAGATGGGATCAAAGACCCCTTTATGGTAAAACTGCAGCAGTGTGGCGTCCAGGGCTACAGATAAGGGCCCGATTGTCATCAACTGTTCTGCTATCACAGACTCATTCTGAAATCACAGATCCTGAGATTATAATGACGGTAATGTAACCAATGTAAGACCCAGACCGAGACTCGAACCCGGGACCTCCACAAACCATGTGACTGCTCTACCAAATGAGCTATCCTGCCCGCTTACACGTTTAACTCTACCTTCTCTATCAAGACCCCTACTACAGTAATTCTTTACCTGATTTATCTTGTAACTTATCTATTTAATATAAATTGTGACGGAATCTTGAACCTTATTAATTCACTCTTAATGACTGCTTTCTGGAAACATGACCAGTACTAGCTCCTGTTTGTGGATTAGTTAAAACATTTTCATATTGCTAATAATGGTAACGGAACCTGCAACCCCTGTCACCAACAGAAGAATACCCGTAAAGAGAATTTTCCATAAGACAGCATATAACCCTTTCCCTAATTTATGTTGGTTTATTTATTCATTTTATTTATATGGGGTTTTACATTGCATCAACATTATTTCAATTATTTTGTGATGCCCATCTCTAAATGATGTAGGAAGACCCCATACTCAACTGCCTATAAGGGCTGTTCAAGCAAGGTAAAACCATCAGTTTTCAGTAATTCAGTCGTGAAATGACACTTGTGACACATTTTCCAAACTTCATGATGGAAGGCAATATATGTCCTTGACCGATCAAAGACTTTTTGTTACAATGCAATAGGTTCCTTGAAATAAAGCCACACTTAGACGTTAATCATTTTTTCAAATATTTAAAAAAAATCAAAGGCTAATTTCTCACATCATCACTTTTGTAAAACCTAATTATTTATAAATAAAAAATACCTGATCAACTGCTACCCAATCTAAGACCTTCAGACCGGGTACAAACTTTTTAGGGTTTATTTTGGAAAAGCAGCTCTGTGACATGTTACAGTAGGGAACGGGTGGTCCACACATGGTCCAGTTATATCCCACGGCTGGGCAAATCTCACAGGTCCCGGGCTTCCCGCCCAAACCACTACAGTACCAATAGTCCTCCCAGGTCTCCAGACCACCCTGTAATATATACACGAATTGTAGTTTATAGAAATGATGTCAGCCATTTTGTGAACTCATTTATGTCCCCCGACTGTATATGTTTTCAATGTGATAAAAACATTCAATCAGTCAGACCGGGACTCGAACCTTGGACCTACTCAAACCATGCGAATGCTCTATCATCTGAGCTGTCACGACCACCTATAAATCTAACTCAATCTTGTAAATCAAGACCCTCCTATTACATATTATAGATATATCCTTTCATATCTTCTTTAAATACATGTTTATCTGTTTGTTGTGTATATGTCTTGTAACTCATGAAGAAATAATGCAATACAATTTGATTAAACTAAACACTTAACCATTATCCCATTTCAAGGGTTCAACAAAAGACTATAGATGGTGCTGCATGACTGTGAAGGACTTGCTATAGTCTTGTTTTAAATCATTAGGATGGATATTTGTGATTAGTTCTCATTGAAAAAAAGGCTAATGAGTATTTTTCTATGGTAATGATGAGTAACCATTACAATGAAAACGTGATTTGCTCATTAGGATCAATTCATCTATTTTTAACCATGGTTCCTTAGTAACCTTTCTTGCATAATTAACCAGTTAGAGTGCAGACAAAATCACCTGATGTTGACCTTTATGCAAAAATAAATAAGAAGGGGATGACGCGGTATAAATCATAAGGGCATGTCAAGCCAGGCAGAATCATCAGCATTCCATAAGTCAACTGGTAAACTACCTCCCATAAAAATCTGAATGCCCTCAAACAAGAAAAATAAATTCTCTTGGTATCTATCAGAAATTATCCAAAATAAAGGATAAATTTCTCATTCGGACAAGTCTAAACTTTTGTTCCTTGGATTCCTATAATTGCAGTATTACAACTGGAAAATGTTAATTATAAGTAAATAAAATGTGTAGAAACTTGTTCAGATCCAGATATCACCACAGCGTGAGTGAAAAAAAAAAAGTTGTTAACCCTTTACCAAATGCTAAATTTTCGACTGTCCCAAATTGAAAAAATTTGCAGACAACATTTCAAAATGTGTTGAAATTGAAAATTAATCTTCTGGTAGGACAGAAAACATTGTGGGAAAAGAAGAAATTGCTCGTTGAGAGCAATTTCTCCTTTTTCCCCACAATATTTTCCAAAGTCGTTTGCAACAAACTGCATGGTCAAATGTCGTTATTGTTTGGTAATGGGATAACCCAGTCTTTAACCTCATACAGACAGAGTTTCAAACGACAACTTACAGCTTTTTCTACATATTGATAAGCCAAGTATGGCCATCCTCCAAATACTCCACAATCAGCGTTAGTTGTGTTTGCCGACTGATCATCATGCATTCCGTCACACTCAACAATCTGCTCGACGGATAAATTCTTCAACGTTTGACCCATCATTCTCCATTGACCTTCAATGTTGCCGATGGTGCTAGAAGAAATAAAGAAAGTTATACATGGTCTTGTTCTATCACATTACCTAACATGACATAATGTTTCTTGGCCATATTGAAAGCTTCAACACTCACCGATTCTAAATTTTGAGGTTTGAGGTGCACCTGGATAGTGTCACATTACAAGAGAGTTTCCAAAAACCCACATGACAATGGTTTCTAAACATACCACCTCTTATTCTAAGTTACGGTAGTTGTTTACTCAAAAATCTGTTTAACCAATTACCAAACAATAACAACATTTGACCACTTTGTTGCAGGCGACTCAGGAAACATTGTGGGAGAATTGGCGTTCAGTAAAAGGTTAAACAGTTTGCAATATCTGCAACATAAATGAATGTTCTATACCTATACCATACGGTTATGAACGGGGTTGGAAAGCTGTAAATAATCTAGTCTTATGTTACTTTAGACATTTATGTTGTAATTTCATCGGTATAAAACAATTTATTATTAAAATCTAAATCCCAATCTGTGAGATAGCCATAATACCTTATGATGGATTGAGATTAAAAAATTCAATTAGGCTCCATTCAAGTCATAACCTTTCAATTACACGGCAGACAACATTAAAACTTACTGTCATATTAAAGAAAACATTTTGGTGAAAAAATGCAATACTTATCCATTAAGTTATCATTGTTGTAAAACCAGTCTTTCAAAATGAGATGCAAATTCTATTTTTGTCAAAATCTTTTTCTTTGTCATATGCTGCAAATGTATCAAAACTCCAAAAGCCATCTGTATAAAATTAAATTATGAACAGGTGACATCATTTTTCATTGTCAAATAACCTTCAACCTAAACTAATAAATAATTCATTTTTTAAAAAAAATACTTTTTTTTTTTGTAAATTTGCTTAGATGCTTTTTAGTTGATATCTATTATGGTGGATGAATTATGAGTCTCATAATCATTTAACCCATTATCAAACAATAACAACATATAACCAGTTTGTCCCAGACAACTCTGGAAAACATCTGGAAACACTCCTCTAAACAAGAAATTTCTCCTTTTCCCACAATGTTTTGTGCCCTATCGAAAGACTATTTCTAATTTTCATCACATTTCATATCCCAACTCTTTCAATTTTGGAGAGTCAAAAATTTGGCGTTTGGTGAAGGATTAAAGATTATTTAGATCAATCCAGATTGAGTAGAAATGCATTTGATATAGAAAACATTTGAAAGCATGGTAAGCATGAGCAAAGTTGTTTTGACTTAATATTAGATCAAATAAACTGTACAGATCTTTAGGTATTTTTTTACTCTGATAATTGATTAATTTACTGGTTTATGAGATGTCTTCCACTGTTAATTGGCATAGTATAGGTTGCATAATTGACCTGTATTTGATCAAAATCCGAACATCTACAACATTTAAACCATTATTAACACAAATCACATTCCAAAGTGAGCTGAGCAACATAAACATTTGTTATTAATTAACTCAAAAGAATTTACTCAAAAGAAATATTGGGTCAAATGAGTGTTATAAAATAAATCTTCCAGAATTTCCATTAACTATCCTTTTCCTTTTCATAATATTAGATGTAATTTGAAAATGCTCACCATAAAATTAATGGCAACTTAAGACTTTATCAAAACCTATGTAGACGCCTAAACTGTCCTATACCACAAGGTTACATTATAAATACATCAGTTGACAGGACAGTTTCTCTTTGCATTTTCCTCTTTAAGGAATATGTGACTTATCAGATTTGAAAGCATAATCAAACCACAAAAGACAAATTAAAAAAAACACATTTATCTGGTGGTATTTGGTAGAAACCATGCAACAAAAGGATAATTTGTTCATTAGGAGCTGTCTATCCTTAAGTCAAAATGGTTTCTCAAAACTTCTACAGCAGGATTATGGAGAAAGTGGTCAATATCTTGAAATAGTTTTCTATGATTATAGATGTCAGGTTGTCAAATAACCGCAGGCGTGGCAGAATCGTATTTCAATTTACTTGTCTGCACATGTCAAATCATTTTCTGCACTTGTCTGTGTAATGGCTATATAGTAAATTTTAGGGAAAAAAAAGCACCTATCCATTAAGACTTTAAGTTTTAGACAAGCTGAGCAATACAGACAATTGATTTTGCCATCCCTGAAGCATACATGGGAAGAATAAAAGAATTTCTATGAGATATCTAAATTCAATATATTCAAGGATAAATTCCATACTGTTAAATAACAATGATCCTTAAATTCATCTTACCTAAATGCCCAGCATGTACCAACATCCCCTGAAATAGGACAACATATTTACTTTTAGAAAAATCAACAGTAATGGTATGTAACAAACAAAGGAATGAGACACTTCTAAAACACCCACATGTGATCAGTGAAATAAAGGTCAGATTTTTTCATTAACGTGCATCAATAGACCATATTCACAGCCTCATATAGGTAGAGTATTTGTTTGGTAAGGTTTAATATCATGTCAACATTACTTCAATAATATTGACATGCCCAGCTCATTATAAATGAAGACCCCATGCTAGGGTTGGTCAAGCGAGGTATAACCATTTGCATTTTGTAAGCCAAGCAGCGGGCTAACCCTCCTCATCATCTAAATATAACACTAACTTTGAACCAATGGGGAGAGGGACAATGGGATAACAAGTCCTATGACCTCACCACTAGGCCATGGAAGCCCCTGAAAATAACGGCTAAGCTAGAACCTGACCACATGCCACATGTATTTCCACTCAGACACACGGGGGTCTATAGTTAATCTAGGGTCAGCACTATGTAATATAGTATAGTATAATCAAGGGTTCAATGCAATACTATAGTAAGTGCTTCATAAACATGAAGCACTTACTAAAGTATTGCATTGAACCCACAATATAACATAGTACTGACCCAAGGATAACTATAGACCCCTTTGGTCAGATACACTAATGACTTTGCTGATGAGACTCCTCATGAGAATGAATTTCAGCTCAACTAATGAATAACATAGAGGGAATAGATGATTTGTTTGTAAGGTGTTTAATGCCATGTCAACAATTTTCAAGTTATATTACAGCTTTCCTGGATCCATCAGTACTAGGCTAGGGCTCTAAAGTGACTTGCCAAAGTTGGTAGGGCTCAAACCCAGGACCCCTGAATTCTATGTCTGCCACTTGTACCACTGGGCCAAGCAGGACCCGCAAATACATGATAGCCTGGAGAGTCCACTCACCTTGATCTTTAACTGATGTGACCACACCCTTGTCTGTCCAATCAAAGGAATCTGGTAGATTCAGCATATTTTGGGAAGGACGTACATATCTATAAGAATTTATAAGTTATATAAAAGGCATATTGTAACTTTTTGAGCAATCACATCCAATCAGTGAAAAACACTGTTGTCCACTGATGTGTTGCCTTTTTATATACATGCATGCTCTCTATAACAATGCATTAGGATCCCTGATTTGCATAAACGTTTTGAGAACGTTACAATATGAAGGGTAGGGTGCAATACAATATTAAGTGTTTCACATTTGTGAAGGACTTACTATTGTCTTGCATTGAACCTTCAATATGCTGCAGTTAAATAAAAAGTTTCCTTGTGGCTTTACACTATTTCAACAGTATTTTGGTGATATCACAGCCGGCAGCATGAAGTAAAGCTAGCTTCAAATCAATGTGGAGTTTAAAGCAATGTCTACATCATTACAGTTATGTTACAGTTCTCCTGGATTCACCAGCACAAGGCTTAAGCTCTAAAGTGTCTTGCCATAGGACACTCCCACTACATCAGATAACCTGTGGGGCTCGAACCCGGGTCCCCTGAATTCTAAGATGGCCATCTGAGCAATAGTTATAGTTATGGTAAGTTACTGACATAGATCTCATATGGATCTTCTTCATCAGTGTTGTACAAATATGTTTCAGATTTGTAATGGCTTTCCTAGATGCATCAGTACTAGACTAGGGCTCTGAAATGACTTGCCAAAAGGCCAATTTCACGAAACTAGAGGTCTTGTTGGAATCCCTGAGTTCAAAGACAGCCGTCTTAACCACTGAGCCATACAGGACCCTCTAGACAGTTGAACATATGCATACCCTTTGACATACCTTGACTTGGCGAATTGGGGCGGCGTCCTCTTTGGCATCAAGATTTTTGCTTGGAATTCTTCTGGTGACATGTCCGCAAACTGGTTCAGGGCAAATTCAGTCTTCCCACTAAAAAAATCATATAACAAAAACATAAAACAAGTACATCTATAATCAGTCACCTTGAACTTGTGAAGACTCTTTTCAGATGTCTAAACCGAAAACAACAGCAGAATTTTGTAATAGAGTATAGAAAAAGAATTTTATTATTACTTCTATTAAGCACAAAATACAGGAGCGATTTCTCATTTTGTCCGAGCTTTATTACACCTTCTGAAGAAAAGTTTTAATATAACATTCAACATAATCATATAGGGGAAATGTGTAAGGTAAGAAAAATTAAAACACCTTTATTGTGAATAGGGCTGGGACGGGAAGCGTTTTACTGCCCAGGTACCCGGGGCGACATTACCTGAAGGTACCAAAGCCGATATTATTCTCCCATAGATCCATTAACTTTCCCTCCCCTAGATTACCGTTTAAATGTAGACTGGCTGAGTAATGGTTCCAGGTGCTTGTGGTTTATTGCGATGACCGAAACAAAGAACTGATAGTTTTGATAGCTGACGAGCAGTCTTCAAGTTGGAGATTATAGTATGTGAGACATATTCATGCACAAGCTGAGAAATTGTTTGATGGATAATTTATTGCTACTTTGGAATTAAAAAACCTTTTATTCACTCTTCAACTAGTGCTTTTTCACACATTCATGTGGATCTATAACCCAGATAAAAATAACATCAGGTAACAGGTAGTGATTTGATACCCGGGTAGTGGCTTGTACCCGGCCTGTACCCAGATACTCAAGTACCGGTCCCAGCCCTAATTGTGAATCTGCAAAGAAACTATTGAGACAAAGAAGATGTAAATTGTTTCAAGCACACTTTATTTGTGTTCTTATCATTTTCATCAAATTATCTTAAGTTTAATGGCTTTGAGAAAGTTTGAATTAATCCAAGTAATTAATTGATTTTTCTCAAGCTTGTAAAACTCCATTTCGAGGATTTAATGCAATACTATAGAATGTCCTTTACAAACATGAAGCACTTACAATAGTATTGTACTGAGCGCTTTATATAATGTGGTATTGGGATGAATATTTAACAGGTATATTATGTATATAATACTCATCATCCATTAAAGAAACTCTTACCTGTAAATCTCATTCAGTTGGTTGATATATTTGACATTATTTCTGAAAGCCTTCATACGTTCTTCCATTTCTTGGTGGGTTTTGTAGACTTTGTCATACTCCTGTCTCCAACGGCTACAAAGAAAGTCAAAAAAGATTTTTTTTAAAAAAAAAAATGTTAGATATTGAATAACTCTGCTGCACTTGTAACACCTCAACTACAGTATCCGGAGAAGTGCCCTCCTGGAGAAGTGCCCTCCCAGAGAGGTGCCCCCTAATTTCGAGAAATGTTCCCCTGTAACAACAATATGGAACTTCGTCTTTTGTACAAGCTGAATAGCGCAATTTTGCTTTTTTGCAAATAAGGCGGTATACAAGTTAATCGTAAAGTTTTTTGAATATTTTTTTTAACCAAATACTAAAAGGAACTTTTAGAAACAGTTTGAAGAGAGCAGGCAACATTTTATCATAATATCATATTAAAATGTCGAGATCAGTAATATAGAAGACAAGCAAACTAATCATTTTTTAAAGTTTGGACATGATTTCATGAAATTGCTAATTCATGAATTTTGTCCCTCTATGTCTGAACTGCGGGAAAAAAGAGAGTATAAAATATAATTCAGTCGCAAAAACTGCATGTGAGGAAAACATCTTGCAGAAGGGTATTCTTTAGGGGAAACACCACAAAGGAGGGCTTGTTTGTGTAACCAGTTTTGATGAGAGGGCACCTCTCCGCCCCCTAAATTCTAGTAGGAGAGCAGTTCTCCGCCCAGTTAAAACTGTTCGAGGTGGCACTTCTCCGGGAGGGCACTTATCCGTGATCCCTAGATTACTCCATGATACCTCAAATTAATACATCTGATGCAGAAAGGGTTTTCCTTGACCCCCAACTTATATAGTATATTATGACCCCCAATCCCAAGATATGACCCCTCAGGGCTTTTATCCCTTGGATTGGGAAGAGGTCAAACCCTGATGAATTTGGAAAATTTTATCGATGAAATTGCTGAATTGGGAAGCCAGATAGCTGGTTTGACTTTTAATTTTTGGGAAAACTGCATGATATTTCCAGTTGGGAAGGTGCCTTTTATGGGCCCCTGTTATTTAACGTAAAAAAAACCTGCCCCTAAAGAGCATTATTTTCCATTCACACTTCCTCATTTAACCCTTCACTAAACACCAAATTTGCGACTGTCCTAACTTAAAAAGAGTTTGCAGATGGAAATTCAAAATGTGATGAAATTGGAAAACAATCTTCTGATAGGGCATAAAAAAACATTGTGGGAAAAGGAGAAACTGCTCTTTAAGAGCAATTTCTCCTTTTCCCACAATGTTTTCCAGAGCCGTCTTCAACAAACTGGTCAAATGTCATCATTGTTTGGTAATGGGTTAAGGGGTCAAAGTTCCCAATTAGAAACTATGAAGGGGTCAAGGAAAAACCCCTACAAAAGATGTGTATTTTGACATCTACGGCTTTCAAATTGGGCATGTCACAAGTTCATACATCAGGGTATGGGTTAAAAGGAATGTTGGAATTGAGAATGTTTTGAACAATCATTTAGACAACACATTGTGGCATTTTATGATTCCTGAGTTGCAGGATAAGCAGTCTCATACACAGTTATCTTCCTTTTCATTGTACTGTACTAAAGTGTAGCAAATGGAAGTAATCCTGCATGGAGTTTGCTAGATAAGTTCTAGACTTGGATAAAACTTGAGATGTTGGAATCTAACTCTGGTCCCTATGGTACTGGTCAGCTTTGACAAGAATTCTACCAGGGCTGATCTGCCATTTGAGATAAAGAAACATGAAAGTAAGGTTAAAAAAAAAAAGTTATTCAGCCTGACTAGTTTTCTTGTTTCAATATACAAGTATTCCTTTCTCTTGACTTGCCTTTGACTTGACTTGTCAAGTTTGAAAAGACGATCATTACCCTAAATCAAGCAGAACTTTATTAAATGAACAAAGATTGTATTGTATCAGAATACTTACTATGCAAGTTGCTGTAAAGACCTTTCATCTTCCGGGTACTTGGACTCACTAGAAAGGACATTAAATTTGTAAACCAAAAACAGAAAGAGAGAACTATCTAATCAGTAGTCAATGATACACAATAAGTTATAATTTGCTTCAACCTTTTAGCAAATCCCAAATTGTCCACTAGCTGTACCAAATTGAAAGAGTTTGCAGATTTTTTTTCAAGAAGTGATGAAATTGGAAAGTAATCTTCTAATATCATCATGAGCAATTTCTCCTTTTCCCACAATGTTTTCCAGAGTCTTTGATCTACAACAAAGTGATAAGATGTAGTCATTGTTTGGTACAGGGTTAATCTCTTATCTCACCACTTATCTCAAGGAATGAGGTGATGTTCCAAGCCATTACATTAGAAACAAGGCCTTGCTTATATGATATACCAGTCCTCAAAACATTGCAAATCATATTTGTCGGAGGTTATTACCATTACAGTGTTCATTGCATCAGTTATTTTTTAATGAAGGACTTTCTGAAGCCCTACAATGAACTGTAGAAAGGGAGCTATTGAAAGCAATGTCTACTTGCTTTTGTTTGTTAGAGTTTTGTACATAAGTCCATTGGTTAAATTTTACCATTCATTTTGAGAAGTTTTATATCAATTGTGCATGCTTTGAACTGCTTTATATTTACTTGCATTCCATAAACACTTTTGAAACAATTTCAGAAAAAACAACCCCAGAAAAATTGTGACAAAAGAAGAAATTGCTCAGCATCAGTTATTTACCCTATTCTAATCTTACCATATATAGAGACTGACATTTAATGGAATTGAAACAAACTTTTATTTAGGTAATTTATAGTAATAATCGTAGACTGCTGGTCTTTTCAATTCAAAATTTTGATCTAAAGGATAATGTTAAAAAGGCGTTTTGTTGATCTTTTTTAACTTAATATGAATAAATTCTTTTTGTATGTTGCAGTTGAATCAATTGTGAAAAAGTTCATGCATATGAAATCTAACATCATTTTAAGTTCAATGTGAAGATTGCCCTTTTAATTTCTGATGGGGCAAAAATATCTCAATTTTTCCTTACCATGTCAAATTGGTTAAACTAGATAGAACTGCTCCATGATATATCACTCAAGGTAGGTCTATCTGTAGACTTGAAAAACATGTGACATAATGATGAATTACTTCTAATGAGCAATTTTTGCTTTTGTTTGGATGCTGTCTACCTAACTGCATAGAGAAAGCCAAACTTTCATGCATGATTTGTTGTCTGCTGTTGTTTTAACTTTGGACCAGTCACAAAAGATGGATGGCACTTGCTTGTTTACATTCCCCTACACCAGCACACACTCGCACCAGCAGTCCTTCTATTCTCGATTCATCAGATATTTGAACTTACTACCTCATGAAGTCCAGTCAGCGGGCTCAGTTGAGGCCTCAAGTCTGTGTCCAACTTGCCACCATCTGTGCATAACTTCATCTTTTATCTTCACCCCGTATATACTTCACTCTTTTAACTTTATAACTACCTCTATTATGCCCACAGACATACCTGGTAAAATATTCAATATGTTGAATGTGACCAGTAATAGCAGAAGAAAAAGTGTGGATTACAACTTACCCCAACACAAAAAGGCTTATCAGCACCACTCCAATAGCAGTTTTCATCATGTTGTCTCCGCTTTGTATTGGGTTCTTGTGATTCAGACAGTCAATGAGACTTTAAACACATCACATGACAACTTGGTCTAGTATATTGCACTTTGACACTTGCGAAACCAGCTGATTTGTGTTTACAAACAAATAATCTATTTTTAGAACTTTGTGGCTAACAGAAAGGTTGCTTTTCGGCATTTGTTAATCAAGATCTATCAAAAAATAATCCTTTATTATAGAAATGGAACAATCTCATTTTTATGCAAAAATGCTTCCATTTTAGAATAATCATAAAAGGGGGAAAACAGCGTAAAATAAATTTTCCAAAAAAAATTAAGCGAAACAATTTGGGTACGAGACAACCGAGGGCAAGGAACGATAACTCTAATGTCAGAAATTCTGACAGCTCCGACATGAACGATGGCGAGTTTAAAAGTGAAGAAAAGGTTGTCATATTTCACGATTGGGATGTTTTTCTTCATGGGAGGAATAGAATATGGTAAGAAGACTTCAGAAATTACGTTTGAATTATTGATCACAGTTCCTAGGTCCGCCAAAATGTCCCAGCTCGACAGGCGAATAGAAAGTGTTACTATGTTCGGATAACAAGACATTCGGACATATTTACTAAATTCGTTTAAACAGCCCTCAACACCATTTCGACCTAATGGTGGGATATTGGTCATGCTTCATTGTATCTTTATTGTAGTTCTGCTTATTTTATTTTTTCATATGAATATTGTCACATAAATAAGTATTGGATGATTGCAAAACCACTCAAAAGATCGTTGTGGTATAACAGCGAATTGAAGAAAACTACATTAAGCCATTTAGAAACAATGAGAGATGTACAAACTTATATTTTGATATCTGTCTGCTGAATTCCTTCATTTGTTGCATTTGGCTATTGACATCTTTTCTATATCTTCTTGTACTGGGTGCCTCTCTTTTGAGTATTACTGTCAGAAATTATTATTTTTTCTAGACTTTGTTTCCCAGATATATAAGCAGTACTTATTCTGTATTGTGGATTGATTAAAGACTGCAAGGATTTTAAGTTAACCCACAACAGTTTTTTCCTGAGGCTAACACTTTTACGCATTTGACTGATGGAAAAAGCAATGATAGGGCTGTTCTGACCATTTCAGGACTGTTTTGACCGATTTCAAGTCAGTTTTGACTGCAGGCTGTTTTGCCTATCGGCGGTTTTGACATTGGTTCCCATTAGCTCTCACAATATTCTTATAGATTTAGAGAATTCATATTTGAAAACAGCACACAGATATGCTCCCCCAGTTTGATGCTTTATTTCTCTATTTTCAGCGGTCATCCTACCAACACTGTGGTTGTACTTGAAGACAGAATTTAACGCTCCCGAATACATGCTTGGTATTCTCTTGTCGGGGTACAGTTTGGCAGCTATAATTGCTGGCCCAATCTTTGGGAGGTATTTGATTATTGATATATTATTACTAACAGGAATAATATTCGTCCTTATATGAAATATATTGATTCATTTTGTTTGCTACAGACTTTGTGAAACTTCGTAGGCCCTAGGCCCTTGACTGACTGAAATCCCTAAGGTCTGACAGAGAACATCTTTGGTCTGACAGATTTTTACATAGACAATGAAGAAAGTGTTCAGTTCGGTCCTACTTGGGCTGGCATAAAAGACAAACATTGAACTTTTGAATTCTATTTTCAGCAAACTCTAAGGTCAGTTCAGTCCTACTGGAGCTCTCAGACTTTCAGGAAGTCTGTTCCTAGGATCTATTTGATATGGCCTAATGTGTGCCCACAATATAAAGTATATCGAATATGGACTTAGCAACAACCTTCTTTTGAGTCTCTGCAAAGTTGGTGCTTGTATATTTTTGTTGCTCAAATAGGAAAAGAGATTATAAAACTATTGAAAAATAATATTGTTACTGACATCTGTCCCATAAGAGATGTATGTATTTATTAGAATTGTCCTCATGAGTACCCACAATATAGAGCATGATTGTTGATAGCAGTAGTTGTCTTTGCTAATTAGTCTCCATAAAATTGTTTTTTTATTTATTTTTTTTCTACTGTAATTTGAAAAGAAGATGTTATATGCTGGTAATAAAGTATCATGTAGGTTTGTATTTTATCTCTAGATGGTCAGATAAATTCCGGAAGCCGAAGCTACTCCTGTTAGTAGGTCTGATTTGTGAGATTGGAGGGAATATAATGTACTTCATGGGTATTTCTGTCTGGTTTTTGTTGGCCAGTAGACTTGTCTGTGGTAAGTTTGAATACATTTGTATGCCTTCTACAAATTCTTTCATTTATTTATAGAGGCTAATGGTTTGTTTGTTTTATTTAGTTTTTATATTGTGCCATCAGTATTTCAGTTATATACACGATGATAAAACTTCACCCATTTATTCAAAGAGGCTAATGTACTGTATTTTTAATTTATTTTTAGCTCATCTGAGCACGTAGTGCTTAAGGTGAGCTTTTGTGATACCGAGATGTCCGTCGTCCGTGCGTCCGTGCGTCCGTGCGTCCGTGCGTGTGTCAACAATTGCTTGTGAACACTCTAGAGGCTACATTTATGATCCAATTTTTATCAAAATTGGTCAGAATGATTGTCTCAATAAAATCTTGGCCAAGTTCGAAACTGGGTCATGTGGGGTCAAAAACTAGGTCACTAGGTCAAATAATTTAAAAAGTTTGTGAACACTCTAGAGGCCACATTTTTGGTCCAATTTTGATGAAAGTTGGTCAGAATGATTGTCTCAATAAAATCTTGGCCAAGTTCGAAACTGGGTCATTTGGGGTCAAAAACTAGGTCACTAGGTCAAATAATTTAAGAAGTTTGTGAACACTCTAGAGGCCACATTTATGGTCCAATTTTGATGAAAGTTGGTCAGAATGATTGTCTCAATAAAATCTTGGCCAAGTTCGAAACTGGGTCATGTGGGGTCAATAACTAGGTCACTAGGTCAAATAATTTAAAAAGCTTGTGAACACTCTAGAGACCACAATTATGGTCCAATTTTTATCAAAATTGGTCAGAATGATTGTCTCAATAAAATCTTGGCCAAGTTCGAAACTGGGTCATGTGGGGTCAAAAACTAGGTCACTAGGTCAAATAATTTAAAAAGTTTGTGAACACTCTAGAGGCCACATTTATGTTCCAATTTTGATGAAAGTTCATCAGAATGATGGTCTTAATGAAATCTTGGCCAAGTTTGAAACTGGTTCACGTGGGGTCAAAAACTAGGTCACTAGGTCAAATAATTTAAAAAGCTTGTGAACACTCTAGAGGCCACATTTATGGTCCAATTTTGATGAAAGTTGGTCAGAATGATTGTCTCAATAAAAATGTTGGCCAAGTTTGAAACTGGGTCATGTCGGGTCAATAACTAGGTCACTAGGTCATATAATTTAAAAAGCTTGTGAACACTCTAGAGACCACAATTATGGTCCAATTTTTATCAAAGTTGGTCAGAATGATTGTCTCAATGAAATCTTGGCCAAGTTCAAGACTCGGTCATGTGGGGTAAAAAACTAGGTCACTAGGTCAAATAATTTAAAAAGCTTGTGAACACTCTAGAGGCCACATTTATGGTCCAAATTTGATGAAAGTTGGTCAGAATGATTGTCTCAATTGAAATCTTGGCCAAGTTTGAAACCGGGTCATGTGAGGTCAAAAACTAGGTCACTAGGTCAAATATTTGAAAAACCTTGTGAACACTCTAGCAGCTATATTTATGGTCCAATTTTGATGAAAGTTGGTCAGAAGGATTGCCAAAATGAAATCTTGGGCATGTTTGAAAGTGGGTCATGTGGGGTCAAAAACTAGGTCACTAGGTCAAATAATTTAAAAAGCTTGTGAACACTCTAGAGGCCACATTTATGGTCCAATTTTGATGAAAGTTGGCCAGAATGATTGGATTATTTACCATAAGCTTGACTGTCTTAAAATTTTCCAAATTTATTTACTGTTGAAAACCAATAAACGACTTTGAGATACATTTTCCAATTGTTATTATTTTAATTTGCCCAACCAATTGTTACTGTCCCTGCTTTCACAAACCTAAATTTCCTTCATCTTAATTCTCTTTGTCTTGGTGAACATTAACTCAAGAAGACAAATACAATACACATAAAAAAATGTTAACAAGCAAGAGCATTGGCTTAGAGTATTCAATGCAATTAGCACTTAGAAGAGTTTGAAACATACCAACCACTCTGTCTTAAATATACCTCTTTTTCAAACAGAACTCAGGTGAGCGATAAAGGGCCATTATGGCCCTCTTGTTTAGATTGTGCCATCAGTATTTCAGTAATATTACAATGCCCTGCTCATAATTGACTTAGGAAGATCCCAAGATTAACTTTTAATAAGATCTGGTTAAGCCTGATAGAACCATTGGTATTCTGTATGTCAGCTTGGAGACTACCTAACATGGTCAAAGAAATCATGTCAACTCATAGAATTTCATGAATGTTAATGGAATTGATTCATCATTATGCTTTGTATATCATTTACTTCTGCAGGGTGTTAATTAATATTGGATCCAATATTGAAAATTTCATTTAGTTTTCAAAGCTTAATATGATAGAGGAAACTTAATGGCGTACTGACTGAGTACTTTTTTTTTTAACTAATTGCCTTCCTTTTATGTATTGTTACACAGCTTCATAATGTTATACTCACAGTCATGGTTTTATCCAAAGTATTTTTGGGTTCAGATCAGAAGCATTTCAAATGTTGTGGTAGCAAGTGCAATGAGGCCTCACAGTTATTTAGAGTTTAACATTTTACCGAACAATAACATCATTTGACCAGTTTGTTGCAGACGACTATGGAAAGCATTGTGGGAAAAGGAGAAATTGCTTTCAATGAGCAATTTCACCTTTACCCAGAATGTTTTCTGCCCTATCAGAAGATTATTTATCAATTTCATCACATTTTGAATTGTCCTCTGCAAACTCTTTCAATTCGAAAAGTTGGGGTTTAGAAGAGGGTTTATGCAAAACAATAGTAACTGCTTCAAATAAGCGAAGCATTTACTATAGAATTGCACAGTAACCCTCTTTATTATACTATGTTTTTATTGTTTTACCTATGCCAGGTATTGGGGGCGGATCCGAAGCAGTTTTAATGGGTGAAGTAACAAGGACGTCTGATGAAGATAAAAGAACAGGCATTATATCCATCCTTGTGGCCATAAGACAAACCGGACTTCTTGTAGTCTTGTAGGTTAGTTAATAATTCTTTCTGATGTCACTTTAACATGTTCAAGCATGATTGGCTTCTTTTAACCCTAAAAATGCGTTGTAATTTTTCTAAAAATAGATTTTGTTTCGTCTGTTTTCTGAAACTTTAAATAACTGCTTAATTTTGATGAGGAAAGATACTCAGAATAGCAAACAGGTTAGATCATATGTCTGAAGCCAATTTACTTGGCGGCTGGCCTGGATTTAACCTGTTTCCATAAGCATGAAGTCAGTTCCAGCACTATAAGGGTTAGAGTAAGTCACAACTTTGATGACAGTGGTCCGGAGTATGAAACCTGACTTTGGCAGTATTCTTTCAGGCATTTAATGAAATAAATGTTAGATAATTTACTCATCTCAAACAAGACCACTCTTCTTCAAACATATTCTGTTGCTTGGGAAAAACACTTTGTTGTACTGATGATGATATTCCTGAGCCTGTAACAGTATAGATGATGAGATGGTAATGTTACTGTCCCCTGATCTCTTTTTTCATCCTTGTGCAACTTTTTCAAATTGAGAAATCCGTCAACGGCTTGTACAGAATGTTGTGTAGAACTTGGGAACCTTGTATTGAACATAGATAGTAGCCCTGATTGTCAGATTATGACTGTTATATTGTTGTTATGAGGAGTCTCTTAGTCCTTTTTGATGGCACATAATGTGATTTTTTTTTAAATACATATTCAGATTCAGCAACTTTTTGGGTAGCCACTAAGAGAAAAGCTATAGAATGGACCGCATCTATCATGACTCAAACATTCATTTATTTCAGGTCCTGGTTTGAACCTATTTTTACGAGAATTTGATTTCTATGTTTCCGGTTTCCATGTGAACAAATACAACATTCCTGGGGTAAGTCTGTCTTTTTACATTGTTAGCTATAAAAACTAGATTAAAGCAAATTAGTATACAGTCAAACCTGTGTTAAGAGGCCAGCCTATGGGACAGAGTAAATTGACTGTTTAAGACAGGTTGGCTGCTTAACACAAATTGATTTACACTATAAATCTAACAATGGGACCTTCTGTAGTGGCTGTTAAAGGCAGGTTGGCTGCTTAAAAGGGTGGCTGCTTAACGCGAGTTAGACTGTAACTTATTTATCCAATATTTGCCATCAAGAATGAATTTAATAACCTAACAAATAATTTTAGATTGATAAGTCTTTTGCTCAAGGGATGCATCAATGTGAGGCACTTTGAAGATTTGTATTAAAAGATCAATCCACAATCATCTTATCTTTCTGCCATTGTTTATAGACAGCATTAACAATTTTGAAAAAAAGAAAAATTTGTATCAAGTTTGAAGATAGCATTGGATTGAGTACAGAATGAAGAAATAGGTTTGAATGTACAGATATTGTTTTATTTTTCAGGCGTTCATGGCGTGTGTATGGTTTCTACAAATCTTCATTCTGCTATTCCTCTACACAGATCTACACAAGCTAACAACCAGCTCAGTACATATTACAATACCCAAGTCCCATTCATACAAACCACCCGTTATAGTGGAATACGATGAAAACCTCGACGACATATACAGACAGATAAATACTTCTAGAACACAAACAAAGAGTCTGTATAGTTCAACTTCCGAGCGATCAAGTAGCCAGGATCCTGATGATCTGATCGAATCTGCAGAAAATTTTATCGGTCGTGACAAACTTCACGGAGCAAGGTCGCACATAACAAATCCTAGTTCAAACGGAAGTGTGCAGTCGCCTAATATATTTGAAGATGACAACATTGGTGTGTTGAACAATTATGAGCAGTTAGAGAATTCGTTCATCGTTCCTGCCTCGGAAGGACAGATGAGTCGGAAAGAGAGTCAGGAGTATATAGATAGTACAGAGGGTACCCTTATAGACTATTTACAGGGAAGGTCAAAGTTAAAGTTCTTGTATCATGGTAGGTTGGACAGTTTTGTTGAAGCTGATGTTATGACACTATATACCTCAACCCTTCTGGGTACCGTTTTACTAAACAACTAACAGAAAATATTTGCGTAAGTCAAAACTGATAGACATGGTTTGTATCTAAAATGGAAGTTGAAAATTGCAATGTGACATCAGTGGCCGAAATTAAGATTTTAGACAACGGGCCCTTCGGGCCTGTATTCTTTGAATCTGAGTAGGCCCGGATGGAAATGAATGGGCCCAAATTGTTTTTATAGCAAAAGTAACATTTTACTGTCAAATGATTCCGGAAGTAAACATAGCTGGTACCAGTTATTTTTGTATTCGTTCGTAACAAATACGGAATACAGGGCAACAGCAAAATTACGTTTATATCCACCATAAGAACAAAGTCTGCCAAATGATTAAAAACCGAAAAAAAAACAGTTTTAAAAAGGTACAACAGAACCACGTGACCTTATTATTCCAAAGCCATTATTATACCGATACTTTCATTTGCGGATTACATTAAAATATGTTACGTTAAACTTTATAAGTGGCTTAGCGCACGGATTAGTGATGCATCTCTGTAATCTATTAAACGCTTTAAACGAATACACATTGGGGCGAACGGACATGTACACTGGGGCGAACGGAGCTTCTTCTTAAATTAGAACAAAATGACGTCGATCTGGATTTCCCACCCTCAGACTTATGGAACATATAAAACAACGAAATATGAACAGAAAACATTTTGGGATGTATTTAATTACAACTCATGTATGGATAATAATTTCTATAACAGGAAATTAGCAGAATAATATCATATTTCACAGGAAATTTCACCAGGCCCTTCAGGCCCATTGTCTTTGAAATTGAGTGGGCCCGGCAAACATTTTATGGGTACCGGGCCCACGGGCCCGTGCTTATTTCGACCACTGTGACATGTCATTGGAATCGTCTTGGAGAGATGATTCCAATGATGTGTTACTTTGCAACATTGCTTCGCCCAATTTTGAAATAAGATGAATTGTTGTTTTAGACTTACGCAAATCTAAAGCTTAAACTGTTTACTAAAACAGGTCCATGACCCATGATTTTCTCAGAGGACCAATAGATTTTCTGACTACCAGAACTGCAGAATCAATTAGATTTTCAGAACATTTGTCCCAATATGCATGTTTTCTCATTTCTTTGCAAACTGTTATGCAAATCATTCACATTGCTAATCGATATCGCTGCATCCAAAAGGTGAATGAATATGATGGACTGACTATCTTCAGCAATGTTTTCCAGAGTCATCTGCAACAAAGTGGTTAAAATGTTGTTATTGTTTGGTAATGGGTTAAACATGGTCATGTACATATTGAAATACATTACAATTACCCATAAGTGCTTAATATTTCCCTGGCTTTCTTTTCAATATGTTAAATGATTCTGGGTTATAATTATCAATTAGTTCACTATGGCCAGGATTTGACTTTTCAGAGCGCATTGTCATGTTTCTTATTGTGCATAACAGAACCTTTATAAACTTGCAGCTTGCTATCTAAAAATTTGAAATACAGTGACGTCTTGTTAATCCGAACACGTCTGTTCCCATCAAAATTTCTTGGTTAACAAGTCATCCTGAGTAATGAAGCAAGGCCTGGTCTTATACACAATAAGACATAAATGGTCTATATGCACATGTATACTTAAAACCCTATACCAAACGCCAGATTTTCGATCGTTTGCAGACGACATTTCAAAACTTGATGAAAATCAAAAATAATCTTCTAATATGGCAGAAAACATTGTGAGAAAAGGAGAAACTGCTCGTGACGAGCAATCTCTCCTTTACCCACAATGTTTTCAAAAGTCGTCTTCAACAAACTGGTTAAATGTCGTTATTGTTTGGTAATTGGTTAGGCTATTTACTACAAATAATTCTGTTCCCTTACAATTTTGTTCGGATTGCGAGATATCCGGATAAACGGGTTCTGGATAAACAAGGTTTCACTGTATATTATTGCAACTAAGTTACAGCATACATACTTTATTTTGGTATTTTGCACAATACATTGTATTACAATGTGCTTTCGAAAGGTCACTTTGATTAATAATGATTTTAACAACGTTATCTTGAAGAAAAGTAGTATAAATGTAAGAGAAAAATTATTGAATCTGCATTGAATAAAATAAAGATGGAAAAAAAACAACAGTAATATTTGTAACATGTGTTTATTTTTCAGAGTATGTTAGAGAAGAAATCATAGCTGTGTTAGCCGTTCAATTTAATGGGTTCTTTAATCAATTGGCACTAGAGGTAAATAGTTTTGTTTAGTAAGTCTAAAAGCGCTTTTTCAGCTTTCTATTGAATGTGCTTCAGATTTTTTTTCATCGATCATAAATTTTGAAGAACTCTGAATTTATTAAGGAAAATGCAATGACATGCACACTGACAAGTATTGTGTAGGGAAGTATAGAATCCTAAATTTCCACTTTGAATTCCTTGATGCTTAGCATTGAAATGTAACTTGGCACAGTTGAGAGAAATCATTAATATCACAATGATCTTTACCAATCAATTAATATTTTGATTTTCAATTTTGATAGTTTGATTTGCCATACAATCCAAAGGGTAACTCTATTCTGGATATCATATGAATACATGTAGTTTTGTGCCTCAAAGTACTTTCTTGACTGATTCCTACCGTCTTGCCAATGAAGAGGATGATAAAAATTGTATGTCAGAATTCAAACAATTCTGTTCTTGATGGCACAGAAGAATTTACTCAATTTGACTTGGGCTATCTTAACCTTAACCACTAATCAGGAAATGTCAAGAACAGATACCGGCCTTTGCAAGGTGCTCTAATGGAGTTAATCATATTGTTGCAACATCACATTCTTTATTATATTATATTTTTGAGCCAGAAAGAAATTAGAACTAGGATCTAACCTGACACAAAACTCTTTCTATCTTCAATCCATTAATAAGCATAACCACGCATGAAAAAGCAGTCAATGGCTGGTAGAGTATGTTCTGGTTTACTGGTGAGGATAGGCCTTCATCTGAATACATGTACTCAAATAACACATTGAAATACAATCTCTCATAGTTATATTTGTATGGCAATTTTTGTTTGTACTGTTTGCAAATTTTATGATCAATTTATACTCATAAATTAATGAGATCTAAATGGTAGAATTTGATTATGATTATAAATAAAACCTATTTCTGATATTTGTTTATTCCCCTAGACAATGGCAACTCCCCTATCAGATAAGCTGATGGACTGGGGGGAGATGGAGAATAGTCTCATGTACTGTGCTGCAGGAGTCGAGGTGAGTTTAGATATTTGGATGTTCATGAGAGGTAGTCTTCCAACTCACTTACAGAGTGCTGATGGTTCTACCCGACTTGACAAGTTTTTATGGGTAGTTAAGTATGGGGTCCTCCTCCATCAGTCAAAGTCAGCATAGTAATATAACTGGTACAATGTAAAAATCCGTATAAAATATAAGAAAATACATTTACCAATCATGTTGGTGAAATTGTTTTGAATTGAAATTGTCAAAGTTATGCAGACATAGTACCTTAATCAAACAGGAGTTTTGTAGCCGTTTATCATAGGCGTAGGAGCAGGGGGGGCCCGGCCCCCCCCAATATCCAGACTGGGGGGGCCAGAGTATGCTTTGGCCCCCCCAATATTCACAATGGCAAATGAAGATAATTGAAAAGAAAAATGAAAGAAACGAAATTTAACAGCAGAATAAAAATAAATATGTTTTTTTTGTGCTTTATCTAATACCAATTCGCCTTTTGTTACGAACAATAACCAAAATCTTTTTGACGTCATCATCGCAAATGGCAATCTGAACACATCGACTTAGCTAAAACTTAATAATCTTACTCTTTGTCCTGTTGAATCCGTGGCTGTGACAGCCTTGTTGCTGCTACTTTTTGTTTAGATCAATACATTTAATTTCCGCGTGAGATCGAGACCTAGCATATCCTTTTTTTTTTTTTTTTCTTCTTTTTTTTAAAGATACACATTTTCATACGCTTTCTTTTAATTCTTAAAATGTTATCGAATTTGTAAATGCATGAATAGTCATGAAAAAGTTTAGGAACATTTATTCTTAGACCGGTCCTCATCTGAAGTTGGCCCCCCCAATGTTGAAAACGCTCCTACGCCTATGTTTATATGACGGTGAAATTGTGGCTGGTTCATCACTTTATGTCCATTTGAGATTTTAAGATGTTTGTTTCTCTATGTTATTCGCAATACACACAAGAAAGACCACACAAATTGTTATCAATGCGTTGTGGATAATATGTTTAGTTATATTCGATTCAGATAGAGATTTTTTTTTTTCAGAGTAATTTCAATAAAATGAGGTCGGCTGTTTTTTGTATCTAACCTTCAATTTGGGAGAAATGTTTTCTAATTCCTACATTATAGGATTCACTACTCCATATGGATTAAACTCTTTACCAAACAATAAAGACATTTCACCAGTTTGTGGCAGTCGACTCTTAAAAACATTGTGGGAAAGAAAGCAATTGCTTCTTACTAAGATTATTTTCCAATTATCACATTTTGAAGTGTCATCTGCAAACTGTTTCAGTTTGGGACAGTTCAAAATTTGGCGCTTGGTAAAGGGGTTAATGAGTTGCCCAAATACAGAGCGTCAGAAGCTATCAACGATAATGTTTGACAAAAAAACAAACTTTTTTTTGCTTTTATATAGTCTAGAAATTTTTTTCCAAAAAATGATTTATTGCTTTTTTAAATACATTTTTCTTTTGTCAAAACTGATTTCTAAAGTTGCCGGCTACTGGTGGAGGTGATTGTTACAGATGATACCATTTGCAATTCAAAATAAGATGTCATTGAAACATGCAATTTTTGTATTTCATTAAAATATCTTAATGAAAAATAGCTACTGAATGCAAAATTAATTCAGAATCCGTCAATATATATCTAAGTATGCACCAGTAGTATGCGATGGATTTAAAAAACGCTGCAATGCTTTTGGATCTGAATACATGGTTCTTCATTATATATAGGCTCTAAATACTTAAATACAATCTAATTTTACTTCAAATGGCTATTTTCAAAATTAGCTCATACAACAGTACAGCTGTTATACAGTTTTACAGAAAAAGAATTTTAATTCTCAACTTTTCTCAAATCTGTGAACAAGCACCTTTAACTGATTACCAAACAATAACAACATTTGACCAGTTTGTTGGAGACTCTGCAAAACAATGTGGGAAAAGGAGAAATCGCTCTTAACGAGCAATTTCTCCTTTTCCAACAATGTTTTCTGCCCTATCAGAAGATTTTTGTTTCAATTTTATCACATTTTGAAATATCGTCTGCTAACTCTTTCAATTTGGGACAGTCGAAATTTTGGCGTTTAGTAAAGGGTTAAGACAATTAGATTAATCCCTCTCTCTTTTACAGATAATCTGTGTGTTCCTGTTGGTGCGCTGGTTGAGTAAACGTCTCCAAGACAGACTGCTCATATTGATAGGATTGATTGTGTTAACTGTCGCCAACTGCTGGCTGATCTACGTCATACCAAACGCCACACCTCGTAAGTTTATTGTTATTATTCTGTTATAAGTACGATGTCTTCTTAAGTTGTAAGTTTGTTGTCTTTAAGCTGTAAGTTTAATGATATGCTGCTGTTAGTTTGATATTGCCTTTCTTTCTTTTCTAATTTTTACTATGCTGCTGCTAGAATGATGTTGTCTTTGCGTCATAAGTTTAATGTTATTATGATGCTATTAGTTTGATGTTGCCTTTCTTTCTTTGTCGTAAGTTTAATGAAATGGTAATGCAAGTTTGATGTGGTCTATCTTTTGTTAGGAAAGTGATATATTGCTGCTGCTAGTTTGATGTAGTCTTTCTGTTGTAAGTTTATTGTTATAACTTTGCAGTAAGTTTGATGTAATTGTTCTTGAAAAAATTTGGTACTGTAAGTCTGCCAAACTTTATCAAATTGTCAAGTTTGGGTTGACCATTCTGTTGTTAGTTTAATCTTTTCAGAGTGACAAAAAGAAAATTCATTAAAATTTAAGAAAATGGTTAAGTTAATGGTAAGCTCCTCATATTTTACAATATTTTCAAAGGACTCGCATATTTCTCTTTATAAGGATAGATATTTGCTTAATGTCGAGATTATTTCTTTGTTTCAGATTCCCCGAGTGAAAACCTCTGGAAGTTTTCTATTTCTATAGCATTAGATATGTTTGCCCTACCATTCCTTGTGGCAAGTGGCGTGTCACTCTACTCGAAAATAACCAAGAAAGAAACTCAAGGTATGAAGCTATAATCTTATCACTTTACACAGCATTTTAATTAGGGACTATTAACAATGGGATGTGACGTCATATTAACCGAGTTAAATACATAATAATATTAAGTGCTTATTGCAGCAGACGACAATGCAGTGTACTGCACAAATGTTGTATTTTAAAAACAATTGGTAAGTGTAAAACTATGCCAACTTCATCTTTGTTTAGGTGGAATTTGCTTCACCTTATTCCATCTTTTTAATCTTTTAATCTTATAAATCATTACTACTGTGGTTATTCATGAAGGTCATCAAGGCAATTTTCGTAAAAACGTTTCTTATTATTGTGAATGAAAGACTCAAGTTTCCCAATTTAAGTATTTCAGAGAAATGAGTTTCCTTATAGGACAACTTGATACAAAATGCGTTAAAACAAATCAGATAACTGAGAAATCAGATTTTCTGAATCAGATTACTTAAGAGAAATGTGTTCCAAAATTTAAGCATTAGAAAGAACTGAGTTTACAAATTGTAGTTTGTGAGAGACTTAAGTTTCCAATATGAAGTATTAGAGACTCTAATACTTGATATTTGAAACTTAAGTGCATTGAGAAAGTGTAGTTTCCCAATGTTGGTATTTGAGAGAAACTAGTTTGTAAAGCTTAATGTTGAAGAGGAATGACATTGTGATAGACAGGAAAGTTTTATCTAATAGAATGCAAGGCAATTTTCTAAAAAAAGATCTTTGTGTTGTCTGCTTTCTCAAAACCTTAAATATCTGCTTAATTTTGTAGAGGAAAGATACTAAGAGTAACAAACAGGTTAGATCCATGCCAGCCGCCAATTTACTTGGCAGCTGGCATGGATCTAACCTGTTTGCATAAGCATTAAGTCGAGTCCAGCAGCACTTTAAGGGTAAATTATTGTGTGCCATGTTATACCTCAATTTCTCTGTTCCAGGTTTGAGTATGGGATTACGACGTAGTGTTGTGGGTATAGCGACTATTTTAGCACCCCTTTGGGCAGGCTCTACCATTCCCTGGCCCTATCTCTTGTTTGGAGTTATGTTGGGACTTCTAGTTCTGTCTCTGGTAAGTTATTTTTCAAATGCTGGTCTTCTACACTTTTAAGAACCTAATGAAGGACAAAGATTAACATCCAAACTCATGAAAAAGTATTTTATGCTTTAAAATTTCACTCCATTTCGAAATCAATCAAGATCAACCAAAGAACTTAAGAGCAACTGCTCTTGAATAACCATAAATATGGAGCAACCTCTAATGATTGAACAAAATTGGCCTTTTTGGTATATTTATTTGAAAACTGCATCTTAACCTAACCATTATGTATGAAAACAAGCTGCCAAGATCAATGCTCAGCAAGTGGTCCAAGAAATATTTATAGTCATGGTCCTTGAATGACAATTGAAGTATGTAATGTGGAAAACAAAAAACATGCCCTAGTATTTCAGGTTATATTTGTTGAACTATTGAAAATCCTAAAATTAAACCCACAACACATGTTGTTACTTTATTTTCCAGGGAATGATGAGTTTGTCCTATACCAAATTGATTCCTCTGAGTGAAATTCCTGAAAACCGTGCGGGCATAATCACGTCTTCCAACACCAGTGAGGAGCCCAGCGAGAGACAACCGCTGTTATAGGAGTTATGAATTAGGAGTTATATGATATGAACTGGGGAAAAGCCATTGGAAGCATAATTAATTTGTTTTTTATTTTTTAAAGCTTATATACAGTCAATTAATATATATATACAAATCAAAAAGTGTTACTTTGCTTGTTGGATACATTGCATAAAGTCTGTCATAAATTGATACTTTCCGAATCAAATATGCATTCAACAGGTACTAATTGCATATCAAACAATACAAAAATGTATTGTTTCAAGAACATTTTATTTTGACTTTAAAATTGTCTCATCTGTGAACAAACATCTTCAACCTTTTACCAAACGCCAAATTTTCAATTGTTCCAAATTTAAAGAGTTTGCAGGCGATTTTTCAAAATGTGATGAAATTGAAAATTAATCTTCTGATAGAGTAGAAAATATTGTGGGATAAGGAGAAATTGCTTGTTACAATTTCTCCTTTTCCCATAGTGTTTTCCAGAGTCGTCTGCAACAAAGTGGTAAAATGTCGTTGTTTGGTAATGGGTTAAGTAGGGTCAATTTTACTCAACAAAACCTTAAAAGGGTCACAAATATTGAAAACTCGTTTACCCTATACCTGACCAATTTAATGCAGTGTACAGTGGGTCTCCTTGTACCAATTAATTAGATTATTTTGAAAAAATCATTGAATTAGGTTTAAACATACATTGCCAAATGTATGTTTTCAAATTGCATTCAAATTAAGAAAGATAATACATACTATTTGAGACCCTTTTGTAGTGAGGTTCTTGATTTACAAGGTAAAGTTAACCTTTAGAATGCTGGGTAATTTTCGAATAATAGATTTTTGTGTTGTTTGTTTTCCAAACCCTTAAATATCTGCTTAATTTTGATGGGGAAAGATACTCAGAGTAGCAAACAGGTTAGATCACAAACCAGTCGCCAATTTACTGGGTGGCTGGTCTGGATCTAACCTGTTTACATAAGCATGAAGTTGGCTCCAGCACTATAAGGGTTAAACTTCTTGGTAGAAACTTATGTAGCTCAAGGAGATATTGCCCTTAATGAGCAGTTTCTATGTTTCACACTGTTGCTTTTAAGGTGGAATACCCATAATCTGCCATTTTGAAACCCTTCCTTTTGTCCGATTATTTTGGTCAATGTTGGTATACATTAGTCTTGGCCAGAATGACTGAAGTATACAGACAAAAGATGGGTATTTTTTCCTTAAATAAGGATGTATGAAGTAAATGTTTATAGAGGACATTACTCTTTCTTGTCCCCTCCTACCATGTATACCTCTTTTACAACAGGTTTTGAAAGGATTGCTACAAAGAAGATATTTCTTGTAATGCTCAAATTATTTTTTTTGTATCAATTCTTTTTCTTCAATTTTTTAGTTTATAAGCTATGACCAGAAATGCTTTGTCAAGTTTACACTTAGTAAGACTAGTTGCTCATGATAGGTATATTTATCATTAGTTTATTATTTTTTGTGTTAATACTTTTATATCATAAATAAAACCCACATACTATTTATTCAGAAATTCTTATTCATATACCGGTGTAACTTTCATGTTTTTGTTATTAGATTAATCCATTTGTACCTTTGAAAAGAAATAATTTTCTTTTCACTTCCCTATATGTGTAACAAAAGGAGGAATTGCTTGAATAATTTATATTTTTCATATAATGAATTTTATTCAAAATCATGATGTACATCATACTTAATAATGCGAGTCAGCTGTTAACTTTAATCAGACACACAATCTCATAACATGGAGTGGAAGGTCCCGCATGGCCAAGTGCTTAAGTTGGCGGACTAAGAATTGGGCGTCCCATGTTTGAGCCCCACCAACACCTCTGGGCAAGTCACTTCTAAGCGCTAGCCTTGTACTGGTTAATTCAGGATAGCTATATCATAACTGAAAAATTGTTGATATGGTGTTAAACACCATACTAGGGGAATGGATTAAAAATTATGCCAGTAGCTGGTATGTGTAGTAGATAATTAATTTGGAAAGCTAAAGATGCAATTATTGATACAAGCTACATTGGAGATAACTTAATTGTAAAGCAAAATCAATGGAATACTGGTGATCTATTAGACCAAGAGAAAATGCTATTTATTGTCATATTGATCAGCTAAGCATCGATGTTCTAAAATTACTCAATAATGTGCACATGCTATAGGTCTATTTTATATTTAATCAGAGATACTGTCCATACTCAAAATGATATTTTAAAAAATGATATTTTGGTTGTTAGCTTCATTTTTTTTTTTTTAATTTCATGTCAATTTGTATCTACAATTTTTTATTGTTGGCATTTGAGAACAGTGATTCAAAGGTATAGTTCAGACAATGTGATGATTAAAGTAATTAATTTAAATTATGTGGATGCCAGTGGTGCAACATAAGCCTTTGGCACTGAGGGTCCTGAGTTCATCCTTATAAGTGGGAAGGATCCAACTCACCCATTGGTGCAAGTACAGTCTAACTTGTGTTAAGCAGCCATCCTTTTAAGCAGCCAACCTGCCTTAAACAGCCACTACAGAAAGTCCCATTGTTAGATTAATAGTGTAAATTAATTTGTGTTAAGCAGCCAACCTGTCTTAAATAGCCAATTTAGTCTGTCCCATAGGCTGGCCTCTTAACACAAGTTTGACTGTACTGGTCATGTATCCAGAAAGTTGTCATCTTGAGTGAATTTAATAAGCTTCAAGCTTCCGTCACAATTGATGTAAAATAAATTTATAATATTATCATTTGTATCTCTGGAGCCAAACCAATAATATTATTACCCATACTTCCTTGTATAACAGCACATGCTAAAGTACACTAATTAACGATTGTAACAAAAGGAGAAATAACATGTTTTAACCCTTTACCAAACCCTTTACCAAACACCAAATTCTTGACTGTCCCAAATTGAAATAGTTTGTAGACAACATTTCAAAATGTGATGAAATTGAAACATAATCATCTGATAGGGCAAAAAACATTGTAGGAAAAGAAGAATTTGCTCAAAATGAGCAATTTCTACTTTTCCTACAATGTTTTCCAGAGTCGTCTGTAACAGACTGGTCAAATGTTGATATTGTTTGGTAATCGGTTTAGCAATTTCTCCCTTTGTAACAAAAGTGTTCACAACATCATGAATGTAATGCAACCTTATTTGAGAATTGTATCTTGCAAATGCTTTTATCTTAAAAGCCCATATAATGGTATTGGATAACTGAAATCAATACTGATTAACCCATTAACAAACAATAACATCACATTTTGAAATGTCGTCTGCAAACTCTCTCAATTTCGGACAGTCTAAAATGTGGTATTTGGTAAGGGGTTAAGAAAGACTTGACCAATTTTAAATGCATGAGAATTGATACATCCAATGATGTCTTTTAAAACCTGTGATAGTGGTTAACTTTACAAATGATATTTTTCTGTATTTCAAATATTACTTCATCTATTCATTTATGGTTTTCTTTTTAGTTACATATCATATTAAGACATTAGTCTGTTGCTTTACATCAAATGTATATAACAACATGATCTTCACTTTATATATTATTTTCGTTTACATGATATGGTTGTCACAATACATAGAATATGTGACTGATTCAATAAGGGAAATATCACATTTAAGGAAAATTGTATTATTTTTCTTTGTGACTAATTAGTAAATATTTAATGAGATGAGTGGTGGTTTATTTTATTTATTATGAGCAAATTCTCCTACATTTATTTTAAGTTTATTCTACTTCTACCACTCCCCCATGCATAATGCTGCTTTCTATTTGAATGACCCATAAAATATTTTAGCAGACAGCAGTAAAATACAATGCATAATTCAAATGGCTATACATCAGGGGCCCGTTTTACTAAACAGTTTATGCTTAAGATTTGCGTAAGCCTAAAACAACAAGTCCTTTTATTTCAATATTTGGCATAGCAATATTGCAAAGTAACACATCATTGGAATCGTCTCTCCGAGACGCTTCCAATGACGTGTCACATTGCAATATTGTACTTTCATTGAAGATATTATCCATGTTAATCAATTATGACTTACGCAAACATTTTCCGTAAGTTGTTTAGTAAAACGGGCCCCAGATCTGTATGATAGACACATACAAGTCTATAACTTTAGAGAGAAATATTGAGACATTTCCGTGCTTTTGAATAAGGCTATGGTAAAGGTGGTGGAGTTTTAAGCTGGGAGCCCAGGGTAAGATCTTGCCAGGCGCATCTAGTTTCGCAGTAGTCTTCTTTTGCGAGACACATCAGAGCTTTAGCCTAGTCAAAATGAATTTAAGGAGAGCCAAAATATAACTGAATGTTTCTGATGGGGTGTTAAACTCCATATAAAAAATCCATCTCGTTAATGTTAACTCTTAAAACGCTTGGTAATTTTAAAAAAAAAAAGATGTTTCTGTCATCTGCTTTCCAAAATCTTAAAATCTGCTCAATTTCAATGAGGAAAGATACTCAGAATGGCAAACAGGTTGGATCACAAGCCAGCTGCCAATTTACGCCCGATTCTAACCTGTTTTCATAAGCATGAAGTCAGTTCCAGCACTATATGGGTTAATGGTTATGACTTGCTACAAGTATATAGCAGAGCATTTTTATTGGATTTAACAAGGGATATATCACATCAACCAATAACAATTGTATTCAAATCGATATTATTAACAATGAGTGAATGAGCCAAATAAAACATTATCCCCACAATAAATCCTTAATGATGTGCTTTTTTATGATTAAGGGATAATCAAGATAAAAGCAGTAAACAAACAACCCGACATAGATTTGCTTTTCTGTCATTTACTCATAAATTTTACAGATATTCAAATACCATCCAGATACTCCACAATGTTCTTACCAACAACGTCCACAACAACGCATAGCTAGAAAAATCCACTTTGGATTAATAGTCCCCTGTGGGGATTCGATCCCGGTTGTCCGGGCCATGAGTCAAAGACCATAACCTCTGAGCTAAAGAATCAGCTCAGTAATGCAGAGGTTAGAACTTGTCCTTATTGATTGTTGCTATGCTGAAGGGGGTGAGGCGATTACGTAACAATGTATTTAGATTTAGCCATGTGTATACATCTCTAGATTAAACCATTTCCTCAATAAATGTTGATTTGAACACATTAAAAACGAAACTTAACATATTACTTCATAGTGACTCACTTTATTTTTCTGTAGTTAAACTAATGTTAAAACTTTAGAAAGAATGGGAAGATAATTCTCCAGCCAGATGCAAATTTAATTATTATTGAAAAATGAGAAATTGCTCAAATAAGCTTTTTCTTCTTCCAAAAGTATGCAATCTATAACAGAATAGTTGAGTCTGGAGAAATTTCTGTTAAAGTGGTTAAAACACTTCATGATGATGCTTTTAGAACGATCATGATGAAACTCTCCATGTATCATCTTGTTCTATTCCTGGAAATTCTTCTGTTTGGGGATTTCCCACTTTTTGTTGGACTGGTTCCCTTATTTAAGGATTGTTCTGGTTGCTGGTCCCCTGTAAGTCTGTAAACAGTACACACATATCTCCCCAGCTGTGGCTTCAGAATATGCACTATCGTGTCCAAATCCACATAAATCACATTCTCAAACGTCTGTAATGGAATAAAGATATGCATAGAGAAAATGCTAGTTTGTTACTATAGACAGGTCAACATACAATATATGAACTGCCATCATTATATACCCATCTTCATAAATCAACCCTTTCCCAAACAATTACGAGATTTGACTACTTTGTTGCAGACGACTTTAGAAAACATTGTGGGTTACAAGCAATTTTTCCTTTTCCCACAAGGTTTTCTGCTCTTTCTGAAGAATACTCTTCAATTCCATCACATTTTGAAATGCCGTGTGCAAACCCTTTCAATTTGGGACAGTCAAAAAATTTGTTGTTTGGGAAAGGGTTAAGGTATGTGAATAGAGTATGAATAATAGATGTGATATGTTAAATCACTTCAACATCACCACTTTATTTCTTTATATGGATTTGAGGTGGCATCAACATTATTTCAGTCTTGTTGCAACCGAGAAAGAGACCACACTCAACTTCCCATATAAGCACTGGTTAAAAGTACCAGAATTCTAACCAATAGGGTGAGGGACTACTTGATTTCATGTTCTGTACTTGACCCATTACCAAACAAAAACAACATTTAACCAGTTTGTTGAAGACGACTCTGAAAACATTGTGGAAAAAGGAAAAATTGCTCTTAATGAGTAATTTCTCCTTTTCCCACAATGTTTTCTGCGCTATCAGAAGATTGTTTTTCAATTTCATCACATTTTGAAATGTTGTCTGCAAACTCTTTGAATTTGGGCCAGTCGAAAATTTGGTGTTTGGTAATGGGTTAAACCACTAGTCTGGGCCCAGTTGTTCAAACGCTTGTTAAAGTTAACAGTTTGTTAAATACCCTAACAAGCTGTTATATTTAACAAGCGGATTGAATCTTGTTGTTCAAACTTAACAACCGGATTTAACAGACGTTTGACATAGGAACTGTCTGTTAACTTTAATCGAGGTCTAGAGGTCAATTAAAATTTAACATAGGAATCCAATATGGGCGCATTGTTGGTAAAAAAGTCCTTTTTTCGAGTAATTGTTGGGGGTTTTCGTTTACAATTGAAAAGGGAAAGAAAGAAAATTGATATCAATTACGCTTCTTATAGATATACATTTTTATCAAAAACAAATAATAATCGAGCAAGCGTTTATTAATACAGATTTAAGGATTATGTGAACAATGTTCACATCTGGCTCAAAACCATATGAACTATATGAACAATACGTTGTTTTGCTACATCCCAGAGAAAAACCGTAAAGAGTAACTTCGAAAGGAATATATGTTGAATATTCCTATTTCTTTCAAGTTAAGAGCATCGTATTGGTAGTTGCAACTGACTACTTACGTCGGCATTGTGGCTATTTTGCAATACAGTTTTAACAATTTTTTGTTAACATTTTACATCGCAATACTATAGCAATGCATTGTCCGAATACCGAAGTCCTCCTGCTCTACGCCCAAATGTTCATTTAATGAGTGATATGACTGACAACAAGGTAATAAGAAAGTCTGATTAAATTGGCCCTTTTTCAATTTTTCGGTTCAAGATTAAATTGGATTATCATCAAAATCAAGAATCGCCGAACGACCACATTATAGAAACTCGAAAATCCCATGGCAATACATCTCAGCACTCTACTTAGAACAAGTTTGGATAATTTGGTTGATATGGCCCGATATCATGCACATTAGTAAACTAGTCTAGTCAATGTGCTGTGACACAGTACAACATACCAACTCCATCCGAGGTATCAAAAGATATTTACGCGGCTGTTTTATAATAATGCCAATATATATCGAGGGTTCAGTGAAAGACATGAAGCACTTACTATAGCATTGGCCTGAACCCTAGATATGCGTCTGTCTAAAATTTCTCTTCGAATGGAACTGTGTGGTTCTAAAAATGTGACTAGTTTAACAAAATCATGTATCCATTATAAAATCAGATGATGCAAGGGCAAGTTGACAAAACATTGTTTGCATGCCGTTTTCAGTAATTCCTCAACACTTCACATTTCCATACTCTCTGGATCCCAATAAGCCTATTTCTTTTCTACCTTGAGCTATCTGTCCGGTCTTAACGTTATCCAATTACTAAGACCACTGTGCGTAACATATTTTGACCTTGGAAATGGTCTAGTCTGAATTTGAATACCAAACCTTCACACAGAGGGTGTACACTATATACATATGAATGAGGACTTAGGGTTTGGAAGATACAACAGGGTCCACTCATAAGAAGACACCTCCCCCAACAGGCTATTGCTGGTAGCCAATACAGAAAATTATAGTAACTTCATGTACATATACCACTAGGGCATGTTGATGCATACTTAGCTTTGATTATATAACAAAATCACGAACTACATGTCTTTAGCTAGAACCTTGAGGAAAAACAAAAAAAGAGATGACAAACATATCAAATAAGACAATATGTTTTATTCAATTGTAGGCTTACATTCCCTTTATGCTACATATACCACAATATGTAACTTTGATTCTGATTTATGGCCTTGCATATGACTTGCATATTTTCTTTTTACAATCGGTGGAAGACGAAATACATGAAGTTGAAATTGCTGAAGTAACAATAACATGTAATTAGAAAAATTTGTACATAGAACAATGCATGTATTCTAATAACAGCTTTATTATTGTGAATGAGCAAATGTATTTTTGGCAAGATTCACGTTGCAAAATAGCTCATATACCCGAACAATTTACAACAAAGCTGCATTTGATTACAAGTGACAAGTATATCAAGAAAGGATTGAGCTTAAACTATCCTTTGTTTTGAAAGTCTTGCAACTTGGTGGTCTTTAAGCCTTATTTCCTTTTGTTTTCACATTTTATAAATGGTCAAATTCAAAAGTATCATCTTGCAAAAAAGTTTGTTCAATGAAAAAATCTGACAATGTATGATAACATTGAGGGAAAAGCCAATTTAGACTAAAGGAGAGATATGTGTTAGTGAAACTAGAAAAAAATCTATGTAAAGGTATTGGATACAGAATAAACCCCTAACAGGGATACTGCATAATGACTTACATGAGTATACCTGCTATAAAATGCTGGATAGACATCTGTGACAAAATGCACTATTTTAATTTGAACTTATTTAAAATCTCCTAAAAAGGAATGGAATAAGCATACCCCTGTGACGAAATGTTTAATATTTGAAATACAAAGCAATTTCATTATTTGTTTATTCACATCTGCAAGTTGCTATTCATTGCATATATTTAAGATCAATTAATTGATAGTATAATTGATGGGAATTTCTTAAAATTAAGTCAAATTATCAACATATAAACACAAGTAATAGATTTTTCCCTTCATTCTGCATCTTTGATTTGGTGTAATACCCTCTCTGTTCTCTGATATTAGTCCTCTGTCCATTTTGATGAAAATATCTAGAATATAAATAAAAATAAAAGCTTATTCAAGTATTATCATGACATCATTTAGTACTGCAGCTATTTTCCTGTGACATGTAGCAAACAAACAGCATTAAGACCTCTATAAAAGAGACAAATGATATCTCTCAGTGAAGCATCAATAATGTATACATTAAACACTTGAAATAAATGCAACTCATGCTCATTATGTGCAAAACATCTTTGAGTCGCACTGATTTAAAGAATTACCTGTATGTGCTACCAATTGCTAGAAACAAAGAAATCATCATAGTATTTTGTACAAAGAAAATATTCTTAAAAGTATATCTAAGTTATGGAAGACAAGTTCTTCTTCTTTTAATCTTTCATATAATACCAAGATTGGCATGTTAGTAAAATTCCACACTCAGTTCAATTCATATGCCAGTTTCTTTGACAAAAATATTTCCTTAGCTTACACAGTGGTAACTACATAATATATATACACATTTATGTTGGATTATGAAACACATGTATGAAATCAATAGTCTTTATTGCTTATATTATAAATGGTTGAATGCTATGTTAGTGGCCCCTGTAAGTTAAGTATATTACAGAGTAGTCATATAAACAAAACTGTCAAAAATGTTGTTTTTCAGCATTGCTTAATTCATGAAAGGTAAAGGAACATTTTTATCAATTAAGAGATACTAGACCTGATGTGTTTTACTGTTGGTACCACACTGTTATGTTTAAACTCCAAACCATATCTACTTGAATTCATCAAACGAATTGGCCATTCGTCTGAAAAAAAAAGAAAGAATACTAATGCAATATCTTAATCCATGTCATTTTGTCTTTAAGTCTACATGATAACACCGTTTTCATAGCCTAATCATCTACATATTAAGGTAAATCCAAACTTGCTTCAAAGCGAATGAAATTTATGGCATGTAAATAGAAGTTTTAAAGTGGAAAAATTACCATTCCTTTCAGTTCGTCAGCCTTTAGTACACACTTTTGACATTTTATACAGGTACGTACATGCTTGGGTTCGAATCAAGTTTTATCAATTGCCAGCCACATTCATGTAGAGAAACGTAGTTGCCTTTATTCATTGGATCAAAAAATAAATCGAAACAACTAAGGAAAGTTTAACATACCAACTTTTGTAGTTAGATCGACATTTGAGACATATGTGGTCACAACACAGCTGTCACTTTTCGACTTTACACACCGCATTATCAAAGACCAATCAAGGGACATAACTGCATGGTTACGAACGATTAATAATAACAAAAGAAGATGGAATTTTTTATTTCTTGAAATTGTTTTGTAAATGCCATTTTTCATAGATATTACATCATTGTAAACATACCTTTCTGTCAGATTCGTGTTGAGACCCTCCTTCTCCATAGAGAACATCCCGTTATTTATCAATGAGCAATTCCTTTGACATCTTAACTCTCCCGATCGATTTATTATAACATTTCACCGCTTCAAAATCTCCGAAATACCCTGGCAACAGCTCTTACTCAATATATTGCAGTTTTTTATTCCGAAGCCTCGACTGTTTTGGGATTGGCGGCCATGACACTTGCAAATTTATCAACTTACACGAGACTTAACAGGCTTGTTAAAATCTTAACAAGCCGTCAGTTAACAAAGGTGTTAAATTGGTTTGAGCAACGCTTAATTAACAGGCCGTTAAGTTACAGACTGTTAGGGATTTTAATCAGCCGTTAGTTTAACAGATGATTAGATTTAACAAGTGTTTGAACAACTGGGCCCTGATATCAATACTTATCTCTTTATTGATAAACTCTGACAAACCAATCAAATAGTCATTAAAACAAACTAATCATCATGCTGTTTAAAAAAGGTGGAATATTAAGATTATTATCTCCGAAGCTTGTATTTCCATTTCACTTACTTCATCACATTGTTCTGACAACGGTATCTCTCTAAGTAGGTCAAATGTTGTGTTGTCATGGAAACGTACAACCCCACGTAGAGCTGGATGATGATGGGTGGCAGACACCCAGGCCAGGTCTAACTCATCCTCGTATTGTACTTGATTTATCATCTTTAACAGAAAATGTACATGTAGCCATAATGTTTATGCTTAAATCTTAACATTTAAGTATCTTATACTGGACAAACAGCCACTCTTAATGTATGTCTTCAAAAATATTGTTTCAAACAAAATCCAAATGACAGCACAAAGAGAGACACTTAATTTACTATATCAAAACATAATCAAATGACCAAAAGACTTATTTTGGGAACAGGTATACAAACAAGTTCTTCTTAAGTCAGAAAGTGCTAAATAACAAAAAGAGGTTAAGTGAATTTTGTTTTCACCATAATTCTATTCACACATTGCCTGCTGTAAGGTTATGTCAGATCTGTAGAAAGGGACATGAGTTATTTCTGGATTTGACAGTCAACACCTTTCTTATTGTTTACTTACAATATCATTGGTTGAATCAATTTCTTCCAATGACTGCTTCCGCCTAACTAAACGACCTGATGATGTCACTTGAAAAGGCATTTTATCCTGAAAGATGAGTTATCCAATATATTATAACAGTCATGTCTCTTTATTAAAAACAAGTTTGTTTCTATAAAAAATTCCTATGAAGAAACTTTTAAGAATGATGAGGGAACAGTTGTGGACCAATGTAACAGTAAATGTCCAAATAATTATAAATACTGGTACATGTACATAGTTCTTTCTTTCTTTTAACCCATTACCAAACAATAACGACATTTGACCAGCTAGTTGCAGATGACTCTGGAAAACATTGTGGGAAAAGGAGCAATTTCTCCCTTTTCCCACAATGTTTTCCAGAGTTGTCTCCAACAAACTGGTCAAATGTTGTTATTGTTTGGTAATGGGTTAACTGGTCAGGGATCTTAAATAGTGACTCATAAGTTTCAATTCTTTATCTTCAGTATGACAAAATGGTACATAAATTGCTAAAACATCAAGCCAGAGTTTGAGTTATTGGTCAGTGATGTTGCATAACAACTCATATGTTTCAATTCATTCCCGTTAGTAGTTAATGAGGTACCAACCGGCACAAAGGTAACAAGCCATCTCCCAGGTGAGTAATGTACCTCTTCTTATACATCAATCATTCAAACTTAACCCATTACCAACCAATAACTGCATTTGACCAGTTTGTTGCAGAAGACTCTGGAAAACATTGTGGGAAAAGGAGAAATTGCTCTTAAAAAGCAATTTCTCCATTTCCAACAATGTTTTCTGCCCTCTCAGAAGATTATTTTTCAATTTCATCACATTTTGAAATGTCGTCTGCAAACTCTTTTTCTTAACTTATTTATTTAACATCGATTGTGAAACAAGTTCTTACAACTTGGATTTAACACTCTTAATTCTGCTTCCTGGATATATAACCAGTACTCGTGCTGAATGTGGATTAATGAAAGTTCGCAAGATCCGCTTTTTACAAGATTTGAACCCACAACCCTCGTGTCCAGAAGCCGACGCTCTACCTCTAGACCACTGACCACAAACTCTTTCACTTTGGGACAGTAGAAAGTTTTGCTTTTGGTGAAGGGTTGAACAGGTAAAAATCAGCTCTTACCTCAGACTCTGGTTTCAAACAAATTGTGTTTAATGTCGCCAGCTCACTTTTATCCTCCAAACCCTTGGACTTTATTTGCAGCAATCTAAAATAAACCATTCGAAATTGCATTATTAAATTCAAACAATCATTGTCTTTAGAGAAGACGTGAATTTCACCTTTCTTTGAAATTCATTCAACCATAATTAATAGTTCAAAATTGAAAGCAATAGTAGACCACAGTAATTAAGTACATGTATGAAATACTTTAGAAGCTATGGATAAACAAATTAAAACACCACTTCAAATCAGACTTTATGTTTTATGAATCGATATAGATAAATCAATTTTTTCTAATGGGTATTAGAAGCTTTAGAAAGTTTGCTTATACTTGTATTAAAATAAACTACTTCCCCAGATTTATTTGTTGAGACACTTATTGCAGCTTCAAAACAATACCAGCTTGGACTTTCAAGTCATCTGGAAAAGGGTTTACAAGTTTATCTTACCTGATTTCTGGAGCACTGATATGTAGGATTCTGCCACAGTCATCTTCATGAAACACACAACAATAAAGCTAAGCCTGTAGAATCCAGAGAATGCAAAATACAATAAGATATGGAAGTCGTTGCTTTTCTTACCTGATTTCTGGTGCACTGATATGTAGAATTCTGCCTGAGTTATCTTCATGAAACACACAACGATCAGGCTCAGCCTGTAGGTACTGAGTTTCCAACGTCCCATTCTTACACTGAAAATAAAAACCTTATTATTGTCTGACAACTACACCTATGGTGACTTAGCATCACTAACCCAGTTGCATCAAGGATCACCCCTAGTCAAACTAATCTGACGCAATGGGGAAATATTGAGAATTTTTTTCAACAGGCAATATCTCCGGTCACCTCAAATGTTTGAACCATTCAATTAATGGCGGACAAATGGGACGAGATTTTTGTCACAATGTTTGAACACCCATATTTCCATTATCACAGTAAAATATGAAATGATAACAAACAGGAATTGTAAATCAATCCCTACACGTAACATGACAGTATTTCCCCATATTTTCTTTGTAAGAACGATTTAATTAATACTAGGTGACAATTTTCTACTCTCCATAAACTGCCTTTACGCATGGGCAAAGGAATGTGAAATATTGTCAAATAGCTAATTTTGGTGTATGAAATTTTAATCAAATAAAAAAAATCATATTGCCAGTTTTGGAGTCCTGTTGAACTTCAAAGACTTATGTTTTTGGAAGTTTAATATCATGTTATAACATTTCAGTTATTTTACAGCTTTCCGGGGATTCACTGGTACTAAAGTGTCACAAAGGCACACCTAGGATAGTGGAACCCCTAATTCCACAGCTCTTATCAAATTCACAAGAACAGCAGAAGCTCTTATAAAGTTTGAGAATTAACATTTCCTTCATGATATGGGTAAGAAACCATTTAGAAAAAAGGTGTGGAAATTCTAGGTAAAAGCAGTTTCTCCTTTTGTTACAGTTGTTAAATTAATTTGTTTAACCCTTTACCAAACACCAAACTTTCGATTGTCCCAAATTGAAAGAGTTTGCAGATAACATTTCTAAATGTGATGAAATTAAAAAAACAAAAATCTTCTGATAGGGCAGAAAACATTGTGGGAAAAGGAGAAGTTGCTCTTTAAGAGCAATTTCTCCTTTTCCCACAATGTTTTTGAGAGTCGTCTGAAACAAACTGGTCAAATTTCATTATTGTTTGGTAACTGGTTAAGACAAAAAAGTGTGGAAATTCTTACTACAAGCAATTTCTCCTTTTTTAACAATTGTTAAATCAAATTCTTTTAAAAGGTCAAACATCAAATTATTCAAGTAACACTTAAGATAACTTGTATGTATACCTTTTTATGATTCTGTAATGAATGAACAGTGAAGATTCCCTGCGTGCCATGCGGAGTGATAATGTAGTGCCAGGGGAAGCCATTTATCTGGACATCGTGGTCTGCACACTTTACTTCAAACAGCACCGGAGGACATTCTGTGTGTAAATATATAGAGATTTGTGTCTAGGAAATACCTCTGTAATCACAATTTGATAGTTTTATTCAAGGTTATATAAATAATAAATTACTAGATATAGAAATCGGGAATGCTCAATGTTATGAAACAGTCTAAGTTTCATTGAAATCCCCTTAAAAATATAGAGGTATTTCAGTGAGGAATATCCACACATAATTTGTTTGTTTTATTGGCTTTTTACATTGCGTCACTTTCAAAGTAACCCATTACCAAACAATAATGACTTCTAACCACTTTTTTGCAGACAATTCAGGAGACATTGCTTGAAAAGGAGAAATTGGTTCAGTACAAGACTATAGCAAGTGTTTTGCCTTTGTGAAGGAATAACTATAGTCTTGCATCAAACCCTTGAATTAGGAGGAGGGAATCAAAAGACCTCCTGACACAAGGGTTCCATTCATCCGTGTGAAATGGGGTCCTTTCATTAATCCACATCCAGCAAAAATACTGGTTATCCCTGTGAAATGGGGTCCTTTCATTAATCCACATCCAGCAAAAAAACTGGTTATCCCTGTGAAATGGGGTCCTTTCATTAATCCACATCCAGCAAAAATACTGGTTATTTATGCGAAAAGCAGAATTAGGTGTAATTGATCTAAGTTGTAAAAATTGGTTTTACATTCAACTTAACCCTTTACCAAACGCCAAATTTTTTACTGCCCCAAACTGAAAGAGTTTGCAGACGACATTTCAAAATATGATACAATTGGAAAATAATCTTTCGATAGGGCAGAAAACATTGTGTGAAAATAAAAATTGCTTGTTATGAGCAATTTTTCCTTTTCCCACAATGTTTTCTTAATTAGAATGGTCTGCAACAAAGTTGTTAAATGTTGTTATTGTTTCGTAATGGGTTAAAGTAGGTATGTCTACAGTCTAAACGTAACTTCTTATGGTCCTCTTTCAAAACATAGCAATATATTTATTCATCTATATTCCGTTTTTATTCATTTTCAAAGGGATTCAAAGATAAGACCAGTAAACCTATGATAACCAAATGTTCCATTTGTCCCAATGTTTTCCCCTTCAAATATGTTAGATGTTGCCAGTGCTAGTAAGTTTCAAGCAGAGATGCCGTTCATTTTAAGTTTATATTTACCAGTTATCTTGATATTTACAGGAAGTGACGACCCAGATGTATAATCTCCATAACTACTGTAGGAACAGCTTGCATCTCTAATCGAGTGGTCCGATACCTTAAACTGAAAGTTAACCCTTATAATGCTGGTTACTCTTCTCAAAAAATGTTTTTGCCTTGTCTGCTTTCCAATACCTTAAATATCTGCTTAATTTTGTTAAGGAAAGATTCTCAGAGTAGCAAACAGGTTAAATAACAGGCCAGCCGCCAATTTACTTGGCAGCTGGACTGGATTTAACCTGTTTGCATAAGCATGAAGTTGGTTCCAGCACTATAAGGGTTAAGGACTGGTTTGATTGTTTGAGTTCTACAGTTTTCAAAAGTAGTGTTACTTTGGTGGTCAGCACACCCAGCCATTCTTTTAGTATTTCTTCACCAATTCTACAAAAACACAATAATCTTTCCCAGGTTCCGACTGATATTTTTTAAATTTCATATTTATATATATATCCTTATCAAAAGAAACGACAATATTGGCAATCATCTTTCATCTGTAATTTGTTTTTGTACAAGACCAAGAATACATTTTGTTTTGAAATCAGTTAATCAACCCTTTCCCAAACAATAACAACATTTGACGACTTTGTAGCAGACGACTTTAGAAAACATTGTGGGAAAAGGAGAAATTGCTCTTGACAAGCAATTTCTCCTTTTCCAAAAATGTTTTCCAACCTATCAGAAGATTATTTTCCAATTTTATCATATTTTGAAGTGTCGTCTGCAAACTCTTTCAATTTGGGACAGTCGAAAATTTGTTGTTTGGGAAAGGGTTAAACTTGGACTAGTTGTATTGGTTTCACACTTTGTCACAAATGAATACATCTGCTGCAATTACTATAGGACTTACTAAAGCGTTTTACTGAACCCCAATCTGAACACATCAGGTTTATCCAATGAATAGGCCTCTAAAATAATATGTAAGCCGCCATCTTGTTTCTTGTGAGTCTTACATCATTGCAATTTCGTTTCCAAATATAGATCTTAAACGTGAAATCTATATAGTCATTAAATTTGATCAAGGAAACGAATATAAATACCATAACTTTTATTTTCACTTTTACGCATGGGTTACCAATAAAAAATGATTTAAAATGATGATCAACACTTCGATACACATTGAACTACTTAACGTGGATGCGTAAAGGAAATGTGTTATAAGTGGGGAACGATTTACCTGAAAAATTGTAACCCTATATTTATATCCAAGGTGTATTTCTCAGCTCATGGAAATACTCGAATAGTTCCGATTGACTAAACCCTTGAAATAAACCTACCTTTTCAAGTATGTACGGGAAACTGTATATTCTAACATGGCCTGTAATATACATCACTATTAACAAACTATGGGATAGGACAGCATTGGTTATCCCGGCACCAAATATCTGAAATAAGAAAAATCAGAATATATCAAATTCATCATTTAAGTTAAATTATCATTTACACTAAGGCTGCATCCTGAAATAGGTCTGATGGTAGATGGAAAAAGTTATTCATAACTTCAACGTTGAAAATTATTGCCATTTTAAACCTTAAAAAAATTGGTCGATTTACATCTTGAAAATTGTAAAATAGAAAATTGTTGGAAAAAGGTGTGTGTGTGCAATTTCTCATTTTCCCAAAACAATTTAAAAAGTCTTCTGCAAGTTTATTGACCCACAAAAGTTTCTGCCCTGCCTCTACCCAAACCTTGAGCAGTCAAGCTTAAATCTTCCTCCATTCTTTAACCCTTTAACAAATGCCAAATTTTTGACTGTCCCAAATTGAAAGAGTTTGCAGACGAAATTTCAAAATTTTGATGAAATTGGAAAATGATCTTCTCATAGGGCAGAAAACATTGTGGGAAAAGGAGGAATTGCTCGTTAAGAGCAATCTCTCCTTTTCCCATAATGTTTTCTAAAGTCGTCTACAACAAACTGGTCAAACGTTGTTATTGTTTGGTAATGGGTTATAAGCTTCACAATATAACTCAAAGATTATTCATTCAATATGAAATCTGAATAATATATTCAAACACACTCACCCTCCTGTCTACCTCAAACATGCCAATAAACTCAAGTGGGAAAGCAGAAAACACAGCCATTACAATGGCAATGTTCATGGATATACCTGTCTGCAAAGAAACAAAAATTCAAAGGTCAATAGGACGGATAAATTTTTAAATCCTTAAGGATATAAAAATAATAAATATCTACCAAAGTTCACACAAAAAACACAAAGAAATGAAAATTGGCCTTAGTAAATCTGTCAATACATAGCAAATAATGGGAAAAAAAGAAATACATCCTCGATAAGATTTGCGTTTTTGAATGTATATGATGAACATTATAAAAAATACAATCATTGAATCAGAGCTTTTAAACATTGTTATAAAAGCAGAATTTGCTTATCATGTGATCATAGTGAATACCCCAACAGCACATGATAATTTCCACCGATACCAACTGTACATCAAACAAGTAATATCGACATTTTCCAACCAACATTTGTCTGTTTTACCTTCTTGTCAACATGGTATTTAGTTTGAAAGCAACAGCAAAAGACAAACATGAAATAACAAAAAATAACACGTTTCATGTAGGCTAACATTAGGAACAATTGCTCTTTTTGAGCCATTTTGTTTTTCCATAAATGGTTGATGGATTGACTTTCATAGGTAGATTAATAGATTGACAACAGGCTAAAGTATATTTCTTTTTTTTTTTCAGTTGTTAGAAATGTCAGAAAAATACAAAATCTTATCACATACACAGATGTGGATTTGCTCATGTTTATCATAGTTGTGATTTAACTTAAACTGTCAAAACGACATAACCCTTTGAAAACCATTGTGGTAAGGTTAGGTTACAGATAATCTAACAAAGAAATTACCGCCATGTGAAATCTGGATCTGGCAGACATGTGCTTAGACTTGATCACAAACATTTCATTTCCCTCTACCCAAGAAATATGTCTGAAAAACAAGTATTCAAAATGGTAATGGTAGATAGGGCCACAACTAAAACATTGGTGGTTTGCCCTTTACCGACCCTAGATTACAGGTGGGTAGGTAGGTTGAAAAATTATTTATTTTATTTGAGAAATTAAATTTCTAATTCACTTATTATCAATGTATATTCAAAACAATGAAAAAAAAGGAAAATGAAAAAATAACATTTTCAGAAATTGCAATACAAAATTTTGGGTAGGGGTGTAAAAAGTGAAAAAATTGGATGGTAGGTAAAGGCCAAACAAATTTAATTTTATTTAAGGCCTAGACTGTGATGTTACACTGACATGTTAAGGATTAAGTGCAATATTAACAAAGTGCTTTCAATAGATGAAAGATTTACTATAGGCTTGCATTGAGCCCTCGATATCTTTCATTATCATCTTTCTTTTATATATAGACTTGTTGTAACACACATGCGGAACACAATTTTGGAAACTATTGTGACAAAAGTAGATATGGTTTTAAGAATCTGAAGTTGTGACATTCTCTTTTGCTTAAGCCATAACCAAACAATAATGACATTTGACCAGTTTGTAGCAGATGATTCTGGAAAACATTGTGGGCAAAACAGAAATTGCTTAGTATGAGAACAGGCAGTTTCTACTTTTCCCACAATGTTTTTTGCCCTATCAGATACTTATTTTTCAATTTCATCACATTTTGAAATGTTGTCTGTAAACTCTTTTAATTTGGGACAGTCAGACATTTGGCTTTAGGTAAAGAATTAACATGGTGAACTGCAGTGCAAGGGGAGAGCCTTGGTTCGAGGACAAGAGGGTTGAAAAATTTAATCCTGTGAGTAGCAGGGGGTCCATGTTGCACATATTCACTGATCCACATTCAACAGTGTTATAAATAGCTATTTACCAAGGATATCTAATTGAAAGTGATGTAAAAACATCTTTCGAAATAAAAGTAAAATATATAAGTTAATTAAGCAAGAATCCGTCCCGACAAATCATTTCAAAGGTTCAATGCAAAAAGTGAAGGAGTTGCTGCAGAGTCTTGCTGTCCCAAATTGAAAGTTTGCATGCAACATTTTAAAAAGTGATGAAATTGAAAAATAATAATCTGATAGGGCAGAAAACATTGTGGGAAAAGGAGAAATTACTTGTCAAGAGCAATTTCTCTTTTCCCACATTGTTTTCCAGAGCTGTCTGCAACAAACTGGTCAAATGTCATTGTTGCTTGGTAATGGGTTAACCCTTGATTTGTCAAACTGTCATCGGGATCATGTGAAAATAGAAGTTTCTTCAATGTTTCAACTTCACCTCCAGTAGACAAACCTTGAAGATATAGAGGATCATCAACTCCTTTTAATTGATATAATTCAAAAGAATGGGTTGTATGGGTCCACTACATAAAATTTATCTCCATAAACGCCAAATAGAATATTAAATGGAACGAGCGAAGCAGTTAACCAAACCTATGACGTCATTCACACATATGGATACATTTAGGTTTAGACACTTTTAAGTGCCATGTCCAAAAACGCAGCCATGACTTTTAAGCAAAGGAATGGTTAAAAAAGTAGATAAGTCAAATCTGATATCATCACTAGTGATGATATGACATTTTGATATCATCACTAGTGACGATATTCACTGTGACAAAATTGAAAACTAATACACTGAGAAATCCTAGTATTTCACCGATAGGAATATAGTACATGTATAATAGCTTACTTAAATTTGATGGTGTGTGATAGGAATATTTCCCTCAATAGCTGTCCTGTCTTCAGATCATATTGGACCAAACTTTCCCCTGTCTGTCGTGATAGAATTCCAACCAGGCATGCTCGATTCTCATACTTGTGAAAATTCTCCTGATAACAGATATAAATACAGAAGATAAATGACTTTTTATCTAGCTCTAGAAGTGTAGAAAATATGCAGCAGCTAATTATGACAGTATCTAGGTGAAATGCAATATAACATAGTTGAAATGCAATAACAAAGTTATTTCAAAATTAAGCAACACATACCCATTTTTTTAATATGAGTACAGGCCATATCTTGAATATGCACAGCCAAGCAGGCAATGCCAGTTAGTCCAAAGACAAAGCTAAGTTACAAGTCCAAATTGAAAACCTAGGCAGTGGCTCAGTCATAAGTCATCATCCTTTTAAAATTGAGTGGAAAACATTGTGGCAAAAACAGGAAAAGCCTATTATAGCAAATTCCTTCAAGTGAGAAAATGAGAGAGTCCTGCATGGTCCATGCATTGTCTGCAAGGTGTAGAAACTTGTAACATGGATGCCCCAGTTCCAATCCACATCACCCACATTGGAGGTTTTTGCGGGAGTGATTTTAGGCAAGTCACTGCAAAGCCCTGCCTGGTATTTGTGAATCCAGGAAAGCTGTAAGATAACTGAAAAACTGTTGATATGGCATTAAACCCCATAAAAACAACCAAAGAAATTTAGAATTTACTGTAAAGAGGGAAGTAAGGTCTATTCACTCATATACATTGTGTATACATGAATTTTAACTTGGATTCTCAACTGAAAATTGTTGACTCAACATAAAAACCCAAATTAAATAAACCAAACTATCTTGACCAGTCAGACAATTGTACAATAATGAAAAGACAAACCAATTTACATGATAACATTTATAAATGATGGCCTCTTCAATTTTCTTCTTATTGTAGACTTCAGGTTTTGGAAGCCTGTATCTTTCTTTCAAACCTCCACCAACTGCATACCTGTCCAAAATAAAAATAAATTCTTATATCAAGTATACATGCTGTGTTATTCAATTCCAACTAAGAGGGACATCTATAATCATCCTATAATTTTCTAGGGTCATAACTTTTTGTTATTACTGAAAAGACTTTAAATAAAGAGACAGAATGCAAAAATTACTCAAAGTTCTTTGTTGCCACTTTTAAGTCTGTCTGTTTGTCATCTTCTCTCTGGGTTCAGTAATTTTGGCTGACAGCATATGATCACAATTGACGTGGGAAAAGGAGAACTCGCTCGTTAAGCACAATGTTTTCCAGAGTCGTCTGCAACAAACTGGTCAAATGTCCTTATTGTTAGGTAATGGGTTAATTTAAAATTTAAGAAACTCAATACATACCCTGAATGGCACACTCTGTAGTCATCTGAAAACAGGCAACCTCTGAAACACATGTAAAATTGTAAATATAAGCAAGCAGTTTTCCACTGATACATCCAGATACATCCTTTATCTTTGGTAAAAACAGCAGTTTTCCACTAAAACATCCAGATGCATCCTTTATGTTTTGTACCATAAAACGAACCCATTCCCAATCAATTTAACTGACCATTTCCCCAATTTCCATATAAAAGTTCCCATAATGAATTTAAAATAGTTCAATGAATAAAAAGTATCAGAACAAACAAGAATAATATAAAAAACAAAATCACTGCATCTATATCACAACAGTTGGTTCACCTATCCATGGGCCTGGTACTAGTATATCTTTTAAAAAAGAACACAATGTCATATGCTTCAATTGTGAAATCTGAGGAACCTCAATAAAATCAGAATGTATTCCTACATACATGAGAGAGATGGAACATACTATTAATCCAATTCATTTTTACTAGGACCATTCATCAATCCGAATCTAATGGCTTTGATGAGAAATTTCAAACGCTTAAACAGTTACTTCTAAGGTCAACAAACTGTTAAATAAAAACATATTTACCCCTCATAGTTAAACATTTTACTTGAGTACTTGCTCCATACCTTCTTGAATTCTCTTGAGCTCTGAAAGCAATTTGAAATGAATTGACAACATACATGGTTCATGACATCAGACATAAATTACAAAATATATTTTCGAATAAAAAGTAACTGTGATGATACATTTTTTTTATCTATTTTGTAATGATATCACTCCAGAACCGACAAATAGCTTTTTTCAATCACCTCACAAGTCATTAATGTTTTAAAGTGCATTGGTTCTAACTTCTTTTATAAACAAAAAGAAAATCAATATGCAAAACCGGGCAGTTGTTTCTATAATCAAGTCACAGATTTATGGCCAGAAAAGGCTGAATAAAACTGCTGATTATTTATTAGATTCAACCCTATCATAATTGTGTCTAGTCAAAATAATTTGACATGAAGATTGCCTTTTATTTCCTGATGGGGCAATATAACAGGGAAAGTTTGAACGATCCAAATAGTGTCAGACTTTCCAAATGCTGATTTTCGTATTTAAAGCACAAAATGGCCATTCAAAGTCAATTCATAAGACAAGATATGTAAAATAAACTTACATACTACCTAATAATGGCATCCATTGCCGTTAAACAATTTAAAAACACTAAATTAGGTTTTTCTCACTCCCGTGCGCATGCGCAATGGAAGTTTATTGGGAGCAGAAAAATAATCACCTAGTGTCAATTGAGTTGTTCTTACAAAATAAATATGAGGAATACCAACAAGTTATGTGTATGGATCGATTAAAAAGGGATTAATTCATAACTGAGAGTAATGTCATTTGGAGTTCTACTGTTATAATGGAAATATTGGTCTTCAAATGGTGCGGAAAAATTCTGTCGCAGCTTCCTCCATTAAATGAATCATTCAAAAGATTGACGTGACAGGGGATATTGCCCGGTACAGCTAAACAGAGGATATGGCCCATATCCGCGGATATGGAAATCGGTCTGCAGATATGACATTTATATTTCAAATAATTAACTTACGCGTGATATATTTATTTACTATGCCTTGTATTTATAATTTGGGATATATCTTTAACAATAATAAACAAAATACATCTTATTTTCACATATATCTTTTGATTTATTTGAGTTACATTGTAATTTTTCCATATCCACGTATATATTGGTCTGCGGATGTGACATCTATTTTCTAAGTAACAAACATAAGAAGGGTGTTTTCCTTTAATCCACCTTGTTTTATAATTTGATATATATTTTTAGCAATGACTAATGAATAACACACATCTTGTTGTCATTTGTAACTATTACTGTATCCAGTTATGTTGTAGTTGTTTTACCATATCTGTTGTAATAGATCAACTAAAACAGCATCAAAGTATCAAATTTCTTCTTACGTTCGTACATCTAAGGACATGGCATCTATACGTAGTTACTATTCTGAGTAAATATTGTTTGAAAATTTGCCATACTTAATGATAAATTTCCCAAATAAATGTCATATCTGGAGACCGATTTCCATATCCGCGGATATGGGTCATATTCCTCTGTGAAAGATCAACTAAAACAGCATCAAAGTATCGAATTTCTTCAAAAGTATACCTTGGGTGTCAGTTAATTTTTATACATAATTCTGAATGATTATTGTATTGAAAATTGCCATACCAATTGTTTAATATTACAAATAAATTTCATATCCGTAGACCGATTTCTATATCCGCGGATATGGGTCATATCCTCTGATAAAGATCAACTAAAACAGCAACAAAGTATCAAATTTCTTCAAAAGTATATCTTAGGTGTCAATTAAAACCTTTTTATAATTCTGAATGATTATTGTATTGAAAATTGCCATACCAATTGTTTAATAGTACAAATAAATGTCATATCCGTAGACAGATTTCCATATCCGCGGATATGGGTCATATCCTCTGTGAAAGATCAACTAAAACAGCATCAAAGTATCGAATTTCTTCAAAAGTATACCTTGGGTGTCAGTTAAATTTTATTTATAATTATGAATGATTATTGTATTGAAAATTACCATACCAATTGTTTTATATAACAAATAAATTTCATATCCACAGACCGATTTCAATATCCGCAGCCATATCCGCTGTGTAAAATCAACTAAAACAGCAACAAAGTATCCAATTTCTTCAAAAGTATAACAAAATGTGTCATTTGGTACCTATTTACTATTCTGAATAGTTATTGTATTGAAATTTACCATACTTAATGTTTTATTCTAGAAATAAAAGTCATATCCGCAGACCCTTTTTCCATATCCGCGGATATGGGTCATATCAGCTGTTTAGCTATACCCATATTGCCTGATGCAAAATTTTCTAAATATTTCCGGATAGCGTCAAATTAGTTTGACTAAAATGTGTCTATATCGCTAGACAGGCCCGTTTCGGTGTCTGTAAACGGATTTTTGCAAATGAAGTCAACTGGGGCTTTGTTCCGTGCTTATTTAGAAAAGATGAGGGAATCCTTGAAAAGCGCATCCAAGGAAAAACAATTTGTTAAGCACTGTATCAGCTGTTTTTGTTTTAATCACGATAACATTAACAGATAAAACAATCTTGGATTCTCTGTATTTTGCTGCACTTTCTGTAAAGAAAGGACAGAGGATTGGGAATGAGTGGGCCTTGGCAAATGATATGTATGTTCTTTAAGAAAGTCTGCTGTTGACTGTAGGAAAAAAAGATGTATACTGGTGTACCCTAATTCCGTGGTACTTAATGGTTACATTAATAACAGAAAGGAAGGGGAGAACTTAGCTGTCAACATTCAGCTTTTCTAACATATTTCATTCCTCATTTATGATCTTCTCATCATTATTTTTAAATGGAACACATAAATGCTCTATGTAACGTAAATTAATTGGGTCACTGGCAGCCATTTGCATTTTAAGGTCTTGCCCTAATTCCGTGGTATTCAGGTCAAACACATTTTTAAAGTATCAGTCCAAAATAATAAGGGTAAAACATACTAGGAACAAATCATGAAACAATTTGGTCGTGTCTGACCCAAGAATGGTGGAGAATTGCAGACCAACTCAACAGTGTGAAAGGATTTGTTTAGGGTCTAAGATTTGAGTAAAAAGTGTGAAAATATTGGGGATTTTCAGAGCTCTCTGTAATGAGGAGAATTTTATTGGATTGAATTGGTTTTACACCAGAAAATCATTCATTCTTGCTTCTTTGGAGTTCTTACATTGAGCTGCGAAAGTAGGTCAGATTGGTGTGTTACTTTATGGAAGCAGTATGACATTATGCAAATACCTAGGAATTAGGGATACCACGAGATTAGGGGAATTGACTATAAAAACTACCAAGTCTGGGGTCACCGCTTAAACCTTTAATGTCAGAAAGAAAATCGGTTTATTTACATGTGCAACAAGTGTCCTAAGCGTTTTGAAATCCTCTCTTCGGCTGTCGTTCTTTATTTCTCGATTTCTAAGTGAAAATATGACATTTCTTTTTGTTTTGTTCATAGTCTTTCCCCTTTATACCCGCAACCTTTTGGACACATCCAAAGCACCTCGATACTTTAATTACAAAATGTTCGGCCTTAAAACAGTGTCATCGCTCAAGATGGCATTTTCCTCAGAAAAGTGTTTAATTGTTTCTTTTCTGGCTTTTATGACAAAAAGCAAAATCCATTATGCTAAAGAAATACGTTGACAAATAACCACATGTACAGCTTCAAAACGAAAACAAATGCACCGTTTATTTGGAATACTCTAATTTAATCTTTATATCAAAGATAATATCCGAGTAGCGCGTTCACGAATGTTTAAACATAACAACAAGCACTGACAGGATGATTTAAAGCTGTAAGATGCGTTTTTCTTGAGCTCACAATGACTTTAGCATGAAAGAATAGTCACAGGTATCAAGCAAGGTATGAAGATTATTTTCAAAATACAACTGTTAAAATTGGTGTGAAAAAAGTATAGAAATTGCATCAAAACGGTCAAACGGTGTGTTAGTAATAATTTCATCGTGTAAAAAGACCCACACATTTCAAATTGTTTCAAATTATTAAGAAAGATCAGATTCAAATATGACGCATGACATTGTTGATCATGAAATGACCAGGCAATCAAGATTTCTTCTCCATTTGGATATACTGGTGGTCTCATAATAGTAAATACGTCCACATTATTCAGGTGTCAAATCACTCAGATCAGGAAATTTTTGCATTGGGCAATATCTCCCGTCACGTCATAGTTTCAAACCATTCAATTGATGGTGACCACTTGCGAAGAGTTTTTTGTTGCAACATTTGAAAACCGATTTTTCCATAATTACAGTAAATTATCCAATGATTTATAATTACTCGCAGTTAATATGAAAATAGGCAAAGCCTAAACCTGGCGAAAGAGATTTTGTTCTTCAGTTAATGAACAGTGCTAATTCTGGACTTGTATTACATATGTTCCCTTTGTATTGTATCAGTAATAGGCAATGAAGCAGTGTCCTGTCAGAAGGCATTCCAATTTGAAAGACATAGCCATTATCAAGATTCAGAAGTATAGTTGGTATATAGCATGAATAATTATGCGTTTGACACTTCGGCTTGTATGATATTCTTTCGAAAGTCATTGCAGCTAGACTTTTTAAATTTCTAACCGAAGAGCAATGATATTCGTATGGGTTAAATGGTCAGTGTCTAGGGTAAGTCGGATGATCCAAGCTGTAACTGTGATGTAGAATGAAATATCTACTCTGGTTCATTCGGAGTTTCGGACTATGTCTAGGGAGAAATATTGGCTGGTTCTGGTGGGGAAATAACAGGAGCAGGGATTAATGTCCATTGATACAACTGAAACACTTTGTTGAAAATGGTGTTAAACCATAATCCAACAATAGCATCTAAGACTTATTAACATTTATGTTTTGTTGGATGCTATCGATGGATACTCCATAACCATATTTTAGTTGTGATCCAGGACCTATCCAAAACTTCTTCGTGTTTAATTATTTTGACTAAACCATAGAGCAACCATGTTTGTATGGGGTAAGTGATCAGTGGCTTAGGTCTATTTGCAGTGACTGATGAGGAAATAATAGGAACAGGGATATGTCTACTGACACAACTGAAACATTCTGTTGAAAATGTTGTTAAACCATAATCAAACATAGCATCTAAGACTAATTATCATGTATATGTGGTTGGTGGTTGGTGGTCCTCGCTAGATACTCTCATGTTTAAGCTGTTCTACCCATATCAGTAATGCAATGAGAAATAGAAGACACTGTTCGAGCAATATCAAAACCACCAAACTATAGAATTTGAATTCCAAAAACTCTCCATGCAAAATGAGGATTAAATGCAAGATTCAGTAAGTACTTCATATATGTGAAGTACTTACAGTATTGTCTTGCACTGAAACCTTGATATGTAGAATTTACTCTTCACCAAATTGTATGTTGTAAGTATATGTTTTCTCTGAATCATTCTTAAAACCTTTCACAGCATATGATTTAATGATGAAATAGAGGAAAGATTTGTATTATGAGGGAAATCCGTCATTGTCAAAATTCTTTAAAATTATCTACAGCACCAAAAGTCCTTCTATAATAAGTTGAAACAAACAAAAGATAATTCTATCGTTAAACACTTGACAAAATTTATTCAAGGTAATAAGTGATAGAATATGTACAGGTCTATACAAAAGCTTGTTCAAATGATCAGTCATAGTGTTAGCCTTTATTTGGTTTAACCCTCTCCAAAACGCAATGCATGATTTATATTATGTAGTTTAAATAAAGAAAATTATACAAGTTTGCATATTTACCACATTAAACTTAACCTTTGCTGCAATGTTGTGTCAATAACCTGTTACTCCTTTTAACAAACTATTGAATAAAATATTCTTTCCAAATGTTTTGTTTTATCATCTTCAGGGTGTAATATCCATACTCTTGTGGAGTCCAAATTGAGAACAAAGCACAGAATTTTTGTGAATTCCTATAACTATTTTATCTATTGAAAGTAAACAGGCAAAATTTCATCATTTATCCTTAAAGCTTCATCCAAGCTATATTTGTGACTGTTACCAATGAAAGTAATAGCAGATCACAAGAAAATTGCATAATTTAACTATGACATTTGATTTAAACTATGATGAGAAAAGGGATAACTGCTCATTTAGTCATTTGACTCATTTCATGATTTTGTCAGAGTGTTTTCTAAAAGACTCCTGCAACATGCAAAGCGTTTCATAAGGTAGAAATAATTTAACATATCTTTAACAGAGAATAAGAAGCTAATGTGATGCAAGGAAACCTTCCAAACAATGAATCTGTTAATAACAATATATTTTACCCAATAGTATTCAGAGATTATTACTGTTAATGTTTTATTGCTAGAAATGTCCAAATGATTTTAAAATATAGAGCCATCATTGTTTGAAACAGAAATTATTTGCAACCAAAAGTGTAATCTGGAAAAAGAGAGCATTTTTGCAGAGAAAGAAATGATTGTGACAAAAGGGAATACTTGTTGTAGAAAAAATTAAGTTATAATGGTGGCTTTACTCAAATTTGTTATGCCCCACTTGCATACAAATGTGTTTACATGAGTTAACAATTTACCAAACACCAAATTTTTTACTGTCCCAAATTGAAAGCATTTGCAGACGACATTTCAAAATGTGATGACATTGAAAAATAATCTTTTGATAGGGCAGAAAACATTGTGGGAAAAGGAAAAAATTGCTTGTCACCAGCAATTTCTCTTTTTTCCACAATGTTTTCCTGAGTCGTCTTCAACAAAGTGGTTAATTTCAGTTTTGTTTGGTAATGGGTTAACTGGTCTACTATTGAAACTAAACAGATATTATTGTATTTCATTAAACAAAAATTCACCCTATTGCACCTTTTGCAGTAAAGTAAAATATGTAATGAATTGAACCAGCAATATGTATCTCAGTTTTAAATGCTACCTGCTGCCTTATATTGTACTAAATAATGAATGAAAACTCTTACTGTCCCATCATTTGACTTTTAACAGTATTTTCTTAAACATTATGGGAAAAGTTTCTTACATCTCACAAATTGAGACAGTTTTGCTACAACTATCTATCAGTATTGGAAATACATGTGCATTTCTGTAAGTTTTGTTTGTGTTGTGCTACAAAACATAGATTCCACACATGTTTTAGATTTAAACGTTTACAGAAAAAAAATGCAAAGACAATTTTCATAGAGATCTTCATCTGTTCTCTTTTTGTCAAGGTAATCTTTCATGTCAGCACTTTCATGTACAGTTCCTCCTCTGTCAGGCACAGATATTTCTGTTTAAAAGAGATAATGGAAGAAACATAAGTTTAAAATAAAATCCATGTTAAAATGGTTCTCTCTTTGTCACTGTACCTCATACATAGCAGAAGTGTTTTGATGTATATATGTACATAAAACATGAATGTTGAATAGATATCATTTCAAAAGTAATGCAGTCTTTTTTGTATTCCCAAACTTTGTTTTGAATATCTTTTAATTGGCAACATGTTTGCCAAAATCTTGTTACAAAATTACTTATGATGTCTTTGTTCATCTAGTTGTAATCCTTATAGACTGAGCCATGTACATTAATGGCAAAACAAATCTATCCAGCCACTTGTTTGAAATTCATTAGTCTTTATGCATCCTTTTACATCATTGTTTATTAAGATTTCTCACCAAATTATGAATGAAAGGAAGATAAAGTAATCTAGCTTAAAAAATATTGCAGTGCAGTTTTTTTCTAGAAAAAACATGCTAAGAGGATGTATTGACATGTACACAAACTATAAGCCATAAAATTTATGTTTGACATAGTGTTGAAAACAGTATAAAACACCTGTAGTTCAGGTAAAAACTTCTTTTTAAAGTAAAAAGCTCTTCAAACCAAAATTTCCTTGTTTGTCTTATCTGTATTTGCAAGGTATTATTCATATCATAATTACTTATGAAAAAGACAAGTTGTACTTACATGTGCTTATAAAACAAAGAATCTTTCTTTATGCAGTACCACAACATTCATTTCTTTGGTTGCCGGTTCACATTTGACCTTCACGCAGTCTGAACTATGGCTGATTCTGGAAAGCAGACAAATGAAATTTACTTAAAAGTCATTACTATGTTCCCTGACTATGTCTACATTAATAACCGGTGAAAAGACATACGTTTTGGAAGTCATCAGGATAGGTAGATTCAAGAATCAAAGAGCAAAGAACGTGTGAATAAAAAAAAACAGGCACATCGTCAATCCAAAAAGAAGAATCCAATATGGATCGAAGTTACTCAGCCTTGAAATGATCTCAATGTAAACAAATCTTTTTTCGTCTCTAAAATGTATGTCCATATTGCCCGTACCTTTTTACACTGGAAAGTGTACTAAATACTACCTCGACACATAGATAGATGCGGTGACATAAAATCAATATTCGGAGTAAGACAGTGCTCGTAGTGTCCATCTTGTTTGTAAACATAGAATGACGGTCCAGACTCTCTTCGATTTATCTATCTCGCTTTTAACAAAATATACTGTTTAAATATGCGTTCTTTATACGAAAATGAAAGTGTACAAAAAGTTATCTTACCTGACATCATCTTTTTCGATGTTCGTTCAACAAGGCGATTATTTCATTCGATTTAAGATTTGAAGCGGTGATCGGAACGATGATGATTTGTAAAGAAAATGTCTTGTCACGTGATACACAAAAACGGAAAGTGCACGTTACAGTTCTTGGTGTAATCACCATGTCAACATGTGAAGAATTGACGGGTTTTAGGATGAGAGACGCCACCTTCACCAAATAAACAGAAAATGTTGAAATGCGGTCTAAATTTTACAAAACTGTTTATTGTTTTAGATGTTGTAAAAAATATTTCGAAGAAAATCCTTCTATTTTTTGTTGTTTGACTTAGATTTTTCCACATCATTGCTAGTAAAAGAGCTGAATAAAAATAAATTTTCGGACAAGATGGCGCCATATGGGGCCAAAAAAACCGGTTGCAACCAAAATGGCCGAAAAAAGTCCTATAGGGTTCTGAGTAATTCGGAAATCCTTGGTTTTGTAAGTACCTTCTCTCGTTTCGTACGTACATGTAACATATAGGCGGTCTTCAGACCGTGCCTTCGGCACGGTCTTTCGCCCGTATAAATACTAATCCCTTTTTAATTGTTCCATACCCGAAACAGTCGGTTTTTTTGGCACATTTACTTATTAAGAAGAGTTTAATTGACACTAGGTGACGATTTTCTGCTCCTGATAAACATTCTTTATGCAAGCCCATGTGGGCTTTCATGTGACGATGTACACCAAACTTATAAGATAAACATGGCGGACAAGAAAAATACATAGGCTTAATTAGTCCACAACCAAAATTACAGTCAAAACAAAAAATAAAAGATACGTTAAGGACTTATTCACAGTCTAGTCATATTGTCAGATTTGGATGAAATGGAATCGTCAGTATAATATCTACCACGATGACTTTGCCAAGAGACTTGTTGAATGGCGAGTTTCACTTTCAATTTTGATAATGTATCCTAATTCTGTAAGAAACCAGACCGTTTTTTTGTTATTCTGGCTAGTTTGATGTAAACACTTCGGTGCAAGAGAGTGTTTGCTTGTTTTCAGTGTGTATTCTGAGTATAACTTGACCAGTTATTTATAGCTTGACATACAGTCATGTGCGCTATATTTTGATTATGTGGTCTTGCCATCGGATTTGAATTAAATGAAAAATGCCCAAATTCATCTTACATAATATTGGTTTCTCTGCTGAAATATTAGGTAAATGTGTATTCCTTTATTTTCGTAAGTTCCAAAAATTAATCCTATGACGTCCAGAAACTTTAAGCAGTGAATTGTATTGTTCTTTTCTCTACATTGCCAGTCATTGTTCATGCAACTATTTACTGGGACCATCTTGGAATAGAATTCATGTTGACCTTTTGTTCCCTTTATAAGTAAACAACATTTGAACTGTCCATATATGTATTTGCGAATGCCTGCTCTCTGTGTCAAACAATTCACATGACCAAATTCTACAATATGACTTGTATAAACTTTGAAGTGAAATTGAAAGTAGGTCAAGTTGCAATCATGAAAATAACAACAAAGAGGGTAAAAAGAATCTGAGTAAACTATGCAGTACTTGGAAGTGGTGGAGCATCACATTCATTTAACCTATTACCAAACAATAACGACATTTATCCACTTTGTTGCAGATAACTCTGGAAAACATTGTGGGTAAAGGAGAAATTGCTCGTAATGAGCAATTTCTCCATTTCCCACAATGTTTTCTGTCCTAACAGAACATTATTTTCGAACTTCATCACATTTTGAAATGTTGTCTGCAAACTCTTTCAATTTAGGACAGTCGACAATTTGGTGTTTTGTAAAGGGTTAATCCTCAGAATGAAACTGTAATATGGATCAGACAATCAAGAAAGAAAATGAAACAAATTAATGGACACCACATGATTAGTAATGGACAAACCCTTCTAATGCCAAAACACGGTTAGTTAATCATCAATCTTGCCTTTCTCATATCCTGAGGGGAAAAGTTTGATACCCTTTTTTCTATAGTACAGTGATAATTTTTTACCAAAGAAATCTCATAAAATTTTCGAAAACTCATTACTTTCATTCATTTTAATCATTTTTCTATAGAAAAACCCATTGATTTCTAAGTTTTGGGGAAAAAAACCATTGATTTAATTTAGAAAAAGATCACTGTAGTACAGTGTTTTTGTCCAGGTTTTGGGGAAGGGGGTGAGGTCCCATGAAGGGAGAAAATTCATGCATAAAATGGAAAAAGGGAACAAATTTATGCTTAGCAAGTAACTACTAAATCAAGTTATAACACTATAATTCTCCATGCATAGAGAGAAAAACACCTTTTTTTTCATCAACATGTTATGCTCATGTTCAAAGTTCAGCATTTCCTGATTAAAATTGAATTACACTTCCAAGGGGGCGGGGAATTTTCAAATATTTGGGAGAAAAATATATATTCTAGAGATGGGGGAATTTAGCATAACGCCGAATATTTCATCCAAAAAACACAGTAGCAAAATTGGGAATAAGGGGAGAATTCATGCAGGTTTTGACAAAGGGGAAAGAAAAACCCTGAGGTAAACTCATTTTTTGGGGAAACCTGCATGAAATTTTAAGGGAAATCGTGGATACCTGTTGTATAGAGAGAAAAAAAACCATGTCAATGATTCACTATCCGAATTGGTAGACCCTCAGACATTGTAGGCTTTCTACTGTCTTAATTGTGACTTACAAAGCAGTGACTAATTTCAATTTCTGTTCTTCCAGCTTCGGATTTACAAACTGCTTCAATCCTTCATAAGTTGACACTGTGGTGTAAAAGTGTTACTGTAAGACAAAAGGGTAGCCACCTTTGAATATGAAGCTTATACCACCCAACTACAAGATGAATGCATATCAACATGAATGCATATCAACATGAATGCATATCAACATGAATGCATATCAACATGAATGCATATCAACATGAATGCATATCAACATGAATGCATATCAACATGAATGCATATCAACATGAATGCATATCAACATGAATGCATATCAACATGAATGCATATCAACATGAATGCATATCAACATTCCTTCTTCCTCCATAATTCCATGGAATAGATTTTCTTGACCAGTAATTCAACTGGACAGTCTAAAAAACTCTGAATCTAAAGTCCAGTTTGGTGTAAACATTTCAGCATTGGACATTGAGTGTTTTGTACTTCGACTTCATTGTACAAACACTAATTAGAAGCATCTCTAGTCCCAAGGGTGGATGTAAATTCACACCTGCTTGTTCACACAAAGAAGCCTAACTAGTATGCTGAAGAGCTTGGATTGGAGAAAAACAGCAAAGCAACTATGATGTACAGATTGTAGACATGCTCACAAACTGATCAAATAGAGGCAAGAACTAAAAGCCTTGAACAAATATTCCTTGTACCATACTGTTCAATGAATGAATACAAGTTCATTTCTCTTCATAGTACCCTATGCCTCTTTAAAATCAGACTACCAGCCTCAACTACCATAGCACCATACCTTGATGCCTTTAAAAATTGCATCAGCTGTTAAGTGCATTTAGTGTTTAACCTACATTTTCATCCAATGAGAATGCATCAATTTGAAATTTTTTGTTGGTTTATTTTCCATAAACTACTATTCGAGTGTTCTATCTTGGCTCTATGAGACTATTATTCTGATATCACGCATGCGCATAAATGTGTGGTTTTAGGCTCCACCTCCAAATCAATGATACGTGTAAGCCTACCCCACGGTAGCGATGGAAAGATCGCTGTGACGTCGTGGGGGAGAAATAAACACAAAAATAAATAAAAAGGAATTACAATTAACTGGGTTATAGGGTTAAATCCATTATCCTAACATCGTTGTGAAAAAAAGAAACTGAACTATATTAATCTTTTACCCCATTAGCAATATTGTGACGGGTACAAATTGAAAACATCAACAGACAACACATATATACATTATGAAAAATCACAGTTTCTCTTTGAAATTGAAAAGAAAATATTGTGACTAAAGGAGAAATTGCTCGTTACAAGCAATTTCTTCTTTTGTCACAAGGGCTTCTCAAGTTTTCTGCTGTAGGTGAGAAACAAATTATGGAGTAACGGGGTAAACTCAAAACTAGTCTGAATCACTGATAAACAAAACTCAAACATAAACTGAATGCTATCAAGTTGATAATATGTGACGTAAAAAAATTACATTGCAATCTACATCACTGGGTAGTGCAGTTTTCTTCTTCCAAGTATGGTATGGTAGATTCTTGGCATGCAATTGACAGCCGCAGAAGGCGTGGTTTATGTTGAATTTCAAAATACTGAGCAGCAGTTTTATGCCATTTGCCGATCATACCCGTAGAGGCGTGGTTTGCCAGCGCGAAATAGAGCGATCTATGGAAATGTAGGTTAAACACTAAATTATTTAGAGGCTAGATAGTGAAATTTAAACGATATAGAAACCCCGTCAGTTGCCATCGCTCCTTCCTTGGGGTTTCTATATCATTTAAATTTCACTATCTAGCCTCTAACTTATATGTGAATATGATTCTCCTTATCTTAATATGTACATAAACAAGCTTGTCCTACACACATGTACAGTTTGTCATAGAGAGACTATTACCTGCATTCAAATTATTCGAGACTGCACTTAATGAAAATAAAACGATCTGTACATCACATCACTGTTTATCATTGACATCTTTACACTTAGCTCATCACTGACACTATTCTCAACAAATATCAACATGTAGTTTATGGGAGATGGATTCAGTATAGACCCCTCCCATAAATATAGACCATCGTATGACCATTTCTTCTGGTAGAGCAAAGGGGTATTATCTAAGTTATCCTGGGTTCAATATTATGTAGTATGTAATATACTGTACAATCTGTACATAGTAAAGTATTAATAGTATATATTACATTATCAGTATTGACCCTAGGATAATTTGTAAAAAGAGATTGCCTTGATGTTGCTAGATTATAGAAAAGCTTTTGATGAGGTTAATCTTGAACTTCAAAAAATGCTCTTTATTATCCAGTAATGTGGTATTTCATTCCAAACTAGGTTTAAGTTTTGCTTCTCCTCTTGATCAACCTTGGAAGTTCTTCAGAGGTCTTTGTCATCAACATCAACAGTGGGTACAAAATCATAGAGCAAAATCCCTCAAAATGCCAGTTTCTGCCTCGCTTCTTTTATTCAATGTTAGTCACAGGGTGCTTTAAAATGAATATGCACAAATTGTTTATTTTTGACAGGTCATTATTTAAATCAGTCAAATCAAGAATAATCTTTTCAGGATTGATTAATAACAACAAAGATGCATGAGTTCAATTTCAAGGAGAAATGTTGATTTTACAACCTAGAGTTCATGTTTGTGGTTTGGGAATATACAAGGTTACAGTGTAATTTGATGACCATCTGTTCATAGATTCAGATAGATATGTGTATTCATAGAACAATCAATAGTTGATTCTATGGGTATTGATTTCCAATTGTCAAAAATAATGTGAATGAATAAGCTGGGTGACTATACCTCTATTTGAAGGATAATAAGAGGTTGCTTCAAATATATCTATTTTCCATCAATGTTTTATTTTAGTTTAGATTAATACATACTAAATGTGCAGTACGTAACCTACTTACGGTATCCAAAACACAGATTAATGTATGAAATTAGAGGTCCATTCCACTGCAGACTATCCCTTATAGTGCTCGAACTGATTTCATGCTTATGCAAACACGTTGGATCCAGGCCAGCTGCCAACTTATTTGGCGGCTGGCCTTTTATCTAACCTGTTTGCTACTCTGAGTATCTTTTCTCATCAAAAATAAGCAGATATGTAAGCTTTTGGAAAGCAGACATCACAAAAATGTACTTTTAGAAAATTACCAATCATTCTAAGGGATAAGGATACATGTTCCTTTAACCTTAGATAAGTCTTAGGACAAAGTGTTTGCTTTCTTTTAAAGATGCTACACATGATTCATGAGAGTTTCTCCTTCATATGGCATTTTTTTAAGCAATATCAGAAAACAATCAAGTAGGAAAATATATGTCCTTTTGAACAAATAGTATTTACTTTTTAGAAAAATGATTGTTTTATTTAATACTTTATTTAGAGTACACTTTTGTTAAGACTTTTATTCTGTTTTATCACAAAATTCAATAATGAACTAAATCATTAGGAAACTGTTAGACATCAAAACAGAGCCTTGGTCAAGAAACAATCTCCTAGCTCGTGCTTGGGCACGGTCTCCCTGCATCGCAGTCTCCTGAAATAGTGGGACAGGGGACCAGTGACGGCTTGCATATTAGAACTTTAACCCTTTACCAAATGCCAAATTTTCAACTGTCCCAAATTGAAAGAGCATGCAGACGACATTTCAAAATGTGATGAAATTGAAAAAATATTCCTCCGATAGGTCAGAAAACATTGTGGGAAAAGGAGAAATTGCTCGTTAAGAGCAATTGCTCCTTTTCCCAATATGTCTTTAGAGTTGTCTGCAACAAATTGGTCAAATGTCGTTATTGTTTGGTAATGGGTTAACAAGGCTCAAGTGTTACTGCAAGTCTCCAGATTGACTTACTAAATGCCGATGGTTCTACCCAGCTTGACCAGCCCTTATGGGTGGTTGAGTATGGGGTCTTACTCCATCAATAACAGTTGGGCATAGCTACATAGCTGAAATAATGTTGATGTGAAGTAAAACCCTTAAAAAACAGTTACTGCAATGCTATATCTACATGTCTATCCTGTTGCTCATTTAAAAGGTCTCTGTCTGAACATGTTACCATGTATAAGTGTCATCAAACAGATCTTACATTTTATATGAGGGTTGTTGTCTGTTTCAAGGGCCTTCTTTATGATGTAAACTGACTCTAAGAAGTTATAAATCATGATTCTTATCAGTGGATCAGCCATTACAGTCCATGGATATCTAGCAAACAACACATTCCTAAACTCAATTTTAGCATTTTTTCAAAAACTTGATGAATACCTAGATGAGTTATAGCCTTTTAAGCCAGTTTGTATTTTTGTCTATGTAACAACAACTCTTTTGCTTTTCAAAGTATTATTTTCCAAACCCTATATAATTTATCAAAGTGATATATCCCATTCGATATTCAAAGTTAAAATTCTTATTCCGTAATTACCTAATCATAGTGATACCTAATCATAGTGATGCCTAATCATAGTGATACCTAATCATAGTGATACCTAATCATAGTGATACCTAATCAGAGCAATCATTCTCTTTCCCTATTCAAAGGGATAAATTCAGTGATAGTTTTTCCCACTTTTTAAAAGCAATGATTCAAGTAACAACTCAAGTGACAATTGCACTTCCCTATAGATTCAAAGTGATAATTGCCGTTCCCTATTCAAAGTGATATAATTGCCTTTCCCTTTTCACAGTGTAAACTCCCTTTACAAAGAAATTCTTCTTACATATTGATGCCTATTCAAAGTGACAAGTCTTTTCCCTTTTTAAAGTGACATTTCCAGTGATAATTCCCTTTCCCTATTCAAAGTGACAAGTATTTTCCCTTTTTAAAGTGACATTTCCAGTGAAAATTCCCTTTCCCTATTCAAAGTGACAAGTCTTTTCCCTTTTTAAAGTGACATTTCCAGTGATAATTCCCTTTCCTTATTCAAAGTGACAAGTCTTTTCCCTTTTTAAAGTGACATTTCCAGTGATAAATCCCTTTCCATATTCAAAGTGACAAGTCTTTTCCCTTTTTAAAGTGACATTTCCAGTGATAATTCCCTTTCCCTATTCAAAGTGACAAGTATTTTCCCTTTTTAAAGTGACATTTTCAGTGAAAGTTCCCTTTCCCTATTCAAAGTGATGACTTTTTTCCCGTTTTAGAATGATAATTTTTAACCCTTATAGTGCTGGAACCGACTTCATGCATAAATGCAAACAGGTTAGATCCAGACCAGCCGTCAAATAATTGGAGGCTGGCCTGTGATCTTACCTGTTTGCTTCTCCAAGTATCTTTCATGAATCAAAATCAAGCAAATATTTAAGGTTTTGGAAAGCAGATGACACCAAAATCTTTTTTTGAAAATTACCCAGCATTAGAAGGGTTGGGAAGCTGTCAATGATATAGCCTTATGTTTCCTTAAGCATCCTTGTTCTCATTTTTTCAGTAGAAGTTAATTTATTTTCAAAAGTTAAAATCCCAATCTATGAGATAGTGCTTTTAAAATGAGAACTTTGTTGCTGCAAATGGCTGGAATATGGAAAGGTTTAAAGACATATAGAGAATTTATGGTGACAGCTATTAGGTCATATATCACTGTAGGTCAGGAGTGAAGAAGGCTGTGAAAACTGTTCAAACACTTTAGTAAGGCAGGTTATACATATCTTTTTAAACTATTCCTTCATAAGAATTCAATTGCACATCCAGCAGAAGATTTAAGACACCACCATGGCAAGTCGGTGAATGAGATATTCCTTTTAAAAATGATTAATTTGAGTTACTTTTTGATGTTGCTTATAGTTGCTCTCAATGTGGACCGTGATATGCAAGGTTAGATGGGAAGCATTGATTTTAAGTGATTCCTGGAAAAAAGCGGAAAAAGCCAAATTAAACTATTGTATAGTGATACGCTCTAACAGTGCTGTTACATTTTCATATGTTGTAGTTTTGCTTATAGTTATAAATATGATAGAATTTGATTGTTTTCATTTACTTTTTTGAGTCACAAACTGCTTGAAAAAATTGTAAACTTAATCAGTCAATCATTTTAAATATGTATTTAATCGAATCTATGGTGTTATTATTTCAACAAACTTAAAGGGTATCACTATTTGATTGACATCGATTGACAAATGCAGTTTCAATTGCTTGTTTGTAGCATTAATTTTAGTCTCTTATTAAAGGGATTTATGGACAATTGAAAAAGAAGTTTATAATGCGCATACATTCTCTGTGGTTTCTAAGTTAATTGTTACAGATATGCATTGATAGGCATAATTATCGTTTCGATGAGGATTTTCACTGCTGTATAAGTGTAATAATTATTTGGAAGGGGCTTTTTTCCCGAGGGACTTTTTTGCGGGCACCATTTTAACTTGCTTGTTATGCTATGTTCAGTTTTCCTTACAAGAAACTTGGCCAAAATGTACTGTTGCAGAAAACTAGACCTAATTATTTTCACACATAGTTTTTAAGGATTGCCAAGAGACAGTGCCTTTATCCATGTTATGATAAAGCAGCTCAAGTCAAAAAGATAATCAGCCTGATTCTTGAGAAATCTGTCGTGCAGGGAGATATATGTCATATAGTTTATCTGTATAAATAATGAAACTTAGGGAGGAAAGGAGTAATTAAACAATAAATGAATGTCAAAACTTTTTAACCCTTATAGTGATGGAACAGCCTTCATGGTTATGCAAACAGGTTATGTCCAGACCAGCTGCTAAGTTAATTGGAGGCTGGCAAGTGATCTAAGCTGTTACTACTTTGAAAATCTTTCCTCATCAAAATTAAGCAGATATTTAAGGTTTTGGAAATCAGATGACACAAACATTGATTTTTAGAAATTTTCCCAGAATTCCAAGGGTTAACAACACAATGATAATGACATTTACATGTATTGAAGTTTAAACCAAGGGAAAGAGGATTGTAAGAGCTCCAACTGATGGGATTACTGGAATATATGGCACATAACATGGAAAAAGCTACCCTTTGACACCTTTGTAAAATAGCATTGCTATTACTTTCGCTATCAGGTTTTATGCCATTCCAACAATTTTATGTATATATTGTGGCTTTCCTGGATTTCGTTGTTACTTAACCAGGGATCTATATTGTCTTGCCAAAGGACACTCCCAGGATTTCTCAGTGGTACCCCTGGGGTGGTAAATTGGAACCCCCCTGGTTACAAATTCACCATTGTAACCTTTTGGCCAAGAAGTACCACAAAGGATAAAAAATGTCATCTCAGTTCAGCTTATAAGGTTTTAACTGATAAATAAAGGACTGTAATCTCGGTCTTCTAGGGATTGTTTGTGCTTTACTCAATTCTTCTGCAACCATATTTTTTAACCCATTACCAAACAACATTTTACCTCTTTGTTGTAGACGACTCTGAAAAGCATTGTGGGGAAGGAAGTTTACCACAATGTTTTTTACCCCATCAGAAGATTATTTTCCAATTTCATCACATTTTGAAATGTTGTCTGCAAACTTTCAATTTCGGACAGTAAAAAAATTTGGTGTTTGGTAAAGGGTTAACTTAAGGAATTCAGATCAGCACAGCTTAATCCAGGGTAACAATTGATCAGATATCCTATGGTAGCTTTTCCCCTACCCTTGATTGAAAACTTTTAAATTCTTTGTGATCTTGAGTTGATGGACTAGATTTTTTATGAGGGCTGCGTAAAAATTAGTAAAGTTTTCCTTTTGAAAGATTAAAACTTTTAATCTGTGAATATTGCTTTTGGAATAAGCATTTTGTTATAAATTTTTTTGAGTGGTTGTTCAAAGTTTCTGTACATTTTTCGTAATTTATATTTTATCAGTAATCACCCTTTAAATATATTTTTTGTTTGATTACACCTAAATGGTTTTGATGTTTAACAGCTTTTTCTTCTCTTTTTAATTCTAAAGGAAATGATGAGAGTTTAGTAACAGTTTGACAGTAATTAAATTCAATATTTTACAACATATCTGCAGCAGATATATAAAAATATTGTTGTGTGAAGCAGAGAGTGTCTCAATTGTCATCACCAAATGTCTCTTAAAAGATAGCTAGGTTTTCAGTGCTTCATAATCAATACCTGCAAATTGTTTTGAAATGCCTAAAAATTCAACATTTGGAAATTTGGGTTAACCCTTATAGTTTTGGAACCGACTTCATGCTTACTAATTTAAAGAGGTTAGATCCAGGCAAGCCGCAAAATGAATGGACGGCTGGCCTGTGATCTACCCTGTTTGCTACCTTGGGCATCTCTCCTAAGTAAAATTTAGCAGATATTTAAGGTTTTGGAAAGCAGACAGCACAGAAATCCTTTTTACAATATTACCCAGCATTTAAAGGGTTTAAAGCTCATGACCTTTTCTGCTGTAATGTGTTCTTATAGGGTATATGTGATAAGAGAATATATAACCTTATACATTATTTCATTTCAGGTCTGGAATGCTCTCCTCACAGACTGCTAATGTGGCTTTGATTCAACAAGTCTTCCATTAAGTTTTCTCCAAATACAGAAGATTTTGTAGATTCAATACACATTAGGCAGAAGTGTGTACAGTTTACAAGTAACATGTGATAACAACCAGTTAGTAATCAGTAAAAGGAGGTGAAACACGCAACAATGACTACTAGAGCTGTCATTCCACCCTTAACAGTGGATCCAATGCCAGAAAAACAGACCTACAATGTTTTACAGTCGCGTCTTCACGCGGCAGAAGAAGACACCCGCCAGCTTCTCGACCATATAAAGGGGATGGGCTTCGACACAAACTTGGTCAGTGATCCGATGGAGAAAGCGTACACGCCTGTTAGTCCATTTCGTGGACAAGTGAATCATTCAAACTTGGAGAAGTTTAAGAATAATTACGAGACGCTGGTTTCCCGTGTGTGTAAGATGGAGAGTGTTCTACAGAGTTTGAAGCTGAACTTGGTGAACCTTCAGGGGGGAACCAACTTGAATAAGAAACAGGAGATGGAGTATAAGGAAAAGTTTCAGATGGTGCGAGAGGCCTATGAACAAGAAATTGGTGAGGGTTTATATCACTTATAAAGCTAAATTATCAAACAAAGGTTTTTCTGTATAACTTTTGAAAATGACTTATAGAAATTCATCTTGAAGAAAGAAAACTATTGTTCGTAAATATAGAAAAAGAGAGTTTTCTTCTCTTTTCACAATAATGCCCCTAATTCTTAGCAACTGCTTCTCAATGTTACTGAACTTTTTGAATATCATTTGGATTTTCTATCAGTGATCAACTTTTTAAACAACAGTGAGAAGAAAAAATCACTTGCCGAACTCTCTAGATTCCCTTTCTTCCTATCGACTGTTATCAAGCAAGTTACATTGATATGAGGGGTCTTGCGTGGCCTAATGCTTGAAGTAACAGACTTAGAATTTGGGAGTTTGGGGTTCATGCTCCACCAATACCTCTGGCTGCCTGGGAATGTTGTTTGGCAAGTTTTTTTCGGATCCCTTTCCTATTACTGGTGGGTCGAGGAAAGCTATTAAACATAACTGAACAATTTTTCGTCTCAGAATTTTACACCATACGAGCAGATTGATATTGCTATAACCAGCTTTCACTTGATAAGAAGACTTGGCAAGAAGATTTCCTTTTATATGATTTTGGCCTTTTTTCTTTACTTTTGAAACGTTTTAGATCATTGCTTCATATGAAGCATTTTGTTTATCATAACTGAATCACTACCTTGCCCCCATAGCATATGATATATCGATGTAAGGTGTTACAGTTGCCTTTTGCAAACTAATTAGATCAGCAATACCCCTTCTGAACATGTCTTTTTATTTAAAATGAAGTGTTAATGTTATCTTAACCATGTACCGTGTACAAATGTATTTGTTGCAGGCATCATTTTCAAACTGTGTAATAACAGAAAAATAATTCATATTAAACAAGTCCTCCACATGTAACAGGGATTAGAAAATTTCATGTTTTAAACAGACCAGTTTTTCATGTTACAATCAATTAGCACTATAAGCACAGGCCTTCTAATATAATAGTCTGGCCCTGATTTCAGGCATTGAGATTATAAATTGTTCTTCTTTGTTCATAATGAAGATGTTTGAACTCTGGCTTCAAGTATTAATTTTCAGGCTTGAGTACTGGTATTCCTTAACAATAGCCGGCATGTAAGCATAAATATTTGTTTACGTCGTTTGGTTCAAATTATTTAGAACTGTGACCACTGGTAATAAAGTCCAGGAAAGATATTTGGAAGGTTTCCTGTATTTGTGTTTCAGGTAAACTCACCCGCCAGATTGAGTATTTGAAGGAGGAGGTCGAAACAGAGAGCAATGGTAGAGAGAAGGCCAGAAAAGAGATCCAAGAACTACAAAAAGTTCTCTCACAAGCCTCAGATAGTAGGGTATGTATTACAGGGAACAGTTGTGCAGTGGTGGAGCGTTGTCTTCTGATACCGATATTCCTGGATTAAATCTTCCTTAGCGTAAGGATAAAACTCCTAAACTAACCCACAAATAGGCGCAAGTACTGGTCATGTATCCAGGAAAGTAGGGTATGTATTACAGGGGACAGTTGTGCAGTGGTGGAGCGTTGTCTTCTGATACCGATATTCCTGGATTAAATCTTCCGTAGCATAAGGAGAAAACTCCTAAACTAACCCACAAATAGGCGCAAGTGCTGGTCATGTATCCAGGAAAGTAGGGTATGTATTACAGGGGACAGTTGTGCAGTGGCGGAGCGTTGTCTTCTGATACCGATATTCCTGGATTAAATCTTCCTTAGCGTAAGGAGAAAACTCCTAAACTAACCCACAAATAGGCGCAAGTACTGGTCATGTATCCAGGAAAGTAGGGTATGTATTACAGGGGACAGTTGTGCAGTGGTGGAGCGTTGTCTTCTGATACCGATATTCCTGGATTAAATCTTCCTTAGCGTAAGGATAAAACTCCTAAACTAACCCACAAATAGGCGCAAGTACTGGTCATGTATCCAGGAAAGTAGGGTATGTATTACAGGGGACAGTTGTGCAGTGGTGGAGCGTTGTCTTCTGATACCGATATTCCTGGATTAAATCTTCCTTAGCGTAAGGATAAAACTCCTAAACTAACCCACAAATAGGCGCAAGTACTGGTCATGTATCCAGGAAAGTAGGGTATGTATTACAGGGGACAGTTGTGCAGTGGTGGAGCGTTGTCTTCTGATACCGATATTCCTGGATTAAATCTTCCGTAGCATAAGGATAAAACTCCTAAACTAACCCACAAATAGGCGGAAGTGCTGGTCATGTATCCAGGAAAGTAGGGTATGTATTACAGGGGACAGTTGTGCAGTGGCGGAGCGTTGTCTTCTGATACCGATATTCCTGGATTAAATCTTCCTTAGCGTAAGGAGAAAACTCCTAAACTAACCCACAAATAGGCGCAAGTACTGGTCATGTATCCAGGAAAGTAGGGTATGTATTACAGGGGACAGTTGTGCAGTGGTGGAGCGTTGTCTTCTGATACCGATATTCCTGGATTAAATCTTCCGTAGCATAAGGAGAAAACTCCTAAACTAACCCACAAATAGGCGCAAGTGCTGGTCATGTAGCCGGGAAAGTAGGGTATGTATTACAGGGGACAGTTGTGCAGTGGTGGAGCGTTGTCTTCTGATACCGATATTCCTGGATTAAATCTTCCGTAGCATAAGGATGAAATTCCTAAACTAACCCACAAATAGGCGCAAGTACTGGTCATGTAGCCGGGAAGAAGTTATTGAACGTGAATTCAATCTTAGCTACTCTTGGTATCTTTTCAACAAATTTGAGCAGATATTTAAGGTTTTGAAAAGCAGACGACACAAAGATCTATTTTAAAAAAATTACCCAGCGTTCTAAGGGTTAAAGCTTTCATCACAATCGATGTTAAATAAATAAGTTAAAACTTCATACAGGCACAGCTTATTGTGGTCTGTTGGTTACTACTCAACTCAAAATCACAAAGCCCTTCTCTGCCTGGGCTCAGATCATGGTAGTGGTAGATCTGACTTTCATGAGAGGTAGTCTCCTTGCTGCCTATATAAATCCTTATGGTTCTTATCCCCTACGTCCAGCCCTTAAAGCTTGTTATGTTTTAGGTATTCAGGCATTAATTATGAGCCAAACATTGTACTTTATCTGAAAAATAATTGATGTGATATACAGGCATACACCAAATGAAACAATTGAATCGGATGGAGTACAGTCCTAATAATCCAGCAGATATCACGTTTTTAAAGTTTTAAGCTAATTGCTGATAGCCAGTTTTGTCCATATAACAAATACAAATGTATGATCACAAGAAATAAGAAAGTAAATACTTCTACTCTTATTCAAATAATCGCCTATAAGAGTAATCAACGATAGCAAAATCATTATACTTTTACTGGCAAAAAAAACATTTTTCTTTGTAATTTATGTCTAATGGGTGAGATTTATTGAAGAATGTCTGCAGACATTTATAAGTGAAGGGAAGACAAAAAGTACATGTTTGATGAATTTTCTCATCATCTCAAGATGGATCTGAATACAAAATAACAAATATATTTCTGAAAAGATTTCTTATCCAAGACTCTTTCATTTTGATTCCAAAGCATGATAGTTTTTGTAAAATGTATGAGATTGAATTAGATACATATTTTGATTTTAGATGGAGGCCTCATTGACAGCAGAAGGGTTGTCTGTTTCACAACAAAAACTTCAGAAAAGAATCACAGACTTAAAGGAAGAAGTGACGAGAGAACAAAGTTTGAGAGCCAGTCTAGAAGAATCCCACAATACTTTGTTATCTCGTGTCAGAGAAATGGAGGAAATTGTTGAAAATGAAAGAACTGGGGTATGTAACAGTTTGGCATTGGATGATGTATATATAATGACATATAGAGTTTAATCTTTATGAACACTGTCCCTTTTAACAACTTAATAAGGGATGTTTTTCTTTAAAGATGCTTATAAAAGTGTATTTATTGTCTTTCATTTATTGCTTTCCTTGCATCTTTTACATTAAGCACAAATTTGTTTTCAGTGACTAATTCTTTGAAACCATTCTCATATCCTTTAAAAGATCAAGTTATATGACAATGCTTGAAATCTAAATTTAAATCGTTGCTTTTAACCGGATCAAAAATGAGATCATCTTAAAAGCATATTGACCTATATTCTTACTTTTGATCCAAGAAAATTAAAATTTTACATTAAGGGCACCATTTCACACAGATTTTCAAAGTTCCTATAAATTGTCTTATACCAAGGGTTTCACTGTTGATTTAAAAATCACATTGCATTTTAGATGCACTGTCAAGAAATATTAACATCACATTTCACAATTGTCTCATCTTTCAAGACATTCTTTTATATGAGATTTTCTGAAAACTAAAAGCTATGGCAGATGTGAATTATAAAGTGATTTGAAATAAAGGCATTGTGACATAAGAAAAAATTACTTGTCATAAGAACATTCTTCTTCTATCAGTGTTAAAACATGATATGTTCACCATAATTGTACAGCAAATGTTTTACTGTATTCTCTAAACAGGTGAAGAACATGACACATGAGTACAGCCAAATAAAGACAGAGTCAGAAATTCTGAGAGATCAACTGAAAGATGAGACAAGAAAAAAACAAGTAGCTGAGAGTAGTTATAAGATGCTGTGTGAGGAGAAAGGTATGTTGGAAATGTTTTTTAAATTTTTTCTTGTCTCGTCCTTCGGTTTGGACTAGTCACAACAGACATTATGAATTCTTTACCTCATATTGTCTGTTGAGACAGGTCCACACTGAAGGTGAAGACAATGGAGGATCAAGTAGCTGAGAGTAGTTATAAAATGCTGTGTGAGGAAAAAGGTATGTTGGAAAGGATTCTGATTTGACACCTGTGTGAAATTATAAAGTCTATTCTTCATATTGTGTTTTGTGACCAGGGATAGATGAACTTTTGCTTTCAAGTGGTAAAATAGCTAGTGATTTGGAAAGAACATTGTGAAACACTTGTAGGGAAAAACTAGCAACTTCGGAAGATTCATAGACCCTAGTGAAAAGGTTGTTGAATTGTTGAAAACAGTGTTTAACTCTACTCAACTTATCCTATTCAGTATTTTATCTTTATTTCAGACTCACTAGAGATGAAGTACGGTACAGCTGAAAGTGATCGACAGTTATTAGTGTCAGAGTTGACTCGACTCCGTGAACAGTATGAAGATCTTATCAAACAGATGGAACAGACGCAAGCTGTGATAGACAAACAACAGGTAAATTGTGGTCAGTGTTGGGACAGGATTATACATGGGGAGAGACAGAGGGGCTTTATTAATTTGATGGGGCTGAAGGTAGATTTGGATATACTCAGGAAGAGGCCAAAGATTCTCTGCAAGAGCTCAAGCCACGCCGTTTAAGAACTGATGTCTCTGTTTAATTACAAAATGTTGATGTTAATTGATCTTCCTGATACATGATCGTGCTCAGACAACAGTTCACCGAAAGGGTGATTATTTGGTAACATGCAGAGTCATATATAGCACTTAATTTGTAAAAATTGTTACAAAAGAGAATTTGTTCATCATGAAATGGGGGTCCGTAGTTATCCTGGGGTCAGTACTATGTAATATATTATATCACATAGTACTGACCCCAGGATAACTATATACTATATTACAAAGTACTGACCCCAGGATAAATATATACTATATTACATAGTACTGACCCCAGGATAACTATATACTATATTACAAAGTACTGACCCCAGGATAACTATATACTATATTACATAGTACTGACCCCAGGATAAATATATACTATATTACATAGTACTGACCCCAGGATAAATATATACTATATTACATAGTACTGACCCCAGGATAAATATATACTATATTACATAGTACTGACCCCAGGATAAATATATACTATATTACATAGTACTGACCCCAGGATAAATATATATTATATTACATAGTACTGACCCCAGGATAAATATATACTATATTACATAGTACTGACCCCAGGATAAATATATATTATATTACATAGTACTGACCCCAGGATAAATATATATTATATTACATAGTACTGACCCCAGGATAAATATATACTATATTACATAGTACTGACCCCAGGATAAATATATACTATATTACATAGTACTGACCCCAGGATAAATATATATTATATTACATAGTACTGACCCCAGGATAAATATATACTATATTACATAGTACTGACCCCAGGATAAATATATATTATATTACATAGTACTGACCCCAGGATAAATATATACTATATTACATAGTACTGACCCCAGGATAAATATATATTATATCACATAGTACTGACCCCAGGATAAATATATACTATATTACATAGTACTGACCCCAGGATAAATATATACTATATTACATAGTACTGACCCCAGGATAACTATATACTATATTACATAGTACTGACCCCAGGATAACTATATACTATATTACATAGTACTGACCCCAGGATAACTATATACTATATTACATAGTACTGACCCCAGGATAAATATATACTATATTACATAGTACTGACCCCAGGATAAATATATATTATATCACATAGTACTGACCCCAGGATAAATATATACTATATTACATAGTACTGACCCCAGGATAAATATATATTATATCACATAGTACTGACCCCAGGATAAATATATACTATATTACATAGTACTGACCCCAGGATAAATATATACTATATTACATAGTACTGACCCCAGGATAAATATATATTATATCACATAGTACTGACCCCAGGATAACTATATACTATATTACATAGTACTGACCCCAGGATAACTATATACTATATTACATAGTACTGACCCCAGGATAACTATATACTATATTACATAGTACTGACCCCAGGATAAATATATATTATATCACATAGTACTGACCCCAGGATAACTATATACTATATTACAAAGTACTGACCCCAGGATAAATATATACTATATTACATAGTACTGACCCCAGGATAACTATATACTATATTACAAAGTACTGACCCCAGGATAACTATATACTATATTACATAGTACTGACCCCAGGATAAATATATACTATATTACATAGTACTGACCCCAGGATAAATATATACTATATTACATAGTACTGACCCCAGGATAAATATATACTATATTACATAGTACTGACCCCAGGATAAATATATACTATATTACATAGTTCTGACCCCAGGATAAATATATACTATATTACATAGTACTGACCCCAGGATAAATATATATTATATTACATAGTACTGACCCCAGGATAAATATATATTATATTACATAGTACTGACCCCAGGATAAATATATATTATATTACATCGTCTTTAGTATTGACCCATGTACACAATGTTTAGAAAATTATTCTGCCAGAGACTATTTCACATGGGTTAAGAAAATGTGTATTTACTAGAACATGTAGGCAGTTTAAATTTACAGAGAATGCTAGTCTATGCATTTTTCTTGACACAAGCAGTTTTTTCTTGTGTCTTTCCATAGGTGTCAATATAAAGGCATATTAAGTTCAATATTTCATGTTGACAGTAACTATTTGAACTACTCTACAATTTTAGTAGTTTGCAGGTCATAGAAGTATAAGTTAATTGTCTTTATTTTCCAGGATAGGTCTACTGAATATATAATTGTAAGCTTTCATTCACAAATAGTTTTAACCCTTTCCCAAACAATAACAACATTTGACGTGTTTGTTGCAGACGACTTTGGAAAACACTATGGAAAAAGGAGAAATTGCTCACAATGAGCAATTTCTCCTTTTCCCACAATGTTTTCTGCCCTACCAGAAGATTCATCACGTTTTGAAATGTCGTCTGCAAACTCTTTCAAACTGGGACAGTGGAAAATTTGCTGTTTGGTAAAGGGTTAACCGGTATCAGGTCTTGGGTTTGTTCCTTTCAAAATGAATGAATTGATGCTATTTTGGTTCCTATGCTGCATATTTAAATTTTAAGGTGCAATTTGGGAAAAGGAATTTGCACAAAAGCAATTGCATTTCTTTTAGGCAACAATTTAACTTTCAAAGTTTTTTTATTTGCTTTTTATTTGATTATTTAGAATGGTTTATATTTTGATTTGCCTTTTCCATGGGTGAAAGTTACACTTGTTGCTGTTTATGTTTTATTTGTTTTTTTATATATTTTCTGACAAATTACACTTCAGTAGTATCAGTATCGGTACAGAAGCTCTTTATTATGTATTATGTATTTTTTATTTCAAATGAAAATGTAAGAAAATGAGCTAATGATAATAATATTTGACAAAATGTCTTTCAGTTGGTTAAAAAAATTGACAGAAGATACTGCTTATACAGGCAAATACCTCTATTTTTTTAATAATTTATTTCACAATTAAGCAGATATGTAACGACATTAGAAAACTGCTAAAGGTTTCCTTTATGAATATTACATGAATACAATACGATATGACATGACTAACATTGACAATCTCATGTGAATTTTATTCGACTTGTTTCATTTGTAGGAGATATTTATGCTAGATAAGCTAAAATCTGCTGACCAATTATCAGAATTTATGGTAAGAGTGTTAATAACTGGAATAACAGGATGATATAAATATCTATATATTGGCTTTAACTGGAGTGGAACAGAATTATAATACATTGACCTACTTGTTTGTCTGTTTGAACTGGAGTGTACGTGGATAATACAACCTTTATGTGCATGTTTTTTTTTTGTTATACATTGCTTATTAATGATTTAGGGTTGGCCTCTGGCATGAGGGTTGTGGGTTCAAGTCCTGTATCAAGCTTGGTCCACTTTCCTACCTTTCACAAGTACTGGGTAAGAAGCCAGGAAGCAGAATCAAGAGTTGTGTTAAATGAATGCAAGTTGTAAGAACTTGCTTCACAATAATTATTGATATGGTAGTAATTACTTTAAAATAAAGTATTAATACTTTAGTATCTTGCCTTTGCTACTTTTTGACAAGATATGAACACTGTTTGTTTCTTATCATTATGATAAAAACATGAAAATACTGTCCTCTTTTGTATGTCTGTTTCAACTGGTATGAAAATGATTAGGGGAAAAATGCAAGTGTGTGCAGCATTTTGCGTTTGTGTAGAAATGAACAATATCTTTACCAACTTCTTAATTCATACTCCTCTTCCAATATTGTTGGAGTACATTAGAATTGTATCACTAAAAACGTCCCGTTGAGTACTCATACATTAAGATATTGTTTAGTCTTTGATAAAACTTTATTTAAAAGACTTCTGTATGCTCATCATCATAGATGAAGGAATTACATGTGTACAAAACATCACCTTCCTACATGTATTTGTTAAAACTGTAAATGGTGAAGGTGTCATTTTGCTGTTTGTGTGTGTGCGGTCATGGGATATTTATCTATAATTAGATACTTTCCTTTATATTTGATGTGACAAGAAACTATTAAGAGTGAATGAAGATTACGGCAATGATTTTTACAGAAAGGCAAAGCTGCATTCTCATTATGAAACTCATTAAAATTAACATTTCGAGGGTTCAGTGCAATACTATAGTAAGTGCTTCATGTTTATGAAGCACTTACTATAGTCTTACACTGAACCCTCGATTTGTCTCACAGGTGAAATTAGCTCACATGGTGCAATTATTTTTTATATCGCAGTTGTGGCTGTCTTTAAATTCCTCCATAAAGTCATTTATTTTAGTTGGCGACAGTAGTGCATAGGTAAAGCCTTGGCCTTTTGTGTCAAGGGTCCCAGGTTTGATCTTTGTTAGTGGCAAGGCGAAAATGCTGGAACCAACACATAATTACGCATGAGTACTGGTCATGTATCCAAGAAGCAGTTATCAGGAATGAATTAAATGAGCTTCAAGCTTCTGCCACAATCAATGATCAATAGATAAGTTCAAACTAAAGTCCTTCAGTACTCAAGATATACTGTGATAAGAACTGGATTTGTAGCTTTACTTATGTTGTAACAAAGCATGTTTAGTGGCTTGAAGTTTTCTGAAAAATAAACCTTTCTTAACCCTTTACCAAACACCAAATTTTCGACTTTCCCAAGTTGAAGAGTTTGCAGACGACATTTCAGATCTGATGAAATTGAAAAATAATCTTTTGATAGGGCAGAATACATTGAGGGAAAAAGGAGAAACTGCTTGTTTAGTGCAATTTCTCCTTTTCCCACAATGTTTTCCAGAGTCGTCTGCAACAAACTGGTCAAAACTCGTTATTGTTTGGGAAAGGGACAATGTACATGTACACTGATATGTATAGTCAATCTTGTCTTAGATTACTGCCACTTTGACCTGCCACTTAATACAAGAAAAACAGCGAATATTTATTTGCATCTTAAGATAACATGTTAAGCAGAAAGCTCCTATCCCAGCCTTTTTCATTACTAGTGTCCACAATATTTAGGTACTGATTATTTTTAACCCTTTCCCAAACAATAACGGCATTTGACCACTTTGTTGCAGAAAACTTTAGAAAACATTGTGGGAAAAGGAGAAATTGCTCACGAGTAATTTTTCCTTTTCCCACAATGTTTTCTGCCCTATCAGAAGATTATTTTCCATTTTCATTTTGAAATGTTGCTGCAAACTCTTTCAATTTGGGACAGTCGAAAATTTGGTGTTTGGGAAAGGGTTAAGGACACTGTTTGATATAAGATTGATTAAAAACAGAGTAGAAAACATTTTTTATTACTTTTTTTTTGTATTATTGAAATACTGTGATAAGTAACAATAGAAGAAGTTGCTTTTTTAAACCATTTTGTTACGTTGTCACAATGTGTTTTCCTCTTTAATCAAACTGATATTTAAGTTAAACAGAGGCAAAAAGTAACAGCTTTCGGTTAAGTATCAATTGAGAACTCTCTCTTATGAAGAATGGTAAACTTTGAATTTCTTCATTGCTTCTTAATAATTACATGAATGAAAAAGTGCAAGTCATAAGCATTATTTATAGTCAGGAGATAGTAATTTGTTAAAGGAACATTTTTTAGGGTAATTCTTGCTTACCATTCTCAAATTATTTGCAGCATATAAATACATGTATACCATAAAGAGCATTTGCTCATATGGTAATTCTGTTTTTAGATTTCAAAAGCTGCAAAGACTTTGTGATGGTAAGATTTACATTAGGTGAAGGTCACATTGTTGTGTGTTTGTTTGTTGCACAGAATAAGAACAAAGAGCTGGTGTTGGAAAATGAAAATTTACAACACATTTTACGAAGCACTGCCACAGAGCACGACAAGGTGACGTCACAACTCACACGGGAATTAGAGGTTTGTAATTGTTCTATTATGCTACATTTTGAAAGTATTATGATTGTGCTATTATACATCATATTTGAATATCATAAATTCAAATTAAAGTTGGTAAAAAGAAATTTTAGTATGCAAGATTTGGGCCACGTCACGGGAAAAGGGGCACTCGGACATAGCAAACAGTGTAGCCCTAGACCAGCCGCCACGTCACTGACGTGGCGGCTGGTCTGGGGCTACACTGTTTGCCATCTTAGAGGACATCAAGTTCTACCTTTAAATAAATACAAATGATAACTGTTGTGACTAGATGCTGGAATAATAGCGCCAAGAAAGAGCTGAGTCAGCGGTTTTTATTTATGTCCGAGTGCCCCTTTTCGCGTGACGCGGCCCATTTAATTTTGATCGATTGATATGAAACCTTCCTTAATTTCAGTGCTTACAACATAATCAAGTTTTTGAGTGAGAAAGATAATCCCTTAGTTAATCATATAATTCATTGATGCAAATTGAAATCATTGTAACTAGGTAAATATGTACTCTTTAGAAGGAAAATCTCCTTTTGTCACACTGTTTTTAAGTGTCTCACTTAGAATTGTTTATATTAGAAAGCTGATAAATGTTAAGCTTACAAACCTTTTTTACAAGCCTTACGGTAAATTATTGAGTTTCCCTGCGAGTGAAAACCCGTAATCACATTTTCAAATAATAAATGGTAAAATTACCATCTTTTAACATTTCTACACAATTTCTTTACTTAAGTGGCCAGATCATATGCTTAGATAACTTTTATCATTCACATTCATTTCTTATGCATTAACTGAAGCTTAATTGCATGATCAACACAGACTTTTTATGGAGTATTGTCAATATTTCACATACAGATAAGGGGAAAAAAGGGTGTAGCAGTCGCACTTATATTGAATCCAATAAAAACTAACAACACTGTTTTTTTAATTCAGTTTGAATTTGTCTTTATTGATTAAATACCTGTCTATACATTCATTACAGAATGAGAGAAAGAAGTCCCAAGATAAAGAAAGTATAGAAGACGATGCTTTAAGATTAAAGGATAGCGTGTCAGAGTTAACCAATGAAAACTGTAGTATGAAGAAAAAACTGTGAGTACTAAATCCATCATTAACTGGACTAGGGTATTTTATTTAGGGCTTTTTATTGGTAGATAGTTTGAATGGACAGTTACTGGGAAGCAGGTCAATTCGTACCCAAACCAATTCGTAAACACCTAAATTTGGCTAATCCGTACCAACATTTTGGTTGGTTCATACCAACATTTTGGTCGGTTTGTACCCATGCTAATATTGTAGGTGTCAATATCTGTTGTTTTCTTGCTTATTTATGAATGAGAAGAAAAAAGATGCTGGATTACCTGTTTACCCATTATTCCAAACATACACACTTGGATACACATGCTGCCATCTAAGATAACCTAATACCTCAAATGGAATTTTGTGCTCGGCCAAAATTGAAAGAAAGTGTAGGTGGCAGTTTTATAGTATGAACACTAATTAATAAACCTCTTGAAACCCCTATAACAATAGGAGGAGCTACACATTATAGTGGTGTCTAAGATAATCTTCAACAGGTTGTTTAAAATGTGTAAAAATTGAAAGAGAAATAAAGAAACAAAAATAGCAATTGAATTTCTCTTTAGCTACAGTGGTTTTTCAATATTCCTAAGATTGCCATCTGCTCTTACATGCAATTTGGACATCAAAAAACTATATAGGAGAATGTGTTTAGTTCTGGGGATTTGAACTTGTCACCTTGCTCATGCCCATACCTGTAATATATATTAAATTAATTTACACTATTAACCCATTACCAAACTATAACAACATTTGACCAGTTTGTTGCAGATGAATCTGGGAGACATTGTGGGAAAAGGAGAAATTGCTCTTTACAAGCAATTTTTTCCTTCCCACAAAGTTTTCCACTCTATCAGAAGATTAATTTTCAATTTCATCACATTCTGAAATGTTGTCTGCAAAATCATTCAATTTGGGGCAGTCGGAAATTTGGCATTTGGTAAAGGGTTAACTGTTATGAATATTCATTCCAGTAAAAGAGCGGAAGATGAGATAGAACGCCTGCGAGGTAGAATTAACAGTAAGGATGACGAGTTTACAAAGACCGCCAACGATTTACAGCGTGAGTTAGAGAAACTGAAGGATCAGCTTCACGATCAACAGAGAGAGAAGGATAAACTTCTAAAGGATAAGGAGAAATTACTCGAGGAGGTAAAACAGTGTAATCCTTCTGGGTTATCTATCAATGACTTGGTTTATAGCAGTGTAATCCTACTGGGTTATCTATCGATGACTTGGTTTACTGCAGTGTGTTCCTATTGGTATATCTATCGATGACTTGGTTTACAGCAGTGTATTCCTACTGGTATATCTATCGATGACTTGGTTAATAGCAGTGGAATCCTACTGGGTAATCTATCGATGACATGGTTTATAGCAGTTTATTCCCACTGGGTTATCTATCGATGACTTGGTTAATAGCAGTGTATTTCTACTGGGTTATCTATCAATGACTTGGCTTATAATAGTGTATTCTTACTGGGTTATCTATCAATGACTTGGTTTATAGCAGTTTATTCGTACTGGGTTATCTATCAATGACTTGGTCTATAATAGTGTATTCCTACTGGGTTATCTAAAAATGAGTTGGTTTATAGCAGTGTATTCCTACTGGGTTATCTATTGATGACATGGTTTATAGCAGTGTTTTCCTACTGGGTTATCTATCAATGACTTGTTTTAAAGTAGTGAAATCCTACTGGGTTATCTATCGATGACTTGGTTTATAGCAGTGTATTCCTACGTGTTATCTATTGATGACATGGTTGATAGCAGTGGAATCCTACTGGGTTATCTATCGATGACTTGGTTTATAGCAGTGTAGTCCTACTGGGTTAGCTATCGATGACATGTTTATAGCAGTGTATTTCTACTGGATTATCTATTGATGATATAGGTTATAGCAGTGTAGTCCTACTGGGTAATCTAGCGATGACATGGTTTTTAGCAGTGTATTCCTTCTGGGTTATCTATTGATGACTTGGTTTATAGCAGTGTATTCCTACTTGGTTATCTATCGATGACTTGGTTTATAGCAGTGTATTCATACTGGATTATCTATCGATGACTTGGTTTATAGCAGTGTATTCCTTCTTGGTTAACTATCGATGACATGGTTTAGAGCAGTGTATTCTTACTGGGTTATCTATTGATAACATGGTTTATAGCAGTGTATTCCTACTGGATTATATATCGATGACTTGGTTTATAGCAGTGTATTATTACTGGGTTATCTATTGATAACATGGTTTATAGCAGTGTATTCCTACTGGATTATATATTAATGACTTGGTTTATAGTAGGGATGGGAACGAATAGTGAAATCACTATTCGAATATTCGATTTTAGAATTCGTTTTGATGTCCGAATGTCTGCATGTCCGAATACTAGTACACTAGTCCTCTGTTCTAACCTTTTGTGTATAGCCGATATCTGTATACATGTACGTGCATGCAATATCAAAGCAGTAATAACCAATATTTCGTTTTTTATCAACAGACAACTTTTCCAGTTTCTTACAGAGTTGGTCCATCAGAAACTATCTATTTATCGAATAGATGTAGAAATTAGAATGAAGATAAGTTTGACAAATTATTCTGAAGAAAAATTTACTTTCTAACACATTATTTGATTGGTCTTCGTGCATATGCAATCATGATTACGATTGGTTATTGAAAGAGTAATTGTTTAATTTCACGACAAACAAGTTACGTGATTGGTTGACACTGACAATTGTCAATTAGCGTGATTGACTTGTTTTGGATAATAAGGAGCAAGTGCAGATCATTAAGGTGTTAGATTTAGCGGCTTAAAATCGACTATTTTCACACTTAGGAATTAATCGTTTTGCAAACTGTCAAAAGATGTGGTAATTTGTCACAGGTGTTTTACTGTGTGACATACGTTGTAAAAACATCGTAACTGCACCTGGGAGCTAGGCACGTTCTTCGATATTTGGGATCGGTTTAGAGGAAGAAAATGAAAATAAAACAACATTATTTTTGAATAAAATTTATAGTAAACATACAGTAATATGGGTTCATTAAAATCGAATATTCGAATACTATTTTGCTATTCGAATATTCAAATATTCGTTCCCATCCCTAGTTTATAGCAGTGTATTCATACTGGATTATCTATCGATGACTTGGTTTATAGCAGTGTATTCCTTCTGGGTTATCTATTGATGACTTGGTTTATAGCAGTGTATTCCTACTGGGTTATCTATCAATGACATGGTTTATAGCAGTGTATTCCTACTGGGTTATCTATCAATGACATGGTTTATAGCAGTGTATTCCTACTGGGTTATCTTTCAATGACATGGTTTATAGCAGTGTATTCCTTCTGGGGTTATCTATTGATTACATTGTTAATAGCATTGGAATCATAGAGAAAACAACTGAAAAAAGGAAGAATTGTTCATAATTTATAAGCAAATTTCTTTTTTCATAAGAAGAACCGTCTTTAACTTGCATTGTATTTTAAAGGGGCCACTTTATTAAATGATTTTCGTATAAATTTGTAACCATTTTTTAACAAGACGTTTATTTGCTGCATCTTTGAGTGAAGATTTTAAAGGAAACCATTATGAAATGCAGAGAAATGATTCTTAAAGGTTAAATACTTTTTCCACAATAACATCAAGCAGTTTTCAACCTAACTTGCCTCTTATAAAACAGTGCTTGATATTTTAAGCATTATGTTTGTTTCATCTTTGAGGACTTGAGATCAAGACCCAGTTTGGTCAATATTCTTTCAGATGCAACATTACTCGGATGACATAGTTATGCTTCAGACCATTTTTAATAAAGTTATTAAAGATAATACGAACATTCATCAAAAATATTTTAAGCACAGTCCAACTTGTGTTTAGCAACCATCCTTTGAAGCAGCCAATCTGCAATCACAAAAGTCCCATTGTTGAATTTATAGTGTACATCAATTTGAGTTAAGCAGCCAACTTGTCTTAACCCATTACCAAACAATAACGCTTTTGACCACTTTGTTGCAGACGACTCTGGAAAACAGTGTGGGTAAAGAAGAAATTGCTTGTAATGTTTTCTGCCCTATCAGACGATTTTTTTCAAATTTAATCAGATTTTGAAATGTCCTCTGGAATCTCTTCCTATTTAGGACATTTGAAAATTTGGTATTTGTTAAAGGGCTAAACTGCAAATTTTCTCAGTTCCATCTGATGGCCTCTTAACGCAAGGTTGACTGTAACCTTTTTTTTTTATGTAAATGGTAGGTGAACCAAACAGTTGATTCTATGGTGTCAGAGAGAACCAAGCTCCAGAAGACAGTCCAGCAGCAGCAGCTTGACCTTGACAGTCACAGCCGAGCACGACGGAAACTCGAACATGAAAACGCTCACCTACTGGAGAGGGTTGCGGGATTTGAACAGCAACAGGTGAGATACCAAAGGTCCCTGGCTTGATCCTCATTACATGTATATGGGTACTGAAAATGCTGGGACTTATCCATGAAAATGCGCAAGTACTGGTCATGTTTCCAAGAAGTAATCATTAAGAGTGAATATAATAAGCTACAAGCTTCAATCAATGTTGATAAGTTTTATACAGGTGAGATCATGATGAATAACATACCGGAATATTGTTTGTGTCTAAGTATTTTACATTTCATCAAAAGTATTTCAGTTCTACTGTTATGACCAGGCCATAATGGCGGAAGAGGACCCCAACCTTTACTACCCTTAAGGGATGGTCAAGACAGATAGAACCATCAACATTCTATAAGTCAGGAGGAAATCCAAATCTAGCATTATTGTGATTTTAACCCACACACAGAGATGCTATGTGACCTTTATTGTATACATTATGTAGTTTTCTTACAATAAGCAAACATCTCCAGATGTCAAAGAAAGTCATGGTAGCAAATTCGGCAGGGTTTGAAAGATAACAATAGTCCTGGTAGCAATTCAGGTGACCAGCAAAAAAACAATGTTCCATGTTTTGTGTCTCACTTTGCCCTATCCGTTGCAGAAGACTGAGAAATCCACTGTTAAAAAAGCAGAAATTGAAACAAACAATTCTATTTTTATCACAACTTTTTTTTTTGTTATTAAAAAGATAATGAATGTTTTTTTTGGTATTTTAGATATCTGCTACTGCTTCCAATTTGGACCCTTCGTTCATTCCCATTTATTGGGAATGGATTAAATCAATTTGAGTTAAAGATTGATTCTTAGTGAAATGGCCTACCATATTTATTTCTCAGTGATTTTATACATTATAACCACTCAGACATTACATAGTAAACATGGCAAAATCTTTAAACAATTAAGAATAAACTTTTCCAAATGAGCAACCTTTCGAGATGAGCGATTTCTTATTTTGTGTATTCATATACTCTTAATATTTAGGTTGCAATAAGCTAAGGACTACTTTGAATAAAGTAATTTACTAAGTTCTGCTCGCATCAATATATTCACAAACTGTATGTACAAAAACTTCTTATTAAAAGCATCATTTAAATTCTTTCTTAGCAAAATGATGAGGTTGGTATTGGCGTGTAATTGTTATAAATCCTTACAATGTGATAACAAAACAGAAATAACACTGGAAATGTTATAACCAGGGAGATTGGATATACATGTTTATATAAAAGTGTTTTAACCTTATTTAGTCATGTAAAACATTAATGATTTATAACAAAACAATTATGCAGAAATTTCAAATGCTCTCCGTCCAAATGATAAGAAAAGGTATTCTCAGCAGTTTGGTGCTGGATATAAAGCACTTGTTGCAATTCTGATGTAGCTGATGATATGGGCCACGTCACGGGAAAAGGGGCACTCGGACATAGCAAACAGTGTAGCCCCAGACCAGCCGCCACATCACTGACGTGGCGGCTGGTCTGGGGTTACACTGTTTGCCATCTTAGAGGACATCAAGTTCTACCTTTAAATAAATACAAATGATAACTGTTGTGACTAGATGCTGGAATAATAGCGCTAAGAAAGAGCTGAGTCAGCGGTTTTTAGGAGAAAAAAGCAATTTCTTCATTCGTCACAATGATTTCTTAGGGCTAATGTTCCATGACAGAGTTTAGTTTGAATACTGGTCCAAGGTTTGATCCCACGTATCGCCACTTGTTTTGTTGGATGTCCTTTGGCAAAACATGTCATACTTCAAGCCTAGTACTGGTTTAAACCAGGAAAGGTACACTATGCATGTAACAGAAAAATTGTTGAAACTCATTAAAACTTATATAAATAGATATTCCTTGTTAAATGAACATGTAAGTATATAGATTTTTGTGATAAATGTTTGATAAACCCATATCATATAGTCCTAATAATAGTGTGTGAGATTGAATTTATTTAATGTACCATATCCATTCTCTTGTAGGTCAATTATTCTGAGTAATCAAAGCTAAAGTATTTGACAAAATTAGTTTTACTTTAAAGGTCATATTTCCCGATAAACAAAATTTTCTTTAATTATGGTTTTTGAATAAGGTTATGGTTTCGTTATGACGGAGGTAATGATTTTTTTCTCATACAGAAGCGAAAAATGTTGTTTTTGACTAATTTTATTCACCTTTATCGATTTTTGTGAATGACTTATCTCCCTTGTTGTGACGTCATTTGTGCTTCAAAGTCATATGAACTGTCAGTAAGAAGAATCTAGTTCTCAGTAACAACGGTGTTTTTGCACAAATTTCGGACATTTTAAGTGTTGAATTGTGTTTTGGGAAACGTAAATTGGATATTGAATATGGTATTTTGACAGGTCTTCTGGTGTTATTCTGCTTTTGGTAGCAGGGATGCGAGTTTCTCCCGTTTTCCGACGAACATAAAAGCTGCAAAAAGTTTCGATAAGTAAACTGGACCGTGTTTACTTTACAAATAAGCAAAATATATATTCCCCAAACAAGAACAGTAGGCTGTGTTACTTTCACTTCGAAGACGGCAAGTTTACGCATTGTTAGGCGTTTTCAGAGAATTGATTTTATTGATCTTTAAATGATCGACTCAATTCAAAGTAATTTTTACAGGTGAAGACGCTTCAAATTCATTCTACTTATTGAGTAACCGTTATATTTCCCTGAATTGATGTTCGTGATTAAAACAAGCCTCGTGTAGTCTTGCTAAATCTTTATATAGAATTTGCACTGTGTAAATGTAGATGAATTCAAGAAAAGGATAAATCACGTTGATTACACCTTTTTTGAAAGTTGATTTCCTCGAATGACTCTCTTACTCGCCAAGCTAGTTTTGTTTTGAACAGATTAACTATGCTAATACTTAGTCAGGAATACTTAATTAGGCTGCTTTACGATTATATTACGTAAGAATTCAAAGGGTTGCAAGAATATGTTAATTTCATCCAACATCATAAGTTATTGTATTGCCATGTCTTTGGGTTTTAAACGCTTAAATGCATCTTGTTCTTATTTGCAAAACTTGTTTTATGTTTTAACATAATCGTAGAAACGTTGCCATTGTACATAAATGAGACAAAATAAAAAATGTACGTTGATTGCTATGATAACAAACCGATTAAAACAAGCAAGTTTATTTTATCTGCCGTTGTCTTTGAATGAAAATTCAAAATAATGAATATTTGATATCCGCAAACTGTCTCTGGACTCGTCAACGCAAATGATAATGGGTTCGAACTTAAGCGTCTGCTTTTCGGAATCATTTAAATCACACACCTCATTTTTTTGCCATTGGTAATATTAGTTTAAATGAAGTATGTCACACTGAAATGCAGGTGTTCAAACATGATTCACAAATTCATATTGATAATTTAGTAATAAGATCAATGAATATAAAATTTACACATTTTAACATAATCTCTTTGTTTACAATTTAATTGATTATTGTCAGTTTACCTCACATACAAAGGGTCAATCAACAAACATCGGACATTACAAGGATTAAGGGTCGTGATGCAAATTAACACCAATCTGCCACATTTGCACAGTATGTTTCAAGTCTCAAGCCCTTTATTGTTTAGGCTAAAGATAGCCTCTGGCGTTAATCTCTTAAATATCTCTGTTGTTAATTAACAGGTCTGACACGTTCTGCTATTCCAGACATGAAATAACAAGCGGCAAATCTCACACTTTCAATGCGCGGCAATTAAATTTATCTAAAAAATCCATTGTTAAGATATGACCAATTAAGACCAAACTCTCACAGGATGTTTGGATTGATAAGGTGTCAGTACATATTTATCTCTCAATGTGACTTACGTCGGATACATTGTTGTTATGATATTCAAAGAAGTGAACATGTTGTCTTTTCTATTAGAATAGTTTGACACTTCAATAAGTATATGATAATCAGTATTCACCAAAACGGTATTAACTCTATCTTTTCAACAAAAAAAACGTTTTAACATCAAAATCAAGTTTTGTCAAATTGATATTTAAATTACAAAATCATAAAAAATAAATTATTTAAGGTTGTTAGTAAAATAAACTATGACGACTTTTTTTGTGTTAGCTGTTAATTATTAAACCTGTCCGAAAATTAAATGCTCAAAATGTCAAGACTACTTACACGAGAGAAAACGAACATAAATGTTAAGTGAATATGAAGAACAATTCTTAAGTCAAAACAGTTGATCTAGAAAGACGACATCGGAATCAATTTCGAAATCATAGACCTCTTACTGGGGGTGGAGTTACTGGAAAGTTGCCGTATGATTTAAACAAATACTCTTGAATGTGCCAGTGTTTAGTTTTGAAATTTGGATGTGTGGTGAAAATGAGAGTTAAAGGATAACCTTCGTATCACAAGTAAGTTGATGTGTGGTGAAAATGTGAGTTAAAGGATAACCTTCGTATCACAAGTAAGTTTGGTTATTATACGGTTTGTTTGTTCGCAATTCATGATCTTCTCCCGTTTCATTTCATGTATTGATAAGACAATAAAGGGTGAGTTTGACAGCCAATAGTTATACGATGTACGGTTTTAAGACAATTCGTTTATTCAGATCTATGTCTTTGTTTACTACTCAATTAAAACCTTTATTCTAATACACGATCATTAACGAAAAAGTACTCGTGTTTTTTTTTTTCAACAAATATTAATAAAAATAGCTGTTTTCACAAATATCGTCAAAATTCCAAGCTGATTCTTACATATGAAAACATTTACATATCCTTTCAAATTTACGCGTTATGTCACTAACTCTTTTTTTCTGAAGAATATTCTTATAATATGAAACATATTCAATAAAGAAAATGCACTGTCAATCCAAACATTGACTTACGGATTGCTATTTCGAGGAAAATCGTCCCACTTTCAAGCCGTTCCTTTCATATGAACGCATTGACATATCCTTGTAAATTCACGCGTTATGTCACTAATTCATTTTTTTCAAATGGATATTCATATAATATGAAAAATATCCAGTATAGAAAATTCACTGTCAATCCAAACAATGACTTGAGAATCATTTATTTCAAGGAAAATCGTCCAAATTTCAAGTCGTTCCTTTCATATGAACAGGTTTACGCAATGATAAATCCATGCAAATTCACGGGTTAAGTTATCAATTTATCTTTTTCAAATTCATATTCTTATAAAATGAATCATATTCAATAAAGAAAAAGCGCTGTCAATCCAAACAATGACTTTAGGATCGTTTATTTGAAGAAAAACACCAATTCTAACCAGCGATCGCTCTTCACGCCCTTTACATGGCGCATTCAGTGGATCACGAGTGACGTCACAGCAAAGGGAAGTAAGTCATACGAACTTTTATTAATCGGTGCGCTATGACGGTGATTTATGACGTAATGCGTTATGCTAAAATGTTGCAAATAATTTCAATGTGATTCTTTTACTTCATATTTTAATTTTATGAAATAAACCCAACCTGTATATATGACCTTTAAATTGATGGTAAACTGCATTATCAGTTAACAGTATGGAGACAGAATGAGAAAATTCTCTTTTTACCACATTTGTTTTAAATGTCTTCAGCTGGAAAGTTATATGATGTTGCCAGTTTGATAGAAAAAAGGTTTACTTTACCTTTCCAACTGTTACAGACTATATTTGAAAACATTCCAACAATGATGCTAATCTTAGATTGATTATGCTGGTTCCCAGTTTGCTTACTGATTGAGATTAAGTACCGGTATCCTGCAAATTGTTTGGAATTCAAAGTTGTTTGCAACCAAGAAGCATTAACCCATTAACTAACAATTAGAGCATTTGACCAGTTTGTTGCAGACGACTCTGGAAAATATAGTTGGAAAAGGAGTAATTGCTCTCAACAAGAAATTTCTCATTTTCCCAAAATGTTTACTGCCCTATCAGAAGATTATTATTTTTAGTATCTTCACATTTTGCAATGTTGTCTGCAAACTCTTTCAATTTGGGACAGTCGTAAATATGGCATTTGGTTAATGGTTAATGGGAATAAAAAAGCTTATGAGAGATTGTATATGGTATGCTGTAGCCCACTTTTAAATGTTTATCTGTGAATGAAATTCATTTGGCAATCTCTGATATACTCTAACCTAATTGGATATAAGAATGTTGAGTCTTCAAATGGAAAGTTTGCCTTTGATATATAGCTAAGATCACTTTCATAATTGATTCTACAACATCGCTGAGGTATAATGTATGTCAGTAGCAAGCAAATTAAATACTTTGTTTGTAAAAATGTTAAGAATCATTTTGATACCAAGTATACTCCTATGAAAAGGGAAAATAATGATGTTAAATCGGCATTTTGAGGGTCAATTGCAAGACCAATAAGTCAGTCAAAAACAAGAAGTACTTGCAATATGTTTGCACTGAACCCTCATTATGCCCATTTTACATTTGTATACTGAGGGACTAATAATACTTTTAAATGTACTATAACTTTAAAGGATGTTTAACAATTAGATAGATGTATTAATACCAATCAGCTTCATGTGTATTAACACTATTCAGAAGAGAAAGTAATTAAGAGTATCCAAAGAAAATAGTAAGTAATTGGGGTTTGGCTCAAGTTTATGATAGATAAACTGGAAATCTTAAAATATGGTATGTAAATTCAATGGTCTAAGGATGCTTTGCACCCTTAGCCCAAAAATTACAACAACAATTATTTCCTCTTTAAATTTTGGAAACCTATGGTGTTGTTTTTTGGAGTTTTCTTTAAGAAGATGCTAATTATAAACATCCTGTTATTCTAATAAATATAATGTAAAAACACTACAAAGTTTAGGAAACAAAGCAAATTATTTATTCTTATCATCATAATTTATTCTTTTAATTATAAACTCAAAATGATCAGAGGATAGCACAAAAGGTACATAATTGAATATCTTTTTCTCTTTATAGTTCTTGTTTTTTATCTTTGTTTTCTTTCCAATTATTTTTTCAGTTATGTTTCTAAGTTAAATTTGTTTAAGTCATTTCCAAATAGTGTCTGTGGCATACATTGTATTGAAAGATCATTTGAATGAAGAAATGAATAAGGCAATCAATCCCTTAATGATGAAGTACGAAATTTATAGTGTCTTTGACAAAGACGCTGCTGTATGTTGCAAACATTTATCATTTATGTACACTTAATTGATCAAATAATGATTAAAAATTTAATGGCTCACTTTGACAGACATTCTTATATAGTTCCTAGAGAAAATCAATATGATTATTAGATGTTGCATCATTTCTGTTTTTTTGTTTTTTTTCTTAATTAATGCTTTTTAAAGAAAAGCCTTAGAGATCATTTTTAGACTTTCATTTTTTTATATGCCTACTGAATTGATATCGCTTACATCAAACCTTTCTATATATGTTTCAGCAAGCGCAGAAGCATGTAGACAACACATTGAAGGAGATGATGGACCAGAAGAATAAACTGGCCTATGACAATGGTAGACTCCAGACCCAGTTAGAACAGGCCACTATAGAGCTGGAAGGGGTCCGCAAGGCCGACCTCGAGGTTACACACTATAAACAGATTGTGGAAACACTGACCTCAAAATACAGTCAGGTGAACTTCTCTTCTACCGTTATCATCATCATCTTCATCATCATAATCATTTTCATCAACATCATCATCAACATCATCATAGCCATCATCATCGACATCATCATCAACATCATCATAATCATTTTCATCAACATCATCATCATCATCAACATCATCATCAACATCATCATAGCAATCATCATCGACATCATCATCAACATCATCATCATCATAATCATTTTCATCAACATCATCATCAACATCAACAACATCATCATCAACATCATCATCATCATCATCATCATCATCATCATCATCATAATCATTTTCATCAACATCATCATCAACATCAACATCATCATCAACATCATCATCATCATAATCATTTTCATCAACATCATCATCAACATCAACAACATCATCATCAACATCATCATCATCATCAACATCATCATCATCATAATCATTTTCATCAACATCATCATCAACATCAACAACATCATCATCAACATCATCATCATCATCAACATCATCAGGGTTGTCATTATTTTTTGGAGTAAGAGGCCAACTATTGATTTGAGGAGGCCAATGAAGCAAACACCAAACAAAAATTTGGTGTTTTATACTACTTCTTATGACCCCCTTTCATTTCTTTTGAGACAAAAAAGTCATTTGAAGCAGTCAAATTGGCCGGCAGTCGGCTCTAAATGACAACCTTGCATCATCATCAAAACCATCATCATAATCATCACTATCAACAACTGGTATAACATATCATACAGGCTGTTGGTCCTATGTAGCCCAGTGGTTCAAATGGCGTTCTTAGAATCTTTGTTTGAGTCCCACTGGTACCTATGGTTTTGTTGAAATGTCCTTTAGATGAGGGTTGGGTTGTCTGTTTTAACAAGACAGGAGTCTTTATCTTCAAGCCTGGTAATCTTGTGCACAATCAGGTAATATGCAACAAGGGGTCAATTATTTGCCTGGTTACCTCGCTTATAACCATTCAATGCCGTTAAAAAGTACAAATTAATACGAACCAGTCAAATAAATAGCGAGACGCTCGCAGGGAAAGTGAAAGTAAGTTCCCAACTGAAAATGTTTACCGGACAATCGGACCGGTATTTTTGAAAAACATGTCGAACCTTCTAAATTTTTACCGGACTAGTCCGGCGGTCCGACGTAGTTTCGCAATGACTGGGGTCTCCAATCAGCTTACCTGTTAACTGGGAGTGGGACCTCTCTGCCATTGTCGTTAGAGAACAAAACTTCAAATTGCATCTATATAAAAATTGAATTCTCTGCTTCATGTAATATTAAGATAAAGAAAGAAATAATGCAGTCAATTTGTGCATTTTTTAAATTTGTTTCTTTTTATCTAATAATGACATGACAATAGTTGATTTCCCTACTGATAGCAGGGAGCCTCCAAGGCCTAGTGGTTAGATCGCAGAGCTTGAAACCACATTGCCTTTTTCCGCATGGGTTCAGATCCATCTGAGGGATATTGATTTTTATGAGAGGTAGTTTCCAAATTGACGTACGGAATGACGGTGGTTCAACCCAGCTTGACCAGCCCTTATGGGCAGTTGAGCATGGGGTCTTCTTCCATCATTAAGAGTCAGGCATTGCAACATTACTGAAATAATTTTGAAGAAATATAAAACCCATATATAGTCTAACTTGTGTTAAGCAACCACCCTTTTAAGCAGCCAACCTGCCTTGAACAACCACTACAAAAAGTCCCATTGTTAGATTTATAGTGTACATCAATTTGCGTTAAGCAGCCAACCTGTCTTAAAAAGCCAATTTACTCTGTCCCATAGGCTGGCCTCTTAACACAAGTTTGACTGTATACATATGTATAAACCCAACTGATAGCAGCAGCTTCAGCTTACAAACATTGTAAGAAAAATTAACCTTAATGCGGCTGTTGTGTTACTAACACATTGGTGAAAGTGTTCAGGATTGTTCCTGATTTTCAGGATTCTGAGATTTTTTGTCCCTATGTAATGTTATAGCAAGCATGCCTTTTCAGGACATAGAACTAGAGATTTCAGGTTTTGAAATTCTTAAACTTTCACCCATGCTAACAGGACATTTTACTAATTCATTCAGAGTGAGACAGAAATCAGTGAGTTGAAGATCACCATACAGAGACAGGACAGTCAGCTTAAACAGATGAGTAAAACGCTCGACACTCGGCACAGTGACTACACTTCCATCAACGTCGCCAAGGATGAACTGTTGAAAGAAAATCAACGACTCCTCACTAAACTTCAAAGTACAGAGGAACGGGAAAAGAGAAAGGTGAGGGGATGAAATAATTAAATGACAGCAAGGATAATGAATGAGTTAACCCTTTATCAAGCGCCAAATTTGTTATTGTCTCCTTTACCCACAATGTTTTCTGCCCTCTCAAAGGATTATATTTCAATTTCATCACTGTTTGAAATATCCTTTGAAAACTCTTTCCATTTGGGACAGCCAAAGATTTAGCTTTGGTAAAGGGTTGGAGAAAGATAAAAAAATAATGTCATTTTGTTGTTTATTCCAGGTTAAATCCTTACAGAAGAACAATGAGGATGCTAAAGCAGTAAACAAGGAGATTGCATCTACCCTCGAATCTGTGATGTCGTCCCACTCACAACTACAATCCGTCGTGGAAAGTCTACAAACCGAGCTCGGCAAAAAGGACTCGCAGATCAACAGACTGAAGAATGATAAGTCAGTAATCTGTCTGCTTATTTTCTTCTTCTGTTGAAAATATAAATCAATTATACTTTTCTTGTGCTGAAATCAATACTTACACATTTGTCTCTCCTTTCAATTATGTATTTTACTCAAACTGCCTGTCTTCTAATTTTCCAACTGATTGCCAAAGGTTTAGACATTTGTGAATTTGACTGAAATGTTTTACATTAATCAGAATCATCAGAATAAGGTGATCTCTTCAAAAGGCAATATTTTTGGGGGGAATCTATGATGTCATTCTGTGTTGTTTTTTTCTCCATTGGTCAGGGAAGTTACAAAGTTATATAAGTGACAATTTCTCTTTTGATTGTACTACCCAGATACTTAGATCTGCCTAACCCATATAGTGCTGGACCGACTTCATGCCAAGAAGATTGGAGGCTGGCCTGTTATTTTACCTGTTTGCTACTCTGAGTACTTTTCCTCATCAAAATGAAGCAGGTACATATTTAAGGTTTAGAAAGGCAGGCGACACAAAAATCTATATTTAGAAATTTACCCAGCATTCCAAGGATTAAGTGAATAATTAAGATTTCTTTCTATACTTTGTTGACAGGAATAAGGAACAACAAGAATGGAAAACAGAAATGAAACGTTTTGAGGAGCGAATGGACAACTTGAGAGAGGAGCTAAGAAAAGAGAGAGAAGTATCACAGAGGAAAACTACACATGACATTGGAGAGGTACACATTATATTGATACTATGTTTATATGAGATTCCCTGTGTGTATTTAATTTATCATAGAATAAGATATATTTATCAGGCCTATATTGAAAGTATATACATGTTGTAAAATACAATAGTGACATTTAACTGCTTTGTTACAGACAACTCTGGAAAACATTGAGGGAAAAGGAGAAATTGCTTATAACGAGCAATTTCTCCTTTTCCCACAATGTTTTCTGCCCTATCAGAAGATTATTTTTCCAACTCATCACCTTTTGAAATGTCGTCCGCAAACTCATTCAATTTGGGACAGTCGAAAATCTGGTGACTTATATTGAAAGCATTGCATTACAAAGACAGCACAGGACACCCCCATCCCCCAAAAGAATGACATAATAGAATTACAGTTCTTTTATATAAGTATGAAGTGATGAAATATTGACGAGCAGAAATTTACCCCTGCACCGCCTGTAACAGATGCTCAAATGACATCACGGATTCATGAAAATCGATATCAAGTTTCACAGTACACTATATGCCAACCTTCTATACTCTAACGTGTACATAGTGCTTCTATACATACAACCATATTATGCTGTTTATGAACAGCATATATGGTATATAAGGTGCTTAAAGTGCACCGGGTATATCTGGTACTATAGGTAGTGAAAAGGTTAATGCTTTTTACGCAGATGTGTCAAATTATGATACTATGGAATAAGTGATTGTATGAAACAAACAGATATGGTAATGAGTGGCTTATTTTCTACCAGATAAAGAAACAGAACGACAATTTATCCTCAAGAAATATGGACTTAATGAAAGGGAACACTGAGCTAAGGCAGAAAACTCGGGAACAGGAATCTACAATTACAGAACTGAAAGAGAAAATCACTGATCAGCGACGTAAAATCGATTATCTACACAGAGCAAAGAAAGACACAGAAGAAAACATAAGTAAAATAAAGGTCAGTTTTTATTAAATTTACCCATATAGCGCTGGAACCAACTTCATGCCTATGCAAACAGGTTAGATCCAGGCCAGTCGCCAAGTAAATTGGCGGCTGGCCTGTGGAACTTAAAGCTTGTTCAAAGCAACTCTCAATGACTGCTTCCTGGATACTAAACCAGTTATCGTGTTGGTTTGTGGGTTAGCCCCGAAAATTTTCACCTTGCCTAATGGGGATTGAAACCCAGGACCCTTAGAACAAGAGCCCGACGCTCTATTGCTGCACCAATGTTTAACCTGTTTGCTACTCTGAGTATCTTTCCTCATAAAGATAAAGCAGATATTTAAGGTTAAGGAAAGCAGACGACACAAAAATCTATTTTTAGAAAATTACCCAGCATTATACGGGTTAGTAATTTCTCCCCTATTCAGGTCTAAGGAGTTCATTCATTCTATTCAATAAGGAAATTGTTTTGACATTTGATGAAGATAGTGGAACATGACTTATTTATCACTCACTACTAAACATGGTAATCAAATGCTAGGAGGGTGGACTGACATAAAGCATTAAAACTGAAACATTGTCATGAAATAAGATAAATGTCTCCATTCAGCAAATACCAACATGAACTGTGAACTGACTGGATTTCATCATGATGTACACTTCGATTTAGAGAGGCTAATTTCATTTGATGTTGATTTATTTATTGGTGACACTTTGACAAGGGACTTTACTATTTCCTTCCTAAAGTATATTTTGGGTGTTTCAAATGATTTATTTATGTACATTTTTAGGAGATGAAGTCCGATATAGAAGAGTTAGAAAACCTCAGGGATACGTACATTGCCAAAAATCAGGAGCAGGTATATATATTTATAGTCTATGTTCACTTTTAGGGGCCTCAGGTTAGAATAATGAACAAAGTCCCTTTCAGCATTGGTTCACATCACAAAAGCCCTAGTTTTAAATTTTATGTATAAGGTAGCCTTCTGGCTGACTTATGGAATGTTGATGGTTCTACCCAGCTGGACCAGTCTTTTAGGGCAGTTTAGTAAGGATTTTTTCTTCATCTATAAAGATTCTGGCATAGCAATATAAATGAAACATTGTTGATACAATATAAAACCCAAATAAACAAACTAACAATCACTTTAACAGCAGTATTGTTCACCGAAATCCCCGTCTGTTGACCAGCCTGATTAGCATGAATAACACGCTTTGCTGAGTATCTAAAAACATCCTCGACGCTGATATACAACTGTTTGTGTATAATTGTTATTTTGGTGTTATAGGGTTACAATGTATTTTTCATTACCCATACCTCAATTCAATCTGTTGAAAATTATGAAAATCAATAAAGTAGTGAACAACAGTCCATCAATATAACTTTATTTCGTTTGGGTATTTTTGCAATTGAAAAAAAAAACCATATCAATGGTCTCGACTGTGTTCGGAAGACTGTGGAGAATTAAATATACTGCGTCATAATTATTCATGCATAGAGGACAACAGACGGCCAAAGTTGGTGAACAATGACCAGTGTGAATCAGAGCATGGGAAGACATGAAATCAGATCACATCATAGCTAGAGATTTTGTGCTGGCCCAAAACTAAGAATTTTACTAGACAATAGGTGTGATGCCTTTATCTTTCACAAAAATACCAGTTGTTAACACATATGCCGCTGAAGACTTAAGAAAGCACAGTGACAAACGGATAAGTTGCTCTTAATCAGAATTAAAGATGGTTCTTCCTGGCTTGACCAGCACTTACCGTCCCAATAGGAAATACTTGGACAAAGCAACTCCAATTGAGTATTTGGCCCTCCTCCATCAGCAAGTGTCAGGTATCACACCATAACTGAAATATATAAGTGATAAACACCCATACGAGACTGGCTTGACTGTGTAGAGCGAACGAAAAGAAGAAAGAACGCCCATACATATATAAATAAGTAAGCAATAACACCTTTGTTAACATTCCACAAAGTTGACAACAGTTTAGATGGTTAACCCATTTCCAAATAATAACAACATGTTACCAGTTTGTTGCAGACGACTCTTAAAAACATTGTGGGAAAAGGAGAAATTGCTCTTAGTGAGCATTTTCTCCTTTTCCCACAATGTTTCCTCGCCTATCAAAAGATTGTTTTTCAATTTCATCACATTTTGAAATATTGACTGCAAACTATTTCATTTTGGGACAGTCGAAAATTGGGTGTTTGGTAAGGGGTTTACCAATATTTAATTTCTCATTCTCCATTACAGTCAGAGATGATATCAACGTTCATGTCTCAGATCAACTCACTTCAAAATGAACTGCGGCAACTGGCCCATGCGCAGAATCAAACCCACGACCTGGTTGCTCAGAGGGAAAGGTCGATGGAGAAGGAAAGAAAGTTGAAAGAGGACATAAGGAGAAAATACAAGGTAACATTTCCATTGTTCTATGATTAACCGCTATATCAACCATATATATATTGATATAACAAACTATGTACTATGTATAAATTGACATTTTCAGCGTTCTAAAATGTACCGGTATATCAAAGATATGTACATGTATTGGTTGAACAAACTATGTACTTTGTATGAATCTAAAGGAGAAAATACAAGGTAACATTTCCATTGTTCTTTGATTAACTGCTATATCAAAGGTATGCATCAATGTAACAAACTATGTACTATGTATAAATCGACTACATAAGCTTCATGCATTAATTATTTGATAAAGCATGTATATGTTTTTAAGCCCTCAGTGGTTAGATCACAGAACTTGTAACCACAAAGCCTTCTAGCTGTATGTGTTGAACCAAGAACAGTCTGTTAGTCAACTCCAGCTGACTTCTTTTGAAAATTAAAACCCACTGTTTTTAGTACATGAGCCCACACATAGAGAAGCAGTGTAATTTCATAATGACTGCAAGGAAGTGTTCAGTTTCCCTTTTATGGATGGCACCTAGCTGGCCCAAATCTTTAAGATATCCCCCCAATATGTTTTTATAGGGGGGCTTATATCCTGCCCTCCGGGTTTAGGGCACTCCTCTGCCTCCTTGAAATTAGATGGTACCTCTCCTAGAGGGCACTTCGTTGGGGCGGACATCTCTGGATACCTTAGTTTCAAGTTCTGTGCTTTAACCACTGGGCCAAGGACGCCCATATGTTATACTTGAAGGCTCATGTTGTAGGGTCTTTTATAGTCAAAACTTTATGTTTTGGATACTCATATATCATACTATGTCATATTTGTAAATACTGTTTCTTTTATATTTTCACAGGAGTCTAAAAAGAAAGAGGATGAGTTAGAGAAAATGAAAGCTGAGGCAGAGAAGCGTCTTCATGAAGTGAAAGACGAATCATTAGAGGTACTTGATGTGAACTGAACGATAAGCTCATTCATTAATGCTTTTTATCCCTTAATCAATACACTCTTGTTCAACAGTGATCAATAAGAATCTTTTAATACTATTCTGTTAGGCAAGTATGTTTTTCCCTTTTCCATAACTTTTTTCTTAATTAAGAAGGAAATATCATCATATGTTAGCAGATATAGCCTTATGCACAAGATATATATACCCATGGAGAGGAGAAAAAATTCCCTTATGTGAATAGGATTTAAAACTATTTCCTCACTGCTTGCAAGTTGTTATTTTGTCTTGTTTATCTAAGCGTCAATTGATAAATTAATCAGTCCTAGTTAAGATATTTATCAATCAAGAATTGTAATAAATAACTCTCCTTCAATTGAAAAAGCTTTAATTGAAATCAAGCTCACAACTCGTTAATGTCTTTTGTTTTCTTATTTCAGATTTCCAGTCATCTGAAAAGTGCCCATGAATGGTTTAAGGACAAGTTTGAGAACCTTCAGCATGAACTTATTGCATCAAAGTAAGCTATCAGTCTTGGGAATTATCAGCCTTTGATCCTTTACTTTACACTTATGAAATTGTCTGCATGGATGAACTTTCGCTGATTATGATGACATAACAAACCATGAATTTTAATTCCAAATGGGACTTGAACATGGCAATGCTCATTGTCCATCACGATGTATGGACAATTACAAGTATTTAGATGTTTATATAAAAGTCAACAATGATTGTGCATATTCGTGCATCAATGTTTTCGTATACTGTGAATACTGATATCATTGTTATAGAATTAGGTATCTATTAATGGAAGATTATTTATGTATATAAAAAGCTGTATTTCAGCCTGTTATTTCATTAATCTGTAATTTAGCTTGGTGCCTACACTGTATTGGGCAATTTTCTTTCATGTTTGTAATGTTGGTCTTGAAGTTCTTGTATAAATCTTTCCTTTAATGTATGTACCTTCATGTATACTTTTGTCAATTATGACCATATTTGATGCTATTTTGAAAACCACTTTTTTACAGAGAAAAGTTTTCATATCTTAATTCCTATACTTCTTTCTTCTCACATATCGCAATCAGTTTGAAAACCCTCCCTGGGTATTTTGTGTGTTTGTTATGTACTCTCTTTCTTTAAAGCTGTTCTAAAGTTTTAGAGTTTATATACAGTGAATTTATATGTATTCAAATCCAAAGGCATGCAACTGTTTTGGGACCAAATTCAGTGTACTTAAATAGATTGACCCTTCATGAATTAATTATGCTTGAAATAGCTGCTTTTAATTCTTATTCATAAAACAATGCAAAAAATGTATTCTTTCAACAACACTTCATATTTTGACTTCAATATTTTCTCATGTGTGAACAAGCACAGCAACTTGAACATGTTTTCATTAATTTTAGAACTGTTCATGAGCAACTTGAAGACCAGAACTCCGCCCAAAAACAGAAATTGGATACGGAGAGAAGAAAAGCTCAGGCTGCAGCCCAAAAAGCCAAAGAGATGATTCGGGTAAACATGACTCACATTATTATAAACCCTAATAGTGCTGGAACCAACTTCATCCTTATGCAAACAGGTTAGATCCAGGCCAGCCACCAAGTAAATTGGCGGCTGGCCTTTGATCTAACCTGTTTGCTTCTTTGGGTATCTTTCCTCATCAAAGTTAAGCAAATATGTAAGGTTTTGGAAAGCAGATGACACAAAAATCTATATTTTTAGAAAATTACCCAGCATTCTAAGGGTTAATATTGAGTGATTAAGCTTAAAGGGCTATACAGTATTTCATGAACAGTGTACAACAGTCCAAACAGGAAAATGTATGCTTTCATTTGAAATATTTATCCTTTTTAAAACATACTTTGAATGCTTTCATGTAGGAAGAGGTATCAATAGTTTTGTACACTTCTTCTTTATGATGTATTTTTCTAAAATTCCAGATTAATGTAAAGCCGTTTGAATATGCCTAGCATAGATATTCGACTATAAACCCTACCTTTACCTTCACGAAGATCAAATCATTTCCAATGAACTTTCAATTTTACAGGCCAGTCGACAGACAATTTCACGGTTGAGTGATTACGCGGATCTTGCCGACCAGGAGACCAAACAACAGTTAAATCAGCTGTACAGTCAGCTACAGACAGAGAAGGACCATTCAAAATACATGGAAATGAAACATAGACGATACAAGGACTCCGCGGAGAGGCAATTTGAGGATCTTCTACGGGATACGGAAAACTCTAGCTGATAGTGTGTCTGCTGAATTAAGGCTTGACCTACATCAAACACCGTGCAGAGGAATCGTAGTGCTTCTGTTGGAATATAACTTGGTCTTTATCAAAAACTTTGCACTGGTTTTATAGGGCTTGTGTTGTAACATAAAGAGACAATATCAAAATGGTCTGATTAATCCTTATAGTGCTGGAACCGACTTCATGCTTTTGCAAACAGGTTGGATCCAGGTCTGCTACCAAGTAAATTGGCTGCTGGCCTGTGATCAAACCTGTTTGCTACTCTGAGTATCTTTCCTCTTCACAATTAGATAGATATTTAGGGTTTTGGAAAGCAGATGACTTAAAAAATCTATTTATAGAAAATTACCCGGCATTCTAAGGGATAAAGAGACAATATCAAATGGTCTGATTCAAGAGACAGAAAGCTTCTTGGTTGTTATGTTAGAAAACAATGAGCAAACTCATGTGTTAAAGTAGCTTGTTCACAGAAGAAAAAATTTAGAAGCCAAAATAAAATGAAACAATTCAATTTTTGTATTGTATGATTTACAATTGAAAGAAGCTTATGAAAACATCATTTAGGAAGCGTCAACATATCTATGTATGTACAGTATACACATGTATATGCTATATAGCTCAAAAGTTATGTCGCACTTTTCGATTAAATGTATGGTAATTCACTCTATAAACACTTCGTATAACTTAAAGCAATCTAATTTTGAATCCAATACCATTTCTTTAGTGCAGTTCACAAGAATTAATTCCTAACCTCAACATTTCCTCTAATCTGTGAACAAGCTCCTTTTAACTTTGCTCAATGCTTATACATGTATTGGTTGAGGTTTGACTTTGTCATTAATCCAAGTGTTATGAGAGTCAAATTGCAAGCTTAGTGCAATATTAACCCTTTACCAAGCGCAGAATTTTTACTGTCCCAAATTTAAAGAGCTTGCAGACGACATTTCAAATCTTGATGAAATTGAAAAATAATCTTCTGATAGTGTCAAAATTATTGTACTTGGAAATGGGAATTGCTCCTTTTCCCATTATGTTTTCCAGAGTTATCTGCAACAAACTGGTCAAATATCATCATTATTTGGTAATGGGCTACCGGTAAATTAATCACTGCCAAATGATAACTCCCAAGTTCATATAATAAGAGAAAGTTTCCTATCAACTCATATACAATAGGGTCTATGAGTAAGACTGTTAGTTGTTTATTTCACCATTTCAATCATGCAGACAGATTGGGACCATGTAGATTGTAAGAAAGTTTTGTGATATTAGGAGTCATTAACTAAGACTTAGTAGAGTGTTGTTATTCAAGTAGAAAGTTTACTTAGGCAAATGAAGACCTTTATAGGAGATTTGTGAGCAACGTTTTTCAGAGAAATGCATTTATTTAAGGCTACGACATACCGTAATCTTTTCCTAACACGGCAGGTGAATTCTCTGCCGCACCACAATGGTGCTAAGGATGACATCAGTTGCGTAACTTCCTGTTTTTAGGTTTTTAGGGTAGTTATTTGCTATTTTTATGCAATTTAAAATTCCTCGCATTCAAAACTGAAACTTTACCCATAGGCAATTGGATTAGATAAGGGCTGAATCATGTTTTTAGATTTTAGAATACTTGTCTGAAAATGTGGGAAAATAGCACAAACCTACCTTAGAATCGCTAAACCGGATGTTGCGCAACCGATTTCGTCGTCAGCTCCATGGTCATGTGGCAGAGAGTTCACCAGCCGTGCCTTAGCGCTTTTTTCATTATAAGAAAACCATTGTGATATCAGAAAGGATTGCTCAGGACATGTTATTTCTCCTTTTATCACAACAGTTCATTTAACCCCCTTCAGCAATTATGTTGAAGTATGTGAGATTGTATGATGTGAAAGTTAAATTCATTCCATTTCTATTTGATCTTTGTATGATTTGGTTTTGAGTCATGATTGGCTCAAATTATGTTTGTATACTTTTTAACCCTTTACCAAATGCCAAATTTTTGACTGTCCCAAATTGAAAAAGTTTGCAGATGACACTTTAAAATGTGATGAAGTGGAAAAATATTCTTCTGATAGGGCAGAAAATATTGAGGGCTAAGGAAAAATTGCTCGTTACAAGCAATTTCTCCTTTTCCCACAATGTTTTCCGGAGTCGTCTGCAAAAAAGTAGTCAAATGTTGTTATTGTTTGGTAATGGGTTAAACACCCCTGTTTGATAGAAAAAGAAATGTTAGGCTAGAATATGTGTCTTCTGTGTGATGCTTTTAGTATGTAACAAAACTGTTCTTTTTGATTTTGTCCTATATAAATCAACCTCTGAGACTGCTATTCTCTAGGTTGAAATACAGCAACACACAGTACAATACAGTGAACCCTCGTTTATCCGAACACGTCCGTTCCCAACAAAATGTCCGGTTTACCGAATAATCCGGACTTATGAAGCAGAGCATGTTCTTATTCACATTAAGAAATAAACGGTCTGTATAAGCGTTGTATAGTTATAACCCTTTAGCAAACGCCAAATTGTCGACCGTCCCAAATTGAAAGAGTTTGCAGAAGACATATCAAAACGTGATGAAATTCAAAGATAATCTTCTGATATGGCAGAAAACATTGTGGGAAAAGGAGAAATTGCTCGTCACGAGCAATTTCTCCTTTACCCACAATGTTTTCAAAAGTCGTCTGCAATAAACTGGTCCAATAATTCCGTTCCCTTACAATTTTGCTTGGATTGCAAGACATCCGGATAATCGGGGTCCGGATAAACGAGGGTTCACTGTATTGTTATGTCTGTGGAATGGTATTCCATATCGGTTGATGTGTATATTTGATTGCATCTCTGTGATATTTAGTATAGGTGTATAGTAGCATTTAACTCGAGTTTAGATCTGATGATAGATATAGACAGAAGCATTCCATAGTCTTCCAATTGTGTTTTCCCTAATATGTGTGATCACATCTCTATCAAATTAGGAAAATACACCCAAGAAGGCTACAAAGGGAAATTCTGCTGTAGTGCAAGAAGATTTATAAGTATTTTAACGTAATACTACATGCTCATTTAAGTCATTAAAATACAAACACAATTTGTTTTAGAAAATATGCCAAATCAATTAAACATGGATAATTTGTAATTCATGTTGGTTGATGAAACATATATATTTGTAATAACAGATTAAAACTATTAACATACCAATAATAAGAACTGCTTTGTGTTATTTTGTAACATATCCATTGCCTGTTTCAGTTTTAGCTCTAAGAATAATAAGACCTATATCACTCATATTGGTGTCACATCCTTGTTAAAGAGTTATGTGCAAGTTATTTCCCACATTAACAACTGTAGGGAATGGATTGAAACTTTACACATGTGTTCAGTGTCATTATGTAATGACATATACCAAGATCCATAATTCTGCCCCATTTTAACCCATCACCAAACAATGACAACATTTGACCAGTTTGTTGCAGACAACTCTGTAAAAGCATTGTGGGGAAAGGATAAATTGCTCTTAACAACCCTTTCTACCCTATCAAAAGATTGTTCAATTTCATCACATTTGCAATGTCGTCTGCAAACTCTTTCAAATTTAAGCCATGTCAATCAAATAGTGCATCATCATTGTAGTCAGAGACATTGTTATCTATGTTAAAACCAATTAAGTAATATACCTAAGTGCAACACTATAAGTTTGTAACATCGATAGTGTTGTGTACACTAATTGTCTCAATGTGGTTTTAAGAAACTAATGAATTATCTCTAGCAAATGCCTAATAAACTGTTGATTGGGTCTTTGTCTCTAGTTATAAAACGAACAACAACCATATTTAACTAAGATCGATGCTTTCGAGCTTAATCTTTATTAAATGTCACCGACAGAACATTACGCATAACTTTATTTCACATACAGTCTTTGAGATTGGAAAGCCTGTGTTCTTCCAGGTTGTGCAAACTAAGTGTCACACTGTGATGTTAAAAAGAAATTCTCAGAGATTGAGATTTTAAGGTTTTAAAATAAGTTGTTGTCATCAACCGTAAATATAATAACAAATAATTGTAAAGTAATATAGAACTAGATTATTGATAGCTTCCCAAACCTGGTCGTATGTGTACAGAACAAACAGAAGAGAATAGAATATTATTTTATTTTGTAGACAAAGGCCTCTAACCCATAATACAATATATATATCAAAATACAATATGTTCATGGGTTGTGTCTGAAATATACTGTAATCGTAGATATATATATGAAATCACTATTTTAACCCATGTCGTCTTTTTGCTGGTTTGTTGCAGACGCCTTTAGAAATTATTGTGGGAACAGGAGAAATCGCTCAAAATGAGAAACTTCTCTTTTTCGCACAAGGATTTTTACCCTTCCAGAATCTTCCAAATTTACGACGATTTTAAATTCCTTCTGCATTTTTTCGATTAAGTTCAGTCGAAATTTGTCGTTTGACAAAGGGTTAGAGAGTATGTAAAACTTATTCTGTTTGTCCCATATTGCAAAGAATTAATAACTGAGCCTGGGTTCGAACCAGTTTTAGAATAACTTCATTATTATCAAAGACCTAATAAACACAGATAAGCAACTCTGCAAAATACCGTTCTTTCTCGCGTTGACATCTCGTTCGCGAGATTTTGCCTTCCTGTAAATACAGACGCTTTATTTTGTTAATCAAAGCGTCTGCCGTCGCTGATAAGCAATGGTAGCCCTTTTATTGACCCTCACGACCCCAAAAACCAATAAACAGATGGCCACCAGCTGTGGTGCCCTGCTGTGATAATTACCGGGGATTATAACTTATTGTACTATTGCACTGTGTCAAACTGAAATGTCTAGCTAAATTTTATGACAGAGGAAAATTTCAGCAGCAAAATTTACTGTTAAAATATTAGCTTAAATCTATACTTTTGTGGAATGGGTCTCTAAATGGGAATTATCTTTTTTTGCGGCATATCATGTACAATATTCTATGAATTAATAATTCGTAATGGGGAACATTCTATTTTCTTTGAAAAATGTACTCAATACCATCATCATCACCATCTGCATCATCATCATCATCAACAATGTTAGAATTACAATATCAAACAACAACTAGCTATATACTTCTGCGCACAAATATGCACCCGAGTCTGCTTTTTATCTCTTGATTTGCAGCATGTTGATGTCATACACTTCCAGCACACACAAACATGCTGTCATTAGCCGCAAATTTTACACTTTCTTTGCATGGCAATTATTTCCAGCTGAACCAAACAGAACATATCGTTACATCTTCCACGTATACAGTTTATATACAATAAGAGAGTACTAAGAATAGATTCAAATTAAATAAAAAAGACCAGTTAAGAGAATTTAAATGCCTCTTAACATCACAAACATATGAAAAAAAGTTCTTGAGCTTCAATTGGTCGACAAAAATATGTGTAATTAATCAAAGTTTGTCTAAATCAACCCATATTTTGTTTTTGTTTCCGAGGAGTTAGACAAAAACTATTGCTCTACTACTAAAACATGCAACCATATGATTTCAAAAAACCAAGACCAGATAAGAGAATTTAAATGCCTCTCAACATCACAAAAATGTATAAAAGTCCTTGATCTTCAATTGGTCGATAAAAATATGTGTAATGAATCAAAGTTTGTCTAAATCAACCCATATTTTGTTTTTGTTTCCGAGGAGTTAGACAAAAACTATTGCTCTACTACTAAAACATGCAACCATATGATTTCAAAAAACCAAGACCAGATAAGAGAATTTAAATGCCTCTCAACATCACAAAAATGTATAAAGGTCCTTGATCTTCAATTGGTCGATAAAAATATGTGTAATGAATCAAAGTTTGTCTAAATCAACCCATATTTTGTTTTTGTTTCCGAGGAGTTAGACAAAAACTATTGCTCTACTACTAAAACATGCAACCATATGATTTCAAAAAACCAAGACCAAATAAGAGAATTTAAGTGCCTCTCAACATCACAAAAATGTATAAAGGTCCTTGATCTTCAATTGGTCGATAAAATTATGTGTAATGAATCAAAGTTTGTCTAAATCAACCCATATTTTGTTTTTGTTTCCGAGGAGTTATACAAATACTCTACCATCCCATCCAATTCCAGCACTTTCGGTTCTATTGATGATACACATTTCAAAACACGTGTTTCACCAGTGGTAAAAGGAAATCAATTGTCTCATATGCAATTATTAATAAAAACAACACACTAATAAAGGAATGTTAAAACTATCGAAAAATTAATAAAATAAACGTTAGTTTTCACACTTTATTCAACCTTCGTTTACATCGTCTAGCTGGCAGACACACTTCAGTGCCGACGAGATTAGGAAGTCTCGCATAGTCTCCCGAAATCTCATCCTCCACGAGATGATAAGGGAGATCGGTCTTTACCTATGGGGAGTTGCTTATCTGTGTTTATTAGGTCTTTGTTATTATTTATATTTAAGTCGCCGAATTTCTTGAATTGTTTTCATTAGATGTTTTAAGAAGATGAAAGAACATTAAACTCGCAGATATTGTACACCGTTTAAAGGGGTTTAGTTTGTTAACAACGATCTAAACTTAGGGTAAGAGGTGGTATTTTTAGATACCATAGTCACGTTGGTTTTGGAAACGTATACCGCGAATGCGCAATGGTGCACACATCATATCTCTCAAGCGAAAATGGGTTGAGTGAGGAGAAAAATAAACGGCGAACGCATTCATTAGAATACTGAATCTTGTTCAATTTGATAAGGAAAATAAAAAAAATATTCACACTTTCTTTATTGAATGTTGAGGATTCCATCATGTTGTTGTTGATGTTGCGTGTCTTTTAATTTTAGTAATCACGTGACAATATTAATGTGGAATTTCTGTGTGTATTTATAAACCAAAGTTCCCAAAGAAGAACATACAGGTTTAGGCTTACTTCTCATTAATTAACAAAAACACGGGGTTTAGAAGAAATGAATCTAAAACGGTCTTATGTTCTCATCATTCATGTCGTTAATGTGTGCCGTTAATGTATGAAAGGTTGTTGCCTAGTAATTAAAACAATCTTATTTAGCCAGAGGTTTGTGTTAGCACTAAAATCCGGCAATGTAACACAATGCTAAAATGAAACCATGATAGTTGGTTGTTAAATTCAGACAGTTCGGCTTAACCCTTAACCAAACACCAAATTTTAGACTGTCAAATTTGAAAAGAGTCTGCACACGGAATTTCAAAACGTTATGAAATTGAAAAATATCTTCTGATGGGGCAGAAAACAGTGTGGGAATAGGAAAAATTGCTCGTCACGAGCAATTTCTCCTTTACCCACAGTATTTTCCAGAGTCGTCAGCAACAAACTGGTCAATGTTGTTATTGTTTGGTAATGGGTTAAAATATATGGGTATTAATTGGGGGGGATTGCTCTTAGATTTATTTCTTTATCATTTGAGACCGTTCCTGGAGGAAGTGGTCTAGAAAGAGCGACTGAGTTGGACTATCCATTGAGCAGGGGTCCTTTTCGTCTGTTGGTGTTTGGTTAACCTATCGTACTCAATAACCATAGGGGTATCTGGCAATGTTGTTTATATGTGTTCTATAACTTGATTTGACAAGAGACATAGATGCTTGACATGTAATTCAAGAAAAATTGGTAAGGGGTAGGGGCGTAGACAAGCTCAAAATCAATGCTACTAACGGGGATGGTGCGAGAGGGGCTGCTCCCCCGCGGAATTCTTCTGAGAAGAAGTGAAAATAGTGAGATTTGGCGTATATTTAGAGATTAAGGGCAATGTATAATATATTTCTTTGTTTACTTCTGAAATGTATGTTACTCACGTGCGTATATGCGTATCGCTGGCTACGCCCCTGGGAATAAGGTTCGGCGGGTGCATGCAGGGGTTGGGGGGCGGGGGGGGTGGGGGGGCTGGAGGGCGACACACGTCCTTTACATTGTACTGTACATCATGGACCTTGTCAAAATAAAACGAGATATGCTTTGGACTAATGAGTGTGGACAAATGTCTTAAAGCGTACTCGCGCTCAGAACAATTGCAAAACTGGGTAATGTGAGTAATAAATTATGATAGAACATGTTGAAAAATAGCTAAATAATCCACTGGATCATGACAATATAACGCCTGCAATATTTATGATCTATTCTTCAAAGTGTTATTTTCACAAATTTGGTACCCACCAATTTAACTTCATTCGAGTAACATCTTAAATAGCAAGGAGCGCCACTGATTGATGAGTGGCGATCACCTGGTTAGAAAAATCACATGAAACACATAGAAATACTGCCATTTATCCAATATTTACACCGTGAACATTCAAAATGGAGAATTTCTTGGGTTTAATTGGTTCTCAACATTATAGTATTCACTGTTTTAAAATCGTCATGTGAACGTGTTACAGTCTCAATTCCTCTGTAAGCAAGCATTCATGAGGCACATATTGGCTGTATCAGCGCAAGCCCAAATCGATTAGCCCATACAGAACCCATATTTGTCCCATATAAACAACTCTATGTGGTTTTGCCCATATGGACTGGGCCCTTTATTAAACCCATATCTGTGTACCATGTACTAAAATACAGTAGTTGTTGGTTTAAAGCATTTTCTTTTTAGACAGCTAATGACCCTTAACCCTTTACCAAACGGTACATTTTCGACTGTCCCAATTTGAGAGAGTTTGCAGACGGCATTTCAAAATATGATGAAATTGGCAATAATCCTCTGATAGGGCAGAAATCGTTGTGGGATGGACAAATTGTTCGTGACAAGCAATTTCTCATTTTCTCACGACGTTTTCCAGAGTAGTATGCAACAAAGTGGTTAAATGTCGTTATTGTTTAGTAATGGGTTAAACTAACCTTCTCTGTCAATGCAGATGTAATGTGAAATGGGAAAAAATAATTGGAAAGCCCATATGGGTAGCTTGCCAATATTGGCTTGGCCATTTTGGCCTCACCTTGGTCCAATTTCGGTAATCCATTAACGCAAATTTATACGTCTTTGATAGTTGCTAGTTCTTTTTGTTCTTATCAGATTAATCTTCTTGCTTTATATTGAGGCCAGGTTCATACAACATAAAGTTTGATATTGTAACATAATCATGCCAGTATTCTATTTGTGCCGTACGCGAAAATTATTATGACTATCATAGAAATCGGATGTTAAGAAAAAAAGTCGATCTGCTTAACGAAGGACTGCAGTCTTAACTACTCGGATATTTCCGTGATACTTTAAACATATTTTATTGCCATAACATTTTACAAAATATACATGTACATTCAATAAAATAAACGAGTAATAAGGCAAAAGGGTTTGGCCACAAGTTCTACCAACTTAGATTCGGCCATTCCCTTGGCAGGTATTTACATATTGTAATTATCAAGAATTTTTTCATATGTACAATGTATTTGTTAAATTATTGATTAATTAATTTTCCAGTAATTTTGAAAAAACATCTCTACTATATGACAATAAGGAGATAACAATTGAAAAAAATATGATTTTGAAAGAGAAAAAATTGAAAAAGTGAAATAAGTGATGTGAATCGTGTGCTACTGGGGCCCAGGTTCTACGACCGAAGGAATGATTGTTTTTAGTGAAATACTACAAGAACCTTTTGCTTTCCTTAATGAAGGTATGTACTGTAAGGAAGATTGTACAGTTGTCTTCATAATTAAAGTCTACAGAGCCAAACAACAATTTACTTGTATTCAATGGATGATACATGCGAAGTTCAGAAAATAATTTAAGCCTTTGAGCTGAAAATTGCTCGCATTGGAAGAAATAGTGTTCGGCATCCTCGAGTAAATGACCACATAAACATAAAGTGTCTTGCGCTAAATTATTAGCAAATAAGTCTGATCGAAGATCACTACATTTATTTCGAATTCTAGTTTGTAGTACTGCTAGCTTACGTGCACCAATGAAAAAGTGTTTTGGTACTACTGCTGAGGAAAACATGTTCCTTATCTTACTTTTGAACAGGGAAAGCGAATTGATCGACCTGATCCCAAGGGGAAGCTCGTTCCATCTAGAGACAGCTGAAGGAATAAAAGAGTTTGCAAATATTTCAGTTCTCCTGCTTATAATGCCTATATCTGAAGCATTACGCAAAGGATAATCAGTTCTAGCACCAACCGTAGAAGGGAAAATGTCGCTTAGATAAGTTGGACAAAGTCCATTGACTATTTTAAATGTGAGAATCAACTTTTGATAAGCACGCCTATCAGAAAGAGATAACCATCCTATTTCCCTGTAAAGATTGTTCAAAGATACAGAACGGGTAACGCCCGTTACAATACGTGCAGCCTCATTTTGTACCTTTTCAAGTGATTCTTGTTCTCTTGCCGTACAGTTATCCCATACCACGGAGGCATACTCTAAGATTGGTCGTAAAAATGACACATAAATTTGATTGAGTGATTCTCTGCGAATTTTAAATTTCAGTGAACGCATTATTCCTAGAATTTTGGATGCTGAAGTTAAAGTGTTTGAAATGTGTTCATGCCATTTTCCATCATTGCTAAGTGAAATTCCTAGATGCTTATGATTGTTAACAAACGTTATTGGGTGTCATTAAAAGTTAAAGATGGAGGATTTAGCGATTGATTGGAAAAGAGAATGGCTTCAGACTTTAAAGGATTGAAAGATACCATCCATTGTTTTGCCCATTGTGATATAATAAGTAAGTCATGATTCAAAATCCCTTCAATGTCGTTAATGCTGGTTGCTGAACACGCCAATGAGGTGTCATCAGCAAAAAGTCGCGAAATGCTTACTAGGTTTTCAGATATGTCATTAACATAGACAAGAAAAAGAAGAGGACCAAGGACAGAGCCCTGGGGTACGCCCGCGTTTGTTAATGCTTTTGAAGAGATGGTAGTTCCTACCATAACAAACTGTTCACGTAGAGAAATATAGTTGTGTAACCAGTTTAAGAAAGGACCGTTTATTCCTAATTGGCGAAGTTTAAAAACAAGACCAGGATGCCAGACTCTGTCAAATGCTTTTGAAATATCACAAAATACCATACATAGGTTTTGCCTATAGTCGATAGCTTGTACTGCGTGATGATAGATATCTAGAAGTTGGTGTACAGTTGAATGACCTTTTAAAAACCCAGATTGTTTCGAATGAATTAGGTTGTTTGACTGTAGATAATTGTACAAATGTTTGTGAACACAGCGTTCCATGAGTTTTCCTATACAGCTTAGCAAAGATATAGGACGATAGTTTCCAACATCGGAAGTATCACCTTTCTTGAAAAGGGGCATAACCATCGCATATTTCCACGTATTTGGAAATATTTGTAATTCAAGTGATCTAATGAATAGTGCTTCCAGGAGCTTGGAAATCGTGTGTTTAACAGCTTTAAGTAGTCTGTGGCTGATTTGGTCAAAACCAACCGCCTTGTTAACACTTAATGAATCAATTAAATTCTCAATGTCTGTGTAAGCTATTTCAACACTTGAAATTGAACTGTTAGTATATTTGTTAAATGCAGGTAATGATATTGAAGAGTCATTAATTGTTGAAATAGACGCAAAATACTCATTGAGGCAGTTTGCTTTTTCAATATCTGAGTAATGAAATATTTCATTATTGTTCTGCACAGTTTTAAGGATAGGAATGGTATGAGAAGATTTAGATTTAGTTAAACTGCGTATATATTTCCAATATTTCTTTGGATTTTCAAAGCGACTGTTTGTTAAGTCATCTTCAAGATTGTTCAAATACTTTTGTTTTGCAAATTTCTTAAGATTGTTGACTTTATTGCGACATTTTTTATATTTCGTCCAGTCACCTTTACGTCCTAGTTTGATCGCGATTGTTCTGTGTCTGTCTCTTTGTCTAGTCATTTTGCGGATCTCAGTGTCGTACCATGGTTTGTCATTGGGTCGGATAATTACTTCTTTAGAAGGAATACATTGAGACATGAAATTAAGTAGCGTAGAAGTAAACCGTTCACAGCTTTCGTTAATGTCGTTCGAATCAATGAATTGCCAATTTTCGTTTTCTAACATTCGATTTAGTTCATTAAAATTTGCACGATCATAAAACCACACCTTTCTTGTTGAACAGGTTGTAAAAAGTCTATTAAATTTGATGTAAGCCAGTGTTGCTTTATGGTCACTAATACTGTTGTCAACGTCTAAGGTATCAGAATGCAGTACCTGGACACCTTTTGAAACTATTATAGGATCCAGCAATGTCGATGAATGAAATGTGATGCGAGTTGGTTTTGAAATTACGTTAGTTAAATCGTTTAAAGACATAAGGTTTGATAAGTGATTCTCGTTTACATTGAGAAGATCTTGGTTAAGGTCACCAACAACAATTACATTAGGGTTTTGATCAAGGGCTTTTTCAAGACAAACATTGAATCTTTCCCAGAAAATAACAGGTGTATTAGGTGGCCGATAAATTGTGCAAAGTAGAATGACAGATGACCTATATTTGACTTCCGTCCAAATCGCTTGTATACAGTCAACTTCCAAATCCAGCCTTCTCTTTGAAATGAGTGAACAAGGAATATATACCAGAATTCCACCTGAAAATGAATTTAAATCGCGTCTGTAGATTCTATAGGCTTGTTCGTCAAAGGTCAAACTTGAGTCTGGAATGTTCTCATCAAGATGGGTTTCTGTAAATGACATGATATCAAAGTCTGATAAATGATTGCTAACATAATTGAGCTTATTTCGAATGCTTCGTATATTAAGGCGAATTATAGAGATACCACCAGTATTAACAGAGTCTGAATTATGTTGGTCTGGTCCATGGTTGAGCTCAATATCCCCCGACAAGATAAGCAGAAGAGAAAGGAAAGTGTTTATAGCACTGGATAAACTCCCCATGACATAGGTAATCAAATAAAAAACAGTCGGACATTAACAAATGACACGATCAAGGATTCATTCAAGTTAAAATTTGCCCCATGATTAAAACGACATCCTTGAGTTCTTGTATAGAACAGTCCAATGGCCGCGCGCCATTCAACAACGCTACTACCTATGGTGGTTCAAACATAACATAACTGACGCTGACGCTCAGACATTGGACCGACATATTTACTATAACGGGGAAAACGGGAACCAGGACCACAGTAGACACAATCACATCAATATACTCAAAGTCAAAAATGAATAAAAGAAAAATATGATACAAAAATACATCATAAAACAAGTATCAATGTTATATGATACAACAGTTATCAAACTATCAAAATAATGAAAAGCCAATCATAGTATCGGAGGTGGAAGTCAAGTTACCTATAAATATTCTACAGAAATGTAATTAAAGTCAGTGCAAACATAATAATAAAGGAAATTCACTGTGAGAGTAACTGTCGTAATTTACATTGCGGTTAGTCTTAAGCAAACAAAAGGCTCATCTAGTGCCAAACTGATGCTACATTAACTGCGACTACTAATTAAATACAATTATATTCTGTGTCAATGCTATGATGTGTGCATATGCCATAACAACTCCTGGCCAATGGGATTTCGGTTATCAAAACAAAGCGTTATAACAAACTATACCTTCGAAATTCCCCCGACATAGAATATTTATCAAAATATTTTCCAATATCAATTATTTGAGGTATGCGTTTGTCATCATAACACCTATATCAACAACACGTGGTAAAACAAACGGTGTTTTCGAAATTGGCTTGGCATAAGTACAAATCAAAACAAGATATTTCAACATCAATTCAATGGGTTATGCATATGACACAATTCCGACAAAACCATGACACGACCATGTAAGAAGATACTGTACAAACATTTGTGTTTGAAAAATCGTGCGGAGTCATTCTATCTAAAAACAAAAAGATAGTCAGATGATCGACGTTTGTAATCAATTCAAGACCATGTTCAATCCGAATTATAGCCATATTTGATTAGGAATTATATTTGATCTGCAGAGAACAGTAAATAAAGGTAAATGAAAAATGTTAGTATTCTTTAAAACAAGGACTGGAAGTATCTCGAAAGGAGGCTAATTTCACCATATAAACAAATAAACAAAAAGTGGCGACTACTTACTTCATGGAAAGAAGACACAGTGAAAGAAAAATAACGACCCTCTCAATATCTATAGCAAAAACAAAATGAGTGTCTCAAAATAAGACCGTGTTGTTACAACTGGTATTGGTTGTGAAACACGTGCACACACGTGTTGATCGTCAGTTTTTGAAGATATATCACACTAATATACTAGTAAAAAACAAAAAGGCCTGGATTTTGCAACAGCTAATTACGCCAAGCTATAAAAAATGCATATGACCATACATACAAACATAAACATGTTGCTAGTTTTATAATAACTGAACATTGAATGCATTTAATTCAATTCAAATAGCGAGTCGTGTAGGTTTCGAAACAGATTGGTAGAATAAAATAGTTATGTTAGAAGAAAAGTACATGTGTCTGTTTGACCAATTTAATTACCTTATACAGTAGTTTGGTCTAAGCCGTGTCTGTTTAAGAAAATAAGTAAGTTGGAGGGGCTAAGAGGCCTTACATAAAATGCTATCAAATTCTTAACTTCCTAATACTTAAGTTTCAAAGAAGAATGATAACTAACCATCACAAATTAAAAACAAATAATTGACAAAAGGAGAAAAAGAATGGCTTCCAATAGTGACATAGTTTTAAAAGGTAAAATTGTTCTCAGATGACGGGTGTAAACCGACGTGAATACAATTTTCCAAGGAAATTTTGTGATTGTCCAAAAAAGCAATAACAGCAGATGAAAAGTGTTATAGATAAAAAAAATAAGGGAAAGGATGCAACTAAACATATCAATAAGAGCAATTTGTCATTTTGTCACAGTGCTTTCGTTGTTTTTCATCTTTTTATATGACAATGTGATTCTAACGGATAAGGTGAATAAGAGAAGACATGGCCTGATGCGAAATTTGTCATTTTGTCACAGTGCTTTCATTATTTCTCGTCTTTTAAGATGTCAATGTGATTTAAATGGATAAAGGGAATAAGAAAAGACAAACACTTGGTATCATAATAAAAGCTGTGACAAATAAACTGAACAAGTTAACGAGCCACATGAGTTGGGAGAGTTTTGATAAGTTCGTCCAAGGCAAACTGACTTTCAACTCGATGTACTTTCGTGTGTTTGTCCTTCACAAAGATGACTCCGTCCTTAACCCAAGTCCCTTCTACTGTATTGTTTCTAATCAACTGCCTAGCGTTGTAGAAAACCTTATTCCTCGTTCTAGTGAGATCTTCGTTGATGTAAACGCCATTGAATCCCCGTGACTTAAGAGCTGATTTTTTGTCCACGATCTTCTGACGCGACCTATAACTCGTAAACTTGATGATGATGTCCCTTGGTTTTTTCACAGATTCAGGTTTTGGCCTTCCAACTCTGTGAGCTCTGTCGACCTCCATTAAACCGATGTCGGCATCTACAGCTGAGAACACCTCAGTCACCTTTGCGTCGATCGACTCACCCTTCACTTCTGGTATGCCCGAGAGTCGTAAACAGTTGCGCCGACTGTACTGTTCTGCAGCATCGGCTTTGTGTTCGAGCTCGAAAATCCTTTCTCTTAGTTCAGCATTTTCGGTCTGCAATTTAGAGATTTGATTATTGAGGCCACCAATGACACCGTCCACGATGCTGGAAACCAGTCCGGAAATTTGGCTTTCAATGTGAGATTTCAGAGTATTCGTAATCTGGTTGATCACATCTTCAGACAACGACATTTGTAGAACGGTCGTAGGTGGCGATGAACCGTCACATGTGGGAGAAAACTCACCCACACTTGGGAGTGAATCAGCAGCAGACTTCGCTTTTTTACCTTCGAGTAGATCCATTGGTGATGAAGCAACACGCTTTTTGACATGGACCGGTTGTGGTGTTGACGACATTTTTTATAAGTACGACCAGTATAGCTTCGGACCTTTCGAGCGTGACGGTTAGCCTGTGATGATTAAGGTTCCCTTTACTACTGCTCGACCCTTTACACAGTCACGTGCGTCATGTGCCTTGTGATGCCTTGTGAATGCGTGTTCAACGTTGCGTATCAAAATAGCAATACAAAGAAAGAAATTATTCCTTCAAATATCACGTTTTTGGGATACTTAGCTTACAAAATCCGGGAACTGATGTGCTCAGGATATATTCATGTACAACTTGGCATATGCACTTACTCCAAATTCACTCAGGATAGTCTACAATAGTTAGTTTTCCACCAGAAAGAAATGTTTATGCTTCCATTACCGGAACTACGTCACCTTCATATTTCCGTGATCTAGGAATTCTATGCATTGAATAAACCCGATTAGTTCAAATTCCAAAATAGATTTTTGTGTCGTCTGCCTTCTGAAAACGTTAAATATCTGCTTAATTTTGTTGAGGAAAGATACCCAGAGTAGCAAACAGGTTAGATCACAGGTCAGCCACCAATTCATTTGGGAGCTGACCTGGATCTAACCTGTTTGCATAAGCATGAAGTGGGTTCCAGCACTATTAGGGTTAAGATAATCGTAGGCCTTACATGAGACAAATACGAACCAATTATCTGCGACTGGGGAAATGGAAACATGACAATATCTAGAAAACAATATCTAGAAAACATGATGAAAAAGAACTTTTTTTTTTAAAGTGGTAAAGTGAGGGCCCCAACAAGCCGGACATCCTTTGTAACGACACTCTCGATGGTCACCTATTATAGTAGAACAAATGGCACATGGTTGTGTGACAGTAATAAGGTCTATGTATAAATACTACTTCTACAGTCTCGCTGTGGAAGCCGGCTTTTATGGGTGATTCGGTAGAGTGGTTGGCTTTCTCTCGAAGTTAAGCAACGTACTAAGTGGTTAGTACCTGGATGGGTGACCCACGATGGCTTTACTCCGAAAGGGACCCGATACATGTTACATAATTGCCCGTACCCTTAATTGTTTGTCGCATTTTCTCGATCCTTGTTTCTACTTTGAGGCAGTATTTATAGTGGCAGTAGTACCTTCTTGAATTTTAAAAAGTCGTAAACTGCCCATGTATGTCTTTGTGACTTAAGTGACTTCTGGACGAAGTTAAGACAAAGGTGGGAGAAATGTGAAGGTAATAGGGTTTATGTATAAATATTACTTCTACAGTCTCGTTGTAGAAGTCGGCTTTTGTGGGTGACTCGGTAGGGTCGTTGGCTTTCTCTCGAAGTTAAGCAACGTACTAAGTGGTTAGTACCTGGATGGGTGACCCACGATGGCTTTACTCCGAGAGGAACCCGATTCACGTTACAGTTGTTGTGATCCGACACGACAACAAAAATAAGATGATACCGAATTAAATCAATTATCCTTTATTTACATTTAAATCGAATCCCCATCTTCTAACAGCTTAACCGCTGTTTAGCTGTACCGGGTCAAATGACCAGCATCAATTATATTCAAAGGGAAGTAACTCGTATAACTTTTAAGTTGGTTTTTAACATATGTTACCTCCCATTGACCATTCAATGATGACACAAACCTGTAAAGTTAAGTTTATTTGTAAAATTCAAAGTAAATCAAGCGAGATTATAACAATACCTAAAAGGAAGCTTCAAATTTGACTGTCCCAAATTGAAAGTTTGCGGACAACATTTCAAAATGTGATGAAATTGAATAAAAGTTTTCTGATAGGACAGAAAAAATTATGGGAAAAGAGAACTTTTTTTGATAAGACAAAAGGCATTTTTTCAAGAATGTCACAAAAATGTTCTTTCCCAGGCTTTCATAAAATTCTAGATGATTGAATAAAACCAGAGACAAATAAACATAGAGGTATGCATTCCCAAATCAATAATCTTTATCTAAGAATATAAAAAAACAGTGTTTTTTCATTGTTCCAAAGACCTAACTTTTAAGTGTTTCTGTTTCAAGTTTTTGCATCAATAAATTTTTGTTCGGTTTTATCACAAAAGAACATTATTCTATATAAGTATAAAGTATAACTGAACTAATACTCGACCACGCCTAAAAACAATAACTTCCGGTTAATTTCTCCAACACGTGTGGTTAACAATTTCCAAATAAAATGGGAAGAAAACTCGATCCTGAAAAGAGAAAGCTTGGAAAAGGAAAAAAGACCAAGAAACAAGCTGAACCAACACCTTTTGTTGAAAAAGGTAAGCAGAATACACTGAATAACGTGTTTTATTCGATCGGGGGTAACGACTTCGCTCGGCCCTGCTCCACATTTTGTTCTTTAAAGAGACTTAATCTCTCTATTTGAGAATACCTTTTTACATAATTCAGTCATCAACCGAAGTGAATGCACGTTTTGATTAAAGGTATCAAGTGTTAACGATCCCCACTGCTTAGTCTTTGAGAGTCAGTGTGACTTCTGAATGTTTGAATAGCGTTTCACGTCAGCAATGTAATTTCAAGGGTACCGCAATTTCAATACACTCCCTCCATGTTAAATATTCTGTAGCTCATGTACATTCAACCCTTCATTAAGAATAAATAACAGTGTTAAAAATGCTTGAGCCGCACCTTGGGTCAATCCAAAAAATCTTGAGCTATGTCAGACTGAGACATTTGAGCCATCGTTATTCAGATGTGCAGCCATGTTTTCCCATAAACCATAATCTCACACCAGGAGAGGACATTGCATATTTATTATCAAAGACCTCAAATATGATTGTGTTAGGTATTGAATAATATGAAAATAGGCAAAGCCTAAATCAGGCGAAAGAGATTTATTAACAGTGCTAATTCTGGATTTGTATTACATGCGTTCCCTTTGTAATGCATCAGTAAAAGGCAAGGAAGCAGTGTCTTATCAGAAGGCACTCCAATTTTAAAGAGACAGCCATTGTCACGATTCAAATCAAATATGTTAAATATATAACCTACGACACCAGGATATACGAGTCAATGGTACATCGTCATTAGGCAAAGGTATAGTTGGTATCGAGCTTGATACATCAATATGCGTTTGATACATTGGCTTGAACAATATTCTTTCGAAAGTCATTGTCAGTGACTAAGGAGGAATATTGGCAGGGTCTAGTGTGGAAATAACAGGAGCAGGGGTCCATGTCCATTTATACAAATATTGAAATAGAAAGTATTTGCAATAAAAAGTCTCTGTAATCACAACAAAAAAGAGCGCATTTTTGAAGGGAATAAAATCGTTGTGACAAAAAGGAAAACTTGCTGTAAAAATAACTTAGTCCCAATTGTGGCTTTACTCAAATTGGTTATACTCCAATTGCTTCAAAATGTGTTTACATGAGTTAAATGGTTTACTATTGAAACTAAAGCAGATATTATTATTTTATTGTATTGAACAATAATTCACCCTATAGCCCATTTTGTAATAAATATGTCCTTCAAATCAGTGGCAGAATATGCAATAAACCAGAGGTTATTATTGAATGGCAATTTTCAATCAATATGTATCTCAGTTTTAAATGCTAACTGCTGTCTTATATTGTACAAAATAATGAATAAAAACTCTTACTGTCCCATAATTTCACTTTTAACCTTGGTTATTGAAGGTTCTTTAACATTATGGTAAAAGTTTCTATCATCTCATAAAATGAGACAGTTTTGCTACAACTATCTATCAGTATGGGAATATAGATTTCACACATTTTTTAGATGTAAAAGTTTAGAAAAAATGCAGGGAAATGTTCATACACATCTTCATATGTTCTCTTCTAGTCAAGCGTATCTTTTAGGTAAGCATTTGTACAGTTACTCTGCTGTCAGGCACAAATATTTCTGTTTAAAAGAGATAATGGAAGAAACATAAGTTAAAAACAAAATCCATGTAAAACAGTTCTTTCTTGGTCACTATGCCATCTACATAGCAGAATTGTTTTGATGTATATATGTACATAAAACATGAATGTTAAATATATATTATTTCAAAACTATAGTGTAGAGTCATTTTTGTATTCCTAAACTTTGTTGTGAATATCCTTTAATTGTCAACATGTTTGCCAAAATCTTGTTAATGAATTACTTATGATGTCTTTGTTCATTTATCTGTGATCATTAGATGAATATCATTTGAAAAGGTCAGTAGATTTGGTTCATGTCATAGCAAGGTTTAAATAAACATGGTTTGCTTCTACAGTGGCATAATGGTTAGTGGTGTGGACCTGGCTTTTGATTCTCAATGGCATTCGTCCATATTGCTGTGTAGTGTCTTTTGTCAGGAAACATTTTCTAGCCTTATACTGGTAGGTTATCCTGGTAACATGTACCATAACGTTAATCACCATGTCAACATGTGTAGAATCGACTGGTTTTAGGATAAGAGACGCCACCTTCACCAAATAAACGGAAAAGAATGAAATGCGGTCTAAATTTTACAAAATAATTTATTGTTGAAGGTTTTTTAAAAAATATTTAAAGGAAAATCCTTCTATTTGTTGTTTGTTAACTTTGATTTTTCCACATCATTGCTACCAAAAAATCTGAATAAAAATAAATTTTTGGACAAGGAGGCGCCATATGGAGTCAGAACGATGGTTGCTAAAGCATGGCCGAAAAAAGGTCCTTTATGGTTCTGAGTCAATCGGAATCCTTGGTTTTGTAGGTACATTCTTTCGTTTTGTACGTGTAACATATAGGCGGTCTTCAGACCGTGCCTCCGGCACGGTCTTTCGCCCGTATAATACAAAGTACAAACTGATGAATAATTTCAATTTTAGGAAAAGATTTTGCATGAAAGAGTCCCTGCTGAGTTTTCAAAACTTGTCATAACCTATTTATAAGGCATTGACTAATTGGAGCACAAAGACACAATACCAGAATTTCAATCACAAAATTTCTAAAATAGATCCCCTTGTAAGTCTTCAATTTTAGTAACTCAGGTGCTACTATACGTATCCTCTCTAATTAACAGAAATGCTTCTGCACTTTTTTCTTAGTAAGCTATCTTCAAATTTACTGACTTATTTCCCATCATTCTAAGCTTATGATTGAATTTAGTTATTCCTGAAAATTTCCCAATTTCAGAGATAAATGATGCGACTCTTCCCAATTTGTCTGGTACCAACCCCATTCCCAAAGTCTAAAAAAACCGCTGAAAACATGGTTCAACTTTAGATAAACATTAATATGCCTTTCCTCTACAGCCACAGAAGACAATTTCAAATCCAGTATGCCAATACAGTGCTATCACTACTTTGATTTCCAAATTTCCCAAACATGGTGCTAATAATAGAGTTATTAATGTCGCTTAATTCATTTGAAATATATGCTGCTTTGCATGGTTTGTCATTCCCAAACTGACCTGTAATTGTTTACACATTTCATGTGTAAAGCTGCTGTTTATCACTCTGTGTAACAAGCTGGAAGGAGCTGTTTTATGATCACGTTAATCCTGCCCAGAGGTCATCTTTATTTCCGTCATGTAGAAGAAGTAGTAGGTTATCATCACCTCCCGTCTGGGAGAACCATCTTGCCGTCAGACATTGAGTGTTTGTTTCTATCCTTTCACCTCTTCTGTGTTAATCTCAACTGTACTTAAGTTATCACCCTCCAGCCTATATCCCTACACATTTTCTGAACCAGGTGACAGATTTGTGCTTGATTGGTTATGGATTTTTTAATGGGTCTAATGACCCCAGCTGATCCATTCTAAACAATGGGATTTATATCAGTTTAAGTAGGGAATTTTCATTAAAGTTTTGGTGAAAAATGTCTTGAGCCAATATTGATTTAATGGAGCAACTTTCATATTTTGTCGCATATGGCTCCATTGGCGATCGACAGTGCATGCCCTGAAACCGGTTTTTCTTAGGCTACAGAAATGATCAAATAGGTATGAGTTGTAGTCAAAAATGATTTGTCATGAAGATTGCCATTCATTAACAATTTTCATTTAAAGGTATGTTAATTCAATGAAAATTTATTTTTCAGGTAGTGATGTATCAAAAGAGAAGAAAAAGTTGAGTCGTCATCAGGCTACCAGGTAAATAGCCCTAAGAAAATTAATACTTATCCAATAAATGAAAGTTGCATGGCTAGAGAAGACTTGTGTGAAGCAGAAACTGATGGATAGTTGATTATCACAGGGTTTTTTCGCGTTCTATAAAATGGAAATTTTGTAAAATCGTGCAGTTTTCCCAAATATTCAAAGTCACACTTGTGTCAGCTTTTTTGTGTCCCGATTCAAAAATTTGTGAAAAACAACTTCCTTTAATTAACAGGCCTAGGCCTCTTCCGCATTGAAGGAAACCTGTTACAACATGTAATACAATTTTGACGTAGATTTGATCTAAATGTATGTTTAAATTGAAAAGCTTAGGAAACGCAGTCAACTGTATGAAAGTTTTTCAAGAGTGATTTTAGCTGCTAAGTCTTTTTTATCTCTTTTGCATGTTTAATAAGTTTTTACTCTGTTTTTAACTGTAAGAGTGAAGAAAGTTCTTTATAGGTCTGCAGTTCATCTAGGGAGACATATATTATTTATTAGTGTAGTAGATTTTACACAACAAAGTAATCCATTCATGTGTCATAAATTTGTGAATCCAAAAAGTAAGAAATGTAACAATGTGTACTTGATCACCTCTAAACATGCTAAGAAGATGTAAAGTGAGGGCCAGAAGCAATGTCAAGTCATTGTACTTATATCAAATATTTTATTTTTAGCCAGTTCTTGCATGGAAAATCATCATGTGACTAAATTTCTATTTTTAATTTATTTTATGTACATGATTTACAATTATACGCAAAAATATTGTATATATATATTTAAAAAGAAAATAACATGATGGTCATTTTGGTAACTGTTTGATAGTTGCAATTTTTTTTGCTCCCAAATTTAGACCTTTGTTTTGCAAAAACAATTGATAATTGCAGTGCATGTATATACAAATTGTCGTAAGTGAGATATTATTCTCCCTTAGTTTTGTATACTACGACCTTTAATGAATCTGGTTTGTGAATATTACAATGAAAATTAGATCTTTTTTTACCAGACAAGGGAATTTTAATTGAAGGATTTAACTGCTTTAAACAATGTGGATGAGATACATGTCCTAATAAATCTACCTGTGTTGTATTTTTAGGTTAAAAACCAGGCTAAAAAAGGTAGAAGATAAAAAGACAGAGAAACTTGCAAAACAGAAGAAGTCACAAGAAAATGTCCTAAAGAATAGGCCAACACAGAAACTGACCAAGCCTCCTAGTAAGAAGAGAAAGCATGAAGAGGAAGAAGAAGATGAAGATGATGATTTTGAAGATGGTAGCTCTTCAGGTATGTTTTTTGTGAAGTGTTGAATGCCATGCAAACAATCATTGTGGTTTTAAAACAGTTTGCTAGGATTCAGGGTACCGTTTTACTAAACAGTTTACGCTTAAGATTTGCGTAAGTCTAAAACAACAATTCCTCTTATTTCAATATTGGATGAAGCAATATTGCAAAGTGACACATCATTGGAAGCGTCTCTCCGAGACGCTTCCAATGACGTGTCACATTGCAATATTGTACTTTTATTGAAGATACTATCCGTGTTTATTAGTTTTGACTTACACAAATATTTTCCGTAAGTTGTTTAGTAAAACGGGCCCCAGGAGTAGTGGATTAGGGCTCTAAAGTGTCTTACAAGAGGACAATCTCTTGAAACCAACTGTGCTGATTGTGCTCAAACCCAGCACCGCCTTGTTTCAAGACCACCACAATAGGAACTTGGCCATGCAGGACCAGTTTTCATAGAGGTTCCTTTAAAATATTCAGCTAGCAAAGCATATCCAGGAAAATAATGTACTGTAGGGGTCATATCCAGGAGTTTTGGGTTATTTACTATATAGGTTCAAGGATTCAAGGAAAACCCTGGACCTGGCTTATCTTATAAGTTATATTTGATGTTTTTCCTTGTCAATATGACTTGACTCAGTGTTTCCGTTAGCTTTAGAATTTGTTGAGTCCATGGGACTCTGTCACTGAAAAAGTTGAGTTCCACTAGATATTTTCTGAGTCCCAAATTTATGAGCTTTTAACTAAATGTTGGAGCAAAGTAAATGCACTGTACATTACATTTCTGATGTGCAATCACATAGAGCCCAGTCTGTAAGCATTCACAGACATAACTTTTCTGAAATTCTATAAAGTGGGGGAAGGTGTGTAGTGCACTTTTATGGAATGGTTTTAAAGGGGTCTACTTTGAAGACTTGATATGCAATGCACGTCAATGTCCGCCACTCATAATATACAGAACTACTTTGGACTGTGCATCCTGTTGTAAAAAGGTTTTTCTGTTTGGTTTCGTAACATATCAAGCATTTCATACAAACAGAGGATTCAGACAGATTCACATCCTTAATTAGCCAGTCTTTAAAAGATTTTAAAAGAGGTGTCATTAAGCCTGGAATCCTGGATGACACGCAAAGGTTTCTTTTTCGCCGGTGTCGCCAATTTTCACCAATTTTCAGTTTCAGTATCTAACCTGGAATCCCCATATGCCATAGCAACAGAAGGTTCTCTTCTTCACTTCGTCTTAATATTCTGCGTTCCAGCCAATTTCTTATGCGTAAAAAGATACTTTTACGGCGTAAACGGAAACTCTGCTTGACTTATATGTCTCATTCATCTCACAAATATGTTTGTGTAGGAAAGCTGTCTGTTGCATTGAAGAGATATGATGGTAGTACAGGAATGCAGCAATAAAACCAGGAAGGAGAGATTCAGAAGGTGCACTGACTTTTGTGATATAGGAATGTTAAAAAGGCTTCAGAGATCAATCCAATTAATTTATTACTTTATTCTTTTAGATGAGTTTGAGGAACAAGATAACCAAAAGTTGAATTCGGGGTCAGACGAAGAGGATAGTTTGGAGTCTGGATCTGAGGAGGAGTCGGACGTTGACGAGGGGTCAGAGTCGGACAGTGCCATAGAGGTCAAAGGTTATACAGACGACAATAAAAAATGGCTGAAACCTGCGGGCAAGAAAGACGAGTTGTCTGTGAAGACGGACAAACTGAAGAAGCAGGAAAAAAAGCTGCTAGGGGAGAAGAAGAAACTGATGGCCAAGAACAAAGAGTTGTTGGCCAAGAAAAAGCAGCTACTTGTAAAGAAGAAGCAGTTAATAGTGAGATACCAACTTCTTATAAACATTAACCCATTACTGCATGTACACATATTTTAATGCTGCTACCTGGAATGGCAAAATCAATGGTCCTTTTTACCTAGCTTGAAATGAATGAAATTTACTATGTCACCATTATATGGACAAGTGCAGAAAAAGATTTAACATTTATGAACAAATAAATCAAAATCAGATTTCCGGCCACTGTTTACCCATGACAGCATGTACATACATTTTAATGCTGCATGGGGTGGCAGAATCAATTGTCCATATTGCCCAGATTGTCTAAATGCCTTGACAAGTAAATATTTACTTTAGATTTACTATATAGCCATGATGCCGACAAGTGCAGAAATATATTTTACATCTCTGGAAAAGTGACTTGAAATCAGAATTTGCCACTCCTTTCATTGATTCTCATAGACCAAAAGTAAAGACCACATTAAAGAAGACCTTTTCTGCATGCTTGATAAATAGAGAAATACTTACTTTTTTTTTACATCTTCCTTTTAGCAAATTTGAATGAAATATGGTTACAGAATCTATAACCCCACCCATGCATTTGAGAGTATCGGAGCAGACTATTCCTGATTGAGAGGTTTGGTATCATCTCCTACATTTTTTCTAGGATGAAGACAGTGATGATGATGATACGGGTGACCTGGATGATAACTTTGGAGATGCAGAACCCTCTGACGATGATGAAACTGACGAGGAGGATGGAGATGAGGAGGAGAGCGACAATGATGATGATGATGATGACGAAGATGATGAAGATGATGAAGAGGTTTGTAACACTAAGGCCTATTTTTTTGTTGTTGTTTCATGCCATGTCAGCCATATTTCGATAAATATTATTGCCTAGTACTATTTACATGAATAAGATTTATTTCTTTAAAATATAAAATGGCCCCTCTATGAGGTTGTTTCAACTATGTAAATGCTAGATTTGAACTTTTTATGGGAGATGGTGGCTTGGCTAAAAAACGAGAATACTGATGGTTCCATGCACTTAGTTTAGTAAGGGTTCTTAAATCGCTTGAGATGAGCTGGGTATTTCAATAGAACCGAGGCCATTGTTAACTGTGTAATACCTCCAAATAACCCTTTTCCAAAGGCTAAATTTCCGACTGTCCCAAATTGAAAGAGTTTGCAGAGGACATTTCTAAATGTGATTAAATTGCAAAATAATCTTTTGGTACGGCAGAAAACATTGTGAGAAAAGGAGAAATTGCTCATCAAATGCCTTTGTAAATTTGGAAAGATATGTTTTGTACATTTTTTAAAGCTTTATTGGATTCTTTTCTCTTACAGTTATTGCCTGTTGAAAAAGCAGCAAAGAAATTGCGAAAAAAGGCAAAGCGAGATGAGTAAGTTTTTATTCATCCAATTATTCATCATATTTAAAACTAGGTTTGAAAAGGTCACAATCTATAAGAACTGCCAAAGAAACTAATGTACCTTTGCAATATGGACCCTTTGTAATCATACAACAAACAATTTAAATTACCTTTACATTTTACTTCTATAACTCAAACATTCATTAAACAGTGACCAAGAAAAGGGGGTGGCGTATTTGAGTCTTGCACATAGGATGGCTAAAATTGATATAGAAACCCTTTTTTGGTGGGACTTCTGATTGAGATGATTTTCATACCGTCGGGGTTCTGCGTGGGCAAGTGGTTAAGGTGGCAGACTAAGAAGTCATGGGTTCAGTGTTAGAGCCCCACCAACACTTCTGGTTTTGTGGAAGTAGCCTTTGCAAGTCACTACAGAGCCCTAGCCTAGTTCTGGTGAATCCAGGAAAGACATAATATAACTGAAGAATTGTTGATACAGCGTTAATCACCCTAGAAATGTAAACCATAGGTACAGCGTTAATCACCCTAGAAATGTAAACCATAGGTACAGGATCTAGAGAAGCTTTTGAGAGGTTAGTTAGAGAAATAAGCCCCTTATCTGTACCTAAAGCCTTTTATTGGAGTTGGGCGCATCTTAAACCATTTTTTTCCTTTCTCTTTCAGGGAGTTGGCTGAAGATGAAATGCAGACCAATATAGCATCCTCAGAGAAATATGTTCTACCCAGTGGTCAAGAAGTAGAAAAGGAAGATATCCTTTTGGTTGAATATAAGAATATTAATATGCACACACAAATGTTATTTGGATAAGTTTAAGCTCATACACCTTTGGACATACTTCAAACTGAATCATTTACTGAAGGAGACTTTGGAAACCACTTTGCCATATGGATTCCATTCAATTGAGCAAAAAATGGTTTTTGTAAATGCATTTCTTGTGTTTTGTCTACTGTTGCAATTAGAAACAGTTGTCTTGGACAATCATGATTAGGTATCACTATATAATTGTGACAGAAAAATTGACTATACAGCAAAATGTCCAAAACCTCTACAGCAGAGTTCTAGAAAAATTCCCATTTTGAACAAATTGTTCTGCACTGAAGCATTTCCTCTCAAGCTTTTGTCCACTGAATTCCTGGATGTTCCAAAATGATGGCCTTCAGAGGAAGAGATCCAGACAAGTTCTAGCATTGGTTGTCATACTGTCATTTTTGTAATTTAAAGACTAGCTTATAGGTTTATTTAGAACCGTCTTTTTTCATCTCTAAACCCTATATAATGGACACTAAACAGAAATGTCTAGAGACGGCAAATAAGTGAGACAAAACTGATAAAAGAGAGAAAACTAACAAATACCTGGAATGAAATATTAATCATATAGGTATTCCAGTACTGTATAGACAATACAAATCTCACCTTGTGATTAGACAATGACTATAAAACAATTAAGATTATCATCTTTTATGATTGACACTTCTTTTTACTCTTATAGATAAATAACATTGGATAAAACACTGTATTTGTTACAAGGTACGTTGAATGTGTATTTTCCTTGACGTCCGTGTACTTAGCCAATCAGCTGATGTATCTGCCATCCAGGTGCGAATCAAACAGGTGATGGAGGTATTAGGAGATTTCTCCAACAGGCGACAGGAAGGCAGGTATGTGTGACTTTGTTTACATCCCCAAACCACATGTCTGGTTATCAGGTGAGAATCAAACAGGTGATGGAGGTATAAGGAGATTTCTCCAACAGGCGACAGGAAGGCAGGTATGTGTGACTTTGTTTACATCCCCAAACCACATGTCTGGTTATAAGGTGAGAATCAAACAGGTGATGGAGGTATTAGGAGATTTCTCCAACAGGCGACAGGAAGGCAGGTATGTGTGACTTTGTTTACATCCCCAAACCACATGTCTGGTTATCAGGTGATAATCAAACAGGTGATGGAGGTATAAGGAGATTTCTCTAACAGGCGCCAGGAAGGCAGGTATTAGGGACATTGTTTACATCCCAAAACCACATGTCTGGTTATCAGGTGCATTGGAGACTTTACAAACAATTTTTGTTAAAATTTTCAGAACATGTTACTTTGCTGATGTCCATCAGAATCATCTTCCCCAAATGTAGGATTGAAGGAAGAAATAGAGAAGATAGATGGTTAGATAGCCTGCTTATCTAGATGCCTGTGAAACATATTTTTGGTCTTACAGGTCTAGTTAAAACTCATTTTTCAATTGCTTTGTTTCTGAAAATTTCTATGCTGTGAAGTGTACATGGTGGGTACACATTTAGATCATCTCTTTGTGATTCTCCTTGCGTAGGCACAAAGATTTTAAATATAGTGAGCATTGTTGTACAGATTTTGTACTTTTGTACTATTTTCTTTCATTTTTGCACAGAACAAGACCTGAGTATATAAAACAGCTGAAGAAGGACCTTTGTTTATACTACAGTTACAATGAGTTTTTGATGGAAAAACTGATGGGCCTGTTTCCACATGAGGTAATGTTTACATAATGTCCTATGTTATGAACAATCACATGGTCCCTCTGTTCAAATCCCGGTGTCGGCATTTGGATTTTTATGAGAGGGAATCTCCTGACTGACTTACAAAATGCCGATGGTTCTACCAGGCTTAAAATGTTTTACAGGCAGTTAAGTATGTGGTCTTCCTCCATCATAAAGAGTCGGGTTCCCCAACATGAATGAAATAATATCTATGTGATGTAAACCCATATAAACAAAATAGATAATTGTTTCAGACAAAAGATTTTCATAATATTTTGTTGGCCTTGAGATGATGCACACTGAGTTATCACTATAAAGTGTTTTAGGAAAACAGATATTGTGTAATGTAATTCTTCTCTTAGTTGGATCTTTAAGATGAAGACTGTCTTATACAGGCTTCAAAATAAATATGAAATCTCCAAATTGGATGACATATAGAGCTGAAGTGTAGTATTCCACTTTCCCACTTCTACTAAAAACATCTGTATCTAAAACCTTTTCTTTATGAACTTTTAATGATAAACCTTTTCATGCAAATGACAAAGAAAAAAAAGACTTATGTTCAGAGAATGATTAACCTTTTTTTTGTTAATATAAAATCGCTTTGATCACTACAATGTCATGTGCCATCGCAATTAACTTAAATGACTTAAGCCATTACCAAACCATAATGACATTTGACCATTTTGTTGCGGACGGCTGGAAAACATTGAGGAAGAAGGAGAAATCTAAAAGAGCAATTTATTCTGTTCCCACAATGTGTTCTTTCCTATTAGAAGATATTTTTTAAGTTGTTCATATTTTGAAATACTGTTTGCAAACTCTTTCAAGTTTGACCAGTTGAGAATTTGTCGTTTGGTAAAAAGTTAAAATGAATTTAACTTTCTAAATTGTGCTGCATAATTACTTGTATGAATTTCAGTCCTGTATTCAGGTTTGATTGATATTGACCTGTGTATATTTTAGATTGTAGATTTCTTAGAAGCTAATGAGGTACCACGTCCTGTCACCATAAGAACAAACACTTTGAAGACAAGAAGACGAGACTTGGCCCAGACCCTTATCAATAGGGGAGTGAATCTGGATCCAATTGGTAAATGGACCAAAGTGGGTCTGGTGGTCTACGACTCACAGGTCCCTATTGGTAAGGTGTTTTCCTTTCCACAAGTATCATTTGATAATGATTTTTTTTTTTTTTCAACTTATTTTTTTACATTGATTGTGATTGAAGTTTGAAGCTTGTCTAATTAACAATCAATGACTGCCTCCTGGATACTAAACCAGTACTCAATTTAAAGGCACATAAAAGGAGACCAGTACAAATATAATACTGAAAAAATATATGGAGTTCTTTTAGTATGTTCATATAAGTCATGAGATTTAATTTACGAATGCATTGAGACCCTATTAAGAAGACTCCTTTAACATAATTTTTTTTTGTGCTTGAAATGCAGTTGTTTCCAATTCATTCATGTTTATCAACAACCTGTTTGTTTACATATTCAAAATAACGAATTTTGATTGGTTGGTTAAAAGAAATTGTGCAAATTGAGGCTAAAGTAAATGGGGATAAATGTAATTATGATGTGATATACATTTGATTTACAGGAGCAACCCCAGAGTACCTAGCTGGTCACTATATGTTACAAGGAGGTGCCAGTTTTCTACCAGTCATGGCTCTGGCTCCACAGGAGAATGAGAGGATCTTAGACATGTGTGCCGCGCCAGGTGGAAAAACTTCATATATAGGTATTGTGGAATATATTTAAAACATTAACAACAATACCCATATACATTATGAAAAAGTAGTGAGCATGTTTGCTCTGCAAAACGTAATTAAAAGGTATAATGGAATATATATTCTATACCCAGTGACAGTAAATAGTTGTGTAGAAAAAGAATTTGACAAAATGATAATTTTGATTTGAATAAGGCTTTTTTTATTGCATAAATAAAGGGGTCAAGGTAATACCCTAGAAGATTTTTTTTTTACAGCTTCATTGATGAAGAACACTGGTATGTTATTTGCAAATGATGCTAATCGAGAACGAGCAAAGGCTATAGTTGGGAATCTACACAGGATGGGTATAACTAACTCTGTCGTGTCAGATCATGATGGAAGGATCTTCCCTTCAGTAAGTTATTTGAAACTTATTTATCTTCTATAATTGTGAAACTTGGATTAACCGCACTATTATTCAATTCTGTTTCCTTGACACATAGCCATTTTTTTATTTTTTATATGGGTTTTACATCACATCAACATTATTTCAGTTATGTAGCGATGCCCGACTCTTAATGATGGAGGAAGACCCCATACTCAACTGCCCACAAGGGCTGGTCAAGGCGGGTAGAACCATCGGCATTCCGTAAGTCAGTCGGGAGACTGCCTCTCATGAAAATCCATATCCCTCTCAGGATTTGAACCCACGCGGAGAGGGGCCATGTGATTTCAAGTTCTGTACTCTAACCACTAGGCCACAGAGGCCCCACATAGCCATTACTCGCACTGTTTAATGAGTTTATACTTCACTGATAATAGGCATTGAACTTGGTACCAGAGGTTGACACTCCACCACTGCACCACTGTCACCTCAGTCTTTCATGAACAGAATAAAGAATCAAGTAGTATTTGATTTTATTGTTGAATTTTAGGCAGATTCTTTAAATTTAATTATCAATCAATGACCAGTTTCCAGATAAATAGAATATTTTGGCAATGTAGGTGATTGTACCTGTATTTTTTTCACAGATAATTAAAGGATTTGACCGAGTGTTGTTAGATGCCCCATGCAGTGGTACAGGGGTTATCTCCAAAGATCCGGAAGTGAAGACCTCCAAAGAGCCAGATGATATACACAAATGTTCCAAGTTACAGAAGGAGCTGTTATTGGCAGCCATTGATTGCTGTGATGCCAAGTCCAGTACCGGAGGCTATATTGTTTATTGTACCTGTTCTGTCTTGGTAAGATGTGGTTTTATTCCTCTATAGTTGGTCCTGTGTGAACAAGTGGTAAAGGTGGTGGAATTGGAACACAATTGGTGCTGGGTTAGAGTCCCACAAGTGTTTTAATCCTGTATAAAGCAGTGTTCTCCATAAGAATTGGTTGAACAAGCCAAAACAAAAACAGGCCACTTGGAGGGGGAATGGTCCATGGGAGTTCTTAACATCTTTGCAAATTTGAACCGGCCAAAACATAATTTGAAGCAGTCTTTTTGGCCTGCGGTTTGTTCTATTTGGAAACCCTGCTACAGAGTGGGTCCTGTGATTCCAAAAGGTAAGGGTGGTGGAAATGTAACACAAGGGTGCTAGTTTTGTGGAAGTGTCCAATGGCATTTCACCTCAGAGGCATTGCCTAGAAAGTCAATAATAGACTGGAAAAGAAGTTGTTTGACTCTGCATTAAACCCAATACAAAAAAAATCTTATGTCATTTCATTATCAAATTAGCAATATTGAAAGATGTTAATAATTCTACTGATAAAGATTCTAAGCATAAAGAATGGGAGTGTTAAAAAAGGAGTAAAAGTGCTGGGGCTTAAGGAAAGGTAGCTATCCATGAAAAACTTCTTTTGTATCAATGGTTGTTTGGAAATATGTTGTGGTTAGTTATAAATTGACTTTGATTGTGTGAAGATAGACTGCTGTTCATGTCAAATAGTTAAGTGGTTGCAAAAATATTAAATCTAATAAAATACCTTTAATACATCCCCCAGTTCTATTTCCTTTCAAAATTTTGTCATGCTTGCCCAATTGTAAAGGTGAAGGAATTAGACTAGGGGATCCCAGGTTTGAGCTACCCCTCTGGTTTCGTGAGATTGTCCTTTGGCAAGTCACTTCCGAGACTTAGTATATAGTACTGTTGGATCCAGAAAAGCTGTAACAAAACTGAAAAATTGTTGACACAAAGATTAGTCAAGGCTTCATTAAATATGACTGAAACAGTCAAAGCAAATACTAAGAACGGCCTTGTTCATGTGCATTTAATTATGTGAAATAACAAAATTGTGAAATTGAATGACTCATTTTCAAGTACCTAAGAATAATTTTTATTGTTATTTTGATTTCAGATTGAAGAGAACGAATGGGTTGTAGACTATGCGTTAAAGAAAAGAAACGTAAAATTAGTTCCAACTGGCCTAGATTTTGGCGTGGAAGGATTTAAGAAGTAAGTCTTAATTGAGTATTAGCATTTGAATAGGAATATGTTTTATGAATTGAATTTAGGCACTTTTGGTTTTGAAAACAATGTGACAAAGAGAGATTTGATTGTCTGGCACTTCCTTTAGATCTTAAAAGAATTACCTTGTATGGTCGTATTTTTTTAGCTTGATTAATCAAAGAATAAGGAGAGCTATAGAACTAACCCAGGCTTCGGCATCACACATTGGTTAAGATTTTGTGAGCAAGTTTGTATCTCATGAACTACTGTATGGAATGGGTTGATACTTCACACAAGTGTTCAGTGTCAGTGTAAGGTTTTTGACCAGCTTTCATATATCTTGTTTTGAATTTAACCAAATTATACGGCCTTTTGTACTTATAAAATCTTGGTTTAGTTTTACATGCAAGCTTGTATTTCATGAACTACTGCATGCAATGGGTTGATACTTCACACAAGTGTTCAGGTTCATAATCGAAGAACCCTTACCAATTGGATGTTTATTGTCACAAAGGCTATTGAACTTGAATCATATTTGTGTGGATTCAGAAGCTTGTAGTAACTTTCTATCCTTTTAATTGACAGTTTTGAGAAGTTTCGTTTCCATCCCCATGTAAAACATACACGACGATTCTACCCCCACACACACAATCTAGATGGATTCTTCGTGGCCAAGTTAAAGAAATTTTCAAACTTGATACCTGGTGAAAGTAAGTATTTGTTTTTTTGTCTTTAAAAGGTTTTATTCAAGACAGCAGAAAGTCTCTGACAATAGTGAAGGGGTCGTTAAAAAATACATTTCTATAGTTAGTAATTTATGTAAATTTGTTTGAATGTTCTTCGGTCACATGGAAGATTGAAATGAAATTGGAGAAATTATTCATTTTAAATATTTGAATTGTTGTTGGATAAATAGATAATCAGATGCTTGCCTTTCATTTACCGATGCAATCTTCCATAGTGCCACTGTAATGGGGTTAGATTTATGTGTTCCCTGAAGAAAGGATCGTAAATGTAGAAAATATAAAACTTTTTGATTTTTCTAAAGAAAAACCTTAATAACTCGCCTGATACTGTCAACCTTAATAATTCGTCTGATACTGTCATTTCTTGGTTATATAGCACAAAACGTCTTAAATCATTCTTATGAAAAACTTAGTGGTATGTGTTTAATTTGATTTTACTCTTATTGTCGGTTTTTGTACTAGAATGATATTATCATTCAGAAATAAGTATAAGCTGTACATGTATTTTTTATCCTTTAGCTTTTATTGCCTCTTTTCACTTGATGATTAATAAGTTGATATAATTATACAGTTTATAAGTTAAAAAGATTGAGTTTTACAATGTGCATTAAGACCATTAGTTTAATCAGAAGGGCCTTCATGGCCTAGTAGTTGGTGTCCAGAGCTAGATATCATATTGCAGCTATTTTTGTGGGTTCAAATTATTTCCAAGGTAGATTTGGATTTTCATGAGAGGTAGTTGCCTAACTGACTAATAGAGAGCCAATGGTTCTACAGGACTTGTGCAGTTTAACTTGTGGTCTCTATAAATCAATATTGCAATACTGTTGAAGCAATGTAAAACCTTAATACACAAACAAGCTAACTTGTTCAATTCCACTTCAGATAAGACAGATGATTCCAAGGAGTTTTCCCTCAAGTCAGATCCCACTGAAGGTAGGCTTAGTTCTCGAACTGCTGATATTCTCATTTATGAGTGTTCATGCCAAAAGTAAAAAGATGTTTGTTAATGGTCATCCAGCCCCACTTGGCTAAACCCTCTATTCTTATCACTATTTTTTACAGGCCAAAAAACTCTTTGAATGCTGGGTAATTTTCTAAAAAATAGATTTTAGTGTTGTCTGCTTTCCAAAAATTTAGATATTTGCCTATATTTGTTGAGGAAAGATACTCAGAGTAGCAAACAGGGTAGATCACAGATCAATAGCCAATTTACTTGCTATTGAGAATTTAGCCTTATTTTTATATTCTTTTATACAACCAACAGGATGATGACTTCCTTCAAAATGCATTTTTGACATTATGTTTTACTACTTTTAATACTATGCTTGAGAGATCTAGAATAATAGGCCTGTAAATATCCTCCTCATGCAGTATTTTCGTATTCCCTTTATTGTTGGTACTCATTAGAATTGTAAGAGCTCTACATGATCCAGTGGTTAAGGTGGCAGTCTAAGAACTCTTGGTCCCTGGTTCAAGCCTAAAAAAAATATCCCTGGTTTTGAAGGAGTGTTCTTTGGTAGTTCACTTCGGAGCCCTAGCCTAGTACTGGTGAATCAAGGAAAACGAAAACTTTTAAAAAATGAAAAATAGATGAGATAGTGTCTAACCCTATTTAAGAATCAATTGAATTGTATGACAGGAAATATTTTTCAGAAAAAAAAGAATAGTGACATTTGCACCACATATATTTGCCTCTCTTATTTCGTTTTTTTTTTCTTTCTTTAATACTTGTGATATGATGAAATGTGTATTGATGGATGTAGTAATGATGAATGTTAAATCTTATACAGATAAAACAGAGGTTGCAGAAGAAGTTCAAGGCAGCACTGAAACCGCAGGAAACAAAGAGACTGTTAATTCCCCTGCAAAGAAAGGAGGCCCCAAGTCACCTGCAAATAAAGGAAAGAAGCCAATCGACCGTAAAAACAGTGAAAAGAAAGGAAAAAACTTTAAACCAACCAATACTAAAGGAAATTTCAAAGCGGGAAAGTTTAAAAAGTTTAAAGGAAGTAACTCAAAGAAATGATTCTATACAGGAAAGGAATGGTTTGAGAATGGACCTTTATAACAAGATTGGTCAAACACATGGGATGGATTTTTAGACTTGTTGTCTGTATATGATGGTAAAGTAAAATCACCTATTTGGGTTCCATACCACGATGTTTCAGGATTTTCAAATTCTTTAACTTTTGCCCATACAGTTTGAATGATTAACATTATAGTGATGGAACCGACTTCATGCTTATGCAAACAGATTAGATCCAGGCCAGCTGCCAAGTACTTTGCGGCTGACCTGTGATCTAACCTGTATGCTACTCTGGATATCTTTTCTCAACAAAATTAAGAAGAAATTTAAGGTTTTGGAAAGCAGACAACACAAACATCTATTTTTAGAAAATTGACCAAGCATTCTAAGGGTTAAGAAGCAGAACCAATTCTATAACATGCCAATATATTAGGTTATTTGAATTGTTAACATTTAAAGCAGCAGCAGACATTTCTATTTTACCTTAAAATGAAATAAAACCACAAAACTTGGCAAAAGAACTTGTTATTATCAATATGTGTCAACTGTTGCTTGTTTTATTTATACTTTCCCTCTAATGCTATTTTATGACCAATACTAGTTCAAAGCAAAGCCATGCGCTAATTCTACATAATGATAAATAATCGTAGGCGCTTGACACAATCTTCTAAATGTACCCCCATCTGTTTTAATTTTGACAAATCAGAAGACTGCATTCATTTGTTCAACATGATCTCGATGGACATGAACAGCATGGGTCAATTTTAAGCAGAATCTTCTGAAAGTTTTTGCTGGTTCCGATTGCATTGATGTATTTTGATGACATAAAAGTGTCTTTGATAAAAAGAATCATTTTTAGACACAAATCAATAAAATGTTATGGATCCTGTTTATTATACAGGACTCATGTGATTTATCAATGTACCATACAGGACACATGTGATTTATCAATGTACCATACAGGACACATGTGATTTATCAATGTACCATACAGGACACATGTGATTTATCAATGTACCATACAGGACATATGTGATTTATCAATGTACCATACAGGACACATGTGATTTATCAATGTACCATACAGGACACATGTGATTTATCAATGTACCATACAGGACACATGTGATTTATCAATGTACCATTCAGGACACATGTGATTTATCTAATGTACCATACAGGACACATGTGATTTATCAATGTACCATACAGGACACATGTGATTTATCAATGTACCATACAGGACATATGTGATTTATCAATGTACCATACAGGACACATGTGATTTATCAATGTACCATACAGGACACATGTGATTTATCAATGTACCATACAGGACACATGTGATTTATCAATGTACCATACAGGACACATGTGATTTATCAATGTACCATACAGGACACATGTGATTTATCAATGTACCATACAGGACACATGTGATTTATCAATGTACCATACAGGACACATGTGATTTATCAATGTACCATACAGGACACATGTGATTTATCAATGTACCATACAGGACACATGTGATTTATCAATGTACCATACAGGACACATGTGATTTATCAATGTACCATACAGGACACATGTGATTTATCAATGTACCATACAGGACACATGTGATTTATCAATGTACCATACAGGACACATGTGATTTATCAATGTACCATACAGGACACATGTGATTTATCAATGTACCATACAGGACACATGTGATTTATCAATGTACCATACAGGACACATGTGATTTATCAATGTACCATACAGGACACATGTGATTTATCAATGTACCATACAGGACACATGTGATTTATCAATGTACCTGTCGGATCACATTTGTATACATTGTCTCTTATATAATGAATAGCATGTATATTGGGACATTAGAGAAGATTTTGAAATGAAATAAAAATGAAATGTTTTTTTAAACATTTTTATAGTTTGCTCAAAACAAATGATATTGATCAATTATTAATTGTTAGTTTCTCCATACATGATTATTTATGATGGCCAGCTCCAAAATTTTAAATTATCAAAGCTTTTTCTAGTTTCAATTCTGGTGCAAGTTTTGTAACTATTTTTTCCATACTAAACAAGTGTCATCTGCTATTGCTTTCAATTCGGACCATTCATAAGTACAAATATGTTGCGTATTTCATTAAGGAGAATATGTTAAGAATCTTTATTGTTAAGACATCTTGCATTTACTATAAACAATGTAGGGAGGGGGTCCAAAGAAAGAATAAAATAATTATGTTGTCATTGATAATAAAAAGATTCATTTTTATCATGGTCTTTCTTTTAGTTCTTTAGAAGTTGAATCCTTTAATTTCATAAAGCTTAGTCTTACACTGCATACTGAACACAATGCATCCTTGACGTATACACTGGTCCCTTACTCCACACTGCATACTGAACACAATGCATCCTTGACGTATACACTGGTCCCTTACTCCACTCTGCATACTGAGCACAATGCATCCTTGATGTATACACTGGTCCCTTACTCCACACTGCATACTGAACACAATGCATCCTTGACGTATACACTGGTCCCTTACTCTACACTGCATACTGAACACAATGCATCCTTGACGTATACACTGGTCCCTTACTCCACACTGTATACTGAACACAACGCATCCTTGACGTATACACTGGTCCCTTACTCCACACTGCATACTGAACACAATGCATCCTTGATGTATACACTGGTCTCTTACTCCACACTGCATACTGAACACAATGCATCCTTGATGTATACACTGGTCCCTTACTCCACACTGCATACTTAACACAATGCATCCTTGACGTATACACTGGTTCCTTACTCCACACTGCATACTGAGCACAATGCATCCTTGACGTATACACTGGTCCCTTACTCCACACTGCATACTGAACACAATGCATCCTTGACGTATACACTGGTCCCTTACTCCACACTGCATACTGAACACAATGCATCCTTAACGTATACACTGGTCCCTTACTCCACACTGCATACTGAACACAATGCATCCTTGACGTATACGCTGGTCCCTTACTCCACACTGCATACTGAACACAATGCATCCTTGACGTATACGCTGGTCCCTTACTCCACACTTCATACTAAACACAATGCATCCTTGACGTATACACTGGTCCCTTACTCCACACTGCATACTGAACACAATGCATCCTTGACGTATACACTGGTCCCTTACTCCACACTGCATACTGAACACAATACATCCTTGACGTATACACTGGTCCCTTACTTCACAATAAAAGGTGCTTGATCATAGATGTAAGGAAATGATAAAGTTAGAATTAATTTCTTTAAAACTGTAGAATAGCTGTACTGTTCTATGAAACATCCTGAAGAATAGACATTGGAAACTAAAACAGATTTTTTTTTTCAATTCTTTAAAGAGTGTTAGTAGTGAATTAACATTTTTGTTGATCCAAAAGCGTTGCATCACTTTTGAGATCTACCACATATAGTCTGCACATAAATAGAAAAATTGACACTTCTCAAATCAATTCAATATCTACTTTTAATAGTATATCAAACAACAATACAAACACTTGTGTTTCAATGACATTTTATTATGACTTTCAAATTTTCTCTTTGACCAAGCACCTTTGACCTCAGTGTATCTGTAGCAGACAACTTTAGAAATCATTACCATTGCTCTGAATGAGCACCATTGCTCTGAATGAGCAAACTCCCACAAAACTAACAGAAATAAAACCATTTGTCACAGGTCTTTTTTAGCAAAATGAGTAGATATAATCAGTTTAACATAGTTTCAGTCATATTGCTACAATTGGTGCACCTCTGCACAATATAGATTTGAATATGCAGTCTGCTCTCCCACACGAGCATTACAGGGATGGTTTAATCTGATTTTGATCATAGGTGCTTGAAACAATCTTCGATAATATCCCAATATATGCTCTTTATACTATATAGCATATAGAGCATTTATATATTATCGAAGATTGTTTCAAGCACCTGTGATTTTGATCTATGTGTCTGTACATGCCTGATCATTTTCTATGCTTGTTTGTGTAATGGTTTTATAGCAAATTTTATTAGAAATTGACCTGTCTGTTCAAGCTTTGGGACAAGCTTGGCAATATGGATATTGATTAATCAACCCCTGTATTATTGATAAATGGTGAGAGACAGGTAAAGAATTGACATCATTAACCATCCAGAATGATGTTGGCTAAGCCAGATCCTGACATTTGTTCAGCATTCGACCACTGGACATTTCGGTTGTGGGTTTGACTCCCATGGGTAGGCAGTTCCACATTCCGATATTTCATTAACTCTTTCCCAAACAACAAATTTTGGACTGTCCCAAATTGAAAGTTTGCAGACGACATTTCAAAATGTGAAATTGAAAATTATTCTTCAGATAGAGCAGAAAACCTTGTGGCAAAAGGAGAAATTGCTCATTACGAGCAATTTCTCCTTTTCCCACAATGTTTTCTCAAGTCGTTTGCAACAAAGTGTTGTTATTGTTTGGCAGAGGGTCAATCCGATTTTTGCGCGAGTACTGGTTATATAGGTTATATATATTTATGAAGGAAGCATCATGGATACTGATGAAACTTTGTTCACGATTGATGATAAAATAAACTTGTTTATGGTTATTTTCCTACTTCAGATGAGACACTGATTGAGCAAATTCAGCAAGAGCAAGAGAACTGAAAAAAACCTAGAAGTTTGTTAGATTGTGTGTAAAAAGTGTCAGTTACAATAGGATAGTTTAAAAAATGAAGTTCCTCATTTCGAAATATACAATTATACCAAAGTCTTAAATAAACATCATTTTTAGACTTTTTTTAAATCAAATTTGTGGTGAAAACTTTTAACATGGATTATCAACTCTAGCTGTCTTCACCGCAACCACATTACAACGCCACTTGCCATACTTTGATTTTATAACGCCGGACTTACCTCCCTTGAATACTTTTCAATTATTGAAAGGAGATAATGTTTCAATATTTTATGACTTATTGTGTGTGCAAGAATTAAAACAATTTGATGCAGTTTGCGCTTTATGTTTGATGTAGAACTGGTATGTATCTAAAGAAGAGAAAGAGTTTTCTGTACACATTTTATCTGTTTAGATACTGATCGTTATGAATATGTAATTAACTTCATACACGTTTATAAAACTGATCTAAAAACTGATCTAATGCTCTACCCCGTTGTTCAAGTTGTTGATTGGGGTATTGGCGGTCCCCAAATAAGGGTAATTAAGATCGTTTTGTAGGGTTTTGAACGTCTATTGCCTACTAAACATGCTTTCGCTTTGCACCATAGTCCCCTTAGGTTGAGTGGTAACTTTAATTAAGTTCTGATCTGTAAATGGGATGTTTTTGACTAGAAGCCCTTTGATCATATGAACTTAGTCAAAATAATTCGACATGAAGATTGCTTTTTATTTTCCGATGGGGCAATGTAACGTTAAATAATGGCATCAATTGCTGTTAAACAATTAAAAAATGCTAAACAAGGTTTTTCACACTCCAGTGCACATGTGCAATGGAAGCATATAGGGAGCAGAAAAATCTTCACCTAGCGCCAGCAGAGACATAGATAACAGAGATTGGCAACTCCTTCTTTACCTATAGCCGGTTTCTGCGATATCTCGCATGACGCGTTATTTAGCGAGACCTTTCGAGATCTGTCTATCGACGCTATTTTCAACTAAACGCGAAATAGGCAATACACATTTAAGCGTGTTTTAAGTCATAATTAAAATATTTTCTTACCGAATTTACTATATTGTTATTGTTAGAAAGTTTCTCCATCCAACAAGACCGATCAGCAAGTGATTATCAAAGAAATAAACATGGCAAACTGCAACAAACTTGATTGAATTGTTCGCAATTTCGTGGTTTTGTGCGATAAACGTGATAATTGAGTAGTTTTAAATTCAAACTGTTCTAAAGGAGGGTTTTTCAAACATTTCCTATTTAAGTCCATTTTAAAAAAAGGGTTTGTTTTTCTACATTTCCAAATTTTCAGTTTGATATTCCTTGTCATTTAGAAGTTATTCCGTACTGAATATGTCCCTTTTACGACCCTAATGAGTTTAACCATCTTGATTTACAAGCAAAAATTAACAAAGTTGTGCACAGTAAAACTAAAAAACTATGCACTGGATCATATCATACTTGACATATTCCTGAAGTGTTATTTTTGTTTTATGGTTGCCCGCATTTTTAAAGTAATCTTCGCTTCCATAACGAAGTTATACCAGGTTTACTTAACCACACACGCATGATCATGATTTCGGCCATTTTATTTTCAACCAAAATATTTCATACTTGTACAAAGTAAAATATTTTAATGGAGGTTTATTCAAACATTTCTAATTTATGTCCATTTTAATGGGTTAATATGATTTTGTCGATTTCCAAATTTTCAGTCTGATATTCTTTGTCATTTAGAAGTTATTGCGTACTAAATATATCCCATTTACTACCTTAATGAGTTCAGCCATCTTGATTTCCAACCAAAAATTAACAAAGTTGTGCACAGTAAAACTAAAAAACTATGCACTGGATCATATCATACTTGACATTTTCCTGAAGTGTTATTTTTGTTTTATGGTTGCCCGCATTTTTAAAGTAATCTTCGCTTTCATAACGAAGTTATACCAGGTTTACTTAACCACACAAGCATGATCGTGATTTCGGCCATTTTATTTTCAACCAAAATATTTCATACTTGTACAAAGTAAAATGTTTTAATGGAGGCTTATTCAAACATTTCTGATTTATGTCCATTTTATTGGGATAATATGATTTTGTCGATTTCCAAATTTTCAGTTTGATATTCTTTGTCATTTAGAAGTTATTGCGTACTCAATATTCCCCATTTACCACCTTAATGAGTTAAGTCATCTCGATTTCCAACCAAACATTTCAAAAGTTGTGCACAGTAAAACTAAAAAACTATGCACTGGATCATATCATACTTGACATTTTCCTGAAGTGTTATTTTTGTTTTATGGTTGCCCGCATTTTTAAAGTAATCTTCGCTTCCATAACGAAGTTATACCAGGTATCCTGAACCACACACGCATGATCATGATTTTGGCCATTTTATTTTCAACCAAAATATTTCATACTTGTACAAAGTAACATGTTTTAACAGAGGATTATTCAAACATTTCTGATTTATGTCCACTTTAATGGGATAATATGATTTTGTTGATTTCCAAATTTTCAATCTGATATTCTTTGTCATTTAGAAGTTATTGCGTACTAAATATGTCCCATTTACTACCTTAATGAGTTCAGCCATCTTGATTTCCAACCAAAAATTAACAAAGTTGTAGCAAGTAAAATTAAAAGACTATGCACTGGATCATTTCATACTTAACATTTTCCTGAAGTGTTATTTTTGTTTTATGGTTACCCGCCTTTGTATGGTGATTGTCGTGTTTATAACGAAGTTATACCAGGTTTGCTTTACCACACAAGCATAATCATGATTTCATCCATTTTATTTTCAATCAAAATCTTTCATTTTTGCATCAATTAAAACTTAAATTGTGTAACTTGAATTTTATCAAACGTGTTATTACTGAAAACGTCTGAATGAGTTTGAATTGATCCCATATTAAATGCTGACTAAGTTCTATAGTTTCCCGTATTTTCAAAGTGATATTCCTATATAAGAAGAAGAAAATCCATTCAATTAATGGACAAAGGAGAATGGATAGATCTTCTTAATCAGAAACACCACGATATTTCCTTTTTCGTCATACTTCTTCTTAATTCCGATCGCTTGCAAATATGTCAAGTGAAATGTGTCATTTGAAGAACTAAGGGTGATAGAGTCAATCACGGTAGTGGACAATACAGGCTATGATTGTAAATTGCCACCCCATAAAATATGTAGTTTAATGTCATAAAACCTTTTGATGCTAGGGCGATTACACAAAAAGTGTGTGGCGCTAACCCTGTGTCCACTCTCTGACACCTCATTCAAATTTAATGACCTAAAGTTTTGACAAAATGAGCACTGTAAACAGTTTTACGACACAGAATAAATGAAATGAAGTGAGAAAGCAATCTTTTATTATTAACGAAAACTATCGTGTCTTAGTGGAAAGTTCATGCTTTGGTTATTAACTGCAACTTAATAGAGTCACTTGATTTATTACAAAATATTATTCAAACCTTTGCTTGAAAGACATTGTCGTTATAAGTACAAATCTGAATTGCATGGTAATCAAGCCTGTCATTGAAAAAGAAGGCCTATTGGGACTTTTTGTTTAGTTTTTAACATAAAATCAATTTAATAAAATGAAAATAAAACAAAATGTCCAGAAGTTGTTTCAGATAACCAATCAGATAACCAAAACATGGCTATTTTACTGTAATAAGGAAGTATCAATTTCGCTTGACATCTCCCGTGGCAACGGATAAACAGGTACGCACTTTCCTTATCTCGCAGAACCTCGCGGCACGCGAGAGTTTGGCGATAATTCCGGAGTTGCCAATCTCTGTTATCTATGTCTCTGGCGCCAGTTAAACCGTTTTTACAAAGTAAATATGAGGAATACCAACATGTTATATGTATGTATTAATTCAAATTGTGAGCAATGTCATTTGATGTTTTACTGTAATAATGGAAATATTAGCTTTCAAACGGTGCGACAAAAATTTTGTAGCAGTGTCCTCCATTAATTGAATATTTCCCGATAATGTCAAATTAGTTTGACTTATACGAACATGGCCTTGTTTGCACAAAGAACCAAGTGCTTGTTAACAGATGAGAATATTTGAAAAATAAGAAAGTAATGCTGTAGAAACAAGTACAGTTTTTAAATTGTTGTTTGACATACAATTAAAAGTGGCTATTAAAATCACATTTAATTCAGGAACCATCAATTTATCTAAGAATATACAGTTTATAAATGCTTTTGATCTCAAGAGCAACGTCACATATTGGGACAAAAATACATCTTAATCATACACACTTTTAAAGGATTTATTTAGCAATGGTAATGTAACTATTCGCCACAATAACAACTCACCACAATTACAACTCACCACAATAACGACTCTCCGCAAATGATAAGGATTCACCACTTGTAAGCCAATTAATGATTCCCACTCATTGTTTTCATATAATTCAATCTTATTAATGGCCAATTGACTTTCATAACTCACAGCTAGGTAACAAACTCGGTTAAATAAAAGTTTTATTTCATCAAATATTATGAAATACGACTAAATAAAGTAATTTCAACTTCTACAAAGCTATTTAATTTGGAATTTCAGACAATACAATGCTAAGGTTGTCATTAGAGTGTTTTCTACAATGCATTTGCTTAAATTGATTTTTCTCCAACAAGTAATGAGCGTGGAATCGTAACATCTGTGTCAACTAGATATAGACCACAAGACATTGCAAATTTGTAAGTAATAACAGTTAAGCAGCTATTGTTTAGTTTTAAAGAAATTTACTTAAGGTTGAATTCATTTTGATCAATTTATATGGTTATCTCTTTTTCAGTAATGATACATCAAGATGAGCGGCATTAGATCAAGTTTGGCAGCAGATGTGTCTGCTCTAAAAGATATTCCAGGATATAAAGCCATCCTTAAAACAGTTCTCAAGTCACAAATACAACTACTGGTGAGATGGGATTTTTGATTGATAAACTACATTAACCTGCAGTATTTAGCTGTAATTTGGTACCTTTTGATACCTTTTACCACCTTGCAATCGGAATAATCTTTAAAAAATGCATTGTGTTAAGGAGGTACATTTCCTTTTTCCGTTGAGAAATGTTGCTGACAATATCTGTGTTTTTATTATTGAAAAATGACTATTTTATTTGCATGTATACACGTTTGTTAGCACAGACCACTGTATCCCCCATAAAGAAAATGTTCAATATGTATAACTAAGTCACTCAGCATGTCTGTCTGTTTCAATTAATTTGTGAAGCGATGTACTTTTTTTCAAATTCTAGTAAAATATGGTGAACCATATCACATTGAGGAGTCCACTTTTCTTACCTAAGGTCGCACAGTGTCAGAAGGAGTTAAATTGTCTTTGAACTTTGAATAGAAGATATAATTTTAGTGGTCATGCTAAAATTAGAAATCATTTGATTACAATATAACAGCATTTGTAAATGCCTTTTCTATTGTAGATTGAGCAGCTGGCTGAGAATACTGGTGAGGAATCCATCATTTTGACTGCTAGTATAAACGATGGATCATTATCCCACCTTGGCTCAAACATGGGAAAGTCTTTTCTGGATGGCAGGGAGGAGATTAAATCTCAGTTCTTGGGCTTCTGTCTGAAAGGTATGGAATCTGCTTACATCTTAATGATCTTACATTGCTTGGCTAAACAGTCAAGATTATTTGAATATAATTGTTTTCCATTTGTTGTTTAAAGAGACGTTTTAGGCATCCATATACCATGAATCAAACCAAAGCAATAAGTTATACACCTTTTAGGCAAAAGTTAAAATACATATTATTTAGAGAGACCTGTAAGTCTCAAAATGAACAAAGTGAAATGGTTTTGATAATTACGTCGTCACAATAAGCCACCTTTAATCTTAATTGGTTGATGCAAAATACATTTTAACGTTTTAAAAATAAAATCCTCAAATTCTCCTATTGTAGCTATGATTAGAATTTGTGTCTTCTACAAGTTTAAGGTGAAAGGCAAAGATTTGCTACAAGTGACCTGAATTATAAAGGGAAAGAAAAAGATTCATTTTTGTTTGATTCCAGGCCATCATCAAAGTAAACAAGAAGAAGAAACCACAATGTCCTTTCGACACAGCAATCCAATGTACATGTCTCAAATGCCTCCTAGACGTCCAAGAATTCGGGCGCACCCATACGCCGTGTCTCCACCGCAATCCAATTCTACTCCATCAAACCGACGCCACTCTTCACAAGACCTTGATAACAGTAATAACACTAGTTCAACTTTCATTAAACCTGAAGATACCAGTTCAAATTCAGTTGACAACTTTTTAGAATCTGTGGCTACTAATAATCAACAAGAGAATAATCTCCCCATTACATTTCCTTCATCCGTTAATCTGAGTCATACCCAAACCTCCGCCCATACTGAGGATAAAGACGAGAACCAGCCCGGGCTTTCTGGGGATAATGAGGATAAGTCGACCTTGCGGATAAAACTGGAGCCCGGATTAGATGAAGTCGGTGAGGACGGCACGCTGGAGTCTGCTGATAACTCTGCCGCATCTGACAACTGGTTCCAAAATTCCAATGACACAGACCAACCAGGATTCAGTAAGTACTGTTGTACAGGTCTCCTTTATTTGTGCTTACCTGTGTCTTCAATAGTTCAGCTCATGGCTATGAGTTCTACTGTTTGAAACATCTTTAACCCTTAGAATGCTAGCTTATTTTTCAAAAAATAGATTCTTGTATCGTCTGCTTTCAAAAACCTTAAGTTTCTGCTTAACTTTGATGAGGAAAGATATTTGAGTAGCAATTAGGTCAGATCATAGGCTAGCCGCCAATTTGCTCGGCAGCTGGCCTTGATCCAACCTGTTTGCATAAACATGAAGTCGGTTTCAACACTAAAGAGGTTAAAGGGTACTTGGACAAAAGGAGAGTTTGCATATCTCCCTATTTTTGCAATACCTCTAAAGTCATCTGGTGTAGAATATTACTCGGAACCCTTTATAATTGTTAGATCATTAACTGGTAGGATATAATACATTTTTATTTGGAATGATCCTTTTCCTTGGCAATGATTTCTCACAACCTGTGGCATATTTGTAAAATTCCAGAAATGGTTAACATGTTGAACATGTTGTTTTTACCAAATCCAGTTTTTGCCTATTTGAATTTTGATTATCTTAGCTGATAATCCTTATCAACAACTTGAGTTTTTTACAGAGATGTAGCAGAGTATGAGATACATGTGTTGAAACAAAGTTCTTATTAATTTATGGGACCCTTTATGTTGATAGTGCATGAAAATTGGTTTCAATTTTTTAAAACCAGTTATCATATTTAGCAATTTTATGGAAATCATATTAATGGCGTTATGTACTGTATTATGCTTTTGCATAAAAAGCATGTCAGGGAATGTTGATCATCTAATTTTAAAGTGGTTTGGATCTCATTTTATCCTTATGATCCGGAATGAGATCAATTAGTCTTACTAACAATTAACCAGTCTATACCACTTATGCAGAAAATTTGTCAGACAGACCTTTAACACTTTCCCAAACAACAAATATTTGACTGCCCCAAATTGAAAGAGTTTGCAGACGACATTTCAAAACGTGATGAAATTGGAAAATAATCTTCTGATATGAGCAATTTCTCCTTTTCCCGCAATGTTTTCTAAAGTCGTCTGCAACAAAGTGGTCAAATGTTGTTATTGTTTGGGAAAGGGTTAAATACATTGAAGAAAACCATGCACTTACTCAATTTGCAAGTTATTAGGAATTCTCCTCTTGTATAAATATGTGTTACGTTTTAGGTGATAGGGTTTACATGGGACTAACTCAGAGATTTATGGTGTGGGAGTAATTAATGTTTACTTCCTAATTTCTGAAATCCGGTGATAGTGTTGATTAATGTGAAGTTAGTCTTTTGGTCTGTCAGTGCTTCAATAGGAAAGACAGTTTATAAATAAACACAGGAATTTCTTCTTACGCACCTTGCTAAAGTCATACATGTTTATTTCTTAAACAACTAGCTATTTTTAGACTAAGATGTTCTATTTTTAAATACCACCATCACAGTGGTCTTTCGAAATGTTATGTCCCTCTTGTCACATGACATTTAAGACAATAAAAACTTTTTTTACACCAAATCAAATGTAACAAACAATGTCATAAGTAAGTTGTCTGGCTTCGGGACACATTTAAGGTGCTTTGGGTAACTTTTTAGGTCAGTGGGATCATTTAAGGCACTGGGAAAGTACCAATTTTGAAATTCAGGCTCTGGGGCCAGGCACCGCTAAAAAGGCCTGTAGGGAAGACCCTGAAAGGATTTCAAGGTTGCTACAAGAATTCTGCTAAAACATGTAGATATTGGTCCTATTAATGTTGTAGTTTTTAAGTGTTGGTTGTGTGGTTTCATTGTTGAATCAAACTTTGGACATTAACCCTTATAATGCTGGAACCGACTTTATGCTTATGCAAACAGGTTAGATCAAGGCCAGCTGCCAAGTAAATTAACGACTGGCTTGTGATCTGCCCTGATTGCGACTCTGAGTATCATTCCTAAACAAAATTAAGCAGGTATATAATGTTTTGGAAGCACATGACATAGAAGTGTATTTTTAGAAAATTACCAGCATTCTAAGGACTAATAAGATGTTGTTAGAGTTGCATGGCAACAGTAATATATGAGCATTCACCATGCCTAGGTAGATATTTGTTAAACAGAGAGGAGATAACAAAGTCTGTAACGACAATCAGCAAGAGAAGGAGATTTGTGTGGTTTTCCAAATCCATCCAGGGTACCCACTGTGATAAACTGTGGAATGAAGATTGGGAAAGCTGGCGTAAGCGGATGTACTCTGAGTACGGAAATGTTGGTGATAGTTATAAGACAGAAGAATCAACGAGGGCGTGCAGATGGTAGATGATGATTTTATGAATGACTCCCGAGTGACACAGACCCCTGTCTACTTTCAGATGTCTTGTCACAGAACAGCAACTCGGAAAATCAAGCCTCTTCTTATGCTGTTATACAAAGATCTATGTTTAATGGAACATCTGGGCAATGCAAGCATTACAAAGGCAACATGCAAGGGTTCGATGAACCTGCCCTTGTGCCCATACAAAGATCTATGTTTAATGGAACATCTGGGCAACTCAAGCATTACAAAGGCAACATGCAAGGGTTCGATGAACCTGCCCTTGTGCCCATCCCAGACCAAAGAATTCCGCAGCAGCAGTTTTCATACTCAGAACAGCTGCTTTATCATAAATGTCATTGTGGTGCTCAGTTTCCTACAAAAGCGCTGCTTATGGATCATGAATATGAAGTTCATAATGCGGCCTACAGAGCGTGTGAATTTTGTGGCAGGAAATTTAAAATGAAACAACACCTGGATAATCATCGACGTCTACACACGGGAGAAAAACCCTACCATTGTCATCAATGTTCAGGACGATTTGTCACACAAGGAGCTTTGAATTATCATGTCACGAAAAAGCACAGGGTTTAACTCTATTCCCCAGTTAATCCATTACTAAACACTGTTTCACGACATTTGACTAGTTTGTTGCAGATGACTAGAATAGAAAACATTGTAGGAAAAGGAGAAATTGCTCGTAACGAGCAATTTGTCACGAGCAATTTGTCCTTTTCCCACAATGTTTTCTGTCCTATCAGAAGATTGTTTCTCAATTTCATCACATTTTGAAATGTGGTCTGCAAACTCTGGCATTTAGTTAAGGGTAAAGGGGTATTATTTCATCCCATACTGATTCGGGAATGGAAATAATTGTAATTATAATGTAAAGTCCCAGTTCTACAAACAAACTCTATCTTCGAATGAGACTTGATCCAATATCAATAATGAAACAAAATTTTAAAGAAGTAGACCAGATTTGTTTGATATTTAGTAGTAAAAAATTGTTTCATAATCAGTTAATGTAGAAGAAAAGATTTGTAAAAATGAAAGTAATCATATGTATGTTTTGCTTTCTCAATCTGGATAATTTCTCCAACGTTTCACAATTATCAATGGGAAATTATCTGCGTTTTTGGTGATAAGATTCACTGCAATGTATTTTTTGTTGTGCGGTAATTTTCTTGATTATGCGATATCTCAGAAATGTCTTAGGTTTAGAGATCCATGACAGAATTCCTTACAGAGAAGCAATAACTATGGTGAGTATCTATTGTTTTAAAGGTACATAATCAGGGTTCAATTTGGCTAGAATGATTCTGAATCTGAATGTCTTTTTTGAAGTGAAAACCAAAATATATTATCATGGAAAAGAAGTCAGAGAATTTATACATTTATACATTTCCTGTATATGTCAGCCTCACCAATCGGTTAAAATGAAAGACTTGACACTTCAGAGATCTTGCCTGCTACTGTTTAAATCCAGAAAAGCTGTAAGATAACTGAAATACTGATGACACTGTGTTACATTCCATTTAAATATACAAAACCATAAGATGTTCAGTTAAGATTAAAATTTCCTTTGTCAATTAAATTTCACTACACCTTACAGTGTTTGATGCTACGAAATAACCCTGATAAACAGGTAAAAGAAAAAACATACTTAAGATGGATACATACCCTAATTTTGACTTCTGATGACCAGTTATAATGGCAAGAAGGTTTTACAGATTTCAACTTTTATAGATTGGATAACATTATTGCAGTGTATATCTCTAACCCTGACTATTTGCCTTTAATTTCAATTTATTTTAGGTATTGGTCATTTTAGGAAGGCTTAGGAATTTTAAAAGAATATATATATATACAAAAAAAGTTTCTTGAAACTGTTACAAATGTTTACATATTTGAATGATACTTCTTCTTTCAGGTGACAAGGATGACAAAGATGAAACAATGGATCATGCAGACAAATCCATGGAGAACATTGGAGGGGTCGCATTCCCTGGACTAGAGAATTCCCACCACGACTTCAGATCTCTGCCTGAGTTATCCCAAACAGAACTCAAACAAGTGTTGTATCCAGATAACAAAGCCTTCATGGATACGTCCATGTTTGACATGCATTTACAGACAGGAATGTTCCCAGGATACTCGCCACCAGTCCGTGGCCGTATGAGTACGCCCAGAAAGGGCGGACAATACTGGTGTAACACTTGTAATAAACTTCTACAGAACAAAGCCCTGTATGAATACCACCTCCGTGCACACAATGGTGTAAAGCCCTACGAGTGTAAACTGTGTTTCCGGAAGTTTGCCGGGAAGCAAGTGCTGGAGACTCATATGCGGTTACACTCCGGGGAGAAACCGTTCAAGTGTACAATACCCGGGTGTGACCGGGCGTTTTCTGCACGCAGTGGACTGGATTATCACATCAGAAAGCATCACCCACCCCAGCCCTTGCTGGATCCTGGGAATACACAATGAAGCAATGTTGTCATGCTTAGTGCAGCTACAGTCAGGAGTTGTTAATACCTTACCAGAGGTGGCATAATCAACTTGTCCACATTGCCAAGCTTGTCCAAAAGCAGTAACAGACAAGTGGATTTTTACAGAAATTTTCAATAGAACCATGATATGTACAAGTGCTAAAAAGATTTATATTTTATATTTACAGACAAATAAATAAAAATTGAATTTTGCCACCCTGCAAACTAACATGTTCCTTTCCTACCTGGAATGTATTGAATATTAGTGCTTAGAATTTGAATATACTTTCACAAAATCTATCTTCATGTCATTTTTCAGAAAGTTTCTAAATAAATGTTTGCAAAACTCTGAAAAGCTGAGATGGTTTGTGCATAAATACTTTGCACGTAAACTTAGCAATCTCAGCCTAAGATTTCTTGACAGCATTCAGCAAAATAATGTCTCAAGCAATCAACTGTTTCTTCAAGGCTTTTTCTTGTTATATAGCAGAGGCCCATAAAAAACACCTTCCCAATTGGAAATTTCTTTAAAGTTATGCAGTTTTTCCAAAATTCAAAGTCACATCAGCTATTTGGTTTCCAAATTCAGCAATTTCATTGAAACAATTACCCCAACTCAAAACACCTAGGCCTCTTCCCAATGTAAGGGAAAAAGGCCCTGTTCTTTAAACACTTTCTACAAATATGTGAAATGAATTTGTTTTGTATTGACCTAAGCAATAGTTTGATTGATGAAATGTTGCCATTGATTACAACAGATCATTCACAAACCTTACAGTGGTCAAGACTAGAGGCATATCCCTTTAACCCTTTAATAAATGCCAAATTTTTGACTATTGCAAATTGAAAGAGTTTGCAGACGACATTTCAAAATGTGATGAAATAGAAGAATAATCTTTGGATAGGACAGAAAAACATTGTTGGAAAAGGAGAAATTGCTTGTTTCTCCTTTTCCCACAATGTTTTCCAGAGTCGTCTGCAACAAAGTGGTTAAATGTCGTTATCGTTTGGTAAGGGGTTAATACAAATTATTCATTCTCCAAATCATTTATTTTGATTACTTATTTGAATTGTCTCTCCAAAAAGATTCTAATGTGTATGAACAAAACAGGACGTGTTCAGTAGTGTAGGATATCCTGCCGATTTAAGAAACCCTGAAGTGACTTGCCAAAGGTCACTCTTACAAAACCAGAGATGTCATTGGGTCTTGAATCCGGGGCACAGAGTTCTAAGTCGGCCATGCTAACCACTGGGCCACGCAGGACCCTTCATCATACCTAAAATTTTTTGTCCAGATGCAGAAATATCAAAGAAATGATCTCTCCATTTCCCATTACTACACATGGTCAAACATAATTGTTTGCACAATTCTACAAAATGAATACAAACATCATTAATTGTAAGTCAGGATAAGGGGAAATTCTATTTTAAAAAAAACATAGCTACTGTATTGTTTTGGTTAACAATTTTGAAACTGTCCAATGTCTAAAAATTTGGCCTAAATAGCTAAGTCTGTATGCCAACTTTTAATTAGGAGCTTATTTTGTCAGAGTGTACAGGACCTATTTTCCTTGGGATGGCCTGCTAAATTCTGGATACTGTATCTATGAAAATGAGCTGTTGTGATTTTGAATTTTTGAGAAAACATGATTTTAAAGAAATTCCCTATCTGGTTTCAGCAACAATTTTTCCTCTGGATGGCCTATTAATCAAGATAACTCAAGAGGTGTTTTGCGATTTCCTGAAATATAAATCGCCAAACACTTCATGACTTATTTAGCTTATTAGGTCATCCAGAGGAAAACTGGTGAAACACACTGAAAACGGCTTCCGACTTGCCAAATGATAGACGTTATCTGATGCAAGTCAAGTAATGAGGAAGATGTACTTGTTTGAAAACCGGAAGGTTGGATTTGGCAGTTATTTTTTCGCAAATCTGACCATGTGATTCCCTCAATAGAAATTTCGAGTACCTTTTACCTCAATTACATATACTAATTATGCGCCTTGAATATATTTTTTGATTTAAAAAAGGTAGAAAATAACAATAATGTTATTATTTGAAAAGTCAATTAAAGTTCAAGGTTGGTTGTTTAGCAAATGATCCAATTCTGCATTTAAAATAACTAGGGTACAATAATTGATAATGCTGAATTAAATGGAAATCTTATGAGAATTGTTTTGCTCTGAGCAATGATTTTGTGTAAAGATCAACATATGTATTTTAAGAATCACTTTTATTTGGTTGTGAATTTCCTATAGCTAATAAGTGAATATATAATATATGATTTAAAGATTGATTTACTCAACCCAAATTAGTCATCCATTATTAGAAATAACAAGGGCATTGTAACATAAATGAAATGGTGTTGATGCAATGTGAAAAATGTCATATTGAATAAAATGACCATAGTGTTCAGTTATCTGTAAAATGATAATGGTGAATTTGTCTACCATGCATGCCGTTGCCTATGAACTTAAGTTGATACAATGTAAAATACATTTTTTCACATTGAATGAAATAACCATAAAGTTTAGTTGTTTGTAAAATGATGATGGTAACTTTTCAACCATGCAATGCTTTTTCTGATAGAATTTTTAATTTTAACTAGAACTGATGTTAGAAAACTAATGTGAAGCTATCTGTTGAGGCTACACTTTGATTTTTCATGTAATTATTGGTTTATGATTTAACCCATTTTCTCAGAAGTACTTGTTTAAATACACACTTGAAGCAAAAGATAAACAAAACATTGTGACAAAAGGAGGGATTGAATTATGAACAAATCAAAGTTAAGTTCACATTTAATGTGATTCAACTAATGAGCATTAACTTAATCTGACAAATTATCCCTTGGGATTTCACTTTTCATAGCTCCTTCTTTGAAAAAAGCCTGCAACCAAGGGAAGGGGATGGGTCTATGGTTCAATTTATCTGTTTCTACAGAAAGTTTCCAGATCTATCAATATTATAGAGGAAAAATTAATGGTATGTTTCATATTTTGTAATTACCTCCTGTTGTTGATTTTGTCAACTCACATTATTTTAGGGGGAAAAAATGAAATATTTTCATCAATATCCTCTGAATTTGCTATTTATTTCAATCTGCCCTTTGTAGGAATGAGAAAACCCCTTACTCCTATATGTTAAGGTGCAATTACAGTGTTTATGTTATTTATTTTTGACTTACGAATTTGTTTAACTTCGTAATAAAGGTCCTTGTTCGCAGATGTGAAGATACTTGAACACTAAGATTTTATATCTTTAAAACGGTATAGCAGTTGTATTATTGTATGAGACATACCAGAGAATTGCCATTTGAAAAGAAAAAATCTGTAGTGTATTTAAATATTGTATCCAGAACCAGAAAGGTTGCATCAGTTTTGAAAGTCTTTGCATAATGTCTGTATAAACTAAGATATGTAAGTATATTGACACATTCTGAATCAATTTTCAGGAGCTATTTTTCTTAAAATACATATGTACCGCAATACAAAAACTGCATTGTTTCATAGAAATTTTATTTTGACTTGCAAATTGTCTCATGTGAAGCACCTTTAAGTGTTTTGTTAGAAAAGACTGAGATTTAATTGAAATAGTTTTTCCCTGAGCAAATGAATGATAACTTTGCATGTTCATTTTACCTCTTTAACCATTGTTTTCTATACTTTTTTCATCTCTTTTTTTCCAGCAATAATTTATTTCCTTGATATGCATTATTTGTATTGTAACTTATTACTGTAGGATATTAAATTACCGTTCAGAAAAATTGAATGTGTTTTGTTTTATGAAGGATTTAAACCCTTTATTTCCAATGATAATTTAACCTTTTGCCCAATGATTATTTTAATTATTGTAATAAAAACTTTCAAATCTAGACAATTAAGATTACAAAAAAGGTCTTAGAATGCTAAGTCGAACAACTCAACTTATAGATGACAAATGAAGACATTGCCTATTATAATAAACCTACTGTTTTTTATGGTTGTCATTCTTTGGGTTACTAAATCAGGCTCCCAGAGTTAGATACCCATCCATGGCTTTCTAATGTGGTCTGTTTTTAATGGTGCTAAACCCTTCACCAAACACCAAACTTTTGACTGCCCCAATTTGAAAGAGTTTGCAGACAACATTTCTAAATGTAATGAAATTGAAAAACAATCTTCTGATAGGGCAGAAAACATTGTTGGAAAAAGAGAAATTGCCCGCCAAGTGAAGGCCTAGATTTGGATTTTTATAAGATCCCCCTGGTGTACTAAGGGAATATTCTCATGGATAGTTGATCTTGGGTCTTCTTTCATCATTTATGAGAGAGTAAAATAACTGAAATACTGTTGATGCTGTAAAAATCCAAACAAACAATTATTTGGGCAAAATTAAAAGCATCAGTAGACACCAATTATACAGCATAAAATAGGAACTATTGTGACAAAAGGAGTTTGAAAACAGTCTCTAACATCCTTATGCACCAACATAAATACAATCTTTTCTGAAGTGGTTGATATTTTTTCAAAGTAAAAGCAAAATGTAATTACAAAACATTAAAGAAAATATTGTGTCCATAGTAAATGGACTTGAAACCAGATTGACAAAGCTAAGAAAGTGCTTATATGATATTTTTCATTTGTGATAAAGGTTTCTTAAATGTGCTATCAGTGTTTCTAAATTAGTATGGACTTGTATAAAGTTATAAGAAACACCGAGCTTTTGATCACAAACTAAGTGTTTATATCATGATAGTAGATATAATTGCTCTAAGCAAGCAATTTCATTTGTCGCAATGCTTTTTTTACTAAAATTAAGAAAGAAAAGGCATTTTCCTTCAAACTTTATATCATTATAAGCACCTGCTTAGAAGTATGAATAATTTCAATGTTTACAAGTTCACATAACTGAAAGAAACAACTTACTGAACTTAATATTAACCCTTCCCTTCTTGTACACTTGCTTAGACAGTCCTACAGCATATTATTTTAGGAACAAAAAAAAAAAAGGAAGAAATTGCTCTAGGTGAGCAATTTCTTCCTTTGTCACAATGGTTTCTACCTGTACAAAATAATTATCTTACATTCATGTTCCTTGTAACTGGATCTCCTTGAACGATTGTATTCTGCTGTTCTTTTCAAATAAGAAATGTCACTAAATCCCAAATGAGTGAATCAACAAGTTATATGTGCTTAATCTTCTGTGAGCATTTTTTTTCTTTTGTCACAATTGTTCCTGCTTATATGACAATAATTGTTTTTTTTTTTACATACATATTGATTATAACTGTTTGCTGCTGCAACTATGACTTTCTTTTAAGACCTGTGGCTAATCCTTTATGGTGTAGGGCAGTTTGTTTGAATTTTACATTTTGTTTCTCTTCCAATTTCAGACTCAAAGGATATGTCCATCACTGTCCATTACTCATCGCAGGTCGTCTCGCAAGACGGTGTTTCCCACAAGATCTACACATGCAGCTATTGTGGGAAACAGTCCTTCCGCAAAGGTGATATTGACCGACACGTGGTCAAGCACACAAAGGTGAAGCGATTCATGTGTCCAGAGTGCGATCAGGGATATACTAGGAAGCAAGGACTAATAGTTCACCTCGCGCGAATGCATCCAGACTATTCAGCTGCAGAAATGTCGTCACCGATTAACTTTAGTCAGTGGGGAAATGATTAATCCCTTTCCCATTTATATTTATTTATGTATACGCATAATTATCCAAGTACTGGTAATAGACCTCTCGCAGAAGAAATAGTAAATGTATGTGTCAATTTATTTGTGGCAAAAGAAGTAATTGCTCATTAGCCCTTTACCAAACGCCAAGTTTTCAATTGTCCCAATTCAAAGAGTTCACAGATGCCATTTCAAAATGTGATTAAATTGAAAAATCTTCTGATCCGGCAGAAACATTGTGGGAAAAGAATGAATTGCTCGTTAGGAGCAATTTCTCCTTTTCCCTCAATGTTTTCCAATGCCGTCTGAGACAAACTGGTCAAATATCATTATTGTTTGGTAATGGCCTTAAGGCAATTTCTCCTTTTGTCATGGTCACAACCCAATTTCATAAAGAAAGTGTTAACTTTTCATGCATTTAAAGAATTATTTGTAAATAAAAAAACAGCTATGTGGGAAATGGTTTATTTCTTTTTCTGATTGGAGGATCATCATGTAATAATTATAGCAAAAGTAGGGCTTGTTTTAAAGTTTGACATAAACAAGAGACTCAAGCACTATTGATACTTTCAATGAAAACAAAATAATGTACTTTTTCATTTGTCAATGATTTATGTATTAGATGAAATTGATTGTCAATTGATTTTCTTTTTTTGATGTGAATATTATATACAGACATAAATATGCAGTGATTGCATGATTAGTTTCTCATCTTTATTTCCCAAAGCTGGTAAATGCAAGCATTTTAACCCTTTACCAAACAATAACGACATTTAATCACTCTGTTGCAGACAACTCTGGTAAACATTGTTGAAAAAGGAGAAATTGCTGTGATGAGCAATTTTTCCTTTTCCCAAAATGTTTTCTGCCTTATCAGGTCATTTTCAAATTTTATCACATTTTGAAATGTCGTCTGCAAACTCTTTCAATTTGGAACAGATAAAATGGCGTTTGGTAAAGGCATAAAAAACAAAGAGCAAAATCACTTTATGAATCATAATAAATTGTGGCTATGCCAGGGTTTCAAACTCCAGACTCTCTATCTACTAAACTTATGAGGCTCAGCCAGAGAACACCGCAGCCCCATCTATGTGGTATCCAACAGCTTTGTTCTAACTGTTTAGCCTTTTCGACCTCAATGGCCTAGTGGTTAGAGTACAGAACTTGAAATTACATGGCCTCTCTCCAATTGGGTTCCAATCCTATTGACGAAATTTTGATTTCAGGAGAGGCAGTCTCCCAACTGACTTACCGGTACTGAATCAAAATGCCGATGGTTCGAACTGGCTTGTGCCATTTTGGGCATTTCAGTTTGGGTCTCCATGGATAATAAGTTTGGTATTGCAACATAATTAAAAGTATGATAAAAGATAAAAAATAATAATTCTGAAAGACATTTTTTGAATTTGAATGTTATGTGAATTCTCCCTTTTTTTCTCGTCACATTTTTATAAATCTGTTTTTCTCTTTTATTTTACTAAGTCATCAGTGTTGGGATGAATTATTGAAAGTCACTAGTATAAATTGGCATAGAAAAAACATAAATACCTCATACAAGCTATTTTCCTTTAATCAACAATAATTCCATGAAAACGAAATTATTTCACATACTTGAAATCATATGGCCTTATATGTGTGGGTTAAAATAATGGCAAGAAATATCGATTTTCATGAGAGGTAGTCTCAAGACTGACTTATGGAATGTCGATGGTTCTACCCGCCTTGACCAGCCCTTATGGACAGTTGAGTATGGGGTCTTCATCCAATCATTAAGAGTCAGCATTGCGACATATCTGAATTAATGTTGATGTGATGTAAAACCCACATAAAAAAACAAACAAAAGAAAACAGGATAACTAAAGATCCCTATGACTTTTACCAACCCACCCCAATCAACCTTACTTTGACACAAAGACAGCAGAAGTCGGTAGAACCCACTCTGACAAAAGGAAATAATTGCTCCTTACAAGCAATTTATCCACATATCACAATGTTTTTATCTATACAAGAAAGAATATTGGATTTGTTTTTCATCATGTTATTCTTGTACTTTGCTTTAGCTTTGACCTAGTGGTTAAGGTGGCAGACTTAAACATTGGGGTTCGAGCCACGTGACACCTCTGGTTTTGTGGGAATGACCTTTGCCAACTCACTTTACATCACTAGCCTAGTATTGATGGACCAAGAAAATCTGTTACATAACTGAAAAATTGTTGATATGGCATTAAACACCATAACATCAAATCATTTACCTTTAACTTGGATCAGTCACAAAATTCCTTATAGGGGAAGGGTTAAAATAATATCGTATCATTAAACAAATCAAGTGCCAAAGCGAGAAATTGCTTGTGATATTCAAAATCCTTTAATCATGATGCTTTTAATCCAATAACACAAAGAATATAATCATAATGATAATTTAAGTGTTGCACCAATGGTTTCAAATCAACAAGATTCCTAGTCAAACAAAGGGGCCTCTGCAACTTAGTGGTTAGAGTACAGAACTTGTCAGCACATGGCCCCTCTACTCATGGGTTCAAATCCGACTACCAGCTCTTAGAGTAGGGCTTCGCAAACTTACGGAATTAATGTTGAAGCGATATAAAACACTATATGAATAAATAAATATAGATAAAAACATAGTCCAACAAAAAATACGGAGAGACAATGACAGCCTGAAAGGCCATGAACACATTCATTTTTAACTGTCCTTTTTTCTTTTCTTCATTTTCTCATAAATCCAAGAAACTAGTTTGAAGGGAGTCCTCACAAGGGTCTTAACAGCCTGAACACTTTTAGTTCTCCATGTCCCTTCTAAAGGTTTATTCACTTTCCACATCCCGGCCCCTTTATTAGCTGCCCTGTTCTCTAGATACACCATTCTGTCTAAATAATGCTGAAGCGTGGTGTCGGTGGTTAGTTGTGTGGAGAACTCGCTTTGTAAATTCTTGCTAGATGAGACTTTACACAGTCCCTTCTTCATCAGAGATTCATTGATGTTTATGTTGTGTACCACCTGTAATAAAAAAACTGGCGTTTTAAATATGTTTGTGTGAACATATCTTTGAGCTCTTTTGTTTCTGATTTTAATGTAGTCGGATTGGAGATTTATGCCACTTTTAGCAGAATTTCAGATACAGTGAACCCTCGTTTATCCGAACACATCCGTTCCCAACAAAATATCCGGTTTACTGAATAATCCGGACTAATGAAGCAGAGCATGTTCTTATTCACATTAAGACATAAACGGTCTGTATGAGCGGTGTATACTTATAACCCTTTAGCAAACGCCAAATTGTCGTCCGTCCCAAATTGAAAGAGTTTGCAGAAGACATATCAAAACGTGATGAAATTCAAAGATAATCTTCTGATATGGCAGAAAGCATTGTGGGAAAAGGAGAAATTGCTCGTCACGAGCAATTTCTCCTTTACCCACAATGTTTTCAAAAGTCGTCTGCAATAAACTGGTCCAATAATTCCGTTCCCTTACAATTTTGTTCGGATTGCGAGACATCCAGATCATCGGTGTCCGGATAAACAAGGGTTCACTGTATATTGTTGAGATTAGTACTCTACCCCTTAGTGCTTGAACCCACCTCATGTTTATGCAAACAAGTCAGATCCAGGCCAACTGCCAAGTAAATTGGCAGATTGCCGGTGATCTTACCTTTTTGCTACTCTGAGTATCTTTCCCAAACAAAAGAGTAATTTCCCCTTTCCCCACAATGTTTCCAGAGCCATCTGCAACAAACTGGTCAAATGCCGTAATTGTTTGGTAACGGGTTAAGGGAAAACTGCCCTGTCAAACCGCTGAGGTCCTGTAGGGGTATGTTTCAAAATGCATACATATGAGAAAAAGGCTTATCAGCTTATCTGAAGATTCAAAATTAGTAAAAGCTAATTGATAAACGAACCCTGGGTATGACTACACTACAGTGCAGGCTGTGTGAATCTCTGTGGAGAAGTCTGAACCAAACTCTTTTGTCTGTAACATTGTCTCTAAGCCACAGCCTTCCTTCAGGACTAATATCCAGGCAAGCCAATTTGACAGGCAACCTCTTGTCTGGAATAAAAAAAAACATTTAGGGCTATATTGGTTTAAATGAATGAAGCAACAAGTAAATATAATCAGTGTTCTTCTTTCATTCCTTCTAAATGGTTTCATTTTCCTGATAGGTCAATGTTGATAATGAACAGGGATTTCCTTAACACCCACCCCTTGACTTTTGTAGTAAATGACCTCCTTATTCCTTAATAGGAACTCTAAAGATTATTAATTCTGATTCACAATTTCATATTTAAAGGGTCAAGAACCCCCTAATTTGCTTAAATATAAGTGTCAAGGGAAAACTCTGAATGGGTACATGAAAATGAATGTGAATCCATTACTACATCTCTTTATTCTATCATGGTCAAAGAGAGAAGGTGCTCCTGATACACATTTTCTACTTTTGTTAATGGTTTACACTCAATGTCTCAAACAAGAAGACAAAAAAATGCTATTCAGACAGCCATTTTGTCTGCTCATGGTTTCCAACATGACCACCCTCATGTTAAAAGTGACTCATCATTCCACTTTCCAGTATACTATTACCTGTACTCAGCCTTGTAAAAGGTATTTTGATTGGAGGTATATGTTGGATCTGTATAAGGCCCTCATCACTTATCTCCCTTGCATTTCCCAACAGACGAATGTGGTTCTTTATAAACTTGGCTGGGACGTCATCAGCATGCTTAAACACTCGAGTCTAGAAATTAGACAGGAACAGAGATTGATCAGTGATTTGGATTTATACTGTATCTGTTATATTATAGTCATAAAATTATTCTATATTCCTTCATAAAAATTCACTAGAAAGAGATCCCCTAGAATGCAGGGTAATTTTCTAAACCTAGATTTTTGAGTCGTATGCTTTCCAAAACCTTAAATACCTGCTTATTTTGATGAGAAAAGATACTCAGAGTGGCTAACAAGTTAGATTACAGGCCAGCCACCAATTCACTTGGCAGCTGGCCTGGATCTAGCCTGTTTACATAAACATGAAGTTGGTACCAGCACTGTATGGGTTAATAAGAGTTCACTATAAAGAGAAAGGAAAAAATTTGCTCATTGATATAAATATCTTTATCTATGATTATTATTCATTCTCTACACTAATAAAACTCTTTTTTAAAACTCTCTTAGCTGAAAGTTTTACATAGAGGGATTCTGGGACAGGAAATCACTGGTTTTGAATTGCTATTCTTTCTCTTGATTGCTTTGCTGAATTGGGGTTAACCCATTACCAAACAATATAACGACGTTTAACCACTTTGTTGCAGGCAACTCTGAAAAACATTGTGGGAAAAGGAGAAATTGCTCATGACGAGCAATTTTTCCTTTTCCAAAAAGGTTTCACCCCTATCAGAAGATTATTTTCCAATTTCATCACATTTTGAAATGTCGTCTACAAACTCTTTCAATTTGGGACGTTGAAAATTTGGCATTTGGTACAGGGTTATACGCTGTTTTAAGCTGTATTTGAATAATGTCGCTGTGTTTAGCACACCTATCCATGTTTCTGGTAATCCTGATCCAGCACTGCACTATATTCTTGACAAGCTACTGTCCACTTTCCTACATGCACATATTTGATCAGTGGTGAGAGACGAATAAATCATTTTACTTCATCAAATGTCCAAAAGGATATAAGCCTAGCCAGACATCAAACTTAGGGCAACATTGTTGCAGTAGAAGAGCGGTAGCCTCATATATAGTTTGTATCCCCGTTAGGCCAGGTTAAAATTGCCGGGACTAACCCACAAATCAGCGCATGTACTGGTTTAGTATCCAGGAAGCAGTCATCGAGAATGAATTCAATAAGCTTCAAGTTTCCATCACAATCAATGTAAAATAAATAAGTTTAAACTAAACTAAGAACCTCTGTATTCAAAGTTGAGCACCATACAAACTTAGCTTTTTAGGCTTGGCGTTGTATGAGTGTAACTTACCACATGAATGCTTCTACCAATGATAATAACTCCTAGTCCACAAACCATGTACAGCCCATTCTGAAATATAAAATAATGTATGAGAATATGTTTGTGAGGCCAGTATTCAATGTAAAATGTTGTTTTACATAAATAGTTATGACATCATAAAGCTGAACTGACAAGTTATATATAGTCTAAGTTACTGGTTACAACAAAGACCTTGGTTATATGGTGCGTATACCTATTACCGTTGTATATGTATTACCGACGATTCCAGAAATGTCCAGATTTCTAGCGCATGCACCCACCGATCAGATATCTTCCGCTGTGATTAGTATGTTGTTTTCACAGACCATTGCACAATGTCTTTTTAACGAATATATAACAGTATTACAAAATACTTATGATAAAGGCAAGGAAATGTTAAGTTTCAAGGTAGATTTCTTTACCTGATTATAATTTTGATTTATGTGTAGAAACTCAATAAACAAATTTGCAAAAAAATGTTCCAAATGACACCGCGGACAGCTCTTGTTTATGAATTGACCTCTGACCATTTTTCCAGATGGATAAACAAGGTGAATTCATACAATCATCGGTAAATGGGAGTTCCTGTGCCTTTTTTAGGTCTCAAAATTGTTAAAATATAATTTGTACGGTAACAACCAGTTAATTTTCCTTATTTATGATAGTGATTAACAAAAATATGAATGAATATTCATATTAACCTTAAAATGTTTGAATATATAGGGTTTGAATTAATATATTCGAAATTTACTTCTTAGGCCAATAGTATAATAACTGTCTGTCTTATTATAACCACTTAGTTATTTCTTTATAAAGAGTTATAAGGAAAACAGATGTCATCTCTGAGCCACCATAGTAAGATAAACAATCCTACCAAGATCTTTTCGATGTAGAGGCTTTGGTACGAATCGTGCGTCATTTGACAGTTGTATCCGAATGCAATACACTATCCGAATATTACACTACTCTCTGTAAGTCATTAACGTCCGCTTTAGTGCTTTACTCACCCTAATTAATTGAATATTTGAATCCACGTATCCATGGACTGCGGCGAAAATACCAGTCTGTTTGTTGGTTGTCTCGTCTTGATTGTCAGCCATGCATTGGTCTCGCAATCTCAAAAACTGCAACAGAATCCTACAAACGTCCTCTGCTTCAAATGTACGCAACTCTAACAGAACTGAGTTTTTTTTTAACAAGGGAGGAAATTAGAATTTTCTAGCTTCAACCTATTATCTTCTTCTTCTTCTTCTGCCATTACTGGTCACATTCAACATTTTGAATATTTTACCAGAGACATAGATAAAAGAGATTGGCAACTCCTTCTTTACCTATAGCCGGTTTCTGCGATATCTCGCATGACGCGTTATTTAGCGAGACCTTTCGAGATCTGTCTATCGACGCTATTTTCAACTAAACGCGAAATAGGCAACACACATTTAAGCGTGTTCTAAGTCATAATTAAATTATTTTCTTACCGAATTTACTATATTGTTATTGTTAGAAATTTTCTCCATCCAACAAGACCAATCAGCAAGCGATTATCAAAGAAATAAACATGGCAAACTGCGACATCTATGTCTCTGATTTATTCTACTGTATATGGTGTACGGAATAGACCGAAATTGTAAATGGCGGTATACCTCCATTTAAAATGGGGGTATACCGCTAAATTTAACGGTATACCCTCAAATTTAGCGGTCAACCGTTAAAAATAAGGGTATATCCTTATTAAATATCGGTTGACCGTTAAATTAGCGGTCAACCGGTATTTATTTTTAGAATCTGGACTTTTAATTTCGTTGGTCAATCAAAATCGTCGTTTCGTCGGTCTTTTCTGCGGGACTATGTATGGTGACGTACGCCACTGTTCGTTACGGTCAATCGGAACTACTCGGGTATTTACGTGAGCTGTGAAATACACAATGTGTTTTCATTGGATAAACCCGATGTGTTCAGATTGCACTACGGTGGCACTGAGGTGACATGTGTAATAAAAAAAAATTCCAATTCCGTTTTCTCGAAATAATAAAATTTATTGTCATGACAAACGAGGCAAAGTTTGTTTTCCTGACATAGAAAAAAAAATATGATCTCGAGGAAACGGACAAGATTTGTTTTCTCGAGATAATATTTTTTTTAACTCAACAAAACGAACCAAAGTTCGTTTTTCCGACAATCATTTTTAAGTCGTGCGCACGACTTAAAATATTATGTCGGGAAAACGAACTTCGGGTTCGTTTTGTTGATATAATAATATTTCTTATCTCGGGAAAACGAACTTTGGTTCGTTTTGTTGAGATAATGTTTTTTTTTATGTCGGGAAAACAAACTCTGATTCGTTTTGTTGAGATAATATTTTTTATTATCTCGAGAAAACAAATCGTGTCCGTTTCCTCGAGATCATAATTTTTTTTTTATGTCAGGAAAACAAACTTTGCCTCGTTTTCCCTTGATACTAAAATTTATTATCTCAAGAAAACGGAATTGGAAAAAAAAATTATTACACATGTCACCTCAGTGCCACCGTACTGAGGTGACATGTGTATTTTTTTTTCAAATTCCGTCAACGGTTGACACTGACAAAGGGTTTTGATTGGCTAATTAAGTCGTGCGCACGACTTAAAATATTATGAACCGAAGTTCGTTTTCCCGTGATAAAAAGAAATATTATCTCGAGAAAACGAACCCGAAGTTCGTTTTCCCGACATATTTTTTTAAGTCGTGCGCACGACTTAATTAGCCAATGTTTCCAGAGTCGCCTGCAACAAGCTGGTCAAAAGTCTTTATTGGTTGGTAATAGGTTAAAAGTGCACATATCCTGGAACGTCCGCAGAGACTGAGTTATATTCTTTTCAAACAATTGATTGTTTTCCAAATGAAAATATACTACGGGGGTAAATATATTAAATCATTTTCTTTTCGATATGGAATCGGGTCTTACTCAGTACTGAATCTGCCTTGAATTGCATGTGAAGTAGACATATGAAAACATTGTCACACAATGAGAAGCTGTTCAAGAAAGCCAGTCACACTATTACCAAAGTCTACTTAAAGATTATATTACTTATGTGTGCTGTTTTCTTCTTGGATAAACATATTTTCATTTCGATAATTTGTTTTGTGTTCTGTTATATGATACTCACTGAGGAACAATCAGTGTGCAAAACTTTATTGCTTTTGAATATTAAAAGAATGTATTCAGTGAATTATCATGTAATTTAATTTAAAAGCTTGGCATCATTTATATGATCTACCTCATATAAAATGTACATACTTAGGCAATTCCTCGCTTCCTGCAGTGATTTTTTTAAATTAAATCAATTGATTTTTTTTACCAAAAATTCAAAATCAATGGGTTTTTCTATAGAAAAAAGATGAAAATGAATGAAAGTATCGAGTTTTTGGGACATTTTATGAGATTTTTTGGGCCAAAAATTACCACTGTTCCTGAATAACATGTAAGTATGCTTCCAAAGGCTACTTTTAATTGTCAATCAAACAGCAATACAAAAACTGTATTGTTTCAACAACTTTTTATTTTGACTTTTAAATTTTTTTTTTGTGAATTTCTTTGTTATAAGGTATGCGCAATGATGACCAGTTAAATGTAGTCAGGGAAGCTCTTATCCTGACTGACGGAGTATCCGGTGGGAGCGGAGGCGCGAGTGCTGTACAAGCCGCAATGGACCTCAAAGGTGACATGAGTATAAATTCACCGTTTTTGGGGAATCATTGGTATTTTGAAGAATATGAGCAACAAGAAGTTCTATCTTACGTTTCAGAACCAGCACCGCAGCACTTGTTTGTGTTTCCAAATTACACATTGCTCACTGTCATTGTAGGATGGTTTGAATTGGAATTCTAAAGCTCAGTAGACTGTCAATAATTTGATTAAGAAAAAGGAAGGCCCAAGGACCTGTACAGCAATGACTTGATTAACAAAATGTTCATGACTGATGAATGATGGGACAAATATAGTGCATGTTATACATCCAATCTTTTATTCCGATCACTGTACCTATTTTTTGTTTTACAATCCAATTAAAAATGTTAAAAGTATTACATGTACACACATTCACTGCTATATTCATATAGGCCTATAATTAGTTTACATATCCTTTCTGACACACTGTTTTCAAAATATTAGGTTTTCTCTTAGAGATTGTCTGATCATAGCGGAACTACTTTGTACGAGGATGTATATATGATTGACGTTGTGAAATGAGGTCGATTGGAATGTTAACAATGAAAAGTCTGTACCCCCTTATATCCACCTTTGACCGGTCCAAATGGGGAGATAAAGCACGCATTATTTTTGAAAGGGTTGAAAGGGTTGAGAATTTAGGATGAAAATTATTGCCGTCAAATGGGGTAGGGGGTGGGGTGGAACCGTAGGTTTGACTTGGAATGTTGGAGTCTGAAGTCTGAGACCTGGCCAGAGCAGACTTTTGTCCGTTTAACCCTTTACCAAACGCCAAATTCTCCATTGTTCCAAATTGAAAGAGTCTTCAAACTAAGTTTCAAACAGTGATGAAATTGAAGCACTATCTTCTGATAGGGCAGGAAACATTGTAAGAAAAGGAAGAAATGGTTCATGACGAGCAATTTCTCCTTTTCCCACAATGTTTTCCAGTGTCGTCTGCAGCAAACTGGTCAAATGTCGTTATTGTTTGGTAAAGGGTTAAGAGGTCAGTTCAACATGTCTGATGGGAGGAAACAACCAAATTGCTGTACGCGAACAATAAAACAAATGAAAAAGTCAATGGAGTCGCATGTTTGCATCAAAATGGCGGTGCCTGTGGTTGGGAATCCCAGCCGGGGAAATGTTTTTGTTGTTGTTTGTTTGTTTGTGTTTCTTTTCTTTTTGAAGGAAGTCAATGAGACTGGTTAATTCATCCCTCACCACTGACAAATAAAGTCCATGTGGGCAAAAAGGTGCACGGGAAGACCACACTATGATTAAAATGACGTTGACAGCAGCGTTATGCACCAAACAATCCGAGCGACAGAAAGAAATATTTTGAAACTCATCGGTATTATGTAACCGTGAGAAATTGTAATTAGGGATTCAGTCTTTCCATGCAGTCTATTCTCAGTCTATATGCAGACGTTGTTTCTGATTTCACTAAGTTCACCGGAACGTCGCTCCTTCGAGACCCCGTCCGTTGACTATTTCTTGACATATACACATGTATTCAAATGGCTAAGATAGTTGTCTTTTCTCACCACTGATTGTTTGTGTTCATATGGGAAAGCAGTCTCAGTCATTGATTATGTAAGGTTATTGTTAGGTATTGGTAAAAAGTCATGAATAGGTGCACCGACGACAACACTATGCGTAGGAAAGAAGAGTAACAACTATGTGACGATAAGCAAATAAGCCGTCCTCTCTTTTCCTACAGTATTTCATTGAGTAATTCTGTATTCACATTATCTTTCTGATTGATAACCTTTTACTTATAACCTTCGCAAGACTGTGATTATATATCCACACAGAGACAAACCTCCCTCCCTCGCTCCCTCCCTTCCTTGCCAAAGACACCCCCGTCCCCAAGACACCCTCCCCCCAAGACACCCCCTCTTAACCCGAGCCGACCCCCGTCTTAAGCAAGGAAATGCTCCTTATGAGCGAGCAATACATTAAATAGTATGATATGAAAGTCAGAGTAGGGGGAATCAACAGAGAGTTAACTAATGTGGGAAAGATGGGCACAGTTGTCTCCCTTTTTTCATTGTTATTGTTTGAAATCATGCATAAACAGCTCACATTACTCATAGTCTAGTCTGTTAGGGGTTTAATGTTTTTCATCCGGACTAAAGTGTGAAACTTTGTAAATATGTTTATATCGATGATCTGAATCAGAAAAACCAACTGTGCCCGATTTTCAGGTCCTATATCATTTTTTATACATGTATGAATATTCGGATAGATGTACCATCCGACTACTCTTCCTTTCTATATGATTTTTTCGGATTTAACAACTGTACGGCTAAACTAAGACGTAGAAACATACGGAATTTGGCGTTTTCTATATGAATGGACAACTATATATCATTTAGGGCCCCTGGAAGACATTTCCTTGCCATATTTGAGCCGGTCAATATGGGATTCTTGATCATGAAACCTATTTGCTCGTGTATTAGCTTATCTTGTTTGTGTGTGCATTTCATCCAATTTTCAAAAAATTAAAGACCTGAAATGATAAATTCGTATGCATCCATTGCCACATGGCCGCGTTGATAGAATGGCTTAAATTCGATAGTTAACTCAACCGTTGGGTTTGAATCTTGACCTGGTCATATATAAGGGGAAGTTCACTGATAAATTTGCGGAAGGTCGTTAGTTCTCTAATAGATACCCCGATCAATAATGAACTGGACATAGTAATATAACTGAAAATTCCTGATGCGTTGTGGAGGTCTTGGGTTCGATACTCGGTCAAGGAAACTACTTTCCGACAAGGGTCATCCGTGGCCTAGTGGTTATAGTACAGAACTTGTGATCACACAGACCCTCTCTGGTGGTTCAAATCAGGGCGCTGTCAATTCGTTTATGGGGGGTTAGCTCCCGGCTACCAACCGGAAGGTCGGTGGTTCTACCAAAATGCTTGATCGAGCCCTTGTTGGCAGTTCAGCAAATGGGGTCTTAATTCCTCCACAACTTTGAGCCGGGCATCGCAATATGACATGCTGTTGACACGATGTGAAACCATATACAAACAAACAAATCTTTCCGACAATAGAATTCGCCACTCATCCAAGATTCTTTGGCCATGTGAGTATGTAGTCAGCGACATGGAAAGATGTAGTTTGAGTACTGGTGTGAGAAAGTCAGGAAAGCATAGAAGGTGCGCTGATCGCCGTGAAATGACCATATATGTTAAAAAGCGGTACACACCAAATTATTGATGGGTCTTTCATCTAATGATTAGATCGGTGTTAAGATTTGCTTTCTTTTTTACACTGATTGCCTACAATTTCCACTGCATTTGCAAAGTGATGTACATGGAAGTCGGTGGTTTTTACAAACGCAATTTCTCATGCAAATTGGAAGTGCTTTGCAGCCGCATCTTATCAACTCTCTACAACTCTTTGCTGCTTCTGGTAATGTTGTCCAAACCGGCTTCCAATTATCGCCAGCCTTTAACCATCCAAATGCTTCTGGGGAAGGGACGTTTTGCCTCGACTCTAAACAGCTTAACCAGATACTGGCCTGGTACAAACTCCTATTCACGTGTAAACAGAGGGCATCCTGTGTCGGTGGCAAACTTTGCATCATCTTGACGTTCTTTCCTTGTGCAAATAAATCTTGTCGAAGATCGTTTACAAGTGTGTGCTCTGTTGTGTGGTCATACAGAACACACACGTATCTCTCCAACAAATGGAATGAATGTGACCCAACTTCTAAAGGAAGAAATAGATTTTCGAGTTTCAGTGCACCGATCACTGCTGGGTATGCTTTCAATGACTTCCAAGAAGATCTTTTGCCTTTGCCTGCAAAATGAGATGTTGTATCACAACCCGTCAATGCATGAAAAAATGGAAGAGCTCTTGAAAGGTCACTTCCTAGAGCATTAAAGATTGAATTTACTTGATAATATCTCAAATGTTTTCCTTTACCGAATTCAATCCATATGTCAAGACCCGCATGTAGGCTTTCAAGATAGGAAAATATTCCAACAAGAATTATGACAACATCTGTGTCGACTGTACTTATCATTATCTTCGAAGCACCCTTTTTAAGAGCATCAAGGAAATGCAAACACATTCGTGTGTCTGCCTCTTCATGGTCCGACTCTATCATGGGTTCAGCGCACCCCCTAGCAATAACAGACTTTCCAGAAGTTATATAAACTTGTTTGTCCGGTTGATAACTGAATGATGATACAGTATCACTTAAGAGAGCGAACAATTCCTCTTTGTTTTTGAATCACGCAAGAAAGATTGAAAGTTTGCAGGTAACTTTGTTTGAGTTGATACTTTTCTTCTCGAACCACTACCACGTTTCTGTCTTGTAGTGTTTTTAAGGCTATCAGTCAAGTATGAATCCCAGACAATATCTATCCTATTTTGATCCTGAAGTTGTCGGAGCGTCCAAGGTATAAACACATTATTTGCGTACTCTCCGAATGTATGTGCATCACCTTTTGGTAGCGAGTGTATCACTGCAGCACCATCAAATACCTTTGCATCACATTGAGGTGGATCGGCGCTACTAGAAGGAGCTAGACAATCGAGCAACTCGGATTTATTGCTTGGAAGAAGAAGCTTCCCATGTTGAGATAGTGATGGTGGCCATGGATGATTCTCATGCGAAAAGAACTCTTCCAGATTTCCTTCTCGAACTTGACAGGAGATAAAAAGTCTACTGAAAAGGGAGAAATCGCTTTTCAGCTCAATCGTTTGCTCTTTTAACCTAGAATTTACCTTGAGTGGTGGTGTTCTAAAAAGGGGGAGTTTATTCTTTGTAATTGTAGCACGTACAGACTGAGTTCTATCTACAAGAACATGCCGAACATATTTATCATACTGTGCTTTACCTGTCGTCTCAATTGTATTGATAGTAAGATTTACAGGGTCATCTGCACAGTCATGGCTGTCAATTGTCATAAGCTCTTCAGAGCCTTCCATAAACGGGTTTCCAAAAGCATTGATGGTTGCACACAGTTTTTTCACCTGTCTTTGGAAGGTTTTCTGTGTTGACAAACCTTCCTCGTGACTACTGGTGTCATTAACAGAATGGTTCTTGTTTATAAAAGTGCTCTCAAACTCATTTAAAAGTCTAGCTTGTTCGGGACCCGACACCATCCACTTCTTCAATGCACTTGGTTTTTCAGTAAGACCAATTGCACCACCAACATCTTTAATGATTTTATTATTTTGTTCATGTGCTTGATCTAGGGGAATAGAAGAGAATCTTTTGTTGGTCTTTTGGAAGACCCAACATGATTGAAAGATGTCTACAATTTCATTAGGTAAAGCTTTCATATCCCTAATGTGTACAGGCAACCAACGGGCGTAATTTGTATGGTCTAGTGCGAAGAACATTGGGGCTAACTTTTCCATAGTTTCGATATACAAATTGAAGTTTCTTTCACGGTGCGACCTCACAAAAGTCAATACCAAAAGTTCCAAATCCAAAATGAGATTCCAAAACTTGAACATGGGCACCTTTCTGGCCATATCAGATTTCCAGGAGGAAAATGCATCTTCATCAAAAACTCCTTGATGTGTTTCAAATGCCTCTTTTTGTAACTTAGAAAGTGACAAAGCCGTTACTTGATGAGCGTGTCTTGTTTTTGTTACATGCGAGGCGTGAATGAAAGAGTCAGCTGTTCCCGAGGAAGCTATATCGGCCTCGGTTAAAATACCTGTCCACCCCGAATCTTCAAGTAGATCTCCCACCATTCGCCAACAAGCTATCTCAATATGCAAGCCACCTAACATGACAACATATGAGGATTCTCCAAACAAGTTTGGCCAGCGCCATTGGATTTGCTTTGCTAAGGCAAACAGTGGCTGATCAACAACCATTACAGGTATCTGTCCAGGATTGCATACAGAAATAGTCTCCCGAATAATAGTCATACCGTGTCTCATCATGGCAACAGTTGCGGCTTTCTCATGGAAAAGGGGCAATAATGATGATATTCCAGGCATTATACACTCCTCAGGTTGAATTGATGCATGGTAAGCACCCCATGCAATAGCATCACCTTTCTCTAAAGGATCTTTATCAAGAAGGGACACTGAATGTTCCAGCCAGTCGGCTTCTTTCTGTTTTCCTAATTCAAGTCTGGCACTGGCATCCGTAAATGTTGCCTTTGGTACAGTGACACCTTCTAGGTTGCAGTTTACAGCCGGGACTATTTTATAGCTGTCTGGTAAAGATGGGCTTATAGTATTTGACTCTTTTAAAAGCATCAGTGGTTCGCGAGAATCACCAGGGTTATTTTCAGTTGGGAATTGAAAGATACTAATACTTGTGCCATGAAATGATCCTTGTGCAGTAGTAGCAGTTGGATTGTGATCGATATTGTCGAGCGCTCCAACACTGAAAATACCTGTTTTTAGTTGTGTTGGGCATACTACGTTCTCAGCCTGAAATCTATGACACAGTGCTGATGTTATACCTTCTTGCACTTCTAGCAAACGGTTATAACTAACACTTAGACCCATTTCACTGAACTGTGTAATCAGCTTTTTGCTACGTGTAAGTGTATGGACATTAAGGCCAATGTACAAAGGAAGGGGTGGCTCACGAGCTTTCAAATGTCTTCGGGCGCTACTGGTAGAAAGTCTTTCTTTAGTGTTAAAGAAAATCAATTGACTAATGCTTAAACAGGCCCGTGAATTCCTCATGTTCTGATCTTTAATATTTGGACCATACAAAAGTAACGCTACTAGTGTTTTAAGACTTGTGGGTATTGACGTTTTCTCACATCCTTCTGGGAAACTGCCAGTAAACTGAAAGTATTCCTCTGAAAAAATTTCCTTTCTGATGGCGTTGCAAACACGAGATAGGGAAATGGCTTCTTGATCAAGGTCCCTCTGTTCGACAGCTTCTTTTAAAAGGCGTTGCATACCTTCATTAAATACTAAAATAATGTGTTTGCCGTAAGTCTGCTCTTGGCATTCAGGAAATTGGGATATGATTTTAGTTTTTAAATTATACCTGTTGACTGATTTTGTAGTGTCAAAAATTTTAAGTCTATCCTCAAATAATGAATGCAACTCTGAAAGCTTGTATATAAATACACCCTGCTCTACACTGCATTCGATATAATGTACAAGTTCTGCAAATACCCTTGCTTCTATTGGTTCGCTACATGCAGAAGATAAAATTGTTTCACTTTTACGTTCAAATGCTCTAAAACGATTTTTGTACTGCAAAATACAGTTGTTGTGATATTTAGCTTCTAATGCTACAAGATCACCCCCCGTGATGCGAGATAAAAGTGATGTATCGCCCATTTTAGTGGCCATATCTCTAAGTGTTACTTCGAAATTAAATGTCGAACAATTATGAAGGGGCCCCCCAGACTCTTCACAGAATATGCAGTGATGCAACATAGATGATGAAGCTCCGCTTTGCCGGCGGCGAGATTTGCGAACTGAAGAGTCGGCATCTTCCGCTGCTGCTCGTTCATTTCGCTCCCTTGTGCGTGCGAGCTTAGAACTGGTAAATTTAAGATGACATGATTTATGCCACTTTGCCGAATTATATATCAGATCATGGACACTTTCGTTACCATGTATAACCAAAGTTGTTGGTAATTTGTCAAGTTTTGAAAAACCTTGGACGTTTTGCAAAAAATCACCATAAGATTTCTCAGGATTGCGATTGTTCGATTGGCTATCGGCGGGACATATCAAAATGCCATCAGACTTGCCACAAACAATGCAGTTGTTCCAATCCATGTTAACCTTTCAGCTGCGGAAATAGAACTGAAGTGACCTACACAACAACGCTCACTAATAAAACAGTGAGGGATGTCTAAAACTTTCGATGGGTATCAATTAGACATTAAAAGAAAAAAAAGAGACAATTAAAAAGGATCTTTTAAACTGCTATTGCTAAAGTCGACGGCGCCTGGAAGAATATGCCTTTAAATACTTTAGAAACCTCGTTTGAATCGGAAATATGAATATATCTTGGTCAAAGAACTTATTAAACGGCCCTCGTACGAAATGGTAGCGTAAATTGCACTGAAAACTTATTACGTCATGTAATTTTAGCACACGTCATAAAACCTTAAGTATCAAAGGAAAGGTATTCGGACAGTACATCTATCCGAATTTTGATAATGCGTTAAAAACCGAAATAGGTCACTGAAGTCGGGCACAGTTGGTGCAAATTGATGAGGATGTTGTCAAGTTACTGTGTGCAAAATTTGTTGCTTTAGTCCGGAAGAAAAACATCTCGGTAAAATGTTGCGTTAACAGACTAGACTATCATTAAACAAGTTCTTTCTGACACACTGTTTTCAAATATTATATTTTCTCTTAGAGATTGTCTGATCATAGCGGAACTACTTTGAACTAGGATGTATACATTGTATATGATTGACGTTGTGTAATTAGGTCGATTTGAATATTGACGATGAATAGTCTGTTCCCCCTTATACCCACCTTTGACCGGTCCAAATGGGGTGATAAAGCACACATTATTCTTGAAAGGGTTGAAAGGGTTGAGAATTTAGGATGAAAATTATTGCCGTCAAATGGGGTAGGGGATGGGGTGGAACCGTAGGTTTGACTTGGAATGTTGGAGTCTGAAGTCTGAGACCTGGTCAGAGCAGACTTTTGTCCGTTTAACCCTTTACCAAACACCAAATTCTCCATTGTTCCAAATTGAAAGAGTCTTCAAACTAAGTTTCAAACAGTGATGAAATTGAAGCACTATCTTCTGATAGGACAGGAAACATTGTAAGAAAAGGAAGAAATGGTTCGTGACGAGCAAAATCTTCTTTTCCCACAATGTTTTCCAGTGTCGTCTGCAGCAAACTGGTCAAATGTCGTTATTGTTTGGTAAAGGGTTAAGAGGTCAGTGCAGCATGTCTATTTGGGAGGCAACAACCAAATTGCTGTACGTGAACAATAAAACAAATGAAAAAGTCAATAGAGTCGCATGTTTGCATCAAATTGGAGGTGCCTGTGGTTGGGAATCCCAGCCGGGACATGTTGTTGTTGTTGTTTGTTTGTTTAGGTTTCTTTTCTTTTATAAAGGAAACCAATGCGACTGGTTAATTCATCCCTCACCACTGACGAATTAAGTCCATGTGGGCAAAATGGTGCACGGGAAGACCACACTATGATTAAAATGACGTTGACAGCAGCGTTATGCACCAAACAATCCGAGCGACAGAAAGAAATATTTTGAAACTCATCGGTATTATGTAACCGTGAGATATTGTAATTAGGGATTCAGTCTTTCCATGCAGTCTATTCTCAATCTATATGCAGACGATGTTTCTGATTTCACTAAGTTCACTGGAACGTCGTTCCTTTGAGACCCCGTCCGTTGACTATTTCTTGACATATATTCAAATGGCTAAGATAGTTGTCTTTTCTCACCACTGATTGTTTGTGTTCATATGGGAAAGCAGGCACAGTTATTGATTGTGTAAGGTTATTGTTAGGTATTGGCAAAAAGTCATGAATAGTTGCACCGACGAAAACACTAGGAAGAAGTGTAACGACTATGTTTCAGATCTTGTACCAATTCACGAAAGATATACAGTCAAAGAAAAACGGCTTTATAACTCCATTGAGCTTTATTGACAAAATGAACAAAACACCACTGTACCACGTCCAACTAGTTTAACAGTATTCAAATAGTTACAGTTCTCTTTTGTTTTTTACCCTTATGCAGAAAAATATTTTTGATGGAAACGAGTATCTACTCGAGTATCCATGTATCTTACAAAACTCCTTTCGAAGACAGTAGAACTAGAAAAGGAAAAGAAGGACACGCTTTTTTTAAACGTCTGCTTAAAACGAGATATACGGATTCCGTTGGAAGTTTCGGTATGACACACGTTTTAAAAAACGTGTGTCACGTTTTAAAAAACGTGTGTCATGCCGAAGCTTCCACCGGCATACGTATATCAGCTGCCGAATAGAAAAGACGAAATCCCATTTTCATTGATGACAACACAAATAACAAACCTTTCACAAATCGCCCGAAGTGGTTCTTACAATACTGAATCTCTCACGGGAGAAGAGAAATTATGACCTTGATCCGTACGGTGACCTTCAGAAAGGTCACCTTTAGAGTGACCTTGTTGAGTAAAATGATGTTCCAACACCTCAAACGTGACAACACCCATGGCTATGAGATTCTTTAAACTAAAAATAGATATTCCTTGAGATAGTCCATGCCACGTTATCATGCGAATAACAAACAATGGTAAATTGATCAGGTATGCAATACTGAGCTTGTGAAGCAGTTCGAGTCTTTTCGGCAATTTCCGTAAACCGAATTTCATTTTCGCCAAAGTAAAGAGTGGCACGGTTGGCAGTAGAAGGTTTATACAGAAGAAAGCAATTATGGCGTCGTCCAATCCGGGCGGATATGAGTCGCGTACGTCCTTTTCGAACAAGTCTTCCAATATATCCACACCGTCCAGTATGTCGAACAGCACTGTACCCGTCAGCTCTATCATCTCCAACTTTCGGTTACCATGGCGAAGGTCATGTTGAGTGGCCAAGAACGAGAGGAACACGATTCCGGCCAGAGCGAGGCAAGTTTTAAGAGTATTTGGTCCGAAAAAGTACACTTCGTCAAGATCCGTGGAGAAAGTGCTGAAGATAACGATCACCTTTAAATCCAGGACGAGCGCGTACACAAACCAGGCGATGTAGGTCAAGGGCATATGGCGAAGGTCGTCGAACACCGGAGCATCAAGCGTCTTCTCGGTGTGTATAAGGTTTGAAGCCAACAACATGGCTGCTGCAAACAGTGTGACAACAACGGCGTCTGCTCCGTATATAGCGGCCCATGTGTAGGTTAGTTCGGACATGAGATACCAGTTGATACAAACCGCCTGCAGCACCAGTATAACCAGACATAATGTTCTTGTCGGCCAGTGATGTAGGCATCGTAAAACCGGATGTCGACCCGACATGCTTACCGGAAGTCGGTACAGATAGCTGTAAACGAGACTGCTGTGTATTCACAACCGGATACGATAGTATATGTGATAATCCGGCGCTTATATTCAATGTTCCAGAAATTGTTTTACTTTAGATCAATAATTCTTTAATTTAGATAAACTTAAATTCATAGATAGTAGACAATACAGTTATATGCATCCGTACCCAATATCCTGACTCAACCGTATCCGTTATGAAAAGGTATGGTAACCCTACGGCTTCGAGTGGTTAACATTTAATCATATTACGCGAAATTACGCCCCGGTATCCCTCAACCGCTCAATGTTCATTTATATGCAACAATGGGATCATGTGTTGCAAACAGTGGTCTCTGGGTATTGATATCGACTTCAAACAGAACCAGTGTTCCATTAGCAAACATCCAACTACTAGAAGTGATAATTGCTATCAAATCCCAATCGTATGCTGTAATGAAACATCATTATTGCCACCGGTGTTTCCTGCATAATCAAGGATCTTCGTCACACGGTAGGATGGTCTGAAAATAAACAGAACTCATTATTATTTATCCCTTTTCAGTTTGTCTTAACACAATTCCCTTATATAAAAAAATGTGTGTCTGATTCAAACTGATATCAACTGCTGGAGACAATTTACCCTTAAAATGCTTGGTGATTTTTATAAAAATAGATTTTTGTCGTCTGCTTTCCAACACATTGACTACTCGTATCTGCTTAATTTTGACGAAGAAAGATTCTCAGAGTAGCAAACAGGTTAGATCATAGGGCAGCCGCCAATTTACTTGGCGGCTGGTCTGGGTCTAACATGTTTGCATAAGGATGAAGTCGGTTCCAGCACTGTAAGGGTTAAGTTAGGTCAATGTCAGTAACAGAACTCCCAAAATAAAAAGGCCTAGGATGCCTCCCAATTTAATGATAAATGGTTCTGTCCTTCATTGAGATGTTTCTTAAGGACATTTTCTTTTCTCAACGTTAGAGTCCATAAAAGTGATTTAAGCTTTTACTTCAAACTTTCCCTATACCAGTTGAAGAATCCCCAGTGTTCTCACAAATTTTGTTTTGAACTATTTTTTCTACAATTCAAGGATGCTATAAAAGTTATTGTTAAGATTAAATTCTTTATTTTGAAACTTTTTTTGCAAGGGTCTGTAGCGGACGATACAGGATTCCCGACGAGCGATTTCTCTTAATATGATACTATTCCTTTCCAGTATGGCAAATACAGTATCATTTTTTATATCGAAGGAGTAATGTCTAATAACAGTAGTAATTTGACCAAGTGCGAATTCACGGCATTGGTAGTTTTGAATTTTCACACAATGCCAATGGTTCTAGAAGTGACCATTATATTCATCTTGACCAGCCCTTAACCCATTACAGAACAATAATGACATTTGACCAATTTGTTGCAGACGAATCTGTGAAACTTTATGGGAAAAAGAGAAACTGCTCTTAACGAGAAATTTTTCCTTTTGCCATAATATTTTCTCCCCTATATGAAGATTGCTTTTTAATCACACTTTGAAACGTCGTTTGCAAACTCTTTCAAATTGGGACAATTGGCGTTTTAAAGGCAATAGAATAAATGGCCTTATTCCATTCATGGTGAGCAGAACATCGTCACAAAACTGGACTCCTGTTCAGCAATCCAGAGGTGAGCGTCAACCTCTGGACACGAGGATAGAGGGTAAGAATCCCGCGAGAGACAGGGTCCAAAAGCAACGTTTTATTCACTTTCGTTGCGAGTACTGGTTATGTTAACATAATACGGCATTGAAAATGATTGATTTAAGTTGTAAGAAATAGTATGGTTCCCGTCGAACTACAGTATAATGAATGAAATGTTATGGGGAAGGTAATCCAGACTATTGCAAGAATTTACTTCACAATCGATATATATATATATGATGATTTAAGAAAAAAATATCTCAAAAAGTACTACTATTTACGCCCTTCTATGCAAAAATTAGTACAAATGTTTCAGTCAAAAAATGCAAAAGTACTTTTAGACTTTGCAAAATTTATTAAATATGCTTTCGAAATTAGGAATGACTTTATTAATAGGACCTCCTGAAATATGTTTGTATTCATTACAATTATAAACAATGATTCTTTCTTCAAAAATTGTTTGTTTATTGTCACGTATGATTGTTGATTTTTATTGATATGTACATGTATGTATAAGACTAGAAGCTGTATACGCTTACGTCAATAAAAATTTTCTATTCTATTCTATAAAATACTCATTTTTAAAACATACTAGTTAGCGTTGACACAATGTTAAAGCATACCTAATCAAGCAAACGTGTGAACGGTCTGAAAACATAAATGTAATGCGGTGGTAGATGTTATACCCGTTAAAGCCGGATATCCTTTGTGTTAATGGAAATTGACCTTTAATGTAAATCTTTACTCCAAACTTACTTGATGTGACGCATATATACTGTTGGTGGTGAAATAAAAAAAAATAAAACTTTAGTAAATAATGAGTCAAAAAGAAAATTCATGGGAGCACGAGTAATTAGCAATTCATCCTTTTGTTTCTATAGTTACCATACAATATCACAAAGAATATATATCGTGTATTTTTGTTTTCTGTTGCTGATTATAATTTTTAGCCAGCCATTGCTGTATTACGTAGAAACGACTGTGGAATCTTTTAACCGATTTTACGACAAACAGCTAAAGGCGACAGTAAACAGAGTATAGTCTTTTGAACCGAAGGTCGTATCCTCCTATACAAATTGATGAGTTGTGGCCTTTATGTCCACAATGTAAGCAATGCACTTTAATATTCTATGGATTTTATATGGTGAACGAAAAGTATCAACTAGCATTTATGTCTAGATTGAACACTATGGTTGAACTACCGACTTTCATCCACGTCCCAACGACTAGTGCGGTAACTATTATTTGTCCATCTTGGATTCTCGACCATAACAAGCCATAGCATCATCCTCCGATTACGCGTGTCCCAAATCATACAAACTCATTATTAATAACATCTATCCATAACTACATCTATCCATAACTACATCAATTTAAAACTACTTCACCAACTCCACTGATTCATATCACCATCACTCCATAAAAACAACATCACTCCATAACAACAGCATATTGGGTTGGATAAGAAGAATCCAGATGAAAAGACTGAAAAAAACAACCACTGACCGGAATTCACTTATTTGTTTGGCAAATGGGCTATCTAAATCTCCCCATTATCATAGCAAACATTAGTCCTAACGATTCCAAACCGATAGTGTATGGCAAACATTATACATCACGAATAAACAGCTTCAAATGACATATTGCCGTCATCTTACGTTCTATTCTCTATCAGAATATGTGGCTTAGAGACATATCATACTTTAGCAGACACATACTACACGGTTCTTGTTAATGAATGCTTTATTATACGAGTTATAAAACAAACTGTTTACCGTTAACCGTTTTTTGTACAGGATAAATGCCTAAGTCTGTGACTCTTACGGTTTTCTTGGACCCACCAGTACTGGGTTATGGCTCTGAAGTGACTTGCCAAAAGCCACATCCGTCATTATAGGGCCGTTTTCCCTGAAATTGGGAGGTCTAGGCCTGCTAATTATTGGAACTTGTATCGACAAAATTATTGAATTGGGAAACCAGAAAGCTGGTGTGACTTTGAATATTTGGAAAAACTGCATGATTTTAAAGAAATTTCCAAACGGGAAGGTGCCTTTTATAGGTCCCTCATATATAACGCAAAAAGGCCTTGCATTTTGTTCCTATATTCAAATTCTGCTTCTGTATTGGTGTCCTGTGTGGCCCTGAAGTTAACACATTAACACCTAGTGCCACATTTAGCTTCTTGCTGCAGACGACTTTCAAAAAGCATTGTGGAAAAAGGAGAAATTGCTTGTCACAAGCATTTTCCCCTTTTGCCTCAATGCTTTTTCCGTCTATTCACATATCACAACAGCAGAACAGCAGAAATTAAAGGTTTTTCATATGTTTACAAAGCTTTTCTAAAGTCGTCTGATTCAAGTAAAAAACACGTCGTCTGCAGATGGAAAAGAGTTAATGTACCGGATTTGTATCCCGAAGATCCCAAGTCCAAGACCTTACTGCACCACTGGCTTCGTGACAGTGTCCTTTGGAAAGAAATTTCAGAATAATGCATAGTCCTAGAAAATCTCAAGAAAAGAGTAATATACCTTAAATATTGTTGATACGGCGTTAAACCTATATAAAATAGTGCTTCAGTCTTGATCTTTATTCGACTTAGATCGGTATTGGTCTTACAGGTGCCATAATAGATGGAGTTTGGCCTAAAGAGTTTGACCTAAAAGTTTTTTTGCGACATTTCACAACCTTGATAACCGCTCATGTATTAACTATAACGTATAAAAGAGGTTGGATATTGAATACCTGTGTTGAAATATCCGCAGTAATTCTTTAGTTTGTTTAACACTTAAGCAGCCCACTCACTTTACATAATGGGGAAACGAATGAAGATCTGTCATCGATATGAGCAATAAGCCGCGGCGTACGAAAACTGGAAATAGTCGCAGTTAGATAAATGAAAAGTGTCCACCGGTGCCAAGTTGATGAAATCGATCCTCATAAACCGAATATATATTGAAGCCACCATTTCGACCGTAACCATCGATTCAACAGCGAAGAAAATGATAAAGGCTTAACCTTTCACAAAACACAAAATCTTCGACTGTACCAAAATGAAAGAGTTTGCAAAAGACAATTAAAATGTGATGGAATTGAAAAAAAAAATCATCTGATAGGGCAGTAAAAATTGTGAAAAAAGAAGAAATTACTCGTTAAGAGCAACTTCTCCTTTTCCCACAATGTTTTCCAGAATCATATGCAACAAACTGGTCAAATGTCGTTATTGTTTGGTAATGGGTTAAATGATTAAGCAGAAATTGAAACTAAAGGTCATCATATTTAGTCGCCTTTTATTTAGATGAAGTACTTTGTACAAGTCTAAATAAAAGTTTGTTCTGTTCTGTTCTGTTCTTGTAAATCTCACAAAAACTTCTAACAGCGATATCACCCACACGTTGATTCAAGATCAACATGTATATATATATGCAAATTGAAAACTTCGTGATGCAGTTCACGTGACCAATCATGGACCTGATACACCGATACACGATGGCGAAAAGACATGTATCATCGATGCTCCCTCGAAATCCACGAGTCAAAGAAGTGAGCTTTGTACATTTTAATGATTTACTTGAAGATAATGTTTTGCACAATCCACGTGACTGATTATGTCGACGCGGCATAGCTTGGTCTAAAATGATAAAACGTTCGGAACCGATGCTCGATGGATAACCAGGATGGATGGTGTCATCTAAAAAGACTAAGTGCTGTCGATGGGATAAGCAAATGGAGCGTAGGCCTACGGTGATACCCGAGTTATACAGGTATTTGATGAATCGCTCCATGTTTGTTAAGCATAAGGACTGAGTTAAAGTTAACAGGCCAGTTTAAATACATTAACCCTTATAATGCTGGACACGATTTTACGCTTATGCAAACAGGTTAGATCACAGGCCAGCCGCCAATTAAATTGGCGGCTGGCCTGTGATCTAACCTGTTTGCTAGTCTGGGTATCTTTCCTCGTCAAAATTTAGCAGATATTTAAGATTTTGTAAAGCAGACTGTACAATCATTTAACTCCCTACGCCATATCTAACCTCGTTTTGCCTTTTTCACTGAGTCAGAGTTTAGGTTATTTAATATACATCGATTGTGAAATAACGTCTTACAACTTTGATAATTCACTCTCAATTTTGCTTCTTGGATACATAACCAGTACTCGCACCGTATGCCTCATTTCCATATCTAACCTCGTTTTGCCTTTTTCACTTAGTCAGAATTTAGGTTATTTAACATACATCGATTGTGAAATAACGTCTTACAACTTTGATAATTCACTCTCAATTTTGCTTCTTGGATACATAACCAGTACTCGCACCGTATGCCTCATTTCCATATCTAACCTCGTTTTGCCTTTTTCACTGAGTCAGAGTTTAGGTTATTTAATATACATCGATTGTGAAATAACGTCTTACAACTTTGATAATTCACTCTCAATTTTGCTTCTTGGATACATAACCAGTACTCGCACCGTATGCCTCATTTCCATATCTAACCTCGTTTTGCCTTTTTCACTTAGTCAGAATTTAGGTTATTTAACATACATCGATTGTGAAATAACGTCTTTCAACTTTGATAATTCACTCTCAATTTTGCTTCTTGGATACATAACCAGTACTCGCACCGTATGCCTCATTCCCAGTAAAAGACATTAGAAACCAGTGTAAGAAATAATTGTTTGTTACGTAGAATTCTTCCAAATACTACGAAAAAAAGTGTCGTTTTTATATGTTCTTGTCTGTTTTATCATCGGTTGTTGTTTTCAGTTTGGACTAGACCCTCACCCATATGGAGTTACGATTGGCGCTAGATACAATCACGCAATTACACCAGTTGGAAATAAAACGGAAATTATATTGACAAGGGGATTTGTCGTAAACGGAAGTTTTTCCATAAGTTTGAATAAGTATTAAACCATATTAGACACACAATTTAACATTTGGTTTTCACTATTATCGTTCAATTTAAGTCAATTTGTGAAGATGATGACATATTTGACGTTTTGTCGATTTGCGGGATCGGTTCTCGGCAAGTGCTACAATCGCAGCCATTCGGAACCTCTAAATTACTGATATACGACAGTCTGCCGCCTGATTTTGCCTTATTCATGTAGTCAGAATTTAGTTTATTAATCTTAAAACGATTGTGAAATAACCTCTCACAACTTAGATAATTCACTCTTTATTCTCCCTCCTAGATATAACTGTACATTACCAGTACTAGTATGCCTTATATTCACGGCATGAGACATTATATAGAAACCACTGTAAAAAAAAGCAATTGTTACATTGACTTTTATCAAATTCAATGATTTTCCGGGTTTCTTTCTATGTTATTTTCTCTTTATTCTGGTATTGTTCGCAATAGAGAGATAATGTTACTATATTAATAAACAATTTATGTAATTATAACCCTCTATACATGTATATTGTAAATTGTCATGTTTTCATGCAAGTTGTATGAGGTTGTATATTGACTATATGAATTGACCATAGGCAGATGAACTGCCTACATACCGAATAAAGGGTGCTGAGTTTGAGTTTGAGTTCGAAGTTGGTTAAGCTGTGTGGAACCATCGACATTCGGTAAATAAACCGGGAGACTACCTCTCATGCCCATCCAGATACCGGTACCCGGATTCGAACCCACGGGTCGAGCGGCCATGTTCTATACTCTAGTCGATTAGCTTCGATAGCCCCTCTGTTCGTGATACATGTAATGTACTGACGATGAAGGGTATTGCGATGGCAGTCCTATCATTCAAATCTTAAATAAAAGCAAACTGGCGCTCAGAAAAACTGCAAAACTTGGAAATGTGTGATCTCTACACATTGCCGAATGAGTGTTGTTTACATGAAATTACCAGCCACGCTCTGCTGCACTCACCCACTCACATGAATGAATGAATGAGTCAATTTACACACCATTCAATTACAGATTCAGTGTGTACACTTGTAAAGGTTCTAAAAACTGACATTATGAATCCTTTTACACATATAAACTTGATTTCTAACAAAACTAAAGAAAACATCGTGACAAAAAGGAAATACGTATTGCACATAATCATATTTCTTTTTCTACTATGGTATCTCTCATATATACACAATTCACATTGGAGCAGTGCCTTTTTTTACTTTCTATATTTGTCTGCTGATGCGATCAAGGTAATTTACATACGCCGTCCGATATATATATATATATAAATACTTTATACATAATTAGATTGTATGAAAGTTTTAAACGTAATAGCCTCTATCTTACTTGTATAATAGTTCAACATCAGGTTTATTTCACTATAAAAACAGATACCCGCAATTTTCTTTAAAATCATGCATTTTTTTTCTTAAAATGAGTTAAGCTCAGGGGTTTTCTTTCCCCTTTGGCAATGCCCACACATGATCTCCCCCCCCCCCAAAAAAAAAATAACCTAATTTTACTATATGAAAAGGCATCAAATCTTTCTCCTCATGGGGGAAAAAGCCTTATCATATACCCGTACTTTAGAAAAAAAGACATAATAACTATAGTAACTTTACCCGATTAAAAATGAATACAAAGTTCCCTTCAATTAATCCGCTTAGACCATGCGTACACAACTCAAGGCGAAAACTGACTCTTAAAACCTCCTAGTACCCCATGATCACAATCTTCTCTTAACCTTTTCCCAAACAATAACGACACTTTACCAGTTTGATGCAGAAGACTCTGGAAAACATGGTGGGAAAAGGAGAAATTGCTCGTGACGAGCAATTTTCCCTTTTCCCACAATGTTTTCTGCCCTATCAGAAGATTAATTTTAAATTTCATCACATTTTGTAATGTCACCTGCAAACTCTTTTAATTTGGGACAGTCGAACATTTTGGCGTTTTGTATAGGGTTAAGGGGTAATTTGCTCCCTTTTATATCGTAAACAGAGTCGCGAACCCTTTCAATGAGCCGTGACATGTTAAAGGCTTCCCCTAAACTTTTTCAACCGTAGGCAGACGACCTAGCCAATCCAATCATATCATTCTGACTGCTGCAAATTGAAACAAATAGCAGACGACAAATGGTAGCATAAAAGCACTTCATTTTCCTTGTGGCTTTGGCAGAAGACATTTTGACATTTTTGAAAGACATTTTTTTCATCATTTTGAATATTTTATCGTTTTGAGTGCATTGCAGTTCAAATGCTTTTAAGTTCTACTGCAAATGCATAGAAGTGATGTGCTGTTGAATGAATGTCGGGAGAATAATCATTTTGTTAGGACATTATTAAATCACCTTTAAATAAACTATTTAAGAGTTGTGATGAAAATCAAAAGAAGAGCAATCATGGTATACCCACTGTAAGTATAAAAAGTCCAAGCAATTTTAGTAAAATGGAAAAAAAACTTGAGGGTCTTAAATTCTAGACTGCATTAACTTTTATCGCATTCGTTCCCTAAGTTGTTCGAAACATGTATGGCAGATAAGCTGTATTTATAGATCGCTACTCATAAGAATAATGAAAGTTCAAGTATTTTACCTCAAGCTGTTATTGCAGTATCTCCCATAAATTGTGGTCTGATTTGGTCAACTGTATAGCAAATCCCGTAGGGTAGATTAATAAAATAGCCTACGGAACATTTAACTTATTACACAGATTCGGTTGACCCTTTTTCTAAACCTTATAACCTTTACAGCACATATACATGTATACATGTAGGAAGCCGTTTACACACTCCGTTGTGTATACGAACTTCGGCACATAATTGGTGTACTCAACAAATAACCTATAAGCAATCAACGCTTTCGATACGCTGCCAAGCTGCGCTCTTCCGAAACATTCCATACAGATGCCTTCGAGATAGAAACAACTACAATCGCCCTTTTCATAAATCACTACCTTTTAAAGAATTGAAGTGTCGTCACGATTTAAACTCAAATCAGACAACAATAACAAGCTAGGGCTTATTTTCCCGTCTATTATGAACATGGCTTCTCAATATCACTGAAAATGACGACTGTTTACGCAATGTAAAAGTTTGATAAATATGAAACATTATTTAGATCTTTATTTGATAATTTTTGCCATAACTTTTCAAGACGAAAATATACTTACATGATATAAAGTATTTGAATGTAGTGTATGCTATTGACTTACCTCACTTTACACCAAACAATTCCATCAGTCTGAGTTAATTGGTATTAATTGGAGAACATCCAATTAGTTTCTATGTAGCCTTGATGTCGGTTCCAATACCTTGGAGAAAAATTCCAATGTTAATTGAGTTGGGATGATCATGGCTCATATAAACTGCTTCAAACTACTTCAAACTGCTCAAGTCTGATTGCATGCTAATCAGTAGCGTAGCTTGGCAGAAAGTAATGTAGGCACGTCATGTTATCTCAAATCGTCCAGGGTATCGTTTTACTAAGCAACTTAAGGAAAACTTTGCGTAAGTCATAACTGATAAACATGGATAGTATATTCAATGAAAGTACAATACTGCAATATGACACGTCATTGGAAGCGTCTCAGAAAGACGATTCCAATGATGTGTCACTTTGCAATACTGCTTCATCCAATATTGAAATAAGAGGAATTTTTGTTTTAGACTTACGCAAATCTTAAGCCTAAACTGTTTAGTAAAACGGTACCCTGGGTACATTCTATGGTGTATCTGAGAGCACAATAATACATTTTATTTAAACAAGAAATAGAGGCCCTTTCTGTTGCGTTTTTTCTACTTCATGAATATGAGTGTAGGCACGTGTCTTAAGTATCCAAAAAAAAGCTACGCCAAAGCTTATTTGTTAGCGTCTATTTCGAGAGTATACCTACACATAAAACACTCAACACCCCTCTTCAGTCATTAACTGCTATCCACCATGCACATTTTCAGCAGTGGTAACATACAGAAAAATACAACTAATCAGTAGTGAAAGACGAACAAATCCCGTCGTGTCGACCTTATTACATGTCTTAAAGTATATTGGCCGATCAAGGTCTCGGGCTCCCGAGTCGGAGACGCCGGAAACTAAGGTTTTCTGTGAAATTGAATGACAATTATTAAGTGTTTGTTAGAACTCTCCTACATACAACCCCTTTCGCTACAGCAGGAAAAAACAAAGCATCTAGTTATGAATATTTACATCTGTTTTACCTCTTATTGTTTTACCACGTTTTAAACCTTTGCAGAGAGGGACATTGTGAATTCAAGATCTTATAGCTGGGAACCGGTCTCTCATCTGTCTATCTTGCGGAACATGGTGGAAGCACTAGACATCGTAGAACCACTAGACAGAGGGGAACCAGTTGAATGCTCTTACCACTAGGTCACGGCGGGCCAATCTTTTAAACAAATACACTAAGCAGATATAAAGCAGACAATACTTACATAAATGGCACAACGATCGTATCAGGGTATAATAACATATCCTTTTATTATAGATAGTGTGGAAATAACTGATGTTTCGACCTTTAACAGGCCTATAACGACATCATTACATAGCAATGACCCCATGTTTAGTCTCTACCTCCCAAGGGTAGCGAAAATTTACATTTTTCTACATTTTCCGAAACTGGTCTCCCGCTGTCTACTGGCTCAGCTATGTTCCACAAGAAAGACCACAGGATCCTAGTCCGAATGATCCAGACGTAGATATTTCACTCTACAGTTACAGCTTGGATCATCCGAGTTAACAGGAGCCCTACAAATACTGAGCGATTTGATTGGTCGGAATTTAACGTTACAAAACACAACAACAAGAAGGACACGGTTGTTTCCCCTGAATCGTTGCTTTTCGATTTTTGAAGCAGACAGTCCTATACAAGACTTTAATCATTCAATGATGTGAGATGAGGCGAGGGAATTCGCGTGACCATTGTTTACGATCAAATGTCCGAACAAGATGGCCGCACCACAGGAACTTTTGCATTTTTCAACTTTTTTTCCAAATGGTAACCACATAATGTCCCCCGCATGAGTTGATCATCAACTTTCAAGTTCTGGTGGTTTATAATAACCCATGCTGTATAACGGCGTTACGTCTAACACTCCACAGGGAAATCGCAGTCGACTGGCGTGCATGTCTAAAATAGTATGTCTTGGAATGCCATTTCTCTTTCAAGTGTTGATGTTGCCCTTTACTGATGCTTATAGGTCTTTCTCAGGCTCCTCGGTCTCGAAGAACTACCGGCTGAAGGCAATGAAATATAGGTGTATATTCAATTTTGAACTTTTAAAAATATATCTGGAAGTTCCCAACTGTATCCAACTAGCTTATCCAGGTTGTTGCCGCCTTCGTCTCGCCGAGTTTTCTGCCATTGTTTTGTGTGCACATTAGCCCTCCCCTCCCTCTTAAATCTAAACTACATCACACAAGAGTTCCTTTCAATATAAGACGTGTGATGAATAAGGGTTCTTTCAGCAACACGGACCGATATCGTACTGTTCATTCTATTTACATAAGTAGAAAAAGAAACAGTTTATTGATGTGGCTGTGCTATGTTATGGCCCAAGTAATGTTTTAGAGATATATTGTGCTCTATGATTGAAAAAAAGTTTTACACATCGTGTTATGCCGTACTTCGTCCCATACAAACCGCCTAGACTCTGGTTTCAGTATAAGGAAGACTTGTGAAAATATTGCATTTTGCGACATTTGTGAAGTGGTAGAGCGTCGGTCTCTTATACCGAAGGTCCTGTGTTTGATCCTCGTTTGGCGAGGTGAAAAATACTAGAACTAGCCCAAGCATGGGCGCGAGTACTGGTTTAGTATCCAGGAAGCAGTCATCGATATTGATTCTAACAAGCTTCGAGCTTCCTTAACAATCGATATAAAATAAATAAGTTTAAACCAAATATTGCATTAATTAATCACATCGTACCATTTCAGAAATGATGTTAAGGTAGAAAATCTTTGAATATCTCACAAACACTATGCAAAAGTCATTTATCTTAGATTCACGTCCCTTTAACTTTCTCTTCCAACTTCCCTTAGCTATTTAATTACCTTGTCAATAAGCATACATAATATATTTTGATAAAAGGTGTTTTGTCAATGTTTGAGTATACTTATACAGGGTAACAGTTTAGACCGAAAGCCACCCGATGGCAACATCTTTAGATACACTGTTAACTGATGGGTTCCTTTGCCATCCTTATAGAAACTTTTTGTTTCAAACATCAGAAAATGCTACTCTGTTAAGGGAACTAATTTGAGATAAAATTGATAAATGTTTGACATTTGAAAACAATTTGTAACCTTTTTACGGCTTTTGCTCATCTTTGAGGCATTAACAACAGAGGAGTATATACACGTTTTCAGTTCTCGGGACAAAAAATACCTGCTATCAGTTCAAATAATCCCAGTAGGGTAAAAAAATTCGAAAGAAGGATTGTTTCCTTCAAATGGAACTATTTTCTGCCTAACGCGATATCTTCGATGACGCGGTATCAGCAAGGAGTAAAACAACAGTCCATATGATTTACGTAAAATCGTGAGATGAGCTGAGATGACAACATAGATTTCTATCTAAAGTAACATAAGACTAGAATATTCAAAGCGATTCGAGTCCGTTCATAACAGTACAGAAAAGATAAATACTATTTATAACACAGATGTTGCAAACCGTTCCAATGTTGCTGTTGTTGTTGTGGTAGATATGGTATTTTTAAATACCAATGTCACGTGGGTCTTCGGAAACGCGTGATTGCTCTTGTTACGTGACTCGAAGAAAACAAGGTGGGCGAGGAAAGATTCCTGGATTTATTTATAAACCTGCTTCCCCATAGAAACGATGACAGGTGTGAAGACTAACTTGTACAAAAACAAGGTATCTAGTCAGCTTAGAATTAAAGACATTAAAAATGGTCTCTGGTTAAGTGGCAATGATTGTCAATATCAAAGCGACGTTTATTATCCGAAAAGTACAATCTCTGAATTAGTCTCTTTAGTATGAAATATTGTTAAGATAGAGTATTCACCTCGTCTGTGAAAGGTCGCAATTTTGGAACCCCCCAAAACAGTAATGCTTTCCCTCCATTACGTCGTCGGAAATATGTACAATGAAAAGCTTATTGTGTTTTAGTTTCAGATCAAGTTACCACCCAAGAATTAATCGATATTTTGACCTTAAACCTGTAATTTCAAACCACTTTCTCACCTCTACACATGTGTTGATTATAAAACAACCGAAAGTCACGTGACAAATGCATTCTTAATCGAGTAACGTAGACAAAAACAACATTATATATTCTTTATACCCTGAAGGTTTAATGAAGATCAAACAATTTCCAAAGTTTCCAACTGGATCTTCCTTTACATAGTGTGTATATGAAAATCAACCAAAATAATAGTGGCACTGAGGGATACGTCCTATGAGAAAACTCGGCAGCGAAATAGTTAATATTTGAACATGCTAATGGACAAAAAAGAGGAAATAGACATAAAGGTGTACAGTCAGTGTGTGCATGTATTGATCACAAAAAGAAGAAGATAAATGAAGTAAACAGAAATATCTATAAAAGAAAGAAAGCCACTCATCAATTAAAGGAAAAAGAGACAGAAAAACGACGATAGACAATTGAGATGAACTGCTCTTTTTTTTTTAAATCTATCATTCGATATTTACAATTTTGACAATAGCCTTTGTATAAAAGTCCTATCAAATTGCGATTAATTAACGACAGTTATATAACTTTTTATAGAAACAATGGTAAATAAGACACTGTTTGGTTCTCATTAAGGTTTATTTTTTGATTTGTGAAAATCTATCGATTAGGATTTATCAAAAAGTTCATTGTTAAAAGATTATGGGCAATTCTCCGCCAGTACATACTGTCCTTGTTCCAAAGATCTCTGATCAACTTATGTTCCACAACAATTTGCTTATCAACCAAATTTGTCTAAATGCGCAAAAATATGAAATTCCGATAAAAAAGGCACTTTTCATCCGACTATTCAGTTACTACAAACACGCATTCAAATTAAGAAAAGATATCTTTTCTATGGAACAATATACCATTCGAGAAGCGCTTTTCTATGTCAAACTCTTCATACAAATTTTATTTTCTTCCCAAATCCCCTCTATGTGTTGTTATTCTTAGTACCACTTTGTGAATTTGTTTTATTGTTTATATTGTCTAACATATCTATCGCATGTAATCAAACTGTGTTTTGGCTATGAGCGTGTGTGTTTAATGTCTCAACAAAACTGTGTTATGTTATTCTAGGGTTAGAGGAAACACATCTTCGTCAGTAATTTGGTGATGGAATGCTGATCAATTTTATGTTATAAATGTGTGGCTGTTCCCTTTGTATGCCGGCTACAATTTTAGTTTTAATTTGAATTTTAACATCGATTATGAACTAGGTATATGTAGAACCATCGACATCTTGTCCGTCAACCGGAGACACATTGACCTAATCTGAACTCATCGGGTTTAGCAATTGAAAACTCCTCTGACATGAGATGGAAGCCAACATATTGCTTATTGCAACCAAATATAATGATTTTAAATGATGTTCAACACTTTCGTATACATTGAACCACTCAACGTGTACGCTCATCTGAAATGTATTGTTAGCCGGGGACGACTCGCCTGAAATGTGTAACCCTAAACTTGTATATATGTTGTGTATTTCTCAGGTCACGGAAAAGTCCGAGTAGTTACGATTGACACTGACCCTTATTCAACCCTGAAACTGTCCGTGGTCATCTAAACGGTGATGTTTCCCTATCTTCCAGTGGCCTCTGTAGTCAAGTGGTTAGAGTGTAGAACTCCAAATCACAACCCATTCTTTTTTAGTTCAAGGCCTGATGACGGTTGTTGGAATTTACTAACGTTGGTTCTTTTCGGCTTGACAAGTTCTTATGAGCAGTTAATGTTGGGTGTTTTCACCCTCGATATTGAAGATGAGTTTTTTTAGTGGGTCCAAATGCTTTGAACTTGGGAAAACGTTGTTTGATCCCTATTATTTGAACAAGCGTTCATATGTATATCAATTGATTGTTGTCTTGTAACAATACTTGGCAAATCAGCATTATCTGTTCGTTTTATAGTATCTATAACAAACTGTTCATGCTTATTTGCTGAGTTTTTTTCTAAGGATAATGCTTTTATATAAATTGATGTATATCAGCCTCATTTGAAATAATCAGATACATATATGATGTCTTTTATAGTATGTATTCAATGGTTTGTGTGATGGTGTGTGAATGGCAGGCAGAGAGAGAGAGAGAAAGAAGAAGAGTGATGATATTACAGTAGGATATGTGGTGGTGTAGTGGAAAGCGTCGGGGACTTGAGACCAGGTTCGATCCCCGAAGGCGGCCACGTATCTCACCGTAGATTGTTCTTGGGCGAAACACATATCCTAGCCTAGTAGGCCTCCAGGGAAAAATGTCTAAGTCCCCGTAAGGGGTTTGACATCATCGGAAGATAGATAGATAGATAATTGAACATTATGTGCCATGTACTCGTCAAATAAAATGGTCTGTTCTGTTCTGATCTGTATTTTCTATACTAGATGGACGATACATGTAGAGGAATTAAATCGAATTATAATGAAGGAATTTTCTTTATCCTTTTGAATATTTTACAACGATTTGCGAAAAGCTATCATAAAATTTGTTTGACTTTTCTTTACTTAAAAATATATTTTCATCAAGTAGTCACATACACATTTTTCTGAGCGAAAAGTGCATAATGAAAGCAATTTCTTTCCTTGTGGACAAAAGAGGTGCTGTATTAGCCCAATGGCTTTTTGCAAACGCCCATGATGGAAGTCTACAAAATTTTAAACGGAGAAGACTTGTATTACGACAAACTGGAATAACAACCGTAACTTCTCGAGCATTTCCATAAACTGAGAAACGCACCTCGTATATATGTGTAGGGTTACAAATCTTTAGCGAATCGTCCCAGGCTAAAAACACATTTCAGATGACCATCTGCATTGGGCAGTTCAATATAAATTTAAAACCAGTTATTTGGTTGGTTACTCATACGAAAAAGTGACATCTTAAGTTGTGACATAGGTTTCTTTCCTTAATAATATCAAATGACTGTTTAGTTATTGAAATCGACATTTTTGTTTAAAAAGTACAATGAAAGTTCTGGCCCATCCATACCCGCATTAGCCTAGTTCTAGGGGGTATATGGACGGGCCAGGCCCATGCATACCCGCATTAGCCTAGTTCGGGGTACACGGACGGGCCAGGCCCCAGGCTAGTTTGCCTCTAGCTTGGTGTTCTGGTCCATGCATACCAGCATTAGCCTAGTTCTAGGGGGTATACGGACGGGGCAGGCCCAAGGCTATATTACAAGAGGCAGTTTGGCAGCTTCATTATTATATCAGAAGTGCTTAATTTGAGTTCAGACTCATGCAATAACCAACTCTTGCTTAGAAATTTTGGCGAAATAAACTTAATGTATTCTCTTTTCTTAATATCTAACCATGATCTCACCCTTGGAAAATAAAGTTCTTGGTTCGCATAATCTACGATATAAAACTTCGATGTACGAGGAGGGAAACACATCACATCTATGGAGTATTCGCTTTTTCTAATGGATATTTTGCGGTGCAATGAAATAGTGCAGCTGTTGCAATGTTAAACACTTTACCAAACACGAAATTTTCGAATGTCCCAAATTGAAAGAGTTTGCAGACGACATTTTAAAATGTGATGAAATTGAAAAATAGTCTTCTGATAGGGAAAAACTCATTGTGGGAAAAGGAGAAATTGCTCTTAACGAGCAATTTCTTCTTTTTCCACAATGTTTTTCAGCGCCATTTGCAACAAACTGGTCAAATGTCGTCATTGTTTGGCAATGGGCTAAAAGAAATTAAGTTTAATTTCAAAACATCTGAGAATAGACCGTTGTAACTCAAACTTCAAAGTGATTCCTCAGATACAATGGACTTTTTATATGTAAACTATGTCGGGAAATAATCGAAATGGCTAATAATAAAGCGCTATAGTTCTTAGCTATTTGATTTACTAGGTTCATGTTTGCTTTTCATGTATGTGTTTGTAGTTAGACGAGGTTTAGAACGTGCACTAGAATCAATAGATTTGAGGAAACTGGATTATAAAATTACTTTTCTTTAAAGCCTTGTGGCTGCTGCACTGTTGTATTAGAGGTACTGGTGAAAACCCAATGCGATTAGAATCAGTTGGTATTTAAGAATCAAGAGCCTGTATACATTGAAGAATATGTATTTAGATCCAAAAGCGTTGTAACATTTTTGAAATCCATCGCACACTGTCTGCACATACTAAAATACATTGATAAATTTTGAATCAATTTTGGCATTCAGTAGCTATTGTTTGACAAGTTTTATACCAAAATACAACCATACATTGTTTCAACGATAGTTTATTTCGACTTGAAAAAGTGCCTCATCTGTGAATATGTACCATTAAACTTCTGGCCTCATAAGAAAGGTTGCATCTTTAAGATCATACAATTGCAAGTTGGTTGCAACACCATTTTGATGAAAGAACATGCTTTTCCTAATTTCAATATTGGTAATTTTGGAATTTTGAAAGCATAACGACTGAAAAGCTAGCCCAATAAAAAGCAGCTACTTTAATATCAGCAAAATGGAGTAATGGGTTAAGCCATGGAACATTGATGCGCAAACTTTCACCGCAATATACATTTGAAAGATTGTTGAAACAGCCATCAATTCTTAGCTCAAAACAACAACATCGGCGACAACAAGAACCATAGAGGGATACAAATACCATTTGGTTGTGGCGAAGCTCATAGATTTAAATGTGTACATGTGAAATTTCTAAAAAAACAAACAAAAAAAAACGTTTTATCTAGAATAAAAAAGTTGGTTTAGATATAAAGATGGTAGAATAGGAAACAAGATCAAGTATGGGCACAATAGCTTTAATGTAAAGCAAACAACGAATACATTCCAAACTAGCAGAAAGATAGTTTCGTAGGCTTTGGTTCTCTTCTCTTTGAACGCTTTCGTTCGACATATCTTCTTTGAATGGTTGATGTATGTCCAATCAGATTGCCTCGGTCGTTATATCTGCGTAACGGATTGTTGTTAGTTAGTTACAGGCTGGAAACACAAAGTGAGAAAGTCAATGAGGTGATTAGACCCATTACTGAATATATACTTAATCTGACGGACACACAGTAAAGATGTCGGACACCATCATAACAAAAGGAGAGGTTCGCTCAAAACGAGCAATTCCATCGTTTGTGACAAATGCTTATCCCCGACATTGCAATGGAAATGTCATTGTTTATCTTAAATTCGTTGCCCATGTGTGTGTTTGATTGTTCCCACCTTCATAATCACCAATGCGTTGTGAATTGGTAGATCTGTATCAAATGAATTAACGACTCGCCAGTTCTCACACTCATAAAATCGTTGCGGGGGGGGGGGGCGTTTGTTTTTAGGGTTCTTTTTTTAATTAGAATGAAACACTTATTTTTGTTTCTTTTTCTCGTTTGTATAAGTAAACGTTTATCTTGTGTTCGTTTTAAGTTTCATTTTGAACAATATACAATATAATCATATCCGAAGCAAAGGTCAAACAAAACAAGGAGAGCAGAAAGTGACCCTTTTGTCTTGTAGGCTAGGTTGCTAAGCCAAACAAATGTATATTTTTGATAATAAAATGTATAGTACAATTCGATATGAATAATTACCAACATTATAAATACCATGTGTCCATTCAAATGAGTACATTCGTATATATGAGGTTGTCTGTCTAATTCAACAAAGACAAAATCGAATATCAACGTTAACAAGATGCATTCTATAGATGCTTGTTCACAGATAAGAAAATAGATATGAAAAATGAAATAACGTTCCATAAAACATAACAAAGTATGTACGGTACTATTTTACGGAATGATAAATCGCTCTTAATAGCTTATTTGGTTCGAAGAGAGCCAATTTGTCTTTGTAATTGCATTTGAAATGATGTCAGTTTCAAAATCGATGCATCGCTATTTCAGATCACTTAATCAATGAAAATTGTGTACGATTTCATAGAAATCCATTCTATATCTATCATGGTATATCCAAAACCAAGAGTGCATCAGGAATTGATTAAAAGAAAAGCAAAAGAAAACCATTGCATACATGCAGGCATAGTTATAATTATACTAACGTTGTGTTTGTCTAATCACACCAATTTCCCTTAAAGACACGTCCCATAGGGCCTTCAGTTTAGCATCAATGTCCGACAGAACTCTCATGGACGGTCGGGCGTGACGAGTTTTCACGGCGATCCATCCATCGTCGCATTTTTGACCGTCTGCTGATTTGTCCACACAGCCCCACGTAATGGCGTAACTATCGTAATCCACACAGACAACCACTCCTTGCCCGGAAAACACGTCCCCTGAAACAGAAACGAAGATACCGCAAAACAATGATACAGTCATATTGACAAATAAGAGTGCATGATGACAAATTCCGTTTTTATTGCAAATATGTCAGTGAGATCAATCCATGCGATATTTTACTACAATTCGAGCCGTAATGTCCATGTGGATTGTGCCCATAACCAGATTGGCAATTAAACTGAAATTGGGGTGAGCAGGTGAGGAATCACTTGGCTATTGTTTACGATCTTATGTCCGAACAATATGGCCGAGCCCAGGTATTGTTGCCTTTTTCACCTACTTTTGCAAATGATGGGCACATTGTGTACCCCACATGACTTAACCATCAATTTTCCGGTTCGGATGGTATATGATAACACATGCTTCATTTTTGACAAAAAAATGTGAAAAAAGCAAATGATACCTGGGCGCAGCCATTATCGTAAACATTGGACACGTGATTCCCTCGCCTGATACATGGATCATATATTTGGTGCATTGCAAATGTGGTTGCTATAAATGAATGATGCAGAGATTCGTCTGTCGTCTTACAGATCGGGAATTTCTTTAGAGTTAAAAGTTATCGGAAATCGGCTGCATTTATATCTATTGTATGGTAAAAACTTTTAAATATGAAAGAATGTTAAGTTAGAGACAAAATGTAATATATAAAACAGAACGCAGAGTTTGTTTAGATCAATAGAACATTATCTTCAACATCTGGCTAAAATTTCGGGTACTAAAGTTAACTGAAACAAAACATGAACTCGCAAAATCAATTAGAAAATGCAACTTATATTACGCATCATTTCTAACTGACAATCCGTCCGTCAGCATACGGAAGAATATGTATTAAAACATTACCAATGGTATCCTTGTAAACAAATACCCCAGGTGAAACCAATGTTGCCTTTGTTTTAATCGTCATGCAGGAGCCATATGTTCTGAAAACAAATAAATAAACAAATTGATAAATAAACAAATAGATAAATAGATGGATATAAATATAAATTAAGGAATACATGTATTGATAAATTAATTTACGAAAAAATAAGTAAATAAGTAGATATAATTGAATATAAAAGATGAATTGTATGAACACTTTGCAAAGCAATTTAACAAATTCCGAACATAAACAACAAATTATTAGATTGAAAAGAAGATGCAATTTTGACACAAAATCAGTTCTGGTTCATGTACATCGTCAGTTTATTGCCAAATATGTTCTGGAGGAAACTCTGAATTTTTAAGCATCCTAATTATATATTATTAAATATGGGTCATGTGTGGCTTAGTGGTTGATTTAGAACTCGGGAGTGGCCTTTATCAAGTCACTTCGGAGCCTAAGCCTTGTTGTACTGGTCGATCTAATTGCTGATGATGGCGGCGTAGAAAAGAAACCAGCAATACTGGCTGAAAAAGAGTTAGTGCTGTGTTACCTGTATGTATCTGTGAAACGAAGGGTATTGGAAGATTGTACCACGAAATTCTGGGTCCAGTCCGTGAATTTTGTGGCGCCTTTCCAGGAACAAGGTTCTGTTGTGGCGTATAAATACCACTGGCCTGCATACTAAAATAGAGTTGAATGGTCTTAAACGTTTTTGTTTTTCAGTTACGTTATGGCTTTCATGGATTCACTAGTACTAGGATAGGGCTCTAAAGTGACTTGCCAAAGGCCACTTTTACGAAACCAGAGGTATAGATATGGATCGAGCCCGGGAGCCGAGTTCAAAGTCCGCCACCTCAACCACTTGGCTACGCAGGACCCCTTGATAGAAAAGGGTTCGGACAATAGTCTTTACCAGTACATGTTTACTTACTACTGTTCGCAGCACAAAGTAAAGTTTGTTGGATTCAAACCCGGTGAGAAGCGGTATCCCCCTTGCGACATTTCATTATTCAACATTCTGCGCGAGTACTGGTTATATATCCAGGAAGCAGAACCGACAGTGATTAATCTAGGTTGAAAGAACTTGTTTCACAGCCGATGTAAAATTAACAAGTTTAAACTAACTAACATATGTTATTAAGCCATGTGGTTAACGACTGATCGTTTGAAATATTAAATAAATAAATCAAATCGTATGGGATATTAAAAGTATGTTTAGGATATAATTTAAACGCTTCTTACCTTGTTCAGATTGAAACCATGGACCGGCTGAGGAATGGTCGAGTATTTCTGGATATCAATGCACTCCGCCGTTAGGGTAACCAAAGCTACGAGAAGTACTGTGAACAACATCATGTCTCTAGACTCGACACTTAGTAAACGAATGAATGGACTCGGGTTTATAAACCTTTTTGTTATATAGGCCTAAGTAGTGGGCAGCTGGGAAATGTCTATTTGATATAGTGGCGTTTGCGAAAAAAACCAATCCATTCTAGTGATTATAACAGTTGCTCCTTTGTAATAATATTGATTGTTTTCCGTTTGGTTTAATGCATGGAAAAACTAGTTTAATCCTTTACCAAACGCCACATTTTCGACTGGCTCTAATTAAGAGAGTTTGCAGACATTTCAAAATGTGATGAAATTGAACATTAATCCTCTTGTAGGGTAGTAAGTATTGTGGGAAAAGGAGAAATTGTTTGTTAAGAGCAATTTCTCCTTTTCCCACAATCTTTTCCAGAGTTGTCTGCAACAAAAACTGGTAAAATAACGTTGTTAATTGATAATGGGTTAATCAATCTCAATATTACATTATCCGTGAACAAGAGCAGCGTCATGTGTTGCCTCTTATGAAATTGTGTCCCTATAAAAGCATTTCCCATCGGTAATAAACCATTGAGTACACACGAACTTAAACATCTTAAACAGTAATAACTCTTTCGCTGCAAATATCGCCGATCAGCGACTTGCTGTGGTTTGCAAAGGTCGTCAAATCCCGACTTAGATGTCCGGTTTGTTTCTGCATTGTTTGTTACTGTATTTTTGCTACATATCGTCAAGGAAAATGTCATCAAAGGTCAAGGACATCTGATCAGACTGCACGTCGTCAAATATGTTATAGGAAACAGTTTATGTACAGTCTTTGTTTGTAGGTTTAATTTAATTTGTGATACTTTAAACAGATACAGCATTTTTTCTGCGATCAACTGGCATTAAGAAGATTGTTTTTCAAGACAATTTGCAGCGAACGAGCAAACTCGGATGATCTAAGCAGTAACTGTAGAATGAAATATAAACGTCTAGATCATTTGGACTGGAAAACCATAGGACAATAGGCGAGGTTGTGATGTCCCGGTCCTCAATTAACGACTGCAGAACAACGCACATTGTGTTGCTCACAGAATATCTATGAAAGAGTACTTTTACCAATCATTCTTTTTGCGTACCTTAATTATTGACCAATCATATCGACGATGATCATTGATCACGTGAACGTGTCGTGAACGACAAGATAGCCTTTATAAGACTTCTGCACGGACACATGGTCACGCTGTGCATATATGTCTTTTATTCCCATATAAAGGCATAAGAGGGTGTAACCACCTGTTCTCAAATTCTTAACGTTTCAAAACCGATGTTACTTGTCGATCTCCTTTGCAAAGTTATCTATCGTTCTATAGTAGAAGTGAGGCGAGGGGTTTACTCTGGAAGAGATCGGCAATTTGTGACTATCAACGGATGTGTAACCCGATGTAATTTGATTTTTAATTCTGTAAATGCCTTTTCTCCGTTCTTCTTGGCAAATGTAAACAATTACCACTATGGAATCACTGCCGCTCAGTAGTATATCGGTGTAAAGGTAACATGGAAGATGAATTTTGTGCCCAACACTAGCACTTGGAGAGATACCAATCATCCTATATTATCGCATACAACTCTTACTTACCATCGGCGTTTATAAGTGTTCCTTTTTTAACTTGCGGGAAAAGGTTATTTTAGATGAATGCTAAATAACCCCTATAGACTACATTACAGCCCATTAGTGAAAAACTTGTAAAACATAGCTTTCGATTGTGTTCTTTGTCCCGACATTTTTTAGACTACGTGTCATTAACAATATTATGAGAAATTATTGACAACAGTTAGGACCCGCTAATCGTGGGTGATTCAACTTTGCCACATAACTCTCAACTAAATAAAATCCCTTATTTCGAGGAGGAGAAAAAAAAAGGCAAAAACGTGTTTCTAGTGTACGTCTACATCCAAACAGTTGTCATAACCTTTAAATCTCTTTAAAAAGGTAACTTTCCAATAGACATTAGTTTTGGGAATGAAAAATATAAAACCCGGGACCTCCGCAACACGTGCGAATACTCTACCGACTGAGCTATCCGGCCCGAACAGCATTCGTTCGTGGAACGCACCTGGAGTGTCTATCACTAGCTTTCGTGGTTCTTTAACGTTGGGCGCCAAAATGTAACCAAGGTGAGAGATATTCGCAGCACAGGGGAAATACACCTGGCTACAACAGCATCTGAATAAGTCCTGACATAACCAATTACTAAACAGTAACAAAATTTGACCCATTTGTTGCAGACGACTCAGGAAAACATTGTGGGAAAAGGAGAAATTGCTCACGACGAGCAATTTCTCCTTTGTCCACAATGTTTTCTGCCCTATCAGAAGATTATTTTTCAATTTCATCACATTTCCCAATGTCGTTTGCAAAGTCTTTCAATTTGGGACAGTCGAATAATAGACGTTAGGTAAAGGGTTAAAAGCCTCATTCTTTTGTTGTCAAAGTGTGGTCTTGAGTTCTACCCAGCATAAAGAGACACACACAACATTAAGATTCAATATTTATTGTTTATAGAAAGTTATTGTTGCAATGGTGAAATCCCAAAACTAAGAGACACTAAACTTCACAAAATCAAAAATAAATACAACTTTATTTGAAGGAATAGTTAACCATGCATATACCCCATGAGAAGGATTCAAATATGTATGAATTGAAAGCACCAGCAACAAGAGAGATCATCAATAACATTTCAAAACATTCAACTTAAAAAAAATTCTGTTGTCATAAAGAATTAAATGTCGGTCAGCATTATTGAAATACACGGTGTGTAGAAATTGAAAGCAATGTTCATCAGACAACATAAATATGTACAGTCTAACTTGTGTTAAGCAACCACCCTTTTAAACAGCCAACCTGCTTTAAACAACCACTACAGAAAGTCCTATTGTTAGATTTATAGTGTACATCAATTTGTTTTAAGCAGCCAACCTGTCTTAAACAGCCAATTTACTCTGTCCCATAGGCTGGCCTCTTAACACAAGTTTGACTGTAGTTCAAAATATAATAATTCATAATATTCGGGTAGTCAAGGAGAGATACTTTTTTGACCCAAAGGATACATTGTTCATTGAAAACAATTTACAAAATGGTTACTGAAGGCTATTATGATAAATGCAAATTTGGATTTTAAAATAAACTTCACCATGTTTATTAAACTTCTATTTAGATTTGTTGTAAATGGATATTACATCACATTAACAATATTTCTGTTATGTTGCAATGCCCAATTCTAAATGATGGAGGAAGACCCCATACCAAAATAACCATTTATACGGACTGGTCAAGTCCCTCTATGTATATTTACAACCTCTTCTTAACACAATGGTTTTAGTTTTTGACTATTTTCCAAAAAAAAAAACGTCATTTCTATGCTAATTGTCTGCTGATGCTGATAATTAATACAACTACCATTATCCTTTATATTAGATAAAGAAGTAAAACATAGAGAGGTTTGAAGAAGTTCATTAAAAAACCAAAGAAATTCTTTAAGAAACAACTGTGATAAAAGGTTATCATTGTTTTAATGGCTTGAACTCAATATCACATAGAAAGTCTGGACCTTCAAAATTGTGTCTTCTCTTCCTTTTGAATGGGACCAGTCATGAAATCTCGCATGAGGTAACAAAATAATGCAAAGGGTTGGCAGTATGGTCAGAAGAAAACATACACAATAAAAAGAAACATGTGAGCAATTGAACATCTTTTGGTCTCAATCCCATCATCAAAACTTCAAGGACTTGGCTAGTAGGGCCATTAAAGCCTTCTGTTCATTGCCGCCTGCATGTCTGAGTTCGGAGATCACCTGTCTTCGGTCGCAACTAGAATCCTTTATTAATCTCTGGATCACTTCCTCTGGAAACTCCTGATCACTTACAAGGGTAGTATTTCCTAATGAAATTGAACTATTACTTGATGCACCTGAGTTAGAGTTTGATGGAGTTACGGAAGATTTCACACTCTTGTTGTCACTTTTTCTTGGCGCTGTGGGATCTGTGCTTGTGCTTCCTGTATATAAAGTAAATTAAATTGGATTATGGGTTAACCCTCAGAATGCTGGGTAGTTTTCTAAAAAATATTTTTGTGTCGTCTGCTTTCCCAAACCTTAAATATTTGCTTAATTTTGTTGAGGAAAGATACCAAGAGCAGCAAACAGGTTAGATCACAGGCCAACCGCCAATTTACTTGGTGGCTGGACTGGATCTAACCTGTTTGCATAAGCATGAAGTCGGTTCCAACACTATAAGGGTTAAGAGATTTAATTCTCACACAAGTCAATCTATTTTGAAACTTCTAAAAAAAAAACATTCAAAAGAACCAGATCTTAAGTCCATTTGTGTGCAACAGTATCAACATTGCAACATTCGAAACTGTGACCAAATAGAGAATTCATTTTCCTTACATCACAGTAATTGCAGTATCTGTTTTTTTCTTTTTTTGCAAGGTGTTCAATACTTTATTAAGATTCTTTCAGTTATGTAAAGGCTTTCCTGGATCCACCAGTACTAGGCTAGGGTCACTCCCGGGAAACCAAAGGTGTCATAGGGGCTAGAACACAAAACCCCCAAGTTCTAAGTCCGTCAACTAAACCACTGGACCATGCAGGACCCTGCAATATCTTTTAATAATAATGCAATTAGTCTGAGTTTAAATTTGAAACAATGAAGTTAGGTAACAGTGAAGTGTGATGTGTGATCACAGCACACCAAGGTAAATGTGAGTTGTTTAACAAATCTTATTAACAATGCAAAAAGGGGTTAAAAACAACCAAACATATTTAAGTTGTGACCTCAACCCTGCAACATTTTTACCTTTTGTGACTATTTTAAACCTGACAAATTGGAATAAAAAGATATAAAAAGATAAAACAAAAAAACAATTGAGGCATAGCTATGAGCAGCTGCAATTATTGTATCTTTTCTGAACTAAAAAGAAACTCTTGAATTCATTTGAAGGCTCATAAAAAGAGATTGATGCTATATCAAACTATTCTATTTGGTAAACTTTGGGCCAGATTCAAATAGTTTTCACTAGAAAACAGCATCAACATAACTTAAACGTGAAAGTCAATCAGAAATAACCCAGATAAGCAAGTTTAATAATTCAGATTGATACACAAATCTTTAAACCGACCAATCAGAATTCGTTATTTTGAATATGTAAACAAACAGGTTGTTGATAAACATGATTGAATTGGCGACAACTATATTTCATGCACAAAATAACTTATGTTAAAGGAGTCTATTTAATGGGGTCTCAACACATTTGTAAATTAATTCTCATGACTTTTATGAAAATAAAAGAAGAAATCCACAAATTTTTGTCAGTAATTCATTTGCACTCATCTTCTTTTATGTGCCTTTAAACAGATATACCCTAAAAATAAAGTGGCGTTATCATTATCTCATAGCATGATTTCTTAAATGCCTTATAGAATCCCGGCTGAACAAATTCTCAAGTATGTTATAATAACACATTAACCTATTACCAAACAGTAACGACATTTGACCAGTTTGTTGCAGACAACTCTGGAAAACATTGTAGGTAAAGGAGAAATTGATCTTAACGAGCAGTAATTTCCTTTTCCCACTGTTTTCTGCCCTTTCAGAAGATTATTTTTTCATTTTTTTCACATTTTGAAATGTTGTCTGCAAACTCTTTCAATTTGGGACAGTCAGAAATTTTGTGTTTGGTAAAGGGTTAAAGTCTAAAGAAATTTTTCCAGTCAAGATAGTGATTACAGCTGGAAATAAAACATGAATGCTTGAGTAAGCATTACATTTTCTAACAGATCGTAGTAATATGACACTAGGGTGACATAAAAAATATTTTTAAACAAAAAATCTTGAGATTAATTCTTTCATCATTTTAAGAATTCAAAACAAATATGTCATGCACATAACTCTGATTGACCAATTCACTCTTGAAAGTGGGGGATCATAACAAATATACCAAAGATAATAAATATTACAAAACTAAATCACCCCAGTGCCACCATAAGATTCAGTTCAATCAATTACCCTTAAAGCTGTTCAGAGCACACAAACCAACTCAGATGATAGTTTCATAAAGGGTTTATAAAGAATGAACTATGAACAATTGTAACCTAACCAGCCCAAACTGTCTCGACTTCAAAGATAACATTCAATGTAAAACATTATAAGCAAACTTTAAAACAAAATAAGTTTTTACTTTTAACATTGCCAATATTAAACCAAAACAAGGGTACATCAAACTGTGCAAATCAAAAATGGTACAATTTATTTCATCATTTATCATTTAAAACATTTACATTAATTAACTACTTCTAAGATTTATTATTGAAGATACAGGAAGAAGGAAATGTAAGCAATATCAACTTACCATAATGTTAAGATGTATAATTTACAATTAACTTTAAGTACAGTTTTAGAAGAGGCAAAGTATTTCATATTCTGTGTTACAAAAAATATTTTTTTGGTGAGTACAGTCGAGCCGCGATAAACCGGTCTTCGTTTATCTGGAATATTTGCCATACGGACAGAATTTGTAGGGAACGGTCCTTACCTTCATTAATTCCAATGTTTATTCCAGAAAATTCACATTCCAGCTCCGGACAATAAAATTCGGGAACCAAACAACTTTTAATAGTTTATGCGTACAGCATATCCGGAAACCAATCTCACGATTATTTTTTGCGGTAACCTACATTAATTGGTGGAACAATTATCCAATATTCACACATTTTGTAAACCCGCATGTATGCTTGATCATAAAATTTCATCCAGTGTAGTGTACTGTAAGGTGTTGATTGCAAGTCGGTCATTATGTCAGTTAACTGGTATTACCTAATTGTAATCATGGTCACGTGCAGAAAGTCAAGTTTGTAAAAGGTGCTAATTCTCTGCATAGACAGTGATCAGGAGACAATGTCTGGAAATCATTTTCAACTACTGCATACTTTTTACTTCAAAGAAATTGTTACGATACATGGTGTATAGGTAAACGAATTAAACTGGAAACATGCAGATTGTTTATTCCGGATTATTCGTTTATACGGACATTACTCCTGGGAACGAAAGTGTCCGGATAAACAAGGCTGGACTGTACTCGTGAAACATGTCTTGATGAGATAAATCTTGTAAATACCCACAATATAGGGTTCTGTGTAGAAAGTTCTCATGTTATACTTACAGGACCTCTAACTTCTACCTGCCACAGATTCACAGCAGGCACATATAATGTTCGAGAGTACGTGTATTAAGAAAGATTGCTGTGTGTGACTTATAAGACCATTCCCACACTTCAACAAATAAGAGCTTTCGTTTTCAGATTTTCCCTGCTTGCCATAATATTTCTAACATCTCAACAAAATAATCATTAATTAATATAAACAGTGTTCTGTATCAAAGAATGAGTTCTTTTAGTAATTTTTTTTTTTAAAAATGATTGAGTTTGGAACAAAAATATGAACCATTAACCAAGTCTTACCCATGCTTTTTCTCTGTAAAACAAATCACAACGACATGACTGTATATCTACAGCCTTGGTTTGCCCTTAATGCAAGAATGTTTAAAATCAATTACACAATAAATTATCAAAAGAAACCTAACTAAGCCAAATTCAATTGATAAATCTATCAGCAATTAAAACTCCTTGATTATTTTTCCTTCATCCAAATAAAGACGAAAGAAAGAAATACATCAAGTTATGGTGATTACCCAGACTCATTATGTATGGGGGTAACAACCCTGTTCCAAGCTCGGTAGAATGTTCATTTGGGTTTGTTAAGTTGAATCATTATAGGTAACAATTAAATAAAATATATGGTTGGCATCTTTGAAAAGGAAAAGTTATCCCCCTTGGCTTCGGAATATTATTGGATGAGCCAAATGCCCAACAAATAATATTCTTATGCCTTGCCCGATATCATTTCCTTTTCACAACACCAAAACATTTTTTTCTCATTTTTTCTCTAATTGTTCACTGCCCCCTGGTATTAGTTTTGTACCTCTTTTTGTGTGCTTACATTTTAATTTTGTTCAATTGTTATAATCCATAAAGATAACAGGATAAACAGAATAGATAATACTTTACTCTCAATAGATGCTTGGTGTCTTTGAATATGAAAGGTTATCAGACTGGGCTTCGGAATATTATCCGCTCTATACATTATCATACCTTGTATCTGTCAGCCCAATGGACAGAACAAATTGGAGATTGGGTATTAGAAAATCCAGCCCCCTGCTGCCCACCCCAGTGACTCAGACTCCCACAGCAGATGACAAATAAATTCAGGATTAAGTAACTAAGAAAGTAAGTCACTGGATGATATTCATATGCCTTGCCCAATAACAATTTCGATTTACAACACCTATCATCTATTTTCTACATGTACTGACCTGCAGCCTCCTGTGCAGACTTTTGTAGAGCCTCGGCTAGCTGCTGGTCCTCTGTCTGCATAGCGGAGCTACCCGGATCCTCGGGCTGACTTATCCCCCTTGCATTCGCTGGAAGCTGGTTCTCAGAGAGGAATGGAGTTACAGTTCCTGTTGTACCTATCAACAACTGGTTCTTCTGCAGATCAATAACACACTGCAAAAACAAGGTACAGTATAGGGGAGTAGGGTTATCATTCAGATTGCTTCAAATGACTTTTAGTCAGCTTAAACAACAAACAATATGATAGGTGATCATAAGAAACACCTAATTATTGCTGGGTGTTTGCTTCATTGGCCTCTTCAAATCGGAAGTTTGCCTCTTAATCCAAAAATTAATGACAACTCTGGGCAAGATCAAACTTGTCTAGTAGTGGCTTTGTCTCTAGGAAGCAGACTCAATTTAATAAAGAAACTCATTTGAGTGATACGTGCATACAGAATGACAGCAGTGCTAGAAACTTGCATAAAGAACATCCTCTTTTGACTGAGGTAACATTCTTTCACATCAGTAATAACTCCCGACTGTTTTCTAGACACAAAGCTAGTACTTGTGTTGAAAAGAGATAAATTAAAAATTGCCAGTTTGCCACTGCAACTCATTAATGTTCCTGAAAGAGAAATTGCTACCACAATCATTATTCTTCATAACCATAGTGTAATTTTCAAGCATTAACGCTCACCTTGGCTGAAAAAGAGTGACAAAAAAGGAGCCAAATTTAGGAAGTAGAAGCCAAATTCTGAGCAAATGACGAATTCGTAATTTTAAACACTTTACATTTAATATGTGCTTAATGCTGTTGTGGGAAGGGAGATAATGTTATATGACAAGTAAGGATCATGAAATCTCCAAATCCCAATTGGTCCGAACGATTGTTAAAAAAAGAATATTTTCGTTAATAAAGATCAAAGTACTAAGTGTCAGACGCATCAAACACACTTGTCTACATGCATGCAATTTTATTTCTTTATTCGATTTATCTATTAACATACACTTTACATCATCTCAACATTATTTCAGAAGAGTTGTGATGCTCCATTCATAATGATGGAGGAAGACCTCACACTCAACTACCCATTATGACTGGTCGAGCCGGGTATAACATTCTATATTCTGTAAGCCAGTCCGGAGACTACCTTCATAAAAATTCAAATGTCCCTTCTAGGATTTGAACCCACACATAGAGGAGCAATGTGACTTAAAGTTCTGAACTATAACAACTAGCCCATGCAGGCCCTATGCATCTTTATGGTATGAGAAGTAAAACATAAAACATGTTACTCCTTTACAAGTATAATGTACATTATTGTTTTTTACACTATGTCTCTGGACATTTCCCCCAGTGTGCTATAGCCCGAGACTAGTGGATGTCGTTTACTGTACATATCTGTAAGCATTTTACTAGGGAAAACAACTTCCTTTTTAATTCGTATAAATTGGCAAAAAATTGATAAGATATTTCGATTAAAAGACAACAAATTTTGATCACCAATCCTTTAGTTAAGGCTGGTTACCGGTGACTAATCTATCGAACATAGTGGAGCCAGTAGACAGCGAGGAACCAGCTTACTGATCGTGATATTGCGATTTATCCCAAACTGATTTCAAAGTCAATAGACGCTTGGTATCTTCAAGCGTTTGGTTAATTGGGTACCATAGACGCTTTTTACTATTTGCAACAATAAGCGTCCACTTTAAGACAAATTGAAGAAAAGCAAGCTAGACATCGGAGATATTTAGGCCTCTTTCTCGTAAGCGGGGATGAACATTGAAGTATTGGAAGTGAGCGATGTTGGTTTTGTTTTTCTGTCACCTTGATTTGCAAGATTTCACTGTTGACTATGCCATTTTCTGTAATGTTTTCTGTGACTTAGTCTGCGTTGTTTTTCGTTGCTGTCATTCAGAAAGCTGTTACAGTTTAAACCTTTTGACTGGATCTGGCATCCAGAAAGCTTTACTTACTTTAACAATAAAACTTTGATACTGTTGGAAGTTGCATAAAAATGTTGGATAAGACAGTAATGTGTGCATCAATGGCCCAACTGTGCAAAATGTAGATGCTTTAGTGAAGAAAGCAGTTCAAGGCTTAACTCAGAAGAAAACCAGCAAACCAGTTTCCTTAGCCAGAATACAGAAAGGCTTCATGTTTTGTAGATATACATTACAAACAATTATGGCTTATAGAAATAGATTGTACTTTACCAACACAGCATGTTTTTTGTTTATTTTCATTAATATATATGGTACATATTCAATTAAAAGGTAATTGAAGTGATGAGAGACTGAAAAGACATTGCACACAATGTACAACCTTCTTTCTTCTCACAATCTCATTCATATTTGTAAATCAACTGCTCCAAATTTCAATGTTTGTTGTTAGGCTTTTTAAATAAGTTTGTCTAAATGTTAATGTTGTTTCCTGAATATAACATTAAATTTCTTTTAAACACAGTTTGGGCTAGTAAACTGTGGTTCGGGCTAGTAAACTGTGGTTCGGGCTAGTGAAAAATCCCATCTGGAAGCCCGAATGGGCTAGTGGTTTAAAAATTGAAATATCACACACTGTTCCCCCCTTTCATACCTGATGTCTTTTCAACATGTCTAAGCCCAATAACATGTCCATGGGCTGGTCTTCTAGAATGGAGAATGATGAGGGCAGGAATTCTTTCGCAATCTGTATCTGACCTGAGATAATAGTACAAGGAACATGGTAACATTTTTTTTTTTATATGGATTTTACATCACATCAACATTATTTCAGTTATGAAGCGATGCCCGACTATTTATGATGGAGGAAGACCCCATACTCAACTGCCCACAAGGGCTGGTCAAGACGGGTAGAACCATCGGCATTAAATTAAATCTCTTAACCCTTATAGTGCTGAAACCGACTTCATACTTATACAAACAGGTTAGATCCAGTAAATGCATGGAAGTCAATACTGAAATTATTAAGGCAATACATGTACCAACAGGCAGGACATGAAACGGATTGTTTGGAATTCTAATGAATGATTCTTTAACACTCATAGTGCTGGAACTGACTTCATGCTTATGCAAACAGCTTAGATCCAGGCCAGCCGTCAAGTAAATTGGCAGCTGGCCTGTGATCTAAGATGTTTGCATGAGCATGAGTATCCTTCCTCATCAAAGTTAAGCAGATATTTAACGTTTTGGAAGGCAGATGACACAAAAATCTATTCTTAGAATATAACCCTGCATTTTCAGGATTAAGTAGTTAAGTTACCTTTGCAAAATAACAATGAACACGCAGAAACACAACACAACACAATCAAATTAAGCCATATCCCTTCACTATAAGGTCATCAAATGTTAATGCAATGTGTTGCAGACTACTTTTGATACTACATGTATGAAAAAAAAGGGAAATTCCCTTATGAGCATGTAAAATAGATGCCTACATTATCTACAATAATGTACATTAAAACATGATTCACATTGCAGAATTCCTTCCAAGACTGTGTTGGAATTGATTTTCTGTTTCTATTGCTTGTTTATATTTGATTTAACACCATGTCAACAACTTAGGTTATATTTTGACTTTCCTGAAATTCACCAGTTCTACTAAGGCTCGAACCCTGCGGGGTCTAACTCTACGGGGTCTAACCCTGCGGGGTCTAACCCTGCAGGGTGTAACCCTGTGGGGTCTTACCCTGCACCCCGCGTTTTAAGACCACCAACTATACCACTGGGCCAAACAAAACCATTTTATTTCTATATTTCTTGTCATCTCTACAATCGCTTTTAATTGGGGAGAATAAAACACATGCTTCTTTGTGAGGATTAACTTTTATGATATGAATTGTTTGAATGGAGTAAAACAAAGTTTTTTTTAAATAATGTGTTAAATTCATAAGATGACTTTTCAACAAAGAATAGTCTCTGTGTTACTTAGTGGAATCCCTACTAACCAGAGTACTAACTAAGGCAAGTGATTACTTCCATTCTTTTCTATCAGCATTTTATATGTACCAATCCAGAAATAAACCTACAACTTTTCACCAACAAGCTGAACATTGCATCTCTGAGTGGCGTATCATGATAACACTAACCTAAATGGACTCTGCCAATAATTCTCTGTGTGCCCACACCTTTGGCTATACCAGCCCATCGGGTATCCACCAATCTCATGATATTACATCTCTCAGCACACGCCTGACTCATAATCGTCATCTGAGCACCTGCAGAATAACATGGTGGTTAGCTTAAATTTATTCATTTTACACTGATTGTGATGGAAGCTTGGAGTTCATTAAATTCTCTCTCAATGACTGCTTCCTGGATACTTAACCAGTACTCAATTTGATTTGTGGGTTGGTTCCACCAATTTTCACCCCGCCTAATGGGTATTGAACCTGGGACCCTCGTTACATTATAAGGGTCAAGATTCACACCACATCCACGACAGCTGTCTATTTCCCATTAACATGTATTCCTCAATTAACAGTAACAACAGCGGAGGGTGAAGGGAAAAAAAAAGAAGTTTTCTTATCCCTTACAATGCTGGGTAGTTTTCTAAAAATATAATTTGTGTCCTCTACTTTCCTAAACCTTCAGTATCTGCTGCATTTTGATGAGGAAAGCTACTCAGAGTAGCAAAGAGGTTAGATTACAGGCTAGCCACTAATTTACTTGGATCTAACCTTTTTCCAAAAGCATGAAGTCGGTTCCCACACTAGAAGATAGATAGATAGAAAGACATCTTTTATTTGACCACCACTTATGTGTATAATTGTTTTTTACAAAACATATAAACACACAATATATACTGGTCAATAATCAAAGTACAATTATATACAATTGAAATAATTACATCTATTTCAATGTGGATAACTTAATTAATCATAAATAATGGTTATGATTATTTACTTCTTATCATCAAATGTTATGGGGGTACTAAGTAACAATTATGGCTACAGATTGTTAAGAAAAGTCAACAGTAATTGATCAATTACTGTTAGCCCAAAGCCAGAAGTTTCTTCAAAATGCAATATTCTCAATTTGAGATGGAATAGACTTATTGCCAAACTTTGGGTTTGTAATCTGTTGAGGCTTTTAAATGTTGTATGAGGAATTCTTCTTGTGGACATTTATGATCATTGGTAAATCATCATAGACTGGCTACCCCATGTTTAATTCTTTATCAGTAGTTCCAATATTCTTTTGGTGTGTCTAAGGAATATGCTATTTTTCAAGCATAGTCCAGGGTGCATTAATCAATTACCAAACAATAACGACATTTTACCACTTTGTTGCTGTCATCTGCAAACTCTTTCAATTTGGGATTGTCGAAAATTTGGCGTTTGGTAAAGGGTTAATAAGTTGATTGTCAATGCAATGTTACTGAAAAATTGTTGAAAACCTTGTTAAACAAATACAAAATAAGCGTAGCATACCTGAATCAACAAAGGCCTTTACGGGATGTCCATTAACTATACAGTCTATATAGAGCATGATGACCGAGCCAAAACTCTCGGGAACATGTTCAATAGCATTCTCCATATTGGTTTCCACATTCTTCAACCTACAAGTAAACTTATTATGGAATATACAGGGATACAGATAAGTAGTATTTTAAGGGTTCAATGCTATACCATAGTAATGCAGGACTTTTTTTGATAGATTGGAAAGAGGCTTAGGCCTGCTTATTTTGGAAAATATTATCGATGAAATTGATGAATTGAGAAACCAAAAATCTGGAGTGACTTTGAATTTTTGGGAAAACTGCATTATCTTAAAGAAAATTTGATTGGGAAGGTGCCTCTAAAGGGCCCCTGTATTATCATATCAAAAAGCCCTGTAAGGGGTTCATATATGTAAACGACTTACTAAAGTCTAACACTAAACCCTCCTTTTTTTATGCCAACTTTCTTTTTTCTCTCTCTTTACCCAAAGTTAGGGGTGCCTATTAGAATCCTCTCATTGAGACAATTCTGATGAGCATCCATAAAATAGGTTTAATATCAGAGGTTAAACAATATTGCATGTACAAAGTTCCTAAACCCCTCTTTGTGATCTTTCGATGAGAGTGAAAACATATATACATGTTATCAATTTCAAAACTTTGAGAATGCCGTCTTCTTTTTATAATCTGTCTGTGACAACAAGATGTATGCAAATATATCATAACAATTAGCCTTTGAATAAGATTAAATAAAAACACATTTGTCTCTTCTAGCAACTTGAAACTTACTTAATTACAATGAACACTATAAATGTTTTATGATAAACCAACACCATTCACTTTTTTTTTTAAAAGAAACTACTGTGACAAAATAAGAATCACTCATAACAAGCAACATCTATGTACATTCCTTTTGGAAAACATTTCAGAGCCCTAGCATAGTTCTTGTGAATCCCAGGAAAGCCACAATATTGTAAAAAATTGTTAGCATGGTGTAAAACCCAATACACACAAAAAGAAAAATGTCATTGCAGATGCTCTTATAGATGCAAGCAAAATGTGAATGTACCTTATTTCTTCTGCGATCCTTTTTTGAGCTTCTGGATCAAATGGATCCATGAGTGCAAGCGCTAATCTTTCATCATCTCTCTGTAGACGCTCTCTTCGCTGCTTATTGAATACATCCACAAACCGCTCTGAATAATTCATAATTAAACATGTTTATGTTCAATTCAATCACATGTTCAGGTTTATAGCCACTTGCTTTTTGATCTTTTTTTTTTAATAATAGTAACTCGAGTCTAGAGGCATATACCTTATCTATATTGAATGTATTGTGTTTAACACCACATCAATATATTTTAGATCTTTTTTGGAAAAGATTCCCTGGCAGTCACCAGTAGAGTGCTAAGAATCAGAATTGTCTTGCAAAAGAATAATCTCACAAGCCAGTGGCAATGTAAAATAAAAAAAGAGCCATGTTTGTTTTTATGGTGCCCTCACACATACACAAAAAATACCTGATTTTGGTTCTCAGTGCTTTTTGTCCTTAAATTGGGAGGAGGCCTAGGCATGCTGATTTGGGGAAATTTGCTGAAGTGGGAAACCAAAGAGCTGATGTGACTTCAAGTTTTTGGGAAAACTGCATGATTTTATAGAAATTTCCAATCGCCAAGGTGCCTCTTAATGGCCCCTGGTCTGTTATAAGAGAAAAGAATAAGTAAAGCCCTGGTATCTTTTTAACATACATAATGCAAGATCATCCAAAAAATCCCTGTTTGGGGTTCTCACTTACTCTCATCACCACTCTCCAGGGCATCAGAAAGTGGGGGATTCCTCTCCTTCAGCAAGGCTCTTTCATGCGGGTTTTTAAGTATGAGGGATCTAATCAATTTGGGGTCTTCCATTTGACTTTTTGGAGGCGGGGGCTGAGGTCTTCCTGCACTTGACGGTCCGGGAATTTGTACATCACTAAAATCTATCATCGGCACTCCTGTAAAGATAATGGCTAACTCATGACTCACATAACTAGATATACAGTATAAAATCATTGCTCAATACAATTAAATTTTTAATGTTTATAGTTTGTCACTTTATCACATCAAGCTGTTTTCCATGGGGTTCCTTCAATTTTAAGATGTGGGGATAGCAATGTCGTCATATCCTTCATTTTGGCCAATGTTCATTTAATTAACTAATAGTAGTCTGTGGGCGATTGACTTTATGTGTTTGTTGGCCTGTTGGGGGGATAGTAATTGGGTTCTGCAGTGTCCTCAATAAGAACAGGCAGAGGGCCAAAATGACTGCTTCAAATAATGATTTGGTCAGTTCAAATTCGACAAGATGGTAAGATCCCCCATCAAACTCCTCTCTAAGTGGCCTGTTCAGACTTTGTTTTGGCCTGTTCAACCAATTCTTATTGAAAACACTAATCTGTAAGAGCATATATCAAATGAATTTCATTCAATTGCGGTGGGGAATTACTGGTAACCTGCCTGTGCTCATAGGGTTGCATTTCTGCTTAAACATGTGGGAGGTTTCAAGTTTGTGTAAAAATAAAGAAAAAAAAAAATAACATTGATGGTAGTCATTGTTTCATTTATAATGCATGGCTCTGTTAAAAAGCTTTTGGAAAGCATGGTGCATGCAAAAGAGGCTTGTTCTAAAGTGTATCCATGTAACCCAAAAAGTAACTGTATGTTCAAAACAACATTAAAATTAAGCACCTTTAATTGGCCTTGAATAAGATAATGAAATAAAAGTAATCATCACAAACTCCAAGCTTTTGAATACAGAAAAATCAAAATCTTGCCTACTCACTTCATCAAAGATGAGTTTCCCCCATTCTACTTTCATTATTACATCATTACGGCCAATATAGTTTATACTAAAAAAAGCGTCTTGTCATTACAATTTAAGAAAACCAGTATTTGAGGCTTTGTCTTATAAGTTATGGTAATGCATGAAGAAAACACCGATCAAACAGTTTATGTTCAATGGATTACTCCAAATAGAGACTAGTGGCCATCCGGTTACTATGTCATAGTAAAGTTTGGATACGGGTACTTCGTAATCGCTGTTAGAAACTCACCTGGTGTCCCTGCAGGCACCCTACCAGCAGCTTGAGATGATTGAGGCTGTCCACGTATTTGTTGAAGGAGAAGCACATCACCATTGCTTATTCCGTAATCCTTTAACGTTAATTTCGAATCGTGAAGAGGCCGGCCGTTCCACATCAACACAATGTTTACAGACGGAATTCCGAACTCAAACTCACACTGTGCCTTCAAGTTCTCTATCTCTAGGTCCTCACTCACATCTATGGTGAACATAGTGTCGTCCAGTGTGGTTATTGTAACTTGCATTGTGCAAATCTCTTTGTTTGTTTACGAAATCCAAATAGTTATTGCGTTTTTTTTAGTCTAACCCGAACAACATGACACTTCCGTTGATTAGTGCGCATGTCAAAGTTAAACGTTGATTTTTAACAGTCATGTGTTTCATAAGCATATTTGATCTCAACATTTCTAGGAATTTCCACTTTGGTACATAAATTTGTTAAAACTGTCATATTTTCTTAGTGCGACTAAAATAAAGACAAACTGTATACTTACATAAAACACGCTTATATATTTTCTTGATAAAGTGCAGATGACTTTATTTTTTATCCAGGCTACACAACTATATCTCCTAAAATCATTATTTATGGAAAGTGGCAAATTGTTGTTCAATTCAACACTCTGGTGGCTGTGGATTCCTAATAAGACGGTTCTTACATAAAAGAAGCGCTATTTTACGGTTCGCTAATATTTGTTGGGCGACAGTGGTATATAGGGTAGAGTGTCCAGGGGTGTAGCCAGGGGTGACGGTCATTTCCTCGAAGAGTCCTTTCCCCGAAGTTAATTTATATAGCAATCGAGGAGTCGTTTCTCCGAAAGTATTTATATAGTAGTTCCAAAGACCTAATATGCTATAAATGGCAATTAAATTTATAGCGAGTTGTATTTTTAAAATGACCAATATATGAAAGGTAATTGAAAATAAAGTTTTTTTTCTTGCTTTCGAATGTCTTGATATACTTTTATGTATATACATCTCCGGGATAATTAGGCGTCATTAATAGGTTATATACATCTCCGGGATAAATAGGCGTCATTAATAGGTTATATACATCTCCGGGATAAATAGGCGTCATTAATAGGTTATATACATCTCCGGGATAAATAGGCGTCATTAATAGGTTATATACATCTCCGGGATAAACAGGCGTCATTAATAGGCGTCATTAATAGGTTATATACATCTCCGGGATAAATAGGCGTCATTAATAGGCGTCATTATTAGGTTAAATGTGTGTTTGTGTGGTGATGTTTGTTCTAATCGTGTTTTAAATGTGCACATATTTGGTTTAACACACTTCCTCATCAGTGTGCACAACACCCGATTTGAGGCTAGCTACGCCCCTGGTGTCGGCCTCTTGTACCTAGGGTTCTGGGTTCGATCCCCGTTAGGCGATATGAAAATGCTGGGACTAGCCATCGTTTCGGGGCGAGTACTCGTTTAGTATCAAGGAAGAAAGAATCTAACAAGCTTTGAGCTTCCGCCACAATCAATGTAAGATGAATAAGATGAATAACTAACATTAAATTATATGCCATGGCGGGAACAAATCGACAGTAGCATTTGAAAATTTTGTTCCATCTACGCAAACAGAATTCAGTCACCATTTTGCTGATATTTGGTTGAATGTGACATGACAAAATTGCCTTTACATTTTTAGCCTACTCTGTTTATTTAGTACAATGTTTAAGGTTCCGTTCTATTGCACTCTTTTCACTGACTTGTCGCAAATAGTCAACGCTTTTCAAGATCGACGAAATAAAGTGAATGGCGTATGTAATATGATACGTCCACTGTATAACCTCGCAATTTGATATATCTTGTAAAACAATCGACAACTTATCGTGTCTAAAAAAGATTAGATAAGTGTTAGGATTGGATATAAACACGTGCAAAATATAACGATAATTAACGCAAATTAACAGTAATTCGAATCTAATAAAGTGATCAAGCTTTATACATTAATATATAGTACGTTTTAAATCACCAATTAAAATCCGAGAGAGGAAAGCAATGTCGTTGATTCGTGTTAGTAAGTAGTGTTTCATTTTAGTTTATATACATATACCTGCTGTTGGGACCCGTTTATTTGCTGACATGACTATTTCCCTCTAGATCTATCTGCATTTCTGCATGTACTCAGATATGTATGTTGAACGTATGGTTGTTCTTCCATGTCAAAACATCTATCCATGTCTCTGCTTTCATATTTACATATGTAGCCATGGGATGTCGTATGCATTGAACTATGTCAATATTTTTGTATTTCTGTTCAAAAATTGTTCATGATTGTAAATCAATGACTTGCGGAACATTAGTTATTGAGATTTCTCTTATCCCATTACCAAACAATACCGATATTTGCTAGTTTGTTGCGGACGACTTTGGAAAACATTGAAGAAATAGGAGGAATTATACTCTTAACGAGCATTTTCTCATTTTACCACAATGTTTTCTATCATATCAGATTTTTTTTCAATTTCACTACATTTTGAAATGTTGTCTGCAAACTCTTTGAATTTGGGACAGTCGAAAATTTGGCGTTTGGTAAAGGGTTAATCCGTTGACCAACGATTATAGTACAGAACGAAGGATAAAATGCCTCTCTCTATATGAGTTCGAATACCGACACTGATTCATTCTAATTTTCAAGAGAGGTTTAATATTGAATTTACATCGCGTCAACATTATTTCAGTTGTTGTGATTCCTTGGTAATCATGAGCGAGGAAATTATCAAACCTCGACTGCCCATAAAGGCTTGCTCGTCAAGCCGGGTAGAAGAATCAACATTAATTCACTCACCCGGGAACAACCTTCTGTGAAAATCCAAATGTAGTCACGTGGATTTGAACTTATCCGGAGAAGGACTATGTGATTTCAAGTTTTGTACTCTAGCCAATAGGTCATGGCGAGGTAGTCTCCCTTGGTTGACTAACAAAATGCCGAAAGTTGTACTAAGCTTAACCAAGACATTGAGGGTAGTTGGGTTTGAAGTATTCCTGCACAAATAATGAGCCTAGTTCGAAATAAAAAGCCAAACACCACCAGCCGGGATTCTCAAAATATCTGAACATTTGATGACGAGAATTGCATAGCGATTAGTTTATACACATGATATTGTGAAATAATTAACTACTTTTTAGATGTATTCGGATGGAAGCTTTAAAGAACATTAAATCCCTTCCATAAGAAAAACGTAAAAAACACGAGAATCAAAACATTACAAAAAAAATTGACATAAACAGATTAATTTGCAACCCATTATAACGATGCCAATTTGAATCCATTGAGTACTTTGTCAAGATTTAGCAATGCTGTCATTATATGCCTAAATGTAGGATGAATGAATTAATAAATGTTCGACCCTTTTCAGGTTTACATCATACACGATAAGGACAAGAACAGACGAATATACCCATTCATGATGGACATTCAAGGTAAAACAGCTACACATGTTAACCGTTTCCCTCGCATGGAACTTTGCGTTTCTAAGTTATAGTTTTACAAGATAAGAAAAGACAAGTATATAGGTAATGTTTTTGTATAATAACGTTGTACCTGAGAAATATATGTTTTATTTGAATTTCTAATGTGGTCGTTGAACCGTTGTCCTAACAGTGGTTATACATAATGATTAATATTTCCTTTAGCTCATTGTTTTCATCTCAGGGACATACTCATTTAAATAATCAAAAACAAAACAATCAGAGAAAACAAGTAGGCAACTCCAAAGAATAGTACAACACTTAGTGTAATCATGAAAAAAGAAACAATGGCTGCTCACTAAATGATGATAGCCTAGGTGGTGAGGGCAAACATTACGATTCGATGGAATTTTGAAAGGGGTCTTCAATTGAGGTACCAGGTTTTTGCAGACGATAAATTCTCCTTTAAGTTACAGCGTCTCACACAGAACACGATTTCCTTTCATAAACTGTAATTGTTTTCTCGTGTTGCCTTATAATTTTGACCAGTCACAAAATTCCATTCGAGGGAACATGATATAGAACGCACACAATTATTCAATATACAGTACCATATATTTATAGAAACAGAGACATTTGATGAGCCATTAAGGTACATAATTGAAGTCGGTAAACATCACCAATTTCGTCATCGTTCGAAGAGTTTACGTACGTCGCTTGGTGATTCTCGCGAATGTGGAGGACATTCGTGGAAAAAATCAAGTGGCTTCGGTAATTGTCGGCGTCTACCGAGATTTGTCGTCATTTTCCAATCTCTTTACGAGGTTATATACCATAACGCAAACATGATCCAAGCTGTAATTGCATTTCACATAGAAATATCAAGGTCTGTAGCATCCTCACTGAATGCACCATCCGGAACTGTCTGATTATCTCGCTTGTGTAAATGCAACTATGATCGCTTTTGTTCAAGATTTATCTCCCTTGGACCTCTCCTAGCACATCCCTCTTGGCATCTATCAATAATACTGATCTTGTTTACATAGTTCTTTTCGTTCTCTTTCTCATCTTTTCCTTTCCTTTTCTGGGTTTCCTATTAGTGTGTCTTTTACATTGTAAAATGGAAGTTACGATTGTACTTTTATTATGGTTGCACAAGTTAAGTCGCTATAGAAGTTTCCAGAGCTGTCCGAAATCCTTTCGCTTATTTCTCCGAATTTTATGAACACTTGTACTTCTCAAATGCCGTGGGACTATTAACCCATTACCAAACAATAACAACATTTGACCGATTTGTTGCAGAAGACTCTGGAAAACATTGTGGGAAAAGGAGAAATTGCTCATAACGAGCAATTTCTATTTTTACCGCAATGTTTTCTGCCGCATCCGAAGATTATTTTTCGATTTCATCACATTTAAAAATGTCGTCTGCAAACTCTTTCCATTTGGAACACTCGAAAACTTGGCGATCGGTATTATGTTTCCCTTCAATTCAAACAATATAATTGTTGATGTGTTCATGCAATCTTAATTAAACACTTATGCATTACCGTAACATGAGCATTTTATCTCAATCGACTAACCCGATGAGTCCAAATTTGTGTTTTTGTACACAGCCAAAGCCACACAGTCTCGACATTTATCTAACAACCGCTTGTCTATAGAACCATCGAAATTGGGGAAGTAATTTGTGCAATCATAAAAACCCATAGAGCTATTGTTCTTTGAAAGTCAAAATAAAATGACTTTGAAGCAATACAGTTTCTGCATTATTGTTTGATATATAATTAATAGTAGCTATTGAAAACATGATTGATTCAGGAAGCGTAAATGCATCCACGTTTCTACAGTTTATATGTCATGAATCTCAAACGCGAGGTCACGCTTTTGGATTTCAATACATGTCAATTCACTATAAACACACTTTAAAGAGTTAAAACGCTCTAAAATTGCTTCGGTACGTATCGTATAACGGTACAGATAAGCAGATTAAAAAAAAGTAGATTTTAACTTTCACATTTACTCACAACTGTGAACAAGCAACAATATAAGAGGTTCCGTAGATATTATGCTGCAATGATGGATCGTGACCCTAATTTGAGAAAAATGCCAACTTCATATCCTAAAAAGCAAAGCGACAACCATTGCGTAAATTATCATTCCATTTTCTCTTGCCAATATTTTAACAATACAAGCCACTGGAATGCTAACACTGTCTGTCTTTCTTTCATATCGTGTTTACATAGGAAATAGCCTGTTTAGGGCTCACAAAGGTGTTGTAAAAGTGTGTTCTATATTTAATTTGAACATATTAACAATACGACACAATGGTTTAGTGATTCAATCGTTTCCTCTTTAAACGTAAGAACGACAATGGATGACTACACAACAAAAGGCCCCTTACCTTCCTTAGAAAAGTCGTTGTTTTTTTAAAAAAACAGATCCTTACTGCCTGACAATGTTTGCTAAGGGCAAATGTTCTGAACGTTTCCCAACCATGTGGAATAATGGTTAACGACTTTGATAAAAGTGGCATGTACCATTGCACTGTCAAGGAGACCTGACGGCATTCAAAGTGAAAATCTATTTACATCTATTACGGAAAGTATAAAAAAATAAGTTTTTAAGCTGTAATCTTTACTGTTGTCTTTGACTATGGATAGGTGTATATTTGTCAGCTACTGAGGCTTTCAAATTGGTCCTATCACAATTTCCCATATTGTATTTATTTTCATTTTATTATTAATCTATATGGGATTTTACATCGCGATTTCATTAATTCAGTTATGTTGCGATGCCCGACTCTAAATGATGGAGGGAGACCCCATACGCAACTGCCCACAAGGGCTGATCAAGCCAGATAAAATCATCAGGACTTCGTATGACAGAAGGGAGAATTTCCCAAATAAGTGGAAATAGTAAAACTAGTCGCCCATCGTGTTTCGTATTTTTCATTTTGTCAGAATGGTTAATTCCACAGTTGATTTATGTCAATTAATTTTGTATATGATTTGGATCTATCACATGTTTCCCAAAGAGTGGGCGGGGGATGGATAAGTTATATTTTTAGTCGGTTTCGCACGTTGTCGACGAATTACAAACCAAACAAGCAGGCCTCTGGTTTCACGAGTCAACAATAAATATCTAGACCCCTCTCTCTCTAGCAATGTTCTCATGTTGTACATTGATCACATTGATCGATCGATTGATCTCAATCGATCCACTATGTCTTCTTAATTCGAAATCGCTCTTTCAAATTGTATTCAATTGAAATAAAATCTCGCTTTGACTACGCGTCTTACCCTTGTGCGAATAGCCTGTATTTGTCAGAATGCAGATGCGAGAAAAATCCATTCGAGGCGAGGAAAAAAGAAGAAAGTTTTTCGGAATTCTTTCCTTTTTCGACAATGGAGTATTCGAACTCTCGAATAAAAATGACTTCTTCTTAAGTTTTCTAATTCAGGTATTTACAAATAATAAAAGGATTGCTTTATTTAAGTTCGTATTGGGGTAAAAATGGTAAATGGTCTATTCATCTCTCGTAAATAGAATCAGAGCTGATGGTTTATATATCCATTACTCAGTATGAGAAGTTTGTAGCAGATGAATTTGTATGCGTTAACCCTTTACCAAACGCCACATTTTCGACTGTCCCAAATTGAAAGAGTTTGCAGACGAAATTTCAAATTGTGATGAAACTGAAAAACAATCTTCTGATAGGGTGGAAAACATTGTGAGAAAATGAGAAACTGCTCGTTACGAGAAGTTTCTCCTTTTCCCACAATGTTTTTCAGTGTCGCCTGCAACACACTGGTCAAATGTCTTTATAGTTTGGTAAATTTTGGCGTTTGGTAAAGGTTTAAATGTAAACAAACAACACAAACAGAATCATTTTCCTAACCAACTACCATATTACTTAGGGTGTGTCTGTTGTGACAGCCAAAGTTGTTTACTTATTCTTGCAAAGAAATCAATATATAAAATACATGAAACCAAATAGTTCGAATTTTAAAAGGGCAATGATTGGACGCCATTGCACACTATATATATTACAGTAATTCAGCGCCGAATGAATTTGCATACGCATCTGCTTTGTTTGATTAATCTTGAGTTAAAACACAATTTAGAAATGAATAATGCATAAAATCATTCGTGTACATTTGCTTACGTAAAACATCATTGTTTTTGTAAGCGTTACCTATTGTAAGGAACATGTGCCATATAACTGAAGAAACAAACGTTCAAAGCAATAATTACCTCCCGAAATATCGTATAAAAGAAAGATTTTACCTCGATTGTGAAGGAAGCTTGAAGCATATTGAACTCACTCTAGATGATTGCTTCCTGGATACTAATCCAGTACTCACAAAGATTTGATGGCAGGTCCCGGCAATTGCACTTCGCCTAACGGGGATCGAACCCAGGACCCTCGGTACAAGTAGTCGACGTTCTACCTCTGCACAACTGTCTGTACCATTTCTTTATGTAGATAGGTGGCATCTGCTTATGCATTCAATTAAGACGAGCCAGTTTCTCACATAAGAGGGAATGGGTCAAAGCTGTATTGATGCAGAAGGGTGCGAACACAGGCTTTATAAAGGATAAACCAGAGTTTATTGAATTGGTTAATACGACGAATTCAACCTCCTTTACGGCTTTAGTGAACGCGCCGTGATAAAAGCACAGCCGTGAGGGAAACTCATTCTACGTGAGTCTATGGATTTATCCTTTTCTTGGTTATTCAGTAAATATTCACGATATATCTTGACCCTATTTTCCATATATATAATTGTTTGGTCGCATGTGACTCAGAAACCTCCAGAAACGACAATGACAAAAATGAGAAATTGCTCTTCGTGAGCAATTTCTCATTTTGTCATTATCGTTTTTAAACTTTCTGAATTTGAAGCATATCTTTGTTTAAAAAGAAGAGAAAAAAAAAGAAAGCAAAAAAAAAAAAAAAAGAGGAACGTTATGCTCGTCTGCTGACACTTTCAATTTGGTTCAGTCAGAAAATTTCACATGAAAGGGATGGGTAATTCAACTCCGAAAATGGCCGATATTTACTCGCCGAAATTACTCAAAAAGTTCAAAGAACATGTATGACTGGTTCAAATTTGGGACACAGCGGTTGAACGTAACCAACCTTTCAAACGATTTGTTTGTTAGTCATTATTGTTTTCTTTCAATTATTACATTCTTCGTGATATTTTAGTTATGGATGCCAGTCTCACAATATGGAGAAGGAACCATTACTTAACTGCATATAAGAGCCGGTCTATAAGTATTGAACCAGCACTATTCCTTTAGTCAGCCAGATGTATATCTTTTATAAATTGAAAAATGCGCTTTCGTCATTAGAACCTATGAAGAGAGACCTTTTACACAAGAAGAACATGTGACAAATCAAAATGATAGTAACAACATGCATGTACTAAAATTGTGAAGCATGTATAATCACTTTTTTTCATTCTTTTGGTAAATTTAAAACACTAAAACGGAAGATGAACACATTAATTGTATTGGTTCAGGTTGTATTAAAATTGATTTCTGTGAAAAAAGGTGTTGTAGAAACGTATTCGTAAAGGAGAAGTCGGGATCTATACATTTTAATGTCATCGAATATGAGTTCCCTTATTGCTGCTTTATACCTTGTCAATGGCATTTCTATGACCGATCAATCTTAATGATGACCTCAAACATGTGCTCTAGACAGCAGAGATATCATTAACACCGGGAAACTATTTCTGGATAAAAGAACGCATTGGATTGGGTGTGGATCAGCAAGCATTACTATATTTGCTGCCACCAAGATGTAGGTTGACAAGTTGTAAAGAATGACTTCAAACCAAACGTACGATAAAATATTCGATTTTTGAACAGACGTGTGAACAAAAAACATTTGCGTATATCAGAAGCTCTCTTACATAGGTTTAACGTAGTGTCATCAGTTTAACAGTCATAAAACCTCTTTCCTGGGATACATAGGCACTATGTTGGGGCTCTGATTTGTTTGTTTGTATAGTGATTAACTTCGTATCAGCAATTTTCAACGGTTTTCATGGATCCCCAGTACTTGGCTGGAGTTCTGAAGTGCCTTACCAAAGGATACTCCCACGTTATAAAGGGCGCTGGCATGACTCGACCCGGGAACCCGAATTACAAGCTTATCTGTAGCCCATGAATTCAAACTTCGTGAAAAATAAACAATAAAATCAATGATCATCATGATGAATTTTGCGATGAAAGTAAAAACTGCCTCTAACAAGCAGACGCCGAATGGGTTTATATACAATATCAGACATTTGATCGGGTTATACAGATGTTGTTTTTGAAATATTAAAATGATGGCAAGTGTCCTAGTTATGTTGTTTTTGTTCTGATTCAGAACCGCAAGACCTAGTTTTTATTAAACAAAAGGCTAATAGTTTACTATAGTTTCCTCGACATGGGTAGAAAGGGTCATGAATTCTTCAATTGAATACAATGAAATGAATAGATGTATCCAAAACCAAAAGGATTGTGTCTCCTTCGATAAACCTGTTTGATTGACATTGGCAATGAAACAACCGCGAAATAACTCGACAGAAGGGGATATATCGTCTTGGAATCCTGTAATTGTGACACAGACTGCGTAGTTAATTAACACGGTGTATGTCAATTGAGCATAGTGGGCGACAGTGGTGCAGTGGTAGAGCGTTAGCCTCTTGTACCGAGGGTCCCGGGTTCGGATCCCCGTTAGGCGAGCTGAAAATTGTCGGGATTAACCAACACATCGGCGCGAGTATTGGCATATTATCCAGAAAGCAGTCATCGAGAGTGAATTTAATAAGCTTCAAGCTTCCATCACAATCGATGCAAAATAAAATGTTTAAACTTATTAAGCATATTTACTAATAGTAGAAATAGATTTTATGTGTGCGTCATATTTCGGACATAAAATCGCTAACGATGTTTTCAGAGGTGTCCGAAAATATTTCGGAAACCTCTTAAAACATCGTGGGCGAATATACGCCCGAAAAATCATTAGCTGTGCAATGCTTTATACCATACGTATCCTGTCACAAATAAAGCATAAAACTACATTGACAGTTATATGGAGGGTGTTAATCAATGACCCGGTCCCGATTTTATTTGTATGATGTGCGCAATAGACTGAAGTGTGTATTAATAGATCTGCGGAACATGAATTGAAAATTGAAAAGAATAAAGATGAAAAAAAAAATCTATAATCTTGATATATTCTGACTTATGGGACTGTGTGTTGGCGTAAATGAATTAATGTTTGTGAAATTTGACACCTTCCGATTTGTTTATTGTCATTTCCTTTTATTGCACTTTTTGACGTTTGAATCTGGGATACAATGATAAGATATATCAATTTTGGAATAACATACAGCTAGCTGTAAGTATAAAGTTAAACATGATGATTTTCTATTGAGCACATGTAGGTATGTTTCTTTAAAATCATTTCGTGTTTATACTCTATTTGTATGCTCCTCTATTTTCATTTTTTATCTGTTGCCATTTGAAAATTTGCCTACACAATTTCTTACTTTTTATCTCTTATTGTTAATAATCCGTCTGTTTGTCGGTCCAACACTGCAACAAAATCACTGTTAGTGTGTCGGTACATATTTCTGTCTTTCTGTGGGCTTGCCTGTTTGTTCGTTTATTGTCTGGGCGTAAGCATGTGTGTCTATCTGTGTTGTAGGAATATGCGTTTGTATGTGGATGTTATTGTTTACCCGTTTGTCTGATGTGTTTTGTGTCTATACCTGGACGTATGTTTGTCTGTCCGTGTTGCGTCTATCAGTATGTCATCTGTGTCTGTATTTGTCTCCGTATGTCCGCCTGTATATATGTCATTGTATGTCTGTATGTCATTATTGTGCTTGTCTGTGTACCGCCCTGTCTATATGTATGTACATGTATGGATGCCTATCTATCTGTATGTATGTTTGTATGTATGTCTGTATGTGATAGCTTGAACTTGTATATGTGGATGCTTGTCTACCAGTCTGTCTGTACGAATGTTTGTATGTCTGTCAATCAGAGTTTGTATATGTATGCGTGGGTGCTTATCTTTATGTCCGTTTTCGTCCCTGTTTGTATTTGATTCAGAATTTGTGTTTAAGTATGGATGCCTTTCTATGTTAATATGTCTGTCAATCTGAATTTGTACCAGTATGGGTATATGTCCGTATATCTATCTATCAGTCTGTTTGATTGTCATAAAGAAATTTTGTCTGTATGTGTGGATAACTGAGTTCCTGTCTGTCTGTATGTCTTTGATTCAGGATATGTGTTTTTGTGTCAGAATTTGTGACTGTTTGTGTAGATGCCTATATGTCTGTATGTTTGTATGTGATCAAGAAATTTGGTCTGTATGTGTGTATAACTGCCGTTCTGTGTGTATGTATGCCTGTTTGCCTGTGATTCAGAATATGTTTTGTGTGTCAGAATTTTTCTCGCTGTTTGTCTGGATGCCTTTCTATCTGTCTGTCTGTATTATTGAGTGTTTATGTTTAAGAATGGTTGTCTCTATGTGTAGATACCTGTCTTTCTATTTGTCTGTCTGTATTATTGAGTGTCTATGTTTAAGAATGGTTGTCTCTATGTGTAGATACCTGTCTTTCTATCTGTCTGTCTGTATTATTGAGTGTCTATGTTTAAGAATGGTTGTGTCTATGTGTAGATACCTGTCTTTCTATCTGTCTGTCTGTATTATTGAGTGTCTATGTTTAAGAATGGTTGTCTCTATGTGTAGATACCTGTCTTTCTATTTGTTTGTCTGTATTATTGAGTGTCTATGTTTAAGAATGGTTGTCTCTATGTGTAGATACCTGTCTTTCTATTTGTTTGTCTGTATTATTGAGTGTCTATGTTTAAGAATGGTTGTCTCTATGTGTAGATACCTGTCTTTCTATCTGTCTGTCTGTATTATTGAGTGTCTATGTTTAAGAATGGTTGTCTCTATGTGTAGATACCTGTCTTTCTATTTGTTTGCATGTACGTCTTACTTTCTGTGTGTCTCTCAATGTATCTACATGTCCAATGTTTGTGTTCTCATTCGTTATCATAAACATTCGTTTCTAATTCATTTATTCTTACACAAACAGGTTGCTTGTAACCCAATGTATGGGTGACACAGCATAGTTGACCATTACAGTGTACATGCCCCCGTTTGTATAAGTATGTATATAATTATGTCTGTTGTTTTATGTCTTTCTTTGTTTTGATTTCAAAATGCATGTATTTTAGTATGTTTGTTTCTTCGTTAGTCTATCTGTGCTTGTTTGCTTGTGGGTCTGTCTTTGTGGTTGTCTGTGTATATGTGTCAATATCATGTTCGATTTCACATCTTCTAACGTACATGTCACTCAGTCCATCCATATATACAGCGTATATATATCTTTTAAGGAATGAAAATCTATATGTTTTTTGGGAGAGTAGATGGGGTCTCGATTTAAAAGTAGAGTTAAACGTGTTAGCAGGGTCGAATAGATCAGTCGGTAGAGAATTCTCACGGTTTAGGGAGGTCCCTGGTTCGATTCCAGGTCTGGCTGCATGTTATTCTCACCTTGGTTTCGGCAGTATGTTTGACTGCAAGTGATAATGCTACGTCCTATTTATGCATGTCTTGTTTATATTCCATATGTCTATTTCTAAAAGTTTAGTCCCGTGTCAATTTGTTGATACAATATGCAGTAAATAAGTATTCAACTATTTGTCATTTGTTCAATGTTGCTATCAATCTTTACCGATCATATGTATTTCTAAAGCTGCATTATTCTGTCATTTTGTAGATGCTTTGCGTTGTTATTAACGGATCCTTACTTTAGTTTAACTATTCATCCTCATCAATCACGCGTACTTCTGAAGTTGTATCCTCGTATCATTTTCTTGTGAATGTCATATGTTGATAATAATTATTAAACTGTTTCTCCTTTCTTCAATCATACTATTTTCCTCCTCTTAACCATATGAACGCATGTACAACACTTGCGGCAGTATATCTAAAATACTTGTTCTAGGCCACTTGTTTTGCAAAACGATATGTCATGTTTTATATTGTGCCATGGGGATGAAACAGCCCCAGAACATACAACGAGGTTGAAGAATCGTTCAAAATAGAAAGGACTTGGGGGTAACAGTGATGGGACTATGACGTTTTCTTCATTTGCAATTTCCCAAAGTTTCATCGCAAATTACCTTGTATCCTGAGTATAAACCTTTTAGACATGAAGTATGATTTTCGAATTGAATTACTTCCCCTACTTTACCCAACGGGCCATGTAGAGAAAGCGTGGAATCATTGTTTTGGTCTTTACACTGCTTATCTTTTTTTGCAGAAACTTGTTCGCGGCTTGGTGAAGTAGGCATTCACCAGAATGACTATGCACCAGGAGCACTATAACGCGCGAAACGATTACCAGCGATTAACCCATTTACGACCTCCATCCGGTGACAGACCAAGACGACGAGAAAAATCCCCGTCCCCTAGACGCTCGGGTTACCATGGACAAGCGTCCAGAGACGAGGGAAAGGGACACGTGACTCCCTCCAACCCGGACAGACTCAGCTCCGGGGAGAGGCGAAGCTTGCTGCAGATACGAATCAAGCAGCTTGAGGAGAACGAGCGGAAGATTCTAGAGCTGCAGTTAAAGGACCGGGCTTCCCAACAGCCTTCGCGCTATAGTGAACGGTCACGTGGTCCCTCCATCGTGGAGACGGTGGCCGTAGAAGCGCCAAAATATTATTTCACAAAGTCCGAATATCAGGCGAATAAAAGCAGCTCACGGACGTATAAGTCTGATATATCCGAACCAGTCTCGTCCAGAGATAAACTCTTTCGAGTACGTGAAGAGACAGAAGACAATATGAACGAGTCGGCGGCCATAAAAGACATTTCCAGGCAATACCGGGCCTCAATCCTTAATAAAGCGGAACGAATGATAAATGAACGGAATCGAAAGCAAGGGGACTTTGGTGTGCCCGAGACGCACGTTTCCAGGGTGCAGGAATACGTGAACGAACAACAGCAAATGTATTTGAAGCAGCAAGAAAAGCAGGCACTACGTACACGGACGTTCGTGGCGAAGAGATCGGGATCCCCGCCGAGTGATTCCGAATACATCGAGGTCCCCGAAGAGATTGATAACGAAACAGAAATCTCCTCGGCGTATCAGATGAAAGCGAAAGGCTTCAGTCGGTGGTCCGGTCGAGATGCACCTTCAGCAATCCAGGTAAGATTTATAATTTTTGATGCTATTCGTACAGGGTCAATTTTGCTTTAAGCGACCATCTTTGTTTATAGAGTGATATTTAGTCTTAAGTTGTCTCTACATACTTGACGCAAGTGACTGACGTTTTGTGTTTTTTTCGCTTTTTTCTATGATCGCGTAACCTATTACCAAACAATAGCGACATTTGACCATTTTGTTGCAGACGACTCTAGAAAACATAGTGGGGAAAGGAGAAATTGCTCTTAAAGAGTCGTAGGTAACAGGGAAAGCTTTAGGAGCGGAAGACCAGCTCCCTGACATAAATTCTATCACCAGTAGGGAAGCTTTGATTGTTACAATAGAACATATTTTAATCACAGCCAACCTTACTTGATGACACTCACATCTAACTACCAACATTTAGTCGCTTAGAAATTATTGGGCTTTAGCGTATATCCCATTCATTCCAGTGAAGAAGAAGTATTTCCCCAACACACAAAACACGATCGTTTTTTAAAGTAGACAGTAACTTGAGGTGTCGTGTGTTGACCACTCATAAGTTCTCATACTTAACGAAGGTTGTCACCAACGGGGCATATTGAACACCAATAAGTCAATGCTCATTAGCTCGGTCAGTAGCAAATGCTAGTTGGGATGTTGAGTTTGAAACCTATGTCGGTCCATTATCCTTTCGAGGTTTATTGGAGGCAATTGCTTGTCTCTTACTACATGTATCAAATAAATAGGATGATTTGGGAAAACCAATAGCTGGCACGGAAAGACTATTTTGCACTGCCGATGAGGAGAACTAGGAACATTATAAGGTTCATTGAACACCTAAAAGGAATAAACAATCGGACGCGTGTCCGACTTGCAAAACAAGCGTTCAAAGTCCGAAACACGGCTCAGCAGGCATTCCATAGAATGTAAAAAAATAGCTACAAAGATATCAACGGAAGTGTATGGGTTATCGTAGCGGACAAGAGGTTCGCCAACTCGGGTTCGATTCTTATTGCGATCAATTGGTCACAGTGTGGCACATCTCTTAGCCTGGTACTTGTAGGTTACCCAGGGAACATCTGCGATAACGCTCGATGGTGAACCTATTAATGAAAAACGAAACATATAATGGATTGCGATTTCTTTAATCTAACCGCTGATGAACTAATTTCATTTGGGAAAGCAGTCCGCGACCATGAAAGAGTAGTTTGTAACCCCAATGAGCAATAAGAGACTGCTACCATATTCTTCTATTGTCAATCATGGCTTCAATCGAAGAATTAGATATATGAACTATATATAGTGTTTATCATGCATAGTAAAAGTCAAGTAATGATCTGTTATTTCAAAGACGACCCGATTTGTTGGTAAATTATAGGTTAGATAGTCCGTTAGATAACATTCACTCTTTTGATAGAAGTTAAAACAATCATACCAAAGTATATTAACTCTCCATGGGTAAAGTGGTAAGGTTGCGATGCATTCTGTTCACTACGATATGACTGTATGAAAACAGCTTTTCAAGACTCACATTTTGCCGTCTGGGTAGCATGTCCGCCTTTGAATCTATGTGTCCGAGTTTGGGACCCAGGTTTGGCCAAAATGCCTTCCGATTTTTAATGAAGTCTTTAGACGAAATGTGCTACTCATCACTGAACAAAAGTGTCCATTTGGAATATCGATCAATTACTTCGTAAAGTATTGTGCAGTACTGGTAACAAAATCCAGGTTCATTCATACATATAGATACACTGATCAGCACAATATGGTCGAATTATCATTGAAAGCGTTTCACAATGCTGATAGATTGAACAGCGACTGTAACGTTGTTTAGTTAGAAACAGCAGAGTACGGTACACTTTCTTATATGGGCTATGCTTGACGACATGTGTAAAGTATGTCGCAAAATAAAAACTTGCTCTGGATTTATCTAGAGGTATTCCTTGGTGTACCAATGCTTCCATCTCCATACCTAAGACAACATCATCGATGGAATGGCTTAGCCATAACTTCACACACACATGCTCGCCATGTTACTGTCGGTTTATTTCTTTCACAAACGAAAAGGTTTATCAATAATTAACGATACTGTAATCAACTAATTAATCGGTCCCTTAATGAAAACATGTACTGATTTTTCTCTCGTCAGCTTTTTCTTCCTATTATTAATGCTAAACCGTGAAAGACATACTTTATGGTTCTGTATCTTTATTCTGGATACTTCCTTTGACGATGTTAAATGCGTCATACGAATAGAAGACTCATCTATCTCTGCGTCTGCCAATACGCTACGACAAAAAAAACTGATATGCTCATAATGAGCGAATCATTCATGGTCGCATTTATCAAACAGATTGCTTCTGACATAGAAAAATCTATTTGCATCCGTTGGTGGTTGATATATATGGTGAAAGTTAAGCTAGGTTACATTATATCATGTTTACATGCGAGCTTCCGAGTAGAACACCCTGGCATCTCCCCTCATGAAACCCAACTTTATCCAAAAGAAACACATTTTTCAGATTCCTCATTTTTCATGTCTTAACACATTACCAAACCATAACGACATTTGACCAGTTTGTTGCAGACGACTCTGGAGAAAACATTATGGGCAAAGGAGAAATAAGTCGTAACGAGCGGTTTATCCTATTCCCACAATGTTGTTTGCCTTATCAGAAGATTGTTTATCAATTTCATCACATTTTGAATTTTTTTATATTTCGTCTGCAAACTTATCTAATTTGAGTCAGTCGAAAATTTGATGTTTGGTAAAAGGTTAATCCATTTTATATCAACAGGAGTTGGATAGACTTAGATCGGCAATATCTTTAGACAAACAGTTGCAAACGCAGGTACGTGTTGTCCACGTGTGTTTGTGGTGGTGACGGGACTATTATAAATACACAGCCATACGACGACTTCTAAACAATTAGGTACATGCAAGTATATGTATACAAATGAATTACTGAACACTATATGGTTTTCTTTTATTACGTTTATTGAATCATGGAAATTAATTTCTGAATGCTGTGATATCCCATTTGATAAACTCTTAAACAAAGTTTTGTGCTTGAAATATGGTTGTTTCCAATTCAATTACGTGTATCAACATTCTGTTTGTTAACATATTTAAATCAACAAATTCTGATTGGTCGGTACAAAAACGTGTGTATCACCAGACGAGGGCAGAGGTGAAGAATCAGGCAATCTGAATAATTAAACTGGCTAATTTGGCTTATTTCTCGTTGGCTTTCACGTTCAAGTTGTGCTGATTGTTTTTTTGTGTGATAACTATTTGAATCTGACCAAAAGTTAAAAAATCAATATATATTAATATAACATTGATCTTCTTGTATGGGCCTTTAAGCAGTTCATGAAAATAGCAAGATTGTTTGATACAAGGCTCTCGTTGTTTTTCAATGTATTGCTTGAGACTCCTGTATGTTTGACGACATGTATACACCTGCAAGTGTCAATAAAACATGTGGTTTACGTCTTTCATATGATTTTTTATACAATCTGAACTCATAGAGTTTATTTAAAGAAAACGCCTCTGTTGAAATATGGAAGACGTCCCGTTGTTTTTTTGCGAGACTTCATTCATTGTACTTTCGTTTTTAATTGGAGACCTGAGATGTCATATCTAAATATTCATTAAATTTGATTAGGAAAACAGATGTATATCACAACTAATAATTAGACTATTGTGTATGGGTTACAGACCTAGAATAATGATTTAAAATGATGTTCAACCCTTCCATAAACGATACATTTCTCAACGTGGACGCTACCAGGAAAACGTGTTATTAGCCGGGGGCGATTCACCAGACACTTGTTACCCTGCATTTATGTAGGAGATGTATTGTTTAGTTCGCTACAATAACCGAGAAGTTACGATGTATACTTAGATCTTACATGGTCCAACTAATTAAAACTAAACTGAATATTAGCAGTTAAATGAAGACCGCTGTATCTAGAGGGCAAAATCGCATCAGTGAAATGGATTAAATCGTGCCATAAAAATGTGTTTTCAGACCTTATTCAATTCCCGATTCGGAATTTTGTGACTAAACAAAAATGAAAACAACGTTAACACAAAGTAATTGGAATATGAAGATTTATGTTTTATTAGCAATATTTGTGATATGTGTTAAAACAGTTGCGACAAAATGTAAAAATGCTCAAACAGTTGCTTTTATTTTCATGATGATTTCTTGAAATCACTGCTACAGATGTGCATCAATGCAAAACTAGATTTTGTTCCTCTTTGAAAAGCAATATTATATCGGGTTTTATCCTATTCCCACAATGTTGTTTGCCTTATCAGAAGATTATTTATCAATTTCATCACATTTTGAATTTTTTTATATTTCGTTTGCAAACTTATCTAATTTGAGTCAGTCATAAATTTGATGTTTGGTAAAAGGTTAATCCATTTTATATCAACAGGAGTTGGATAGACTTAGATCGGCAATATCTTTAGACAAACAGTTGCAAACGCAGGTACGTGTTGTCCACGTGTGTTTGTGTTGGTGACGGGACTATTATAAATACACAGCCATACGACGACTTCTAAACAATTAGGTACATGCAAGTATATGTATACAAATAAATTACTGAAAACTATATGGTTTTAATTTAACATCTTTATTGAATCATGGAAATTAATTTCTGAATGCTGTGATATCCCATTTGATAAACTCTTAAACAAAGTTTTGTGCTTGAAATATGGTTGTTTCCAATTCAATTACGTGTATCAACATTCTGTTTGTTAATATATTTAAATCAACAAATTCTGATTGGTCGTGACAAAAACGTGTGTATCATCAGACCAGGCCAGAGGTGAAGAATCAGACAATCTGAATTATTAAACTGGCTAATTTGGCTTATTTCTCGTTGGCTTTCACGTTCAAGTTGTGTTGATTGTTTTCTTGTGTGATAACTATTTGAATCTGACCAAAAGTTAAACAATTAATATATATTAATATAACATTGATCTTCTTGTATGGGCCTTTAAGCAGTTCATGAAAATAGCAAGATTGTTTGATACAAGGCTCTCGTTGTTTTTCAATGTATTGCTTGAGACTCCTGTATGTTTGCCGACATGTATACACCTACAAGTGTCAATAAAACATGAGGTTTCCGTCTTACATATGATTTTTTATACAATCTGAACTCATAGAGTTTATTTAAAGAAAACGCCTCTGTTGAAATAAGGAAGACGTCACGTTGTTTTTTGCGAGACTTCATTCATTGTATTTTCGTTTTTAATTGGAGACCTGAGATGTCATATCTAAATATTCATTAAATTTGATTAGGAAAACAGATGTATATCACAACTAATAATTAGACTATTGTGTATGGGTTACAGACCTAGAATAATGATTCAAAATGATGTTCAACCCTTCCATAAACGATACATTTCTCAACGTGGACGCTACCAGGAAAACGTGTTATTAGCCGGCGACGATTCACCAGACACTTGTTACCCTGCATTTATGTAGGAGATGTATTGTATAGTTCACTACAATAACCGAGAAGTTACGATGTGAAAGATTGGATTTGGCATTGGGTAACATATAACATGATACTTCAATTGGGTACTGCAAAAAAGAAATACATGTGCCATTTATTTTGTATATGAAATTTGTGGTTGATAAAACCGTTACGACACCTGAATTGTCTTATTCTGTTGTCGTCTCTTTGTTCTCAACCTTTTATACCATTCTTTGACCTTAGCCTGTCTTCAATCTATCTATCTGTCTATATCTATGTATGTCTGCTTCTTTACCAACTACCCCGGAATCAGACCATCTTCGAGTTTGGTCAAGTGATTCTCTCTTATAGTTGGTTTTGGTCAAGTGATTCTCTCTTATAGTTGGTCTTGGTCAAGTGATTCTCTCTTATAGTTGGCCTTGTTAAAATGATTATCTCGAGATCATAGATTGACTGGGATGACCTGTCAAACACAGCTCGTGTGTCTTTATTAGTGTTATGCCTGTCTTATTCTAAATCCTCGCTAGACTGACAAAATCACAACCCATGTGTATATATTTCAATTATATAAAAAATCAATGATTTTAAAGGCCTCTCTTACACATTGGAATTTCAACATTTTAACATAAATTGTCTTCCACTGTTAACACGACATTATGATTTTGTAAAGTAACATAGGACTACTTGTACATTACTGACAGTTTCCACATGATTGGCCTAGATAAGAAGGAGTGTTGGTGTCTCTTACACATTTTTCAAAAACAGGAATCAAAGTCCTATTTTGTTGGTACTCATTACAATTGTCCTATCCAGACGATTCTAATGAGTACCAACAAAAAAGGTTAAAGCAGAGAAATACAAAAAAAAAATGAAGGAAAAAGCCTCTTATTTGGACCTTTGACTTTCGAATATCGTTCACAACCGTTTATGTAAAGATATAGAACATTTGTTTTGCGAATGTTGCAAACCGTCTATACGTTTTTTCGTAAACAAATCGATCTAAACTAAGACTTGGTATTTTTAGAAACCGTTGTCATGTGGGGTTTTGGAAAGGTTTACCAGCTCTTGTCACGTGACGTTAGTGAGGTGCCCCAGAAATAATTTGCATCTACAGCTGTATTTATAAACCGGCTTTCCCATAGAAGCACTGTCAGGCGCGAGGATTCACTCCACAGTATCTAACGAAACAAGGGGTTTAAGCAACTTAGATGTTAGGAAATCGAAAATGCTTTTTTTTTGTTAAGTGACAATGATTAAACGTATGAAGTTCTTAACGTTTATTACTCCCAGTGCACAATTCTCTGGGTAAGTTCCTTTAACTAATTACCAAACACTAACGACATTTGACCAGTTTGTTGCAGACGACTCTGGAAAATATTGTGGGAAAAGGAGAAATTGCTCGTCACGAGCAATTTTTCCTTTTTCCAACAATGTTTTTTGTCCTATCAGAAGATAATTATTTTTCAATTTCATCACATTTTGAGAAGTTGTCTGCAAACTCTTTCAGTTTCGGACAGTCGAAAATTTGGAGTTTGGCAAAGGGTTAAAGAATTATCAGTATTGCTACTATGAAAATAAAGGGCCGCAACCCCCACATCGAAGGCGATGACACGTTTTGGTTTTTACACGGGGAAAATGCAATGGCATTTTTACGCCACCTATTAAAGAGTAATACGGTGTTTTATTATGTCAACAAGGTTTTTATTATGTCGCACAAAATCTGACTCCAATAATATGTTGGAATTGATTTATTTCCACGCCTAAAAGATTGGCCTTTGAAGACTTACGTGCTGTGTATCTTAAGACTTTTCACAAGAGACAAGAAATATATATAAAAGAAATGTGCTTATTACCGAATTATTAATATATTTCATTGATTAATTGGGTGTCTACACTATATCAGCAGTATGTAGGTTATTTAGGAATTTAACATGATAATACCAATACACATTTATTTTGTACTGTTTTTTATGATTGGAAATAGACAACAAGAGTTAAAGCCATAATGTCGCCAGATGAAGCTGCAAAGCTGGATGAAATCAGTTATGAATTATAAAACAATGTGTAAGAACATAACAAACCACAACATCACCATAATTATGTAACACCTCCACTATTCATTAGCGTTTCAAAGTGCTATTTTCACATATTGTGTAGCACACAATTGTACTTATTTATCGAGTAATGGCTAAACTAGCAATGAGTACTGCATAAATGAGTGGTGGCCACCTGGTTTGAACAGTCGCATTATACACATAAACACTCTATCATTCACCCAAAAACAATAACGCAAATATTTAAAATGGAGAATTTCATTGGTCCCCGACGTTTTACGAAATTCACCTGGCATTTCTCGGCTGACTTTGTTTTATCGCTAATTGAATAAACTCTTTCAAAAGGATCAAATAAACATGTTTCCGTCTCAGTTGACCTTAAAAAGTGAATTAAAATATTTTTTATGTTAATTGCCAATTCTAAAACTTACACAAAGCTACTTAATTAACGCTATTATGGTTTTAACAAGTATCATATCAAAAGGTATGTGTTGCAGTCGTCAATGGCTCAATACAGATAGTTTGCATCCATTGACCTTAATCTGTAATGTAGTTTTGTATTGGCGAATCACATTCCTGAGTCTTAGATACATTGTTATGATGATTTACCCATCACTCTAAAAGGCATTTGTCCGTATGCTTCTTATCGGAAAGGTAAATAAAAAAGCACAATAACCTATTGACTAGCTGTCGTCTTCTTTTAATGTTGCGCCTCTCCGCCTGGGATCGAATCCCGGCTGAGGAACAAATATTTTCATGATTAGTAGTCTCCCGACTGACTAATAGAGTGCCTGCTGATGGTTCGACTCGGCTTGACCAGTCCGTATGGGCAGTTGAATTTGGGGTTTTCCTCCATCATTAAATGTCTGGCCTCGCAACGTAACGGAAAAAATGTTTATGTAAAAACCCATGTGAATAAATAAATCATATTATCTCGGAGAGTAATTAAGATGGATACATAATCACTCGTAATGACTGTTTGCCTTTTTCAAGTTTATGAGAAAATGAACATTTTTATTTTCCTTGGTTAGTACTAGCCTGGTTTTACCACTAATATAATTCAATTTCAATGTTACCCACGAATTTTATGTTAAAGAATTGTGTTCAGTTAAAACGTATTTGTTTAAACATCGATGGTGCCGGAAGCTTGAAGCGTATTGAATTCACACTCGATGTACTGCTTCCTGGATACTAAGCCAGTACTCGCGCAGATATGTGGCTTAGTCCCGGAAATCATCACCTCGCCTAATGGGGATCAAGCCCGGGACCCTCGATACAAGAGGCCCACGCTCTTCCTCTGCACCACTGTAGCCCTCTTTGTGAATTATGTTTGGTACTAGCGAAATAATTTAAGCTGAGTTGATCTAAACAGTAGTTGTAACATTTCAACCTCCATCGACTTAAATAACAAATATATGAAGCCGTTAAAACTCTTTATTTAAGGAACTCATCTCTTTATTTCTTGACACATTATAAATACACTTATAAACGAGGTGTAATCTTCAGGACATGGACATACCCGAGTAGTTAAGGTTGCTTAGACACTTAGCACTGAAATAAAAACAATAAACAATCGAGTATGCCCCGAGTGATGAACGCTGTTTACACGGGTTTTGTCTTCTTCAAGAATGACATCAATAGATACATGTGCAGATCGATCGTGGTTACCATAGAAACAGATTTAATCGCTCGAGACAAGTTTCATTAAAGCTTGTTTAGAAAGGTTCAGACGCTGATCAAATAGTCTAAGTAGCGACATGTCACGCACACGCATTCTTTCCCCTATTCGATATTAAACATAGTACATGGAACTGTTTTGCTGTTAAACAAAGATGTCACCTAGCCATCACTTCAATATGGCGATAAAAATCGTCAAGTTTGATAACAAAACCACAGACATTGTCATTAACGACGTTCTAGTTGTCGGGGTACTATTTTTTTAATAATTGCGGATAGTTTTGGACGTCAAGTCAGTCATGAAGTTTGTAGAGATGTATACCGCAAATGCCATGAGCGACTGCATCTTAACCTATTACTGACCAATAACGATATTTGACCAGTTTTCAGTCGGCTTTAGAAACCATTGTGGGAAAAGGAGAAATTGCTCTTAAGGAATATATATATTGATGGTTATCAATCAATCTATTGAAATCTAGTATAGTATGATAAACGCTTGAAATTGAGATTATCCTGTTACTCTTCCTTTGACACACATGGTCACATAGCGCATATTGCAAGTCTGGAATGATGTATGCAATACCAGAACAACAACAGAACAACTCATTGTCTAATCTTTCAGTACAGGTGCATATTTACACATTGAACTGGTTATTCATATAGTTATGGGGTCATGGTGTTAAGAATTAGATGTGACGCTAATACTTGAAAGCGTTCTGTGAAAAAACGAGTCACACATGCAAAACGAAACCGGATCCTGTTACCATGGTTTTCCCACCTCTTTGGACAACATGGCGGCATCATGTGACGTCAGAGAGTTGTCCACGTGATCTTATATGGTCCAACTGATTAAAACTAAACTGAATATTAGCAGTTAAATGAAGAACGCTGTATCTAGAGGGCAAAATCGCCTCAGTGAAATGGATTAAATCGTGCCATAAAGATGTGTTTTCAGACCTTATTCAATTCCCGATTCGGAATTTTGTGACTGAACAAAAATGAAAGCAACGTTAACACAAAGTAATTGGAATATGAAGATTTATGTTTTTTATTAGCGATATTTGTGATATGTGTTAAAACAGTTGCGACAAAATGTAAAAATGCTCAAACAGTTGTTTTTATTTTCATGATGATTTCTTGAAATCACTGCTACATATGCGCATCAATGCAAAACTAGAATTTGTACCTCGTTGAAGATATTGGTTGATTGATTTCGTGACGCGGTGTTTGAAAACGTGTTTATAAATAGTAATTTCTATATAGTAGAAGGATGTGCTGGAGACAAAACTAGCATAAAATATAATAAATGTGTTTTACATCTTTCTAATGAAAGCTTATGGTTTCAAAATATGTAAGATAGAGAAATTGAAAACGTTATCTTGTTTGTTGAAGAGGATTATTTAAATCACATGTGTTTAACATATGTTGATAACAGAACATAATCTATGTGCTTGCGCATAGATGTGAGGACATATTGGATAATTTATTTTCTTTAAAACTCCAAGCAAACTATACTGTTGTATAATACATACAGTAGAAAAGTCATTAAAAGCAATATTATATCGTGTTTTATTCTTTAAAGTGTCTTTACTGTGAATGAACATATATTTTAATCCAGAAGCGTTACATCATTTTTGAGATATGACACATTTAAACTATAGATTTTTAAATAATGAATTAATAACGCTGTCAGTAGGCCGCTCTTAATCAGATTATTTTTCAATTTCATCACATTTTTAATTGTCGTCTGCAAACTCTTTCAATTTAGGACGGTCGAAAATTTGGCGTTTGGTAAAGGGTTAAACTCGTTTGTCTATCGAATCATGCAAAGGGTCCCCTAGAGTCGGACATGGATTAGGCAGTCTAATGATGGATTTGCATATAATGAAAGGAGGCAGTTACAAGCGTTTTACGATAGGAGTCAGGGACGGCCATTGTTGGCTGGAACAATAAACTTGTTGTTGATCACCATACGAGCTGTGCTAGGTCCTGGGTTAACCCTTAAAATGATGGGTAATGTTCTAAAAAATATATTTCTGTGTCGTCTGTTTTCCCAAACCATACATATCTGCTTAATTTTGTTGTGGAAAGATACACGGAGTAGCAAGCAGGTTAGATCACAGGTCAGCCGCCAATATACTTGGAGGCTGGTCTGTGATCTAACCTGTTTGCATAAGCATCAAGTCGGTTCCAGCACTATAAGGGTTAACCACTTCCCTAAAATACGTATATCTGCGTTTAAACGCACTTATGGCAGACGATTTTAAAAAGTTATAATCTCGCACGGTACACAGAATTAAGAAAAGTTCGTGTATATTAGATTACCATACAAGTGGCTTAGATATAACCGATCATATAACCGATCTAGGTTGTTTCATTCACTTCAAGAAATAAAAAATGGATAAGAAATATATTTTTACACGCTTTCAGTTTATTTGTTTTAATCATTATCTTCAACTTTAGAAAATCATACAGAGAATGAAATATAGAAAATATAAAGTAACAACTAAAACAAAAAGCTGGCAGAACTATGGTTTCTACTAAATATCGCAATGCAAAAGTTAATTCACCTTACATCATTTTGTCCGTCTACTTTTGCCTCGTTATTGGACAAGTATCATAACCATATGCCAGGGGTGTTTAAAATGATTTAACTTGCAACATACAGCTTAGAATTATTGTGAAAATATAGCCCCAAATGAACTGCCTCGTAGTTCGAAAAACGTGGGAAGAGTAGATTAAAAAGGTTGATGATTTCGCCAATGACATAATTTCTCTTGTCGAAATACCATCTGCCGCAAAAGTGTGTGAGTTCACATCTATCAAAGAAAATGTTTGATCGTGTTACTAAAGTGAAGGAACCGACTTCATGCTTATGCAAACAGGTTAGATCAAGGCCAGCTGCTAAGAAAATTGGCGTCTGGCCTTTGATCTAACCTATTTGCAACTCTGAGTATCTTTCTTCTTCAAAATTAAGCATACATTTAAGGTTTGGATAGCTGATGACACAAAAAATATTTTAAGAAAATTATTCAGCATTCTAAGGGTTAAAAAACCTTGCAAATAGAGGGGAAAAGATTCCATAACTGCATCAGGGGCACCCATTAGAATCGTCTCATCGAAGCGTTTCTTGTGAGTAAACACTATATTAAAGTAACTGCGTGTCTGGAAGTTTTTGCCGAATGCTGATACAAATACCAATATGTAAACGTCTAAATTGTCACATTTTATGCAGCATTAGGAAATATAATTTGGAAACAAGTAACGTCGTTAAAAACATAATCTGAGTTGAAAGCCCGTCTTATTTTGTGTAACGTCATTGACAATATCTGAATAGAATGTACAACGTTAGTTCTGCATCGTGCAACGTCACAAGATCATACCGTGCGAAGCAGAAATCGGATAACAATGGATTTAAGCCAGGCATGGTGTCGCAAATGTGCTGCAACGAAAACTCTGACATGGAGATCCGTTATTTAATGATGACATTTAACTGGTGAAGTGAAGTTTGATTATGTTATCTATATGTGTTAAAGATTTGCTTGCCAGTCGTATCTTTTCCTTCTGAAAATTTAATTTTTCGTAATACTGTTAAAATACATTGAAATACTTAAAGCGATATATACATGTGACGCTGTTGAATCTTCATCTTGATCGTCAACGAGTAAAACGATAGAATTCCTAACTCTCGCGTTATCTCTATTTATCCCGATGAGAACTGATCAATTGTTTTATCTTCCACGTGATCAGTGTGATAAAAGCAGCCTGACGATTGGTCATTTTAAATACCACATGATAAGTGTGATAAAAGGAGCCTAACTATTGGTCATCATGTTTAACGAGCTGACCTTCACCGATCACGACCTTAAGGAACTTCGTCATCGAGTTCTGCAGCGGGTAAACAGACGAAACCGGCAACACCTACTCAAGGTTGGTTTGGTATACTAGATATGATAAGGGTTAAACGCCGTGTCCACAGTTTTCATTTATATTGCGTTGTTACTTTGATTCAACCGTTCATGTACGATAAAGATGCTAGGGATTTCCGTGCCCTTTTGGTTAGAGTACAGAACTTGAAATCACATGGCCTCTCTCCGAGTGGGTTCAAATCTCAGTGAGGGCGTTTTAATTTTCATGAGAGGTAGTCTCCCGATTGATTTAAGGAATGCTGATGGTTCTACCCGGCTTAACCAGTCCTTATGGGTAGTTAAGAACCGGGCGTTCCTCCATCATAAAGAGTCGGGCATCGCAACATAACTGAAATACTGTTGATGCGATGTAAAACCCATACATATAAGAAATTGCTAGAGCTCTACAGGGTCTACCTAGACGACACTCCCAGGAAACCAGTAACGCTGGTAAATGCTAGAATCAGGGAGGTCCGAATTAAAAGTTTGCCACCATAACCAATTACCAAATAATAACGACATTTAACCACTGTGTTGCAGCCGACTCTGGAAAACATTGTGGGAAAAGGAGAAATTGCTCTAAACGAGCTATTTGTCCTTTTCCCACAATGTTTCCTGCCTAATTAGAGGATTGTTTTTCAATTGCATCACATTTTGAAATGTCGTCTGAAAACTCTTTCAATTTGGAACAGTTGAAAATATGGTGTTTGATAAAGGTTTAAATCACGGGGGTCATTGGGGCTCACATAGGACACGCTCTTTGGGATAGTCCTCATTAGTGTGTCCTGTTATCAACGTATTTTAATTACCGGCTGTTTCAGGTTTAATCCCTCAATTTCCATTAATTCAGTCAGTTCCTGTTACAGAAAACAGAAGGTAATTTAAAGTAAACCACATATCTAACAAGGCAGTATAAATATATTTTGTCGGATAGGTTCCTAGACATCCCAACATAAGCTTATTTCAGACTTGGAAACTAATCGTCCATATAGACAGTAATACACATGCACATAGACACATACGCACCCATACACATTTCCTCATATGTTGGGAGGCAGATTTCGACTACGTATTACTCAATAATTCGGTGAATCCGTTCCACGAGGCTGATTGAATAGATTATAGTAATTGAAAGAACTTGTATTTCTTTGGCGTTGTTTCAGTAGATGGCAGGGAAGCCATAAAAGGGAAGCGTTTTACCAAACAATTAGAGGAAAACATTAGAGTAAGTCAGATCTGATGCTCGTACATGTTATACATAGATATCATCCTGAACAAAAGTCGACTATTGCAATGTGAAAAGTCAATGCGGGCGTCTTTGAAAGATAGCTCTGATATTGAGTTGCAATATTGCTTTTTCTCAATAATGAAATCATAAAGATTGTTACCATGAACTTACGCAAGTTCGTAGCAAAAGGCGTTTATTATATCGCTACCCAGATCTTTGGATCAAATGTCAAGCTCACACATATACATTGCAGGCCACTTCGAAGTGGGATGTTGTGTTGTACATTTCTGTCTAACCATAGATGACATCAATTAAATTATTTTATCCTTTAAATATACTAATTTTCGTAAGTGATTTAATGGATAGTGCCGATGATGGTTGTTGTGAAAGAAAGAAAGAAAATAAGAAAGAAAGAAAGAAAGAAAGAAAGAAAGAAAGAAAGAAAGAAAGAAAGAAAAAAGGAAAGAAAGAAAGAAAGAGAAAGAAAGAAAGAAAGAAAGAAAGAAAGAAAGAAAGAAAGAAAGAAAGAAAGAAAGAAAGAAAGGAAGAAAGAAAGAAAGAAAGAAAGAAAGAAAGAAAGAAAGATAGAAAGAAAGATAGAAAGAAAGAAAGAAAGAAAGAAAGAAAGAAAGAAAGAAAGAAAGAAAGAAAGAAAGAAAGAAAGAAAGAAAGAAAGAAAGAAAGAAAGAAAGAAAGAAAGAAAGAAAGAAAGAAAAGAAAGAAAGAAAGAAAGAAAGAAAGAAAGAAAGAAAGAAAGAAAGAAAGAAAGAAAGAAAGAAAAGGAATTGATACAGAATCTAAATAATAATAATATTGCCTTATTACAAAGCAAACCGCTGCTTTAATGCAACAAAACAATTATAGAAAATATACATATTGTACATTCTATAGCGGTTAATATGATTGTTGCCATTCAACTTGTCAAAATGACCAGTCGACAAATTACCACTCCATATTCATGATGAAGTGTTAACATACTTATCTTATAAGCTTTCTCCACAAACTCCGTTAATATATTTGTTAAACCACGTGATGTTGTTTTGTAGTTGTAAAGTAAATATTTTATAGTGTAAATGACTGTGTATATAGTACTTGTCAAATAAACCTATGTTCTGTTCTGTTCTGTTCTGTTCCTGTTCACAACTCTGACAAACACAACTATGTGTAATTTGAATGACACTTTATGTGGAAGCACTTCCTCTTCACAACTCTGACAAACACAACTATGTGTAATTTGAATGACACTTTATGTGGAAGCACTTCCAACAAACATCGGGATGGGTTTTGTCGACTGGTCAATTATCCCTATTTTAGCAGAACAGAACAGAACAGAAATAATTATAATAAGTATGATGTATTTTAGCATGTGATTAATGAACAGTCAACGGTATGGTTGCTTTATCGCCGGTTTTTATCATGTAGAAAATTGAAATATATTTTGGAAGGAACATGTTCATCATATTCAGGTATACTCTGTTATGTATCAACTCTTGTGATTCGAACTGGTTTTTGTGTCACCAAGAAGGACAACTCTGCATGACTTTCCGAATTAATTCTCAGTATGGGTTACGTGAGTTTTCTGAACGCCTTATTTTCAAATCAGGAAACAACAACTACAACAACTCTCTCTTGTTGTGCCCTAAATCGTGGGTATCTTTAAAGGACGTTGAAGGACTTTTAAAATTTGTAACCATAATGTTGCGTTAAGAAAGGAAATTAAGATGGTTTAAAAGGAAATAGTCCTTGTGTCTGAATCTCCGAATGAAATTCCTAATAGTGAGATACGTTTCGATAATTAATTGACTTGTCATGACTGCAGCTGTTATATTACTGACGGCGGTTCAGTGATTAAGTGTCTGACTCGGTGATGAATGTTGCGGGTTCGATTTCCACGATGTGCTATACCAAAGATCACAATGACTTCCCTGCTTGGCACACTCAACCCTGGCTTTCTGAAACATTCGTCTATAATAAATGACACAGTGTGAAAATTCAAAACGCTCTCATCTCTGTAATTAAAAGCATTTTTCTAGTTAAGGAAGTTGGCTAGTGAAACGCCTTAATCTCCGCCAGTTTGACTCAATTGTATCTAATAAAGTTCATGTTTGATGTTCGTAGCGCTTTACCTCGTCAACCAAAAATCGTTTTCTATAATGACTTTTAAGAGTCTGACGCAATTTCACGACACACCATTATAACTATTAATTTAATTCGTTCGTTCCAATAAAGTTTATGTAGTGTGGTGGGTTGTCATATGTGACGGATTTATTTCTGATGATAAGAATAATTTCTTCAAAGGTGCAAACATTTTGACAAGAATTCGAGCATCTTCGGTTCCAACGAATGACTTATGGGAGTCATGAGTCTATATCGGTCTGGTACATATCTTCGAACAGATGGATTGCGTGATACATAATTCATACGGTATATTTTAACACGCACACCTGCAATTTTCATTCAGGCTATGAGATAACGTGTTGCTTGTAAGACTGTCTCGACGTTTTAGTGCATAACTATTTCAATTCCTTCACAATTGTGAAGGACTTGACATAGTAATGCACTAAATATTCGATGTGTGGTTCACTGACTTATTGATGGACCACTGTTGTCTGTTATGTGTTTAGCTCATATATATCCTCGGCTATAGTCGGTTGCTATGTCAAAGATATTGGTGCATATCATGATACAAATGTATACGTAATGCAATAAGATGAAATATCTGCAAGATAGTCTTTGCATGTTTAGGGTTAACTACTCGATGTCTATTCGCATGACTTTATCAATTGATTTTTAAATCAATTCTTTATTTGGCTTAAACCAGCATATGAATGCCTTTGGCGAAGGCGACATTTAAAAATATGGTACAGACAATTACAAATTACATGTATGTAACAAGGACTCTAAACTATAGTCTTTAACCTTGTATTAGGGACCAATGCCTTGTTGATCAATTGTTGATAGATGTAATATCACGGAAGGAACTACTACCGCCAGCGTTAAGACGTTGCTATACAACGGTCTTTTGTGTATATCATGATAAAGCAATTGCAAAGAGACAATGTGATGTTTGTAAGATAGCCGCGAGGAGTTTGTGTACATGTATTTCTCATTCAATTTCTTCTCGCAGCATAAATTTGGTTTAGTCTCTCACCAAGCCTTTAAAGTACTGTTTACTGACTTATTGGTATATAGGTATTGATGGTTTATTATTTATTTGTCGTATGTCAAGATATAATCCGTTGCTGGGCCGATGTTTACCTTTGTTTATCATAATACGAACACGATGTAATTAGATAATGCATTACCTGTCAGAAAGTCTCCAGTGCTAAGTACAAGACTAGAATAGATACACATTTACAATGGTGATCATTTGCTACAGCATTACGATTACCATTTCTTCTGCATTTTTCTGAATAATTTTTTATCTTTGTTGATTGTTTAATCTATATCTCAGACTTTAGTCCATTGCCTCCCCAGTTTTCTCTGTATACTGTGATAAAGTACAGCAGGTACGATGACATTTCAATTCTGAACTGGATTGACGTGATATTTTCACAGTATTTCAATTCAATCAAGGGGGCCAGTTATCCTTACTTTACCTTGATAATCCCACTCTAGCAGTACCAATTAACTTCTCCAATCTGTATAGGTACAACTTATCAATTCACTAAAAAGATTCCCAACACGAAATGCGTTGAATATAGTTCACCTGTACCTGGCCGTCTTTTTCTTTTTCAAACCAATGTTTGTAAGAAGTTTAACGCAATTGTTGAATGTAATAAAAGATTGGTGCATGTTCATCATTTTCCACTTCATTTGCCTTGAAGCGATTTGACATTAATGCAAATGAACCACGACTAGAAACATCAAAAATCGATTAGATTTCCCACTTGAACGCTAAAGTAAGTGTTCCTTTAAAAAAAAAGCCGCGTAATGCATCATTTACAAGGCTTGCATCGTAGCAACAATAATACAAATGACTGTATAAGTCTATAAGAAGAGATCGGATTTAATCGTGGTTTACCACGTGGTTAGAGAGGATGGGGGTTCTTGGTATGATCAGTAAAAAGCTTATCATAAACCGAACTTTTCACTACTTTCACTAGGGGTGAGACCATAATAAACAAAACCGTAACCTTTACTCCACAATACTTCAATTGCCTTACTTACTGCAGAAAGGTTTAGAAACTGATGTAACATAGCGGGAAATTGCTCAAATATAGAGATTCTACTGTAGATTATTATACCGTTGTCCTATTTTATAATACCATGCATGAAAAAGGTTTAAATGATTTAGAAAGAGAAATCTACATCGATTTCACATAATGTACAATAAAAAACAAAATTAATTATTGAAAACATAATGCTTTTCAGCGTTGCTTTACCGAACATGAGGTTCGAAAGAGCGTTAATTAAGTTATTGGTAATTCCACTGTTTATAACTGCAATTGATAGATTCGTTAAAATATTTCAATCAAGAGCGTGCTATTTTTCTTTGCTTTATGCGTTAGGCATATTACGTCAGATGAAAACAGTATTTCCTTTTATCATACTGACGAACTTATATTCGTTTAAAATTGATGTTAGGAGTGAATAAAAATCGAACTTTAAATAAAAATTGCTTTTTGAAGAATGATTTATTCTGATCTTCTTTGAACACCAACACACATTATCGACTGAACAGAATGGTGAAGTTGTATAATTTAGATCGAATAAATAAACTTGCCCATGCATACTGAAGAGATTGAATGTGAATGGGTTGAAGATGATCTAAAGACATAAATCGAAATACTAAAGTATGTCAGCCTCGCTATAGCGGTCAGTGTACATATCTATGATCCAGGGTAGCGTTGACTAAAAAATTCCCTGCTGAGAATTTGCAAAAATTCAAAACAACCTTCCCCTTTATTTCAATAGTGAAATTAGCAATATTGCAAAGTAACGCATCATCTTCGAGACGCTTCCGATGGCGTGTTACATTTCAATATTTTACTTTTATTTACGATTCCATCGATGTATATCACTTTAAACTTACGCAAATATTTTCGGAAAGTTGTTTAGTAAAACCGTACCCGGATAATTCTTTAACCCATTACCAAACAATAATGACTTTTGACCAGTTTGTTGCAGACGTCTCTGCAAAACATTGTGGTAAATAGAGAAATTGTTCTTAACGAGCACTGTCTTCTTTTCCCACAACATTTTCTGTCCTATCAGAAGCTTATTTTTGGATTTTGTCATATTTTTAAATGTCGCCTGCAAACACTGTCAATTTGGGAGAGCCGAATATTAGGCGTTTTGTAAAGGGTTAACAGAACTGCGCCCTATTACTTCCAAGACACTGACTGCTTTCTCATACGGTCACAAATTGAACATTAGTAAGAGACAAAAACACACATGTTCATGTTTTATAGTCAAGATCCGTTTCCTTAGATCGATGGACTTTTAATGGATTTGTTTGTAGCGAAGTATCCTTGTGTAAATAGAACGAAGCCATGTTGTCCTTGTTGCCAACGTAACGGATTCTCGCTAATTGACTTCCGGTTAGTCGATGTTATCATCTTCAAAATCAGCGAGTACGTTAACATGGTCGATAGTGCCTGCTTGTGTGAAAATGGAGTTTCAGTGAACTATTTTAGTGAACTATTTCAGGAATCTGTTACGCGCGATTTTACTTGTTTTGTGGAATTGCAAACATTGCGTCTGATTTTCGTACATGTTTGATGTCGATCGTAAGAATTGGTACAATAGATGTAACTGGTAACGATTCGTGATGATTTTTTCTTAAGGTTAACCCTCATAGTGCTGGAACCGACTTCATACTTATGCAAACAGGTTGGATCCAGGCCAGCCGCCAAATTACTTGGCGGCTGGCCTGTATTCTAACCTGTTTGCTACTCTGAGTTAATAAGGATTAATGCAGACACTTAACCCTTAGAATGCTTGGTAATTATCTAGAAATAGAATTGTATGTCGTCTGCTTTTTAAAACTTTAAATATCTGCTTAATCTTGGTGATGAAAGATACCTAGAGTAGCAAACAGTTTAGATGACAGGCCAGCCGCCAATATCCCTGGCGACTGGCTGGATCTAACCTGTTTGCATAACCATGAAGACGGTTCTAACATAAGGGTTAATCTTAATGCAGAACACAAAATGACTCTTTTCATCATCCTTAATTAGCCACTGAAAGTAAAAAGTGTACTCTATTTTTCTCTGTGTGTGTGTTTCTGTTTTGTCCCTCTGTTATTCCATTGTCTCCATTCGATTGCCTGTTAACCAATTACAAAACAATAACGACATCTGACCAGTGTGTTGCAGACGACTCTGGAAAACATTATGGGAATAAGAGAAATTGCTCTTAACAAGCAAATTCTAATGTCGTCTGCAAAATCTTTCAATTAGGAAAAGTGGAAATTTTGACGTTGGGTAAAGGGTTAATGTTTCTGTGGTTGTCTCTGTCTGATTCTACTACGTTCCTTTTAGCTCCATTTCTGTCCCTGTCTGTATTTGTCTATCTGCGTTTTTCTCTCTTTATGAATATTACTCTGTCTGTCTCATTGCCTGTCTGTATATCTCTCGTCGGATGTAGGGACACTGGGAGATGAGTAAGTAGATATATGAATCTATCTTTTATACAACAAAGTTTTTCCCATTTACTTTTTCATTTTTTTGTTCAAATATTTAAATATCTTAAAATTCAAAAAATATATCTCTATTTTTCTCCACCACTTAACGTATAACTGTTGCTCCTAAATTGAATGGTTTTGCACCTAATACTGTACTCATTCGAGCTGAGTGATTAAAGATTTGTTCTGTTGTGTTCTGTTCTCACTGACTGTCGGTCTTTTTCCCACTTATTCTCTCTTTCCATTTTAAATATATAAAACTAATGAATCTCGTTTCCTTTCTTGGATCTCTGAAAAGAGCGAAGTGGAATAAATAGAAATCATTAGTCTCGCCTGCCAGGATATTCTTACTTGTATTAATTAGGAAAACGATAAGGCAATACATATATGGCTAACTTGTGTTGAAACGTTTATACAGAATAAGATCACGAAAGGGTAAAACAATAGATAAACGATACGCGTCTAATGTCACATGCATGGATCGAATCAGGGACCCCTGCCAATATTCACCCTAGATATACTCAGTTGTCTCTGGAATTCGTCATGCCATTTAACCTCTCACCAACTAAGCAAATCCTCAAATCATTCAAGTCGAAGGCTTTTGACGAAAAGTTAATTAAAAATGTAGGTCAAAATATTTTCTATTTACGACGAAGAAAATAAAGTTGTCATGAATTGATACCGTTTGATTTGAATACCATCGGTATCAGCAAATCTTCACTCTTTCATGTTAGAATAGTAAATTAATTATAAGCTTTGACTTTAGTTTTTTTTATTAAACCCATTACCAAACAATAACGACATTTAATCATTTCTTTTTTTTTGCTGACGACTCTTGAAAACACTGTGGAAAAAGGAGAAATTGCTCTTAACGAGCAATTTCTCCTTTTCCCACAAAGTTTTCTGCCCTATCAGAGGATTACTATCCAATTAGATCACATTCTTATTTGTCGTCTGCAAACTCTTTTAATATGGGCGGTCGAAAATTTGGCGTTTGTTAAATGGTTAAGACCGAACAGCAAGTAATATCACAATCCTGCGACAATATTTTCCAAAAAGAATGAAAAAAAAAGAAAAAAAAGAAAGACAAGCTTAAATTCGTTTGCTACATCCAAATGGATCCCAATTTGGGATAAATAGCACACGATATTAGATAGTACGTGTTTTATTAGAAAGCGGTTCGATTTATAAATGATCGTCTGTCTTAAAGGGCGATATAGGGATCACTTGATATTTGATCGATGTCGCCTAATTGTGAAATTAATGAAATAAACCACGTGTGTTTTGCAGATAAAAGCGAATCGGTTAATCCAAATTAGGCGCAGTTGATACCAAAGTGTACGATAATTTTGCCTTCTTATGTCATTAGAAAGGTAGAGGTGTTTGCATTGATGTAGAAATTGAAAGAAAGATATGACAAATCTGAAAAAATGAAATTGATCCCGTTGTACTCATTTCCACTCTTTTAAACGTAAAAAGATATTTTGGTAAAAGAGTCATGCTTCTTTTCACTTTTCTTTTAATCATGTAAAGCAATTTTGAAGATAAACAACTTATTGTTAAGTTGATAAGAGTTCTATATAAATGTGATAAATGATAATAATAATATACGAGTAACTCTCATGCAAATCAAGAGCCGACAGTATCAGGACTCGAACCCACACAGAGAGAAACACAGTGACTTTAAACTCACTTCTCTAATCACTCGGTCATCGACTCCGATCCTGTGTGTGCAATAGATGGTTCGTTATGTAAACAGTCCTAGTTTCAGGTACTTCTTCATGTCTGTTTACAAATTCAAATGGTCGTATTGTCTTTAATTGCGACTTTCCTGCTTTTGTAGAAACCCCCTTACCGAAAACTATAACGTGCAAATTTGTGCCTATTGATCTTTAAAAGAAAAAAAAAAAGATATTAGCACGAACAAAAATGCGCGTTGTCCTTATACTGTATGGATGGAATTATTTTGACATAAGAATATATTACCCCTTTGAAGGTATTAATCGAATTATCAAAGTGGTTTCTAACGTCTTCAAGGGAGTCTAAGAAAAATCTAGGAAACTTGGAGTAGGGACCTTTCTACTTATATAAACATATACAAATAATCCCATTTTCTTGTAAACGGGCTCTCATGGTTTCGTACAAACCTCTTAAGCGTTAAATATGACGGTTATATACACCATCTCAGCTTAATATCATAAATAGAATTTGGGCCTTTTTGTGACTGCATTCACCGTTATAGAAATCACAAACAATACTTCAATGGAAATCACTGGGTTCATTGAAATTGCAAACAAACGCATTCAAAGCTATCTATTGTGGTGATACAGATTTTTCTACATAACGCGAAACCCTCTTGGTACAATACTAAAATCGTTGTGTACAAAATCGATATCAATATACAGAACAATATTGATGTATACTAGAGGACCTGTTCAATGCTAATATAATAGGATTTTGTAATTAACAACTTAAAAACTAGAGTTCCAGATAATCAAGCGAAATACAGTGACTTGCGTGTATTGTTTCCTGAAGGTAGACAATGCTCACTCACAATGAAATGAAAAAGGAGAATCAAAAGAACTTAATAAGAGATATTTTCCCATTTTCAAAACCTTAGATTGATCTTACGTACCAGTTTTTGTCGATGTTTGTTCAGTTTATACATATGTATTTCGCAAGAATGTGGAGCAAGTTCTTTGAACTTAAATTAATCGCCCTCTAGTTATATTCCTTGATATATAGCCAGTACTCGAACCAAAATAGAATTGGTGAAATGACGCAAAAAAGAAACCGCTTGTCACGACATTCATTCAAGAATGCCATGATGTTCTCCTGGACCAATGTTCTCCACAAATCCATTGTTAGAACAAGATGGCATTTCCCATCAGTCAATAATTTACTAGCACGCACACCTTGGGTGTATTACTCGGTCATTCACCTTTGCCAAGAATTTGGTAAAAACAATGATGTAAACAATAAGATCATTATGACATACTGAGCTTCATGAGCATTTCAAAGATTTAAGCAACAGAAGGCGACGATTTATTCTTTAATAATAAGAAATGGTAATACGAATGATCCATGCCATCTCTTGGAAAAGTAGTTGCACATTGTAGTACTTTCCCAGATATCTTAATAAGATCTGCGGACTTAGAGAAGTCAATTGTAAAGTTCGGGTAATTACAATTTTTTCGACTTTTCCTTAAAGTAAAACACGTCCGGATCTCTTATTTTGTAACGTCGTTTGGTTTAGATAACGTAATCATGGAGTGATCGGTTTACGTAAATTTGCTAATGGTTGTTGATAAAGAAACTCATCATGTACTTGTATTCGAGTGGCTTCAACTATGATCATGTAAAACTCACCTAATCGTAACTACTCGGGTATTTCCGTGACCTGAGAAATTTGTGTTTTTTTATTCGATAAACCAATGAGTTTAGATTGACAGTCCTTACATTATAACTAACCGAATATACGCCGTTTCATAACGCTACTTCATCTCTTCCCGGCAAATATATAACTCGAACTAAACATATTGATGGCCGTAGTGAAATCAAACTTTTATAAGCGTTTGCCCTGAGAAGAATGGTGACATGCTTTTGTTTTAAATACATGATAATTCACTTTTAAGAGTTAAAAACGATCTAATTCTGATTCCAGTGACTTTCTCATATGGGTGTTATATGACAGTATAGCATGTTTGCAGTTTACCAATTTTCAAATGCTTCACATCTGTGAACATGGACCTTTAACACCCTTCAATCATCGTACATAGGGACGGTTATTAACCCATTACCAAATAATAACGGCATTTGACTAGTTTGTTGGAGAAGGCTGTTGAATTATTGTGGGAAAAGGAGAAATTGTTTTTAACGAGCAATTTCTTCTTTCCCCACAATGTTTTCTTCCCATTAAGAAGACTATTTTTCAATTCCATTACATTTTGGAATGTCGTCTGGTAAACTCTTTCAATTTGAGACAGTCGCGAACATTTGGCGTTTGGTAAAGGTTTGGGCTAAAGTACAGCGTGAGCAAAGAGAGGTTCATGTACATCATAACAACTCCGTGCATTGAAAACCTCTGAATGAATGCCGACACACACAATTACGATGGGCTATGCAATTGAATAAGAAAATAAATTAATTGTACAAGTAGATCCGGGACCTTCGCCGCCTTCAATTCATTATCAAATCATATACCATTAACGATTAAAAATACCTAATAAAGGAGATATGATAGAATCGGTAGTCTGTCTCATAGAAATATAGGGCGTTGTCAAGCATATAGACCCTCCAATCCCTGCCTCTTCTCTTGAACTTACCTCTGTTTCCTTACAACTTATATATGTACATTACAATTGTTTATGTGAATGAATATAATATTGCATTTCTATACTCATATGTCTGACAAATTCAGACGTGAACGTATATACATATTTGAATTAAATTGAAATGGTAGAAAACATAATAGCCTTAAATCGAAATCGAAATAGTATTTGCATTGGAAGAACTATGCACTTATTTCCACTTTCGGCACTTTTTGAGCGAAAGTTGGTCTGTTATACGATATATGCTGTAGAATACTTGTTTATGGGTAACTTATGACGTTATCTATTTTCTTCAAAAGGGTTGAAGAGGTTTCTTCTTTAGACTCCCACCTCACCGAAAAGAACATTCAACAATCGTATTCATCAAAGTTACTAAGAGAGACATCGCTTGTCGCAAAGAATTCCGACTTCTGTCACATTGATTCTCGACAAGAATTTTGATTCTCCCCAAAATTTTACTGTAATGGAATTTGTTGAATTTGGACGTGACTATTAGATTCGCTATTGGGCAAAGGGTTATGTCATTAGAATCCCGTTCGTCTGTAAATATAATAATCGACTTTGATGAAATTATGTTTATCTATGAACAGTATGGGACCGGTGTTTTTTAATGCAAGGCGTGTGTCAAACCATTACTTCCATACCCGTGTGCGACTCAGGGGGTGTCGGGATTTCGTCGGATTTATTAAAGTTTTCACCTTTTTTTTAAACATTTTTTTCTCTTCGATTTCGTTGCACTGGTTGGTAAATTATTTGTCTTGTTAATTTGGAGTTTTGAATTATTTTATTTGTTTTGAAAATTATAAGTTATTATTGTTATTTCTTCTTCTGCTTCTTCTTCTTCTTCTTCTTGTTCTTGTTCTTCTATTTCTTGTTCTTCTATTTCTTGTTCCTCTTCCTCTTCTTCTTCTTCTTCTTCTTCTTCTTCTTCTTCTTCTTCTTCTTCTTCTTCTTCTTCTTCTTCTTCTTCTTCTTCTTCTTCTTCTTCTTTGCTTCTTCTTCTTCTTCTTCTTCTTCTTCTTCTTCCTTCTTCTTCTTCTTCTTCTTCTTCTTCTTCTTCTTCTTCTTCTTCTTCTTCTTCTTCTTCTTCTTCTTCTTCCTTCTTCTTCTTCTTCTTCTTCTTCTTCTTCTTCTTCTTCTTCTTCTTCTTCTTCTTCTTCTTCTTCTTCTTCTTCTTCTTCTTCTTCTTCTTCTTCTTCTTCTTCTTCTTCTTCTTCTTCTTCTTCTTCTTCTTCCTTCTTCTTCTTCTTCTTCTTCTTCTTCTTCTTCTTCTTCTTCTTCTTCTTCTTCTTCTTCTTCTTCTTCTTCTTCTTCTTCTTCTTCTTCTTCTTCTTCTTCTTCTTCTTCTTCTTCTTCTTCTTCTTCTTCTTCTTCTTCTTCTTCTTCTTCTTCTTCTTCTTCTTCTTCTTCTTCTTCTTCTTCTTCTTCTTCTTCTTCTTCTTCTTCTTCTTCTTCTTCTTCTTCTTCTTCTTCTTCTTCTTCTTCTTCTTCTTCTTCTTCTTCTTCTTCTTCTTCTTCTTCTTCTCCTCCTCCTCCTCCTCCTCCTCCTCCTCCTCCTCCTCCTCCTCCTCCTCCTCCTCCTCCTCCTCCTCCTCCTCCTCCTCCTCCTCCTCCTCCTCCTCCTCCTCCTCCTCTTCTTCTTCTTCTTCTTCTTCTTCTTCTTCTTCTTCTTCTTCTTCTTCTTCTTCTTCTTCTTCTTCTTCTTCTTCTTCTTCCTCTTCTTCTTTTTCGTCCTTCCTTCTTCTTCTTCTTTTACTTCATCCTCTATATTTATCTAGTTAATATTCTCTTCTTTTATTTTTATCAGTATGAGTATCATGCACAATCTTCATATGTTTAAAGTGATCTGTGGAAAAAACCGGATTATGGTTAAAAGAGTTTGGGAAATTGTTTTACCCTTTCGGTAGAATATGGTTTTGTGACCATTCTTTATGGTATCATTAGCCGATGAAGCTTATAAAGTATAGAAAGCAAACGTCAATCTCATCTAAATTTTGTTATTAGATAAAAGCTGTGAATACTAAAGCAAAACTTTTTTGTCCTGACTATTATGTCATATCCAATATGTTTACGTTAAAATGAACGTAAATGTAATGTTTTTATAAAACCATATGTAAAAGGAGTTTTCGAACCATATTACCATATTTGATTTTGAGAGCAGTCTAATTTCAACGCAACACCAGAGGATGATTTTTGAGTTAGATTTCTCCCGATTGTGATCGGGAGAAAATGCGACACCATTGTGACAAAAGGAGAAATTTCTTGACAAGCAATTTCTTCTTTTGTCACAATTGTTTCATAACATTTTAGCTGTAAGTGCGACGAAAATGAAATTCTATGAAATAAGCTATTGAGTATGATATCAAAAAGTGCAATAGGAGTCGAAAGAGTTCAAACGTGTGGTGGATTACGTTGTAGCATGATCTAAACCAACTATCTAAAAGGAAACGTTACCTTTGGTAAAAATGGTGCTATTCTAGAAGATGAAACTGCTTTATAGAGTCCCGTTCACTGAATTCGAACATTGTAAAAAGTGCATATGTACAAGAACCATCAATGGTAGGAGAGAAAAAGAAATATCCAACGTGCAAATACCCTGCAGTTGAAATTCTTTGAAAGAGAAAAACATTGACAAACGATTCTAACACATAAATCGGCAGAAATGCACCGCAGCCATGCGTGTTATGGCTATAGAATCACCCGGACCATTAAAGTAATGAGCTTACAGCACCAGGGATATAATTTTGTACTGAGAAAATTGGCATCTAATTACCACCGGGGGAGGAAATCCGATCAGAATGGCTAATCCAAAATCGAAGATGCCCACCACCCTTCAAACAACCAGTCCGTCATTCCATCACTCTCCGGTGACATTGGGCCGGGTAAACAACGTGTTAAGACGGTCACAGAGTCAGCGTACGAATGTCGATGAGACACACGGTTATTCTAAGAATCGCCGGCAAGCTCTGGTCCGCCGCACGCAGAGTTTGTTAGTGCGTTCAGACACACCGCTGCCCGGTGTCGTGAATGGATATGCCGCGAGGAAATTATCCTACCGAATATCATATGATCCTAGTCGGGAACCAGGGAATGAGTACCAAGTGGAGAAGGCGAGTGTGAGTGATGACGCTGATGATGGTGATGATGGTGAACACGAAGTGGATGATGTTGAATCTAATGATGATCTGACTATAGAGACGGATGAAGTGAGTCTACCAATCGAAATAGACGATAACAGTACTCAATATAATGGTGAACGTGCAGACAGCGTCGGTATTGGAGATGAAAGTGATCCTGACGTGAACATTGATGAAACTGATGACATTGCTCAATCTCCAGCTTTTGTCCATCCCAAGACACCTCTAGATGACGTTGGGTATCGAGAACACACGCCACTTCCAGAAATTGATCAAGACGTATCCCACACGCCTAAGGATGAAGGTAATGATGTTATAGATTCGAATAAGAGAGAAGCTACACCTATTCCAGATACCCTTTTCGCAAGAAGTCTGATTGCCCATACCATCGAAAAGGATCTAACGTTACAAAGTATCGAAACACTCGGAACTCACGTATCTAAAACACCGAAACCATTGACACCAAAGGATCGAGGCGAAACGAACATATTGTTTAAGGACCTTCATAAATCAACTCGCTCTCCGAGTATATCGTCATCAATACACTTCGTACCTGCCGAAACCGGAACGGTATCAAGGGAGATAACTCGCCAAATCGACAGTGTACCGCCGCCTAATTTTAAGTTGAATTTGTTTAACAGAATAAAACAAATTTCGTCACCGAGGCGGTTAGCCAAGATTAAAGGCGTGTTAAACAGGACGAATCAGCGGGGGAAAGGTGTGTCTGTTAAGCCAAAAAAGCCGGACAATAATACTGACAAACTTGTTACATTGTCCTCACGGGTGCCCAAAAAAGTGCCCCCGATACCTCACGCAAGATCGCAGGAGACTACGTTCGTTAAGGAAAGTCACGTGAAGAGATTCGAACGAATGTCGTCGACAGACAGTATAAGGACGCATTACGATAAAGGAAAACGAAAACGCGAAATCCCACGACGGATTCGTCCAGAGCGATATGAGGATGTGAATATCGGAAAGGAAAATATCGAAACTAAAGGTTTTAATCGACCGAAAGGACCAGAAATGACCAACATACGGCAGATTGTGTCCAAACGTAAAGCAGCTCGAATGCAAACAATCGCGTCCAATGTTGAAAATAATTCATCTGAACGTTTAGCTGTAACTTCCAAAAAACGTGCCATTGAGTCCCAAAGTGTTGATACTCTCGCAGGTGACAAAGCAACTCTTGCCAAACGTCGACTCACCGGTGCCAAACCCCTAACTCGACCCGGTCTATTTACAGACCGGCATTTCGGTAACAATCTCGATGTTCGATCCCCCCGCACAGAACGGTCCGGCAACATAGACTCGGACGATATATTCACAGAGGATGAGAAGAGGGCGAGGCTGAGAAAGGCCCAGTATCTAAACGACGATCTGAAGCTTGTGAAGCGAAAAGTGAAAACAGTTGAGGACCATGTCCGTCCCCATAGTTACGTTACGTCCACGGAGTTCGAGAACCGTTCGCAAAGAAAGGCAATATTGAGTAACGTAAACAGAAACAAACCTAACAAAGATACTGGTGCAAACGTACGCGGTCCTGAAATCGAATCAGGAAAACAATCAAACATTCCGCGTCTACAAATGCCATCAATACCGACCTTGAGCTCTAAGGATAAAGTTCAAGGTCATGGTACAGTAGAGCCAGAAATCAACTCGAGACAAAATCGAATCAACAAAGGTGGTCGGGCATTCGCAAATAAGCAAAGCAAACAGGCCAGTACAAACACAGTAAACAATGGTGAACAACGAAACAACGTTAACAAATCCACGGACATTTTTAACAAAGCGCTTAATAGGAAGCGGAAACCCAGTATTTCATTCAAAGACGTTCAAAGCGAGAGTACGATACCAAAAGTGTTACTACACCCAAAGATACACAAAATTCGGAATAGAATCGAGACGCATGATACCAAATCTAACACAACTCGTGCTGGCCATTCACTATTAAATCAGACGGACACCAGTAGTCAAGCTAACGTCGCTAATTGGCTGATTAACTCGTTAAGTGACGATGTCTCTCAAGGCACGGAATCTAAAACGGTGACCAATACAACTTCAGGGACGAAACGTAAAAACGCTGCTAAACGTTGGAGTCGAGTGGCCGGGAAGCCTAAGCTGATCGTACGGTTAACGAATCGTCAAAGACGGAAACGTCCGGAGAATTCCATCAACAGTGGTACATATATGCCTCTTCCGAACCCTTCTAGACGAGTCTCGAATCGCTGGAACCGCCTGTTTACGCAGGTCGGAAAATCTAAAGGTTACGAGGTAGGTTTTCAGATTTTCCTTTATTTATATGTAATAAATGAGGTGGGTGGGGGTCAAACATTTCGTTGTAATGTAAAATGATGTGAAAATGGCGCGGACATCATTTAAACATGCCATGCCATAATGCAATGCTTATTTCATAAACGAATATTATGATTGACAAATGACAATAAATCATTTATTAAATATGTCATTGCGGGCTGATGGTTTCAGTTTGGACAAGCTGTATGAATTGAATATGTAGATTGTAATTTACACTTTGACTCAGTCAGCATCATGTTTGAAGAGGTTTGTGTAGGTGAAATGCTTGAGTATTGTCATTGTGATTTATCCAGGACTTTTCCAGTAAGTGCTCTTTACAGACAATTGATTCAAGTTTAAATTGAAAGCATCAGCAGAGAAAAGGGATATTTTGATTTCTAAACTGCATAGTAAACACTCTGACAGAAGAGCACTATTTTAAAAGGTGATTCTCAAAAGAAAATGTATTGCAATGGTGATATGATAACTTTCCACGTAGTGTTTAACCCATTACCAAACGCCAAATTTTCGACTGTCTTAAATTGAAGGAGTTTGCAAACGAAGTTTCAAAATCTGATAAAATGGAAAAATAATCTTCTGATAGGACATACAACATTGTGGGAAAAGGAAACATTACTTGTTAAGAGCAATTTCTCCTTTTCCCACCATGTTTTCCAGAGTCGTCTGAAACAAACTGGTCAAAAGTCGTTATTGTTTGGTAATGGGCTATTATAACGTCCGACTTGATAACTTTCCACGCAGTGTTTAAGAATATTCGCTTTAATCAAGAGCGTCTCAATAGACCTTTCTAACATAAACGGAATTCGCAAACTGAATTTGGAATTCGGAATAATTCTGGGGGTTGTCTCAAATAGCTTGAAATAAATAAAAAGTTTTAAGAGCATTCGATTTCTCTTTACTGAGATGTCATATCCGACTAGTCTCAGATATAATCTCCATCACTAGAGTCACTGCTGACACCTAACTCTCTCTGAAGTTTAAGTACATTTTTGTAAGGAACCGTCTATATAGAACTTGGTTGTACCTCACCAGTTCGGCAAGAGAAAGCCTCATGACTCTACGACTGATTGAAATGATTTAAGGAAATCGATATCATTTTTATAATATAAAAGGCAAGACACAAGAAAGTGTCAAGAACTTTTTGCAGATTCTTGAGATGACACCTATTCGTATACACAAACTGTCTTTTTTAAAAGCATACTAGCGCTCAGAAAAACTGCAAAACTGGGTAATATGAGTTTTAACCTATGACAAAATATGTTTAAACATAGCGAAAAGCCACATGACAATATAACGCCTGCACTATTTATTTTCTAGTTTTCAAAGTACCATTTTCACATTTTGGTGCCCACCAATTTAGATTTATTGTTTACATTTGAGTAACCTCTAAAATTGCAAGAAGTCCTCGGATTAATGATTGGCGATCACCTTGTTAGAAAAAGCATGTGAAACTCATCAAATACCGTCATTTATACCCAATATTAGCAACCAGAACATTTAAAATGAAGGATTTTTTGGGTTTTATTGGTTTCCAATGTTTCTCGGCTTACCTTGTTTTATCGCTAAATGTAAACAAACCTTATCGTATTCACTCTTTTAAAAGCATCGTGTGAACGTGTCACACTCTCAATTCCTCAGTAAAACGAACTTTTAAGTACTTTTAAAAGTACGTTTAAGTTAATTTTCAATTATTCTAGAACTTTCCTAATTTAAGTGTACATGAGTGCAAGTATGGCTTTGAACAGGGTGTTCATAGTTTTGATTTGAGTAAGATGACGTATACATTTGCAGCTCTCAATGCTATTTTCAATGTCAGCGCTGCATCAGTCCATGTAGACATCTGTACTATGGTAGAGTTTTATCACACAAGCTCGCACATTTCACTAGTTTGTCGTCAAGAAATGAGTGGTTGAGTAAACGTAGGCAGTGGGATATACTGCACTCTGCAGTTGGTTCGATTGACCGGAATTTCCATGAAATTCATGAACCTACAAATGGACAACAAGAGATTCTTAATTTCGAGGTACCGGAGTTTCGCGCTATTAATACCTTAATAAATGTGGACGATTATGGATGTGTTTGTAACGTTGAGAGTGGGTTTCCAGGGAATTCAACCGACGGATTCAATGCATGTATCGTAAAATATCAGTCGGGTGAGCCTGTGCCCTCCGCATAGACCGATCCATGGTGTAAAAAACCCCCACAATCTTTGTCATTTCCGAAGTCAGTTTACGTTTAAGTTACCTATTCCGTTTAAGTTAAAAAGATCTAATATGAGTAATGGTGATTCTGAAAAGAATTTGATCACATTTCTATCACACCCTGATCTGGGACAACATGGTGGGAAAAGGAGAAATCTCATGGTTTTAAAGCTGTAAAGTCTGTGTCTGTACAAATCATATTGCGTGCAATGAGAGAACTCAAGAATTTGGATATAACTATACATACTTCAATATCTACGGAATGCTCATACACTGTATTTGAAAATGGTGCCGTAAATGAAGTTTTAGGAAAGGTCTATCTAACTTCAAACTAAATCATATACTTCGTGCAGCATTAGTTATCGACGATTTACAAATATTTCATTCAATACATGTCGACAAATTGTTGGTCTTCTATTCCCATTGTGGTACTTTGTGCGCTTAGTTCTATTTGATTTAAGTCAACACGCTTTCAATTATTGATTGAATATTTGGTTGATTCACATAGGCATTATTGGTTTAGTCTCATGTTTAATTTTACAATGGAAGAACATTATAAGAGATTTCCATGTATCACATTTCTGAAAAAGTAAACAATGAAGATACAGGTCGATAATTACGTCGATTCTATCGTCTAATCTATTTAACCCTTTTCCAAACCACACATTTTGGACTGTCCCAAATTGAAAGAGTTTGCAGACGACATTTCAAAATGTGATGAAACTAGAAAATATTCTTCAGACAGAGCAGAAAACCTAATGGGAAAAGGAAAATTTGCTCGTCACGAGCAATTTCTCGCGGGCGTAACCCTTGGAATTCTGGGTAACTGTATAAGAATAGATTTTTGTGTCGTCTGTTTTCCTAAACCTTAAATATCTGCTTAATTTTGATGCGGAAAGGTACTCAGGGTAGCCAACAGTTAAATCATAGAACAGCCGCCAACTAACTTGGCGTCTGGCCTGAATCGAATCCCGGCTGTTTTTTAAATTGTTTATGTTCTTTCCCAAATTGGCTCAACCCTTTAAGGCATTTATGTCTAATATTTTCCATGTCGTTTGGAAGGCGGTAGTTCAAAATTCCTAAAACACTTGAAGCGAATTGATAAACAATCGGCAAACACGACCATGGTGCAGGAAGGGATTTACTGGCATAAATTGAGTAGCGTGTTAGTAAATGACTCGAGGAATATATTTGCGAAAACCAATATATATGGATATTCGTCTTAAACTAAAGAACAATGTTGTCCTGTAACACGTCATTGGAAGGATCTCCGACAGACGATTTCAAGAAGAACATTATATTTCAATTGATGCATATACATACACAGCTCATGGTTCTCAAACATATAACAATAAATCATTCATTGTATTTACTTGTAGGAATGGTAAATATTGATACACTCACATGCTTATAACTACACAAACTAATACTTACGGTTTAAGATTACCGAAACATATACCATTGCGATATTACTTTTCTCAATATTGAAATAAGAGGGAAAGTTGTTTTGAGCATAAGATGTATGGTAAAGCCTGACATTGATTTGAATGATTATAATAATATGATACATCTACCATTTAAGATATCCAGAGCGATTTAAGATAAATGTTAATTCACTGTATGCATATTTCAAAGAAATCAAATCTTTCTAATTTTGCTTCCAATGACTATTCTTCAGTACATGTCATATAACAGTACAGCTGTTGTGCAGTTTTCATATAACAGTACAGCTGTTGTGCAGTTTTCATATAACAATACAGCTGTTGTGCAGTTTTCATATAGAGAATAGATGGTTGGTGTCGTGAATCGGAAATGTTATCGGGCAAGGCGTAGGAATATTATCCGGTGAGCCGAAGGCGAAACGGATAATATTCCGATGCCGAGCCCGATAACTTTTCCTATTCAAAGACACCAATCGTCTATTCTATTTATCCTGTTACCTTTATCTATTCTTTCAAACAAACAAAATGTAATTAAAACACGAGAAAAACGGAAAAAATAAGTAGAGAATGATGTAAACATGACGTCATATCGTTCTTATGACGTCATGATTAGTCGCGTGCATGTATTATATGGTTAGTGCCGGATATCACAAATGTTATACGGCACCTAGTTATCTGTCCCGAAATGGCACTAGTGACAGGATAAATATCAGTACATATGTTCTGCAGTTTTCATATAACAGTACAGCTGTTCTGCAGTTTTCATATAACAGTACAGCTGTTGTGCAGTTTTCATATAACAGTACAGCTGTTGTGCAGTTTTCATATAACAGTACAGCTGTTGTGCAGTTTTCAAAAATGATTTTTTTTTACTGTAACATTTCCTCACATTTTCTCAGTATCTTGTATGCGGCATGTCCCGACCATCAATTTCCCGTAACCGCCGGCAAATGTTGTTTCCCTTTTGGTCGTGCCGTTCACTCCAAGGCCGTTTAGAGAATTTTGAGTCGAGTGATACGAATGTCCAAAAATAAATCACCCATCGACTGCGATATATCTACCGAGTGTTAGACGTAATGTCGTTATAAGCCATGTGTTGTCATGTGCATGTATCACCAAAACCCGGAAAACTGATGGTCAGAACATGGCGTATATAAAATAGTGGAAATCAAAACTTATCTGCTGAAAAAAGCAAATATAGCTGTTGCGCGGCCATCTTGCTCGGACAATTTTTGCAAACATTGGGCACGTGATCATTCCACCTGAATAAGGAGAAAGTAGATCAACCGATAACTCCTATCAGTGACCATTTAACCTGTGACCGGGTTAGATGAGTGCTACGACCTATCCAATAAACAATTACTAGTAAAGTGCCCACGGGAATAAACAGTTACCTTGGTATCGTCTATAGTGTTTACAACTCTGGGGTGTGAGATACCGGAACCGTCGCCAATTTACTCCCATGTCAAATCAGGTTTTTCAAGATTCCTGTTTGAAAAATAGATTTTTTACGCATTTACGCTTAGCCATATACATAAATATTAAGTTGGTCCATTGAGCTCTTAAAAGCTGTAATAAAATTGCCACCCCAATCGTCTCTTTTTTTTCTACGGAGCAAAGTGTACTGGAACCGTCCGAAAATCAGTGCACTAGCTGTCAAATCGGGCCAAGGTATCGCATCATCTTAACATCAATCACGTGATTAATGTCAATGTCAGTTACAGTTGTATTTAGGCGATTTTTCCCTCAAATCCACACACTATAAGACATTGGATAGACATTTTAAGATACCTAAAACAACGACAAATGGGCACAGGAGGTTGCAAACGCCAAGCATTGGTTCAATGACCCACAATTCACGACTTTCCCTCTGATCAAATAAATTCATTTAAGAAATAAAACGTATATGTGTTGAAAGATAATAATGTACATAAATGTTGCTTGTTGTATGTAAGGATTTGTACGTGTATACAAGTAAAATCGATATTGTAAGAATCCCTTTTTCAGCAAACTTAGGGTGAAATGTACATGCATCACTCATCTGTAAGCATAACGGTTTCCAATAAAAAAGGACCACGCCTTCGCTTTTGGTGGTATTTAAAGAACAACAATTCCGACAATTTCAAGGATTGGAAACCATCGCCTGCTCCTCCTGTCACAATCCGCTTCTCATGACCCTCTCCTGTTGCTCGAAACACAAATCACTCAATTAATATTGAGATATCTCGAAAAACTGGATTTGGAACAACATTGCTGTGGAGGAGCCTCGGTAGTATGAATGATGGCCCACAATCTACAATATGTTTGGTTAGAAGCCCAAACCATGCATGGACCACCGTTTCCAGATATGCAAACAACATGGTCTACCGTATGGACAATTGCCCGGAGCACAGTATTCTTAGACTTAGGATATTTTGGAGTTAAAATTAAATTATAGTTGATTAAGTGTCAACACAACTTATCGTGTGCCATAGTTAACAGTCTTTTCCTGCTTTGAATGAATGTGACTGATTTAAGTTGTGCGAATTTGTTTAAAAAATCCTTTAAAATAATAAGTTCAGGCCAAACTTAATTGCACATTTGTAAATGATGTATTGCACTAGGTGAGCGGTTTAAGCACAGGCCGGCATACCGTTTTACTAAACAGTTTAAGCTTCAGATTTGCGTAAGTCTAAAACAACAATTCCTCTTATTTTAATATTGGGCGAAGCAATATTGCAAAGTATCATATCTTTGGAATTGTCTCTCCGAGAAATATTTTCCTGAAGTTGTTTTGTAAAACGGTACCGAGGGCCCTAAACTATAAACAGTATTGAATCTGATCCGATCTTAGCAATTTCGAAAGACGTTCATTTTCTCACTCGGAGCAGGGTTTCCCGTAACGGGGTGTGGAAAGTTAATCAATCCGACAAGGTCTCGTTCATTATTGATGACACGGATCGATAGATCGGAAGTATTTCGGATAGATCAGGAAATCAAGATGGTTCTCTGATCTTTCCGGGAATAGGTAATTGACTGGTCGCTCGGTATACCACGTGATCTGTCCGATAGACAGCAGAAAACGGGTCTCAAGGCGAAGAAGCCTCTGAAGCATATCAACCCTTCACCAAACGTCAAATACTCGGCTGTACCATATTGAAAGAGTTTGCAGACGACAATTTAACATGTGATGAAATTGAAAAAGAATCTTCGTTAGAACAGATAACATTGTGGGAAAAGGAGAAATTGCTCGGTGAGAGCAATTTCTCTTTTTCCCACAATGTTTTCAGGAGTCGTCTGCATATAACTGGTGAAATGTCGTTATTGTTTGGTAATGGGTTAAAGCGATTGTTAAAGCTGCTTGTAAAATTTGAAAGGCAAAATAAATTTTGTGGAATCAATACATATTTTGTTTTGTTTTATGGTATATCTCACAAAGGAGTAGTATAACTTTTTCATGAGATTCAATATATTTATGTGTGTACAGTTTAAACAGTGACTGTGCTTTTAAATATAATTACACATTTATTCACTGTATATAAGCTCTTTAAACTTAGAAACGAAACAAGTATGCTTCCGATGTCTATTTTCCACTGAGTATAATGTAACGGAACAGATGTGTTCTGCTGTTTAAAAGATATATAGCATTCAATGTCCAAATATCCTAAAATCTGCAAACAAACAGCTTTTAGATGCTGATCGGTTTCTACCTAATCGGAAACATAATGAGTGTACTCATTTGAACAAACACTGTACATTTTCAAATTCTTTGAACGTTTCGTCTGTAACTTGCTGATAGGTTTGTGTTGGCATCTGCGACCTTGTGGACTTAACTTGTTATGTAAAGCCGATCTTTGCGTGGCTTAAGAACGCTCTAGCTCTCGAATTAAATTCACAGAATTAAAATTGGAGGTAAACTTTCGGCTAACTTAATATATCGTCGATTCTTCGCTTCTTGACCGACGGCCCCTTGTGGATAGTTAAATTCAGGGGTTCCCTGAATATTGCATTGCAATATAACTGAATAATTGTTAACGTGATATCAAAATATAATAAAACAAACCCTGAAACGTTCGGAACCAGACTTGCCGTATAGAGAAAACTGACCCGACTCTACGCAATGCATAAAGGTGGTTTAACCCCCTTTTTTTCCTGTGTCGGAATAATCTACAACATAATGCTTTACAACAAATCACCAAAAATATCACCAACATTTGTTCACGAAATATTGCAATATTGATTGTTAAACATTGGCACATTTTGTCAAAAAGAGGACTTTGCTCATGGTCAGCAAATGTTTCTTTTGTTAAAATATTGCAAAACATGTAATCAAGCTAAGGAGACCATTTTTTGGTATAGGTAAAGGGTTAAGATTCTAATGCCCATAGGTATTGAGTATTGAGAAAGCCGTATTTGGTATAGCGCCTTCTCATACTTAGTAATCGAACATAGCGCTAATGACTCGAAGATGGAAACACCAAGATGGAACTCGTGCGGTTGATTGGCGACAGTTTGTGATGCAATGGAATTGTGTTCTTATTATTGTGGTGTTAATCGAACAAAGCTTTACTTGTCAAGTTGATTGAAGCCGGCGAATTTGTGCTATTGTGATGTTATATTGAACGACGGAAGGGGATTTATTGAGAAGTAATGAGTACCTGCTTTTAGTTACGTATGAGTTGTCTAGGCTTTACAGAAGGAGGATGTAAACAATAATTTATCGTAATAAAAGAAGTTGTTTTTGCGTAATGTGTGTTATTATATGGAAATATTGTGAAGTTAATATTTTCAATGTTGATGAAGGAATTACGCAAAAATCTTTCCTTATATAATTTGTGCATGTTGAGAGGATTGTCTTTTGCGAAAAAGAATGCTATGCAGTAGCGTCACAGATGGTAAAATACTGGTCGCTTTTATTTTGATATATGTTCACGTTGTTCCATGAATCTGATATGAGACGAGACTTTCATCCGAACCAATTGATGGTTAGTTAGTACAGACTTGAAGTGCATGCTTAAGCCTTTGCCAAACGCCTAATCTTCGAATGCCCGATATTAAAAAAGTTTGCAGAGGACATTGCAAATTGTGATGAAATTGAAAAATAATCTTCTGATAGGATAGAAAACATTTTTGGAAAACGAGAGATTGCTTGTTACGAGTAATTTCTTCTTTTCCACAATGATCTCCAGAGTCGTCTGCAGCAAACTGGTAAAATGTTGGTATTTTTTGGTGATGGGTTAACTAGTACATTTGTTCAAGGAATCTCGTACCCTTATTGTCTGTGGTGGACTCATAGAACCTGGATATACACAATATGCGTCTTTATATTTCAAATGATCCATTATGTGTATGAAGAATTATTGACAATGAATATAAACTCACTGGAGGTTGATCAACATCATGATGATCTATTGATTGATTGACTTACATGTATATAGTGATGCTAATCATTTAGACTAACATGAAAATATGTTTGAATTATAGGCATATTACCAATTTTAATATCAAATTGTTAAACACATAGAAGTAACTTTACGAATCATTCGACACGCCTATAATGATTTCAGTTTAAATGTTCTTTGAAAGTCTTTCTAACAAAATCTTGGCACGGACATAAAGGATGTTCTTTTTTATAAGTCGTTCACCCTTTCTGGACATTTAAATAAGGTTAGTTAAACCTGGTCTACTATAGTATCTCAGATTCTTTCAGACCTTGTTTAATTCATCCCGAGCCTAATTCCACTGAGACTTAATCTTATAAGCATTATTTTTGTTGTGAGAAACAATGCTTGTAAACTCATTGTCTTCACTCATATCAAGCATTTGATTTATCGCATCTTAAAAATGGAAGCTGAATTTCTTTGCTTGAAAAAAAGAGTAAGACTTAAATCAGAAACTTTCGATTTCCTAAAGAGGTTTTGCTAGTTTTAGAGAAATACATTACTAATCACCGTAAATTCCCATCTACTCCTTTCATATAAGAATGATTCAAAATGTGTCGTCAGAACGAAATAAATATAACCCCTTTGACTATTGGAAGCAATTTTGATATCAATCGATGAGCATTTTAAATAATTTTATTTTAATTAGACTTAATTCCCGTCCGAACATTTTTTTTAATACAGTCAGATCGCAAATTCGAAATGTTTGTACAACTTCATTCCATATGTACATTCAACCCAATTAATACTCCCTCGACTTAGAATATTTAATTAACCAATACATGGTTCATCGGCGGTTTACATTTACAATGATAAAACCCGTTTGTTCCTGAATTCCCCACAGTCTATTTGTTCATGCTTCAGTGAAAACGTATGTTTTATGAATGTGTTTGATGTGTTTGTTTCTATATCTCGAAGCATATTTATTTTCATAAACAGTTCTTTATGAACCGTTCCCAGAACTGGATCTATTACTTCGAACATCCGCTTTTATGATATGATATAAAGCGGCTTAATGAAAATCGACAGAGTTGCTATTCGAACGATAACATAAAACCATCAAAACATCTTGGGACAGTTTTGACTGTTTCATACCATCACTGCACGTTTTATCGTTATATATAGAACACAAAAATTGGTTCTGAGAATTAGGAGTCAGTTATTGGAAATATCAGAGGGACGGGTTTCGTTTATTTCCCGGTTGACGACGCGTCTTGTGGGTTAAAGTGAAATTATCCCAACAATGTCGAAGCAATTCAAACGTTCGAGTGAAGATATCCGGGACTCAGGAGATTCCGGCCACTCTCGGAAAGGGAGTTCCAAAACGGTGACACTCGAGGATACGAGCCCGACGGAACAAGAACAGGAAAAACTCGATACGCCCGGAATGGGTTCGAAATCAACCGAAAGTAATGATTTAGATACAAACGAAGAAAGGACTGATAAGACTGAAAAGAAAACGGAAAGAAAAAATGGCGTTGTAAAAAATGGTTTTCCCAAAAGGGCGAATAGTAAGAAGATATTAGAACCGACCGCTGATAAAAGGGAAGCAGCTAAAGAAGTTAAAAAGCGTCAGAATGCCGGCCACACAAACAGCAGGCGTACGAGCATGAATACCGACCGAGGGAGTAAAGAGGGCGGGAATGCTAGAAATCTGTCAAACGGTAGTAACGCGAGAGATCCCCAAACAAACGAGAACGCGCGAGACGTGCATTCAAACGGTACTACGATTGACGTGAGTAGTAATGGAGGCCTGTATGGCGTGACCGCGTCGGAAGAGTACGCGCTAAAGGGGTACCAGTATAGCGAGGAGGAGGACAGGTTCCAGCTTATAGAAGAGGACGGGGAGTGGGCGGAAAGCTACGGCGATGTAAGTGTTTTATATAGGCGATTTACCGCTGTTATCAACAGTGATGTTAGTCTCAATTCTTGCAAACCTATGATTACCCATTACCAAACAATAATGACATTTAACCTCTTTGTTGCAGACGACTCTGAAAAATATTGTGGGAAAAGGAGAAATTGCTTGGGACAAGCAATTCCTCCTTTTCTCACAATGTTTTCTGTCCTATAAAAAGATTATTTTCCAATTTCGTCACATTTTGAAATGTCGTCTGCAAACTCTTTCAATTTGTGACAGTTAAAAATTTGGTGTTTGGTAAAGGATTAAATCTCCTAGCATGAGTCCAGGAAAGAAGTGTTTTAAATAGGCGATTTAATTGGCGATTGTTTCAACAATTCTATTCAATTCAATTCTTTATTTGGCAAAAACCAGCATATACATGCCTTTGGCCCATATAGCATTCACAAAGATTATACATACAAATATATACTCAAGCTTGTTAAATCAACATACTATAAGTATCAGTCCTTTCAAACCCTTGCTTAAATCTCCTAGCAGGAGACCGTAAAAATGCGGCTAAAGCAAAGTTTGAAGATAGTCAAACATCAAACATAATTAATAACAAATTGCTGCAGAAAAACCGAAAGATTTGTTTAGGTTCTCGGTCCAATACACGTATCAGACGGGTTGCTAGAATGCGCTTACATCCACGTGCTTATATAGCAACCGGTTGAAGATTTGCTTAGCCACAATCATCCTAGTATCTGATTGGTATCCATTCGAGGTCGTCCAAATATGCACAAATCAACACTCAGGGCTAGGTATTTGGTTGTATTTAGGTTTAAGATTTCGATCTTTCATTTGTTCCTTTACATTAAAATGGACTTCTCTTTATCGATGGCTTAACTTTTAAGTTGTGTATAAGACCAACAAGAGTTTCAGTTGTTTTATGCAACGTTGCTATTGAATCATAGGGAAGTAGGCTTTATTTGATCTAACAATCGAATTATGTTGATGAAAAAGCATTATATTTACATTTAGTGGATACTTTCTTATAATCTGTATTGACCGGTAATTCTATATGTTCGTCTGATCTGATATTATCTGACGTTATTTATTAACAAACAAAACGTTAATTCAAGAGGGAGTCATTTTGCATTTGACAAAGGATTACCCGTAAGATGCTGACATTCCATTCATTTCCATTTCTAGAACTTAGAAATGATGAACCAATAAAACACAGAATAATCTCAAGGGATAACCATTGAAATGATGTTTGACATGGGTGTTTCGCATTGCAAATGAAATAAGAGTGGTTAAAAGCATGTAGCCTGTAATTATGTACAATTTTGTCATACACGTGTTTGAACGATGTCACAAACACAAATACACAAACAAGTCTACCAAGCACACGCTTAACATTGTGTTATATTATATTTTAGCATGATTTTTTATTACGTTAAACAACTTTAAACAATGAATGGTATAACCTTTATATCTTATTAACAGCATGAAGAGCACGATCCAGTAAGTAAAACTGCGCACCTACCTCTCTGTTTCTCTCTCTTCTCTTGTATCTGATAGTATTGTCCGTTGTTATGATAATACAAAACATCCGTATAATCATATTCTCTGTGATAAATATACCTGTCTCTTGGCTCTGAATGGTTTGTAAGAAACTCGTCCAAGAGTCAGATTTTAATTGATCTTGGGGGGTGGGGTGATCCTTTAATAAACGCCAAATTTCCGACGGTCCGAAATTGAAAGAGTTTGCAGACGACATTTCAAATTGTGACGAAATTGAAAATAATCTAATGACAGGGCAGAAAACATTGCGAAAAAAGGAGAATTTAATCCTTTTCCCACACTGTTTTCCAGAGTCGTCTGGAACGAACTTGTCAAATATCGCTATCGTTTGGTAATGGGTGAAGCAATCACCTCAATATCACATAGATGAGGCTTACATTAGTCATGCAGTTGAATTCGATGACAAACTAAATCATCGAGATGGACTGATTATTAAAGTCATCATCTTATATTGGCGACGAGATCAACAAGGATGATATCTTTAGCTCGACTTCTCGAAGAATAAGGACAGCTATAAATGTTTAAAGATCTTCGTTTATATGCTATATATAATTTACTTTCTTGTTCAAAGTTTCCGTCCTAAAAGACGACATTTCTGCTTGTACCACGCTTGGGTTACGTCAAAACTCTAGACCTATAAACGATAGGCTTGAGGCCTTCATGTATTATAAAAACTTGTAACTTGTAACTTGTTATAAAACTCACATGGGCATCGGTATCACACCCTGATGCATCTTACATAGTATCGAAGGGAAAAGATTGAATCCTCATACAATCGCTTACTCTTGGTCATTTTGTCAAGTAACTGACTAAGCCAGAAAGCTCTGACGTGGATTTTAAGCAAACCATGACTTTTATTTGTACATGTTCTTTGTTTAGATTTTGAGGTCATGTTGTGTCTCATGTACTTCTTAAGGACGTTCTCGGTAGTTTTATCTGCGCACTTCATCTGCGCATCCAAGGGAGATAATAATCTGTTACCAAAGAGGTACTTGCATAGAAGTCGGATAAACGTTTTCATTCGGATGAAATTTACTGTATGCAATTCTTTTTCAAAGAATAATCATATTATTTATAAAACTTTAAAAGGTTATTAACATTATAAAAATTTCCCATACATATCAAGCAACCAGCTTCTATTTTTCAAGTTTAATGTTATTTTAATCGTTTTTGTAAATGTTTTTTCAAAATCGGTTACCATGAAAAGTGTCATTTTACAGAATAACTAACTCGTCAACATATACTTTTTTTGCTTTTTGTATTTCAAGATTAAATTTTACATCACATACTGAAAAATAAGAAAATTCTATGGAAGGAATTTTTAGACATCTTCATTTATTTGTATTATACATATACATTTTCATTGTTTTTTGGTCGAATACAAAAGTTTGAAAAACTGATTTGGATTACAAAAATGGTTCAGATTGAAATAACATTGAATGATAAAGTATTTGATGTAAGAATTCAATTTTTTTGTATTAAATAACCTTCCAGAAATTGTTAAATTACCTTTGAAGATGGTATGGTCATTTTGACATTTTTGCCCCAAAGGGTTTCCATGGAAACTGTTATTTTACGAAAAAACTAACTCGTCGACCTGCAGTTTTCTTTTCATTTTGGGATTCACAATAAAATTTTAAATAACATATAAAAAAAATTGGAAAATTCAATGAAACGATTTTTTTCTTATAAAACTGTAGAACATGTCCTTAAGCAAGTGGATTGAACTTTGGCGAAAATATCTTTGGATATCTATGGCTTTGCTTTTAACCCTTTCCCAAATTACACATTTTCAACTGTCCCAAAGTGAAAGAGTTTGCAGACGACATTTCAAAATGTGATAAAAATGGAAAGTAATCTTCTGATAGGGCAGAAAACATTGTGGGAAAAGGAAAAATTGCTCGTTACGAGCAATTTCTCCTTTTCCCACAATGTTATATAAAGTCGTTTGCAACAAAGTGGTCAAATGTCGTTATTGTTTTGGAAAGGGTTAAAGCAAACTATTCAGGTCTTTGTAGCTGATGAGACTTCGACAAAGTGTGTGAAGACATATCTCGGAGACAAATATTGTTTCACTGCCATAATATCACATTTTTTTTTTACTTTTTTACTCTGACACATGGTGTCCCTTGTTCGCCATATGATTGAGTCGACGAAACCGACAATTCAACAATACCGAGGTCATGAGTTCGATACGAGGGTCATTCCATATACCATGCAACGATTAAATGTTACCAAATGCCACATTTCCGACTGTCCAGAATTGAAAGGGGTTGCAGACGACATTTCACAATACATGTATTATGAATTTGAAAAATAATCTTCTGATAGGGTAGACTCTTTTAGAGCAATTTCTCCTTTTCCCAAAATGTTTTCCTGAGTTTTCTGCAGCAAACTGGTCAAATGTTGTTATTATTTGGTAATGGGTCATTTTACATCGATTGTGAAGTTTGAAGCTTATCAGATTCACTTTATGTGCCTGCTTCCTGGATACTAAACACAGTAGTTGCACCGATTTGTGGATAAGTCCCCATCAATTTTCGACCGCCCTCACGAGTATCGAACCCGGGACCCCCGGTACAAGAGACCGATGCTCAACCGCTGCACCAATGGCATCATTTGTCAACACTGTGTAGGACTGGTTGGATGTATACATCCATGCGATATAATTGAAATGGAGCTTAAAATGACGAAAATCCCGTTCCATTTAGGTAATAACCCTTTAATTGCTGGAACTGACTTCATGTTTATGCAAACAGGTAAAATCCAGGCCAGCCGCCATGTTAATTGGCGGCTGGCCTGTGATCTAACCTGTTTGCTACTCTGAGAATCCCTCCTCATCAAAATTAAGTAGATATTTAAGGTTTTGGAAAGCAGACGACAGAAAATCCTTTTTTTTTCTTAGAAAATTACCCATCATTTTAAGGGATAACATTTCGAGAGAATAAACTGAAAATATACAGATTACTTTAAGCTTAGTTGAGGTTCCAGACTATATTTACGAATGAGTCCATCGCTTCGGCCATGCCATAAAGCTACCGATACATAGCGTCGATAGCATTGTTTTGTTGTAGCCTTTATGACACACTCTAAATAATAAATGATGCCCCAATTCCCGAGTCTATTGTATATATACAATGTTTAGTTCAACATTTAAAGTCGTACTGAATCATTGTTCCACTGTGACCAGCTCGTAAAATGGCGGTCGCCGGCTATCATATGTCGTTCCTGTAAATTATCCATTCAAAAAATTCCCGCCAATATGTTTGTCGGAGATTTTTGTCCCACAGAAAGAGCTTATGAAAACATTGTCCACATACACAGATGTATTGATTTGCCGGAACTGTGTTCAAAGTTTCATTGCCTTGAAGCAGTACTTGTGCTCATTTACACGTATAACTTGAAGATGAATTGAGGCGGTAACACGTTCGCATGATGCTTTTAAAAGAGTGAATATTATAAGGTTTGTTTACAATTAGCGATAAAACAAGCTAAGCCGAGAAAGCTCGGCAACCAATGAAACCCAAGGAACTCGCCGTTTTGAATATTCACGTTGTTAGAATTGAATGAATGACAGTATTTCTATGTGTTTTACACAATCTTTCTAGCCAGGTGATTGTCACTCGTTTTATCTGAACGCTCAGAGTTATTTTAGATGTTGCTCAAATGTAAACAGTAAAGTCAAATTGGTGGGTACAAAATTTGTGAAAATGTCACTTTGAAACCTAGATTATAAAATATATAGTTCAGGTGTTAAATTATTATGACCCTTTAATGTTTCGTTATGTTTCAACATATTCTATGAAAAGTTATAACTCATTTTACCTAGTTTTGATGGGTTTTCTTAGCGCTTGTATGCTTTTAACCGTTATAATTATTCATTTTGAGGGGGTCGGCGGCTTCTCAATTGACTGGCCGACAAAACTCCGCCCCCAATATTTGTCGGAGTTGTCCCCTCACGTGTTTTTGTTTGTGGAAGTTTTAAACATACTTTCATTGGTTTAACTACTATTATGAATAATCATGTTGAGGTATTTTGTGGATCGGTCAATTAATTGCAGGTTAAGACATGTGTGAAAATGAACAATCATTCTAATACAGAATTTCTCTATCAAATAGGTATTGGAGCAAAGCAAATTTTCCTTTAAACTCAAATTGAAATTTACGTATGTTGTATTTATCGCCGCCTTCTTACACAATGACGTTACATGTATATGCAGGTGTTATGTTGCTTTTCTGACAGCAACAAACAAGTGTGTACAAGGGATCAAATTAGTTAACCCACATTTTCTATTTGAAATCGCCTTTCAGACGATGATAACAAATAATGCTTGTAGGATGTTACATTCCCAACACGAGACATTCATCTCCTTTTCAAAACAACGTATTAATATTAGCACTTATACTGCTGAAACCGACTTCATGCTTATGCAAACAGGTTGAATCCAGGACAGACGCCAAGTTAAGTGACGGCTGGCATGTGATCTAGCCTGTTGCTAAGCTGAACATCTTTCCTTGTCAAAGTTAAGCAAACATTTAAGGTCTCTGAAAGCCGACGACACAAAAATCTATTTTAGAAAATTACCCATCGTTCTAAGGGTTAGATTAAGACAAAATCCTTACTCGCTTAACCCTTTACCAAACGTCAAATTATCGACAGCCCCAAACTAAAAGGGTTTGCAGACGGTATTTCAAAATGTGATAAAATTGAAAAATTATCTTCTGATATGGCAGAAACCCTTATTCGATAAGGAAAAATTGCTCGTCACAATGTTTTCCAGAGTTGTCTGCGACAGACTGGTAAATGTTGTTATTAGTTTGTTATTGGTTAACATTCTTACCAATGTTCAATAAAATATTCGTCTCTCGTCACTGACCAATTACGTACATGTGATATATTCATGCGGCAAAACAGTCAGCAGCTTGGAATGAATACTGTTTAAAATTTGTAAAGAATCATCAAGAGCATGAGAAGTTGCGCTGATTGCGATGTGAATGGGGTGTGACTGCGATGCAGTTGCAAATGACAAAATTACCCAATCCAACAAACAACTAACGTAAATCGTCCTATTTCAGCCAGTCGGAACTACTCGGGTATTTCTGTGAGCGTAGAAATACTTGTCGGACATCAATCGTAACTACTCAGATGTAAGCTGCACCTCGGATACAAGTGTAGGGTTACACTATTCCGGGTATATCGTTACCGACTTATAACACATTTCCTATAAACGTCATCGTTAAGGAGTCCAATGTATGGTAGTGTTGAACATCATTTTAAATCATTTTTTAAAAACGAAAGTACAATAACAGACCTCTCTTGAGAAACAATATGGCGGCTTCCCTATTATTTTGGAGGCGTTTTTATTGGATAAACCTATGAGTTCAGTTAAAAGCACATCAAAGGAGATAAGTATAAATAAATTACTGAAAAAATATATAGAGTTCTTTTATTATGTTCATAAAAGTCATGAAAAATAATTTACAAATACATTTAGACCCTATTAAAAAAATTCCTTTAAAATAAGTCATTTTGTGCTTGAAACATAGTTGTTTCCAATTCAATCATGTTTATCAACAACCTGTTTGTTTACATATTCAAAATAAAGAATTCTGATTGGTCGATTCAAATATTTGTGTATCAACTGTCAAGGTCAGAGGTGAAGAATGAGGCAATCTGACTTATTAAACTTGCTAATCTAGGTTATTTCTGGTATACTTTCACGTTCAAGTTTTGCTGATGTTTTTTTTTATGATAACTAACTTAATCTGATCAAAAGGTTACCAAATAAAATAGTTTGATATAGCATCAATCTCCTTTTATGTGCCTTTAAACGTGTACTCTTATCTATAAACTCGGTCAATTTGGAACAGTACATTATCTGCCGATTGGTATAATGTATTGCTTAATCTTACATAGATAAGGTGTTGTGATAGTAAACAGTAGTGGATTTCTCTTAATATATAACATTCACTTTCCATATAAACTTTAAAAAAAACTGAGACAAAAGGCAATGTAACTAAGATTATTTCTATAGTAAATATAATTTTTATAGAATCAAAGAAACTGCTAGACTGACACATTTGCATAATCCAATTTTCTTTACAAGTTCAAATATCGTTTAAAAAAAACAAAATGATAGTAGCATACACTGGTACTTATAAACCTATGCTGTTTCCTTCATCTTCGAATAAAGGGCCAATTTGCGATTAGGAAACAACCTTTTATTAATTTAGCGATAAATAAAGAAGATATTGTTTGTATTCAGAAAAAAATGATGGAATAAATTAGCAGTTTGTTTATCGCTGACAGATACTAATTGGATACTGGACCATCTATTATGTTTCTCATGTAAACCGAGACTTGGAACATGGTGCGTGATGACAAAGTTTTAATAAATGATAACTTTCAATGTGTTCCAGCGTGATATAAAAACATGAAAATATCACACGCTCTGAATGCTTCGTAAACCATTCACTTGTCTGTAAGGGAATGTGCAAACTCCGTTTAAAAATGCGATTGAAATGGATAAAGTTTTATTTTAACTCTATTACCGCTTTTGGTTGGTGATGTGTTTGTTTTCCATTAAATCGACTGTTGAAATATACACAAAATAAAATCATTATCGTTCGGTTAGATTTAGATTTAGGAGTTAAAACAGTTAAAAATGTGTCTTACAAGTAATTAGTAATACGACCATACAGGCTTAGTGTAAAGTTGTCATTCGTGTTTAGGATAATAGAAATACTTGCCCACTGTGCAATATCTGACCTATGTAAATATGACATTTGATCACTTTGGTCAGACGACTCTGGAAAACATTGTGGGAAAAGGAGAAATTGGTCATAACGAGGAATTTGTCCTTTTCCAACAATGCTTTCTGCCCAATCAGAAGATTAATTTTCAATTTCGTCACATTTTGAAATGTCGTCTGTGAACTTTTTCAAGTTGGGACAGCCGAACATTTGACGTTTGGAAAAGCATTTAAAACAATACTTTCTTTTCTAAATTGAAAAAAAAAAACTTTCGTGAGAAGAACCTCAAAATAGCCACCTATTTCTTTGTGGCAATGTTTTTAACCATACATTAAAAGGAAATATAATGTTTTAGATACTTTAAAATCGCATTTATCATTTAACCATTGTAGAACTGGAACCGACTTCATGTTTATGCAAACAGGTCAGATCGAGGCCAGCTGCTAAGTAAATTGACGGCTGGCCTGTTATCTTACCTGTTTGCTACTATGAGTATCTTTCCTCATCAAAAGTAGGCAGATATTCAAGATTTTGGAAAGCAGACAACACAAAAACTCTTTTTTTTTTTTTTAGAAAATATCAAGCACTGTAAGGGTTAACCCTTTCCAAACAATTACAACATTTGACCACTTTGTTTCAGACGACTTTAGAAAACATTGTGAAAAAAGGAGAAATTGCTTGTAACGAGCAATTTTATCCCTATCCCACAAGGTTTTCTGCCCTATCAGAAGAATATTTTTCAATTTCATTACATTTTGAAATGTCGCCTGCAAACTCTTTAAATTTGGGACAGTCGAAATTTTGTTGTTTGGGAAAGGGTTGAATAATCTGCTGCAGATACGTTATGAAGAGTTAGGAGGAAGGAACGTGATGGTTTAGAATCAAATACCGACCATAATCATGGTTTACAATCTGAATTGAACGAGTTTTTATGAGGATACTTTATGTGATAGCGAAGCTTGATATCTCCCACTCCCGCCTAGGAGCGTTTTGAACTTTGACCACATGTCAGTGTTATTTGGTGCCATGGAGTGACTAATAGTGATATGATGATGTTGAGTATGCATCAACCATAACAGGGAATGCTAAATGGTACAGCTACTTTGTGAAGAATAAACATACATTGAAGTATCGTACACGCTGTAATACAACTTATATACGCTTGATATTGTTGTGCCTTGGGTAATCCAAAGATTCATGTAGGTCTTGTGTACGTTATAAGATATGTTACCGTTAGATATGGAGATTGGTATACGGTTTTCAAGAAGCTCCCAAACTACACGCAAGCCGCTTACATGGAGATCCACGGATTACAAGGTAAAGCTAATTTACTTGAAAAAATATCAACGACAACATCAACGTTTTTTGTCAAATTACTTTATTTCAACGTTTCGGTTTACGATTACACAAGGGTTTGGCGTTCAAATCCCGTAAGCACCAGGGTCCGCATTGCCACCTTTCATTGAACTAAACCCGTTACGAGTGGCGGTAATGTAATTCTGTGTTCCCATGAAATATTTATGAAAGAAGCATTCGCCGCATTTTATCGTTTTGATTAAAACTTAAAGCCATATTTGCCCTCATATACTCTTAAATTGTGAAAGTTCTAGAATAATTGACAATTAACTTAAACGTAAACGTACCTTAAATTCCCATTTAAAGAGGAACTGAACTTATCAATGCTCATAGATGTGCTCTCTGAGACGCTTTGTTATTATTTTTTTTGGTAAGAGTGTCGATTCGCTTCAAAGACGGAGTCAAAATGCTTTTACCTTTATAGATGACTTCACATGACATGTGTTTTTCATCATTGTTTACAAAATAAATCGATTGACTAATTTACTATACAGGCGAGAAAGATATATGTTTCATATCTTAACCAACTTGTTATAAAAGCGAATGAGAATAGTACCAATTATAAAGTTCAATGCAACTTTATAATATGTGCTGTCATTCTATCCATACAGCACTTCTTGAAAAAGGATTGGAATCTCAGTCAGAGAGAAATTCGCATTATAGCATCTTGTGTTTTAGCTATTTTACACTTTGAAACAAGCAGCATCTCTTCAAGTGAACCCAATATTTATTTTGAGTATAACCATCATCACAAAATCTTCGTTAACTTTTGTTTCAATATGAAAGTCAGAATTGGTATATACATGTCCTTGAAATAATACGCGGCAATAGCAATTTCTGAGAAATGACTAATTGATTTTTGGACATCTCTGTAAAATCATGCTTCCGAGATGCCGTCAAACGTAAGTAGCTGAGCGGCGTCAACCGATAAAGGCTATAGTCAAACCTAGGATAAGTATGTAAGAGTAGGGAAACTTACCTTGCTTGCCAGTAAAATGAAGCAATGTCTAAATACAAAAAATGTTCCCATCTGCCCTCTTTGAACTTTTAAACATATATTTGGAGAATTGGGCCTAAGATTTGTGTCAGTTCCAACTTATACTGTCACGAGACCTTTGTACACGTGCTCATGTATAAACCCCCTGGATCAAACGTCTCTTTATAGATGATTTCTAAAGGGACCGTGCTTTTGTAAAACGGGCATCCATTTGCAGATGGAAATACTTGTGCATTGGATCCCGTGTCTATATTTACACGTTACACTCAAAACTTCATAAAGAGAGTGAGTAAAAAAAGGAAATGTGACAATTAAGAGTATTAAGAGTATTATTTCTAATGCGAGTATTTTCTACCGTTAGAAAGCTGTGTAACCTTATGAAATAGATTTTTGTGGTGTCTGCTTTCCAAAACTTTAACTATCTGCTAATATTGTTGAGGACAGAGTAGAAAACAGGTTAGCTCACCCAGTTTGATAAGTCCTTATGAATATTTGGGTATGGGTTCTCCCCCTATTATTTAGAGTCGGACATCGCAAAACAATCGTATAATGTTGACGCGATGTGTTTTTAACCCCATTTAGTTTAAGCATTGTCGAACCGGTGATTATATACAGATTGACTAGTTCCAGACTATAGTAAGTGCTTCACATACCTAACGCACTTACTATAGTCTGGAACTGATCCCTCGATTCTACAATAGAGGGTTGTCGGTTTGAATGCAAGCCGAGAAGGCACAAACAGTTTGATATACACTGCTTTAAATATACTAAAATGACTTATTCAGAAGAATATTGATTTCTATAGCCCAATTCACGTATCCCTATTCCACGCCCCATTTCGTGTCTTCAATAATTCTCTTCCATACATGTACCCCGGAATATGAGATAAAACATACGATATTCATAACGCATATTTTCAGCTTTTATCAAAAACCTTTTACTGGATTCTAGTAAATAATAATCGTGATGCCTTTAGTGTTGAATGATGGTTATCATCCATATCGTGGATGAGATAAATTGTGACTTTTTGAGAAAGTAGATAAGTTGATTTAACCCTTTCCCAAACAACAAATTTTCGACTGTCCCAAATTGAAAGAGTTTGCAGACGACATTTTAAAATGTGATGAAATAGGAAAATAATCTTCCAATAGGGCTGAAAACATTGTGGGAAAAGGAAATTGTCCTTTTCCCACAATGTTTTCTAAAGTCGTCGGCAACAAAGTTTTCAAATGTCGTCATTGTTTGGGAAAGGGTTTTTTGTGATCACATAATCCCTCTCCGTGTCGGTTCAAATCCCGGTGACGGCATTTTAATCTTTATGAGAGGTTGTCTCCCGGTTGACTTACGGAATGCTGATGGTTCTACCCGGTTTGACTAGCCCTTATGGGCAGATGAGTATGGGGCCTTCCTCCATCGTTTAGAGTCGGGCATAGCAACATAACTGAAATATTACTGACTCGATGTAAAACCCAATTTAAACACAGATAAGTTGGTGTTGAACTTCAAAGATGTTTTCTCAAATGAATCCCACCGATAAATCGGTATAAAGAGAACCCTATGAAGTAATTTTGAAGTTAAATATCAGCGTTAAAATCGCCTGTTATATTCTAAACATGCTCTCTATTTTATTTGATTTTTCACTTTGGAAAAAAATATCTACAGAAGACGATTTGGCTAAATCGAATGTTTGTACATATTCGATCTTTTTCCAACCCATAGAAAAGATTTAATATGTTTAAGGTTTAGAATAACACACACGCTCGATATGTATTCTGTTTTCAACATGAGAAAATCGATGTCTCAATGGCCTTTTAACCATCTATCATTGGGACGAGCGTTATATATCTCCATTTGTATTTACCAATAACTAACATTTGAATAGAGATTCTATTTCACAATGGAATTCTTTCTGAATGGACATTTCCACGTGTCATATGAAGAAGAGTCAATAGGTATAGTATTGTAAACATGTGTATGTGTGTTTCGAAAATAGTATATAGGACGCTGCAAATCATGCATGTATATTTAGACAGAAACTCGAAAAGACTTTAGATATAGAAACACTCTGGCTTATCTGTTTTGACTCCACATTCAACTGATCTGTTTGCCATTGCGAACTGACAGACAAACAAACAGCTGGAAAGAAATTACAGATGTAATAATGTTCTATATCAGCTTAAAACCTCCTTTCCTGTTAACAACTATTTCAAAAGGAGATACCAAATTAACAAAACGCCCGCCTTTATTTTATTAAAGAAACTCGTTAGCGAAAATAAACAAGGTTATCACCAGTCGTGTATTGCATTTTGATTCGATGACAGTAATGAAATACTTCATATTGGATGGTGTTACAGACTACTGTATAGTTTAAGTCAATAAAGAATTCTTGATCTTGATTCTTCATCTTGTTCAAAATAGTGTCAGGCGCGAATGAAATACGCTCCTGATCAAGTACAATAATGAGCAGAAATTATTTCTTGTTTTGTCTTACCTATTTCAAATATCTGTTGTAAACCTGTGTTGTCTACTATTTCAGTAAATGGTATATCAGATATTCAATAGATAGGTAGCTTGTCGTTTCATTCTACTTTAACTACAATGGTAATTTCATTAAAAAGAATCTTTATGTTCAAATTACCCATCTCCCATTTAATATCATTTCTTCATGCCGAGTTTTATCATAAGAATAAATGTCATCTTAATATTTACAAAGTTAAATCTATTTCATTTTTTGGAAATAGTTACATGATGACGTTTATTATGTGTACATGTGTTAAAAGCAAAGTTTTATGTTGTGTGTCTGCATGTGGGCCACGTCACGCGAAAAGGGGCACTCGGACATAGCACGCAGTGTAGCCCCAGACCAGCAGCCACGTCACTGACGTGGCGGCTGGTCTGAGGCTACACTATTTGCCATCTAAGAGGACATCCAGTTATACCTTTAAATAAATACAAATGATAACTTTCGTGACTAGATGCTGGAATAATAGCGCTAAGATAGAGCTGAGTCAGCGCTTTTTTTATATGTCCGAGTGCCCCTTTTCGCGTGACGCGGCCCATTTATATTTGTCACATTTCTTTCCTGGAACATCTGAAATAATGAAAACAATGAAAGGACTTTACCCCTAGAAAGCTGGGTAATTTTATAGAAATAAAAGTTTGTGTCGTCTACTTTCCTAAACCTTAAATACCTGCTCAATTTTTATGCAGACAGATACTAAGAGTAGCAAACAGGTTATTTCACAGGCCAACTGCCAATTTATTTTGCGGATGGCATGTTATCTAACCTGTTTGTAAAGGAATGAAGTCGGTTCTAGCACTATTAGGGTTAAGATGTTTTATTTGACTTTAATTCACCCTCTTCTCGTATGCCCTTTTATAGAGATATCAGAAGAATGTATTTGCCAAAATATTATTATACTTGGCCGAAAATTCAGAAATTCATATTCTTGATGGAATCGAATTTTAAACAATAGTAAATTCTATAAGGCTGATAGTAGACGCAATTATCATATTGGAAGCAATCCATTACTATATATAACTTACAAGCATTCCAAGATTTAGTTTTACATTTATCTTTCTTTTGCAATCTGTGAATCTCTTTCATCACAAAATCACATTTTTTCTCATTTGCATGTTTATTGCAGTTTATGCATTTGTATGTTGTATTCAAATTCGACAACAAAGTATCTGTAGTTTGATTAATGTAAAAAATGTCCCATAGGGAACGAATATTAAAATAAACAATTCAAGCTCAATTTATTCTAATTTTCAACCTGATGAAGGCTTTCATCAGGCTGAAAATTCGAATAAATTGAGCTGGAATTATTTAGTTTTATCTTTTGTTTATGTGTCAATAAACTATTTGAAAATTTTGAAAACAAACTATTTTTTTTTACAGAGCGAGATCCCTATTCTATACAGCGATGACGAAGTTTACCCAGAGCAGCGCCCGCTCACCGACACCGCCAAGAACCGGTTCCCGATTCACAGACGTTACGAAGGGGACAATGACAACTACCGCGTCAATTACCGGGACCCAGCGCACAGAAAAATCGGACATTGCAATGGCTGTCTTGTGAAATTCTTTTGCAACGGGGAGCAGAACGACAAAGGAGTGCCTTGTACGATTAATAAAGGCTTCAAGAACTTTGAACAGCTCTTAGTGTACCTAAGCGAGAAGATCTCCACGCCTACTGGGGTACATCATATATTCAAATGGCCGGAAGGACATGAAATCAAGAGTTTGACGGAATTCAGAAACAGATGTGTCTATATCGTTGGTAGCACAAACAAACTGCGGAGAATACGGTATGGAGAAACTCGTGAAGGGTTCTGGTCAAATAAGAAACCCTCCGCTGGAAAGGTACGAAGTAATGAACTCGAACTGTTCCAGAAACCCACCGCCACGAAAGAGTCCCCGCAGAAGGAGTCGCCGCGTATTGTTACAATTGTGAGTAACCTTAACAGGGAAAGGAAAGAGAAAATGATCCTGAACCCTCGGACACAGCAGAGCTTTGAGGATTGGTTACAGGACATTAACTCACCAGGTATACCGGTGCGAACCCTCTACACGAAGAAGCCGCCTCATGTTCAGGTTAGTCTTATTAATGATAAATGGCTATTCTATGCATGTTTTGTTGTTTACGCAAAACAGATCTCGTTTCAGCACGCACATTTGGTATATGAAATTAGTTCGAACTTGTTTGAGTTACATCGATTATGAATTAAGTTTTTACAACTTATATTAACAACTGCCGATTCTGCTATATGGATACATGACCAGTACTCACGTCCAATATAAACCGGATCAAAGTATTGCATCACATGGAATATCTAAAGATTATTGCAAGAAAGAGGAAAACAAAATCGCGAAGCTCTAGACTAACCGCTTACTTTATATTTAATTCAAAGCATTTTTTAACGGTTGAAATTTAAAAAAGAATACTTTTCTGAAAAAGCCATTTGAGATATGCGTCTCAGTTGTTTCTACCAGACAGCATACATGTTTTGAGCAAATATGATAACGCCTATGGTTGTTCAATGGTTGACCGCTGTCTTATCATGAAATGGTTGGTTTATCCATCATGCATTCAGGCACTTTTCGTAACTCCCTCCGGATTTGCACCGAACGATGTAATTTTGACCATAAATGGACTGTTCTGGTTGAACTGTCTATCGCTTCTCTTAGTATGTGTCTCTTTCCCTTCCTCTGTTTCAAACCTTTAGCCGTTCATATTCGTTGTTGTTTTTCCAGGTGAACAGTTTTTCGCATTTATTCCGTGAGTTGAAGAATCAGAACCACTTTATAGCGTGTGGGGACGAATATCTACCATTGGAGATCACCAAGAAACGGCCGGCGCCTAGCAGTAACTCTAGTACAGATTCTATCAGCGAGTCACGGAGTCGCAAGAAAAAGTTACCAAGGAACCAAGAGATGGGTAGGCTTGATTGTCCTAATACATTACCAAACAATAACGACATTTCACCGGTTGGTTGTAGACAACTTTGGAAAACATTGTGGGGAAAGGAGAAATTGCTCTTTACGAGCAATTTCTCCTTTTCCCATAATGTTTTCTGCCCTATCATAAGATTGTTTGTCAATTTCATCACATTTTGAAATGTCCTGTTTAAACCCTTTCAAGATCGGATTGTATAAAAGAGAAATTATTCATCTAGAGCGAACTGTTCTATAAGATTAGAATGATCTACTGCACATCGATCGTAAAACAAGTTTTACCAACTGATATAAACCGCTCCCGATTCTTTTTCATGGGCAAAACAACCAGACCATGCGCCCGTTGTTTTCGCTTAACCCTCAATGTGCTGGAAAAGACTACATGCTTATGCAAACAGGTTAGTAAATTGGCGGCTGCCCTGTGATCTAACCTGTTTACTACTCTGAGTATCTTTCCTCGTCAGAATTAAGCAGATATTTAAGGTTTTTGAATACAGACGACACGAAAATCTATTTTCGAAAATTACCCAGCATTATAAGGTTTAACGTAAACTCGTGCACGCTGTTCAAACTCGTGATCCACGTGTGTTATTTTAAAAAATGAAAATGTTCGAAACAAAATTCCCTCTTATTTCAATATTAGGCTATACATTATTGCAAGGTAATACATCATTGGAGTCGTCTCTCCGAGACAAATCCGATTGTTTTGCTCTGATAGGGTTTTTGGCCTATCAAAACGTTTCAAATCTACATGCCTTCTAACAAACAAGTCCGGGAAATTATAATAGAAACACATGTATACGCGATAAACAAACCCTGATCTTAATTGTAAATTTCAGCAAATGTATGAACCAGCATTTCATCAAATTACAGCTCCCATTAACGAATTCAGGAGTGCCATGCTAAATCATTGAAATTCGAATTAGTTTATTAATAATTCAAATAAAGTTCATCGTATGGAACACTCGTTCAGCTTCATCAAATATCAAATTGCTTATTCATTTACGGTTTTACCCCTTACGCGGTGTTGTGAGGAACGAACCATTGAAAACATTGGCAAGCAGTGATGATTAAATATTTGATATACATCTTTTACAGTGATATAATGAACGACGGTTAGATGTAAACAAGTAAACTCTATTTGAGATAACTAACGCCTGTATTGTCTGCTGTGGATATGTATAATTGTGTCATTTCATTTATACTCATGTTCAAAGGCAAGACCAATAACTGTTCATTGTCATGTCATGGAATATGCACCAGACGGGCATTCATCTAAACTCATTCAACAGTATAAAGTTCTAAAAAAAACCTCAACAAAATCGATAATAATCCCTTTTGTAAAATGTTACCAACGAAATCTGAGTCGAAACTGTTAAACATTGATAGAATCTTAAATGAAAAATCAAACATTAGCATAAACGGTGCCCTGATGTCATGATTTGTATGTCTTTTTATTGAGCAACCAATGAAAGCTGTTAGTGGAATAGGTTCATTCAACACCCTAGCATCTATAGGAATATAACCTTTCCTACCATCTCCAATTTGTGAGCCGTTGATTCCACGTCTGCCTTGCTTCTATCTGGGATAGGGAAACTGGTAGTAAGATATGTCATTAATACCATCTGTTTCATGGTTAAGTTTGTCTTGCTTCGTTATGACTCAATGGTGTCTTCCACACTGCATATGTAGCTCAACTATTGCTGGGAGATTCAATATTCAAGAGTCTTAATCTGCTTAAATTATGTACTCTTTCAAATTATATCAATACAAAATTTGCAATAGAACGTTTCCAATGTGATTATTCACAACATACCATTTTGCAATAATAGCCTCAATGTATTCAATTTGATCAGTAATAATAATATCAGTTCTTCCCAGTACCACGTATTTCATTTGTAGTGAGACTGTTAAGGAAAACTGCAGTTTAATGTATCATCGAATTTAGATGTATATATGTTTTTTTGTTTCAACTAAAAGTTATTATACATTTTCATATAAGCTTAGATAATCAAGAATGAGGGATTAATAGACTATGAACTTAAACATTTGCATTGGATGCAATGAAAGGAATTTTTTGGCAGTGATTATAAATATGATATACAAGATCAAATTAATGTTCGATAAATTGACGTGTCAATTCGAAATCTAATTAAAACTCCTTTATTACATAACTTTACATAAATGAATTTTAAAGAAATGAATAGGATTAGTTCGCTGCCACCCTTTTATTCAAACAACCATAGGTGATGCTTTCCATACTATTTAATCGAATTAAAGGAAACGTGGAATTTTTTAACTTCTTTTTAAATTATGAATTTGATCATTCGAAATATTGAGTATTTTAGACAAATGATGAACAATATTCTTATAGGGAATTAATATTTTCCCTTTACCCTTATATCTTATATAACAATGACTTTAACTCACAAACACATGTGAGCTCTTAGCAGCTAACACGCAAAAGTAAAAAGAAATGTTTTTTAAAAGAAAGTTGCAGTATGCTTATTGCAGCATAGCACTACACAATGGCTAAAACATAGAAAGTATGAAAAATAACAATATTTGATAGTAATGATCCCTAGGCCAGTTTGAATAAATGAACCACCTTTAAATAAGATACCAGATGCAATTTCAATGTATGCGATTCTTATACTACAAGAAGCAGTTATTGAGGGAAGTTTGAATCGAAAACTAACAAAATTGACTTTTAATTTCATGACACCAGTTTCTAATAACAGCTTGCTGAAGTTGATGTTTATCATGTAAAAAAAGCAATACCATCTACACACATTTCACAGTTTTGATAAACGTATTTTTGGGCTATGATATGCTAGCATCCTTAGTCAATATTGGATCCATTTATACTTTATTTCGAGGCCTTCCAGTTCAGGTGGGGGAATCACGTAACAAATAATTACTCTATTATGTCCGAACCAGTTGATCGCGTCACATGTATTTTTGCATTCTTGCCCTATTTTGGCCAATAAAAGCCACATTGTGTATCCCGCATGAGTTGAACATAAACTTTCCGCTTCTGGTGGAATAAAGTAACCTCTGGTTTATAAAGGAGTTACGTCTAACACTCGAGTGCATTTTCCCTGTTACGCAACGCTGTTACAAAGCATGGGTTACCACATACCACCAGAATCGGAAGATCTATAGACAACTAATGCGGGGTACACATTGTGGCTATCATTGGCAAAAGTAGGTGAAAAAAGCAAAAATATCTGTTCCATTATAGGCGCGGCCACCTTGTTCTGACATCAGTTCGCAAACATTGGTCACGTGATTCCCCCGCCTGTATTTTATCGATATTAATTTGCATGGACACCAGTTTACTCATGTGTTTATACTCATCAAAACAAGTTCATGGTAGACTAATTTCTACGGGAAGTCCAGCAAAGTCCAAATATACGTATCTCTATCTTTACGAATTGTGCCCAGAAGTTGAGCGTCGGCCTCGGGACACGATTATCGTAGGTTCGAATCCCGTGAATAGTGGACTCTGTTTTGCGACTTTTCATTAATCCACAATCGGCGTGAGGTTCGGTTATGCATCTCGGAAACATAATGCTTAATCTAAGTTGTAAGAACTTATTTCACGTTTCAGGTCAGATCCACGAGAACCTGGAGAATATACGCCCCATGTCCACGGCGCTGTCTCGGTACGATAGCGGTCCGTACGGCCCAAGGTACAATCCTTTCCCGGGCCGAGGTCCGACACGGGGGATAGACAGTCGCAGGAAGGATTGTATTGAGATTGAAATAAACGGCATCATGCGAGGTATTGTTTGAGCTTCTTTTCTGGAGTACTCAACCCGTTCACCTTTTATGTGACATTTTAACTTGTTTTGATTTCACCCGTTTAACCCTTTCCCAAACAATAACGACATTTGACCACTTTGTTGCAGACGACATTAGAAAATATTGTAGGAAAAGAAGAAATTGCCCTTAACGAGCAATTCTTCCTTTACCCGTAATGTTTTCTGCCCTATCAGAAGATTATTTTCCAATTTCATAACATTTTCAAATGTCGTCTGCAAACTCTTTCAAATTGGGACAGTCGAAGATTTGTTGTTTGTGAAAGGGTTAACTTCAAAATGAAAGCACATACAGACACCAAACTGTGGCATCAACCGTTACGATTTGTTCATGATTTTTAGAAGATTGACAAAAGACTTTTGTTGTACATGTACCAAAGTTGAGTAACAGTGAGGTATGGGGATAGCGGTACACTTACTTGAGATTGTAGAACTTTGAACAAATTAAAAGACTCAGACATCTTTGTTTGTTTTTTTCTTAATTTTTCCCCAAATAATTTACCCCCTTCATCAGAATAATACATTTTTTAAATGTAAAGATTTTCATGCAGTGGAACAATTAATATATAAAAACTCTTCCTTTTGATATTTTCAAAGTGTATCCTTTCTTCCTTTCTCCTGTTTCAAAACGTATCCTTTTCATTATTTCAGAGTTTATCCCTCCGTCTCATTTTGACCCGGAGGATGATGGCGCTAAGCCGGACCGGATTCTCACTCCGGATTGGGTGTATCCTTTACGCATGCGCATTTTACATGGAGTACTTTGCTTACAATTACCGATCTGTCCGAAAACTTTAAAGCAGGAACATTTAATAACTTAACATTACATGCTTCGGTTTTATTCAATAACAATTCTAAAAAAAAAATGTTTTTAACATTTTCAAGAAACTTAGAACACGTTACTATGTTTTAAAGATGAATTGAATCCCTTAAATGGTGATTATTTTACTGATCCAATTCAAAAGCAACAGCTGACCAACGACTTTCCCTTATTTTGCTACTGTGCTTTCCATAGCCTTTTTCGAAGCATGCGTCAACTTGAATCAGTATGAGTAAGAAATATAACAATTATACATAACCACACAGAGGACAAAGTCAGATAAAAGTAAGAAAACCACATACAAAGGCATGAGAGAGAATTGTACCTGCGGTATTTAAAGTTGACTTGCAAATATTTCATTGATATATGCTTACATACATGATCAAAAATGTTCGAAATCCAAGACCGTTTACATGTATGTTTTTTTTATAAACAGAAAACTTTCCAACAAAAGCTTTGATAAAAAGGTATTTTATCTATATATGTTGTCAATACTTATAAACCTTAAGTCGTTGTAAAGTTATGGGTTCCGAGGCCGTGATGCCAGACAGAATCTGATCATATTCCACGAGACTGATGAGCTGGTGTACTACGTGGCTGCTGTTGTGGTACTGTACAACAAGGAGAAGGATACACAGCGCCATTATATCAAACACACGGAGGAAATCACAAGGTATGTACATGCTCTGTTGTTTCTTTGGTGGGTTTTACATTGAACTGATAGGATTTTGGATATATAGAGAATAGATGGTTGGTGTCGTGAATCGGAAATGTTATCGGGCAAGGCGTAGGAATATTATCCGGTGAGCCGAAGGCGAAACGGATAATATTCCGAGGCCGAGCCCGACAACTTTTCCCATTCAAAGACACCAACTTTCTATTCTATTTATCCTGTTACCTTTATGTATTTCAAACAAACAAGATGTAATAATAAAACACGAGAAAAAAAGAAAAAAATAAGTAGAGAATTATGTAAATATGACGTCATTTCATTCTTATGACGTCACGATTCGTCACGTGCATGTGTTACATGGTTAGTGCCGGATATCACAAATGTTATACGGTACCTAGTTATCGGTCCCAAAATGGCATTGGTGACAGGATAAATTTATATACCCTGCTAATAACCCATATTTGACTATCAAAAGAGAATAAGGTCCAGTTCATGCTGGTTAGAAAAGTTGGCATTTAATTATTGAGTCAGCAAGTTAGTCTTTATTCAAATGTTGAAACTAAAAGGTCAATGTTAAGCATGATGCAAATGTCTAAGTCTGTGGATGTTTCGTAAATGGAAACCATTCGACAATAGCGGTCTACCGCCATGTACCCATAATAAAGCTGAAGCCTTTAGTGAGGAACACGGCAATGGACATTTGTCACCTTTTTTGCGGAATTTTTCGTCATCTCTGATATCAAAGGTTTCAAAAGAAGATTTTTTTGTTTGTTTTAGTTATGAATATTCCTTTTTGCCATATTGGTTTTAGTTTCTGGTCCAATTCAAACAGTAGCCGATGATAGTGTATAAAGTGAAAATCAGCATTTCTTAAATGATATTTAGTGGTAAGACAATATTTTGACGAAGAATGGAACCACAAACTATTTATTCTTTGAGTTTCACAGTGGCCTTTCATTTTCATGCACTTACATACGAATTAACTCTCTTCTATCTGCAGACGACATTGTTTCACTTGAAGCAGACGGCTTTATAAAAGCTTTGTAAATATGTGTAAAGCTTTTTCAGTTCTGCTGTTGTGATGTGTGAACAGATTCAACAAAAGCATTGTGGCAAAAGGAGAAATTGCTTGTCACTAGCAATTTCACCTTTTGCCAAAATGCTTTTTGAAAGTCCTCGGCTTCAAAACGCCAAAATGCGGCGTTGTGTAGGATTGATTAATAACAGGCCGATCACCCGGATGCTTCGTTGTTAGATAAAACATCGACCTAAATAGCCTTTGTGTCTCGGAAACAAACTATTCCCTAGGTTCAATTAACATTCATGGCTTTTCTCTTTTTAATGAAGCATCGCCATTCATCCGAGTCAGTTACTGATAGCCACGGGACAACTTCAAGGCAAGGATCCGGAACATGGGGTAAGTCAAAAATTAGACACATGAAAAGTAGTCCGTTTGGCAGAAAAAATAGTCCGTCAGGCAGAAAAAATAGTCCGTCAGTCGAGCAAAGAAGTCCACCAGGCTGAAAAAGTAGTGTTTCAGGCAGGAAAAGTAGTCCGTAAGACAGGAAAAGTAACTCGTCAGACAGGAAAATTAGCGGGAACCTTGTATCCATTTTTCCCGTGCTGTTTGCTCCAAGACCCTGCAGAGGAGCACACCAAAATGGAAATAAAATTCAACGGCGGTCGTGGAAAATTGATCGTCGGAACATGGCGTATTTGAAATAAAATGTAATCTGCTGGGAAAATGCATAGCAAACTGCATAATAATGGGTGTCGCCATTTGCAATCCTTTTTTATATCGCAAACAGTGATCACGTGATCACCCCGCCTAAACTTGGTTTGTTCTTGTTTTAGGAGGCTTGTTCCTGTTGCTTTTTTATATACATGTAGACTGCCTCCAAATATCAATTTGATGGTATTGATATGGTTGGTCGTTTTATATTCAATTTGAAGTATTCAATTTCATTAACGTGAGCTATCTAGTTAATATATAACACTTGACATGTTATAGATATACGATGAACACTAAACACATAAAATTGAACTATATGCCAAAGAAGTGCCTAAACCAACAGCAAACAATGTGAATTTGCTATCAATAAAAAACTGAAATACATCTTGATAACTGCTATACCCTCACGTAGAGCTCACCAAGACTAAATCCATTATCAAACAATAACGACATTTAACCACTTTATTGCAGACGACTCTTAAAACATTGAGAAAAGGAGAAATTGCTCATGACGAGCAATTTTTCAATTTGCCACAATGTTTTCTGCACTTTTAGAGAATAATTTTCCAATTCAACCATATTTTGAAATGTCGTCTGCGAACTCTTTCAAACTTGACAGTCATAAATTTGGCGTTTGGTAAAAGTTTTAAAATCTTGAGTCAGTATCCCATTATCCCCTTATCTTTCTTTAGCTAAACGTTGGAAAGGGTTAAATGTCTGCCTCAATTCCAATGCAATCGTATTTATACGATAGAGTACATTGTATGTTAAAACTAAATAAAACATGCACTTATTCAGCTGGGAGACGCTCACTATGAATATCTTATTAGTAACAGACGAGAACTGAACGTTTAAAAAGTGGGGATGTTTGATCGCGTGACAAAAATTACACCATTTGGATAGAGAGGCTGTTGTTTTATTTGGAAAAAATGACATTTTTTCATGACATAGATAACAAACAAAGGTGTCTGCTCTTTGACACAAGTATTCTTATGTTTTCTACTACACGTACATTAAAGGGACGTGATCGGTACCTCAGTATGTTTACATTTGTCTTTTAAAAGTATCTGTCATCAGTATTTTATGTATTTTGACCGTTTTTCTTAATAATTGGAAGAAGAACATTGACTTAACTGCAAAAAAAGGTGGGTCATGTTTTTGTCTACATCTCATTAATCACTAAAGCCACAATCGTAAATCAAAGATAAATCGACAATAAATAGGCGTCAAGAGAAGGACACACACAGAGTGGAGCTAAATGATGTGAAGTTTTTTCCCATTGGGATACCAGAAATGGACCTTTACAAAGGGTGCTTCTGTTTTTCACCTACAATAAGTTAAGTATGTTAGTCTATTTAAAAGAACACTTGGCAAGTTTCTGTGTTTTCCATCATATAAGCCCCCTCTTTATAAAACCTGGTCTATTTTCTTCATGAATTAGCAGACGTCCAGAAAAGCAGAATTTTCTTCAGTTTTATTGCTTCTCCGAAACCTTATTGTTAGTGCCAAATAAAAGTGTCCCTATAAAGAAATGATTTGTCCAATAGTTTTGTAAATAATGGTTGTATAATACCTAATGCTCATGACATTAAGAACACTGACTTGGATTCATCCTGGTGACAAACGGTAAACATATACCTTAATTAATGAGAGGCGTTTCGTATATCTGATATCATTATTACGTCTCTTATTTTCTGGGTACTCATCAAATTATTTTCATGTTAAAAAAGATATTACTAACATTTATGTTAGTACCATTTCTACCAACTGGCTTGGATCGTTCCCGGTGCCAAACGATAAATGATACACATTGTTGAAATGAGAGGGGCAACAGTAAAACTCACATCTTTTTCGCTCTTCCAAACCCTATCGTGGATACTCATCAGATCATCTACATACATAAAAAAGATATTTCTGATATTTTTGTTAGTACCAATATGCCCCTAATCTACACACTAGCTAGGATTGTTCCCGCTGTCAAGCGATAAATAATAGATCAATCTTGTTGGCAACCGTTGTAAATATTGTTTAGTGGGTTAATTATTCATGAACTCTGGACAGGAGTCATTTCGCGGCTTCGGGTGAGGGATGTTTATCTTCTCTTCGACTATCATGCTCTGTCTAACATGGAAAAGTACTTTTTAACTCTTATAGTGCTGGGACCGACTTCATACCTATGCAAACAGGTAAGATCCAGGACAGCCGCCAAATAAATTGGCGGCTGGCCTGTGATCTCACCTGTTTGCATCTTTGATTATCTTTCCTCACCAAAATTAAGCGGATATTTAAGGTTTTGGAAAGCAGACGACACAAAAGTCTATATCTAAGAAACAACCCAGCATTTTAAGCGTTATTGGCACATGGAAGTAGATTCTTTCTTTATCAAACTATATTATTTGGTAAACGTTTGGTTATGTTCAAATAGTTATCACAAAAAGAATCAGCACAACTTAAACATGAAAGCCAACGAGAAATTACCCATATCCGACAGTTTGATAATTTAGATTGCTTGATTCTTCACCTCTGACCTGGTTATGTGTCACACACTTTTTAACTGATCAATCAGAATTCGTTATTATGAATATACAAACAAGCAGATTGTTGATACACATGGTTGAATTGGAGACAACTATATTTCAAGCACCAAATAGCTTGTTACAGGAGTTTATTAAATAAAGTCTCATAGCATTTATAAATTTCATGACTTTTAATTACATAATAAAAGAACTCTATATATTCTATCAATAATTTATTTGTAATCTTATACTTTCATGTGTCTTTAAGAAATTGGTCCAGACACGTTTCTCGATATTTTATTGTTTGTTGGTCTGTATTGTAAGCTGCAGATCTTTGAAGGGTAAATCCAAAATAATCTAAAAAAATGGCGAAATCTTATATCAGATAAAATTTGCAAATTATCGCTTACTTTTTCAATCATTAATGGTATCATTGTGATCAAATTGAATCTGTGAATGTGTTCATATCAGACAGGCTCTTGTTCAGTCGTAATTGTGAATTTGTGATAATCGCGTAATTGCTGTCTGTTATTTTCTCCTATTCAGATAAAGACTCTTACGGACAAATAAATGTACCAAAACGGGAAATTACTCCTGGCAAGCAATTCACTCTTTTTGTCCCTATCCTTACCAAAAGGAAATATAATTTGTTAATTTTGTCTTTGTCGTCAACAGTAGGCAATACGAATAAGATTCACAAATTATATTTACTTTTGTTTTCTGTTTGCCCCTGTTCAGAAAAAAACTCCAGTGAATTACCTCACGTCATAGTCAATGAATGGTCCAACTTGATTTGAATATGTCAACAGGCAGCAATTGTAGATTTTGTATTCTAAAGTTGTATTCTATCAATAAATTGTTTTTATGCTGTGCGTATGGATAATGAAGTATTTATGGAGTGGTATTAAATCCCTCAACATAGCAGCGCGATCACCCAATGCAAAATGAATTCAGTGATTGTTAACCCGTTTCATAGTTCCCCATGTTCTTATGTATACCACATTTATAACAGAGTATAAAAATAGACAGTATTGTCTTTCTGTATTGAAACCATTGAAACAGAGCGAACACTGTCTCATTTTGTTACAATGGTTTCTTGACATATCGGGTTACATGTATTTTAGAAACAAGTACAATAGAATCTCTATACCTCGAAGAACAAAGGAAGGTGTTCCGAATGTACCTGTAAGAACAAAGGACCTCATGATAATGTTCGACATAGAGAGAGGGTTCGACTTATATATGTTTGAATCATAAGGACATACAAATGAATAACAACTAATTTGGAACCCCGTAGAAACATTGATATATAGAGTACTTTGACAATCAGAAGTTCGAGGTATATATATCATAATGTATCATTGTACTAATGAGTTAACCAATTACCAAACAATAACGACATTTGACCAATTTGTTGCAGACGACTCTGGAAAACACTGTGACGAGCAATTTCTCCTTTTCCCCCACAATGTTTTCTGCCCTATCAGAAAAATTAAATTTCAATTTCATCACATTTTGAGATTTTGCCCACAAACTCTTTTAATTTGGTACAGCCGAAAATCATGGCGTTTGGTAAAGGGTTAACATATGTTTATCTGTTTTAGGCCCACATACGGATATGGCACGGCGTCTCATTAAGCACATACTCGGTGATTGGTCTAGGAGTGTTCTCTGGTGGTATCGCATCCATTGGATTCTCACAAGACGTAAGTCTACCATCAAGATATTAGATCCGTACGGATTGACAGTTATTATCGCACTCGGCTGAATATGAGTACATGACTGTAGTTATTAACATCAACAGAAACGAAGACATTGAAATCCCTATCTATTAATATCCTTTTGGCATTTGAACGCAGAAAATGCCTTTTTAATCATTTCGATCATAACTAATATCCTGACACTGGCATAGCCTTTGAAAAACGGAATAAACAAAAAAGTCTTCATTAACATTCAGACCTTTATATTTCTAAGTTGATATGTACTGATGATTTATTGTGGTAAGCAACATATTTTGTAATACATGTTTCTTGTATCCGTCTTGCATTTTACGTATGTTTTTGCTAGAAATGTATGTGTATGCATGACGAGATATGTTCGTACGGATAAGTCATTAAAATTTCATTATGTTCTATTTGTAAATCGAGTTTTATTTTAGGCCACGATTAATTGAAAGAAAAAGAAAATTCACCTTTCTTTGTCTTTCCATCAACTGCGCCATCAAAAAGACAATAATGAATAAACAAAACGAATATTTCCTAAATATATCGTTGAAACAATACTTTTTAGCCCCCTATTACTCCCTTAAAATTCACTTTTAGACGTCTGCTGCAGTTGCTAATAGAAACTATTTTGACGATCAACACTTTACCGAAAGTAAACAACTTCGATATGGATTTAAGATATAATTCATAATATAGATGTTTTCATCCTCGTCCATAGAGACATAGATATTTTTCTTATGTCTATGTCTTTATGGACGAGGATGAACATATTGTGCCGAGAAAACATTGTGCTAGTTGAAAGCATTTACCTCATTTCCCGCATCATTTGAATTCGTGATATTCGAAGACAATTAATTGTATCTAAGAGTACTGGTGTATATGGCACTATAAATGATAGTAGAAGTGGTGACTATTCCGGTATCGTATTTTGCGCCTTGCTTAGAATGAAAGCAAAATCAGAAGACAATATCATTTACCAAAAGTACTAATACCAGGATGTTGCTAAAGACAATTGTCACGAAATGCGATGCGGGATATCAGCGTTTGATTCCAGTGCCAAACCATGGGCAATTGCAATCGTATCTACTCGGCAATCCCCGTAACAAGTCAATAGATATACCTCGTAAGCAGTACATGAATACACCAGAAATCCTGGGGTAATTCGCCTTATTTCCGGCGGATAACGCAAAATGCACACAGACACTAAATATGTATTTAAATACACACAAATTGGTTATATATCACAATTGAATGTTTTTTTACCATTTTCATTAAAGATGATCATATCGACACATCTTTGTTTCATATTTTGTCAATCGGCTCTTTTCGGCAATCCCCGGGATTTCCAAGTAGATACGATTGCAAACGGACATGCCCTTCGTTGCTGACCTACTTTCAAAAATGGCTCCCCATTACCTCCGAGGTTATTTTAAGAAATGGCCGAGGTGTTTCGAATGGGGCAATTGAGACAGTGGATATAAAGATTGATTTAACTGTTTCCTGCAGCAGGTGTATCAAAGTAAAGACGTTCCTGTAATATAGTATATATTGTCTATTTGTAGGATAAGGGGATGTATATGTGTGCCTTGGATATGAGCGAGAAACACGTACTCAGTGTATGGGACTGGCAGTGTGAAAGAGTCCTTGCAAGAACCTCGGTAAGTCGCCTGTCTTCACAGCCGTCTCATTTTCGTTAAGAAATTATATTTATCAATATGTGAGGGTCAGTTTAAAGACATGTACACGGCTAAATTGAAAGAAACAGCAAACGATAAAAAGTAGTCAATATGAAGCCATTATTATGATGAAAGGAGAACATTTTTGTCACAGACAACCTCTCGTTTAGCTACGGTTTTATTTTCAAAAAGTTTTTTGTGAGAGGTTTGTCAAAGCATTGTATCTTTGAGTAAAGTGTAAAATCCTAATTTCAACCGTGCGACAATTTTGAACAAACCGTAGGTAGCTGTCAGTTTCGCTTACCCAACTACAGACGTCCAAAGAAACCGTTGTGCTAACAGAGGAAATGACTTTCGATGGTTAGTTCAACATTTTAAGAAATCATTTAGAAGCATTTGTTACACAGTTCCTCCTCTTGTCCCAACAGTTTCTATATACATCATGTAAAACGACAAGTTTCATACTTTATTAACCCTTATAGTGCTGAATAATTTTCTAATAATAGATTTTTGTGTCGTCTGCTTTTCAAAACCGTAAATATCTACCTAATTCTGATGAGGAAAGATACCCAGAGTTGCAAACAGGTTAGATCACAGGCCAGCCGCCAATTTACTTGGCGGCTGGCCTGGATTAACCTGTATGCATAAGCATGAAGGCGGTTCCAGCACTACAAGGGTTAATCATATATGTTACCGCATTCAGTTTGGAGAGTCTAATAATTACACACAAGTGGATGTGTCCATATATGATTCTTAACTTTTCAAGTTTTTCTTAGTTAATTCGACCTCACTATGGTGATTTTGAGAACTACCGCAAATAAACTGTACATACTTGGATTTATTGATGCTTCCTGAATCAAGTATATTTTAAATAGCAACTTGTAATTGTATACGACACAACCAAAAAGGTTCGTATTGTTTTAATTGAATTTTCAAATGTTCCCTTCTGAGTACAAGCTACGTTAAGGGGTATTGTCTGCTGTTAAGTGTAATTGTAACCACCTTGTTGGCGTTTTCGGTGTTATTTTAAACGTGTGTTGGAAAAGGTGAAATAACTCAAACAAGCTGTAATGTCTGCTTCTATTTTCAATAAATAATGACGTTTTACATCATCAGAGGCTACATTTTGAAAATAGGCCTTCTAGTTATTACATTTTGGGTGCTTAAACTTCATGTTCTATAAACTATGATAATGGACCGATCTTATTCCAATTGATAATCTTAGCATTGATTTATTGAAACCATGTTGTTTTGTTAACCAGGATGAAGACTATAAAATGGTAATAATTCGATACGTTTGAGTGCAAAAAACATCTTTATTTCCCTTAGGAAATTAGGAATGATTGGTAGATATAATGGTGGCGTAGATCCATTGTAGACTTACCCTACCCATTGTTTATTGATTTTTTGATTGTACGTTCTAAACCGTAACAAGTTAGAATGAAATGAATACATTTTCAAAAGCGTGTTGTCTAAATCAATGTTAACATAATGGTTCGTTGTAAAATCTACAGGATAGTCTGTTTGCCTTAAAAATTTGTCAGTGGCTATGCTTGTTATAGACAAGACATACCTCAGAAAGTACCATATTCCATTTCATTGGTATGATAAAGTTATGAGAACAGGTTTCAAACATTAAGACTTACTCAAAGAACCTATAGGTATTTTGATTGTGTCTTTATGAAACTTTGTCTGTACAAAACATCAGAAAATATCGTAAGAGTTGTCCAAATCAGTCGATATTGTTTTATTTTAATCTGAAAACAAAGCCATTGTGACACAAGATGGTTAAGCCTATATAACGGTTCTATGTCGGTTGAATATTATTTCATGAAATATTTCAATTCCCAATTTCGATATTCTGAATCTGTATAAATGTATTGAAGCGAATCCCCATTAAATGATTAAGCTTATCGTTTGTATTGTTTGAAAGTGACGAACTGTTAACCCCATTACCAATTGCAATCTTGTAAACTCCAATATCAGTTTCTATCGGTTGATGCACTTCTCCAGCCCTCAAATCTTTGTCTTTCAGAAGGCAAAAGCCTGAAGGGTAACTCACTTCCTTTATCCATTACCAAACAATAACTATGATTAATCAGTTTGTTGCTGACGACTCTGGAAAACTTTGTTGGAAAAGGAGAAATTGCTCTTAACGACAATTTCCCCATTTCCAACAATGATTTCCGTCCTTTCAGCAGGTTATCTTTCAATTTCAACACGTTTTAAAATGTCGTCTGCAAACTCTTTCAATTTGAAAGGTTGGCGTTTTGTAAAGGCTTAAATAAACAGAGAGCTGACTCATTATGGCATTGTCTTATTAACTTAACAATATTTCCATAATTCGCAATTAACAACACAACTACGACTGACCAAAATGGTATGCAACATTTGAGTAAATCTCTATATTTGTTGAAAATAACAACATTGAAATCGATATTATGAAATTATGGGCGAGTTTTCTCTTTATCGCATGTTTTCCATATTAGATCAGCTGGTGGACGCTTTATTGCACCACCATGGTGCTGACGACGAAATCCGGTTGCGCAACTTCCGGTTTAGCACTTGGTGGTGCAGTAAAGCGTTCACAAGTCATGATTAGGGAAGTATTATAAAAAAGCGTACTAACATATTATTCTAGCAGGGTTGATAGACGAATTACTAGTTATTCTCTAAAATACAATACTGATTTGTTTCGTCAGAGTTATAACCCAATTAGATACATAGTTTTATAGTCTGAAACAGTGTATACTGTCAGTATATGTACTCATAATGCATCTTTTATATTCTTTCTTGTCTCTAACATAATTCATGCATCGTTACAGAAGGTAAACATTTACACTTGCATGTCACAATTTATCATTTTTACAGCTTTTTACCATTCAAATGTAACTTTTACATCACGTATTTATTCAATGTTCATTATTGTTTTCTTTAGATATTCCTCGACAATTATTACAGCATTTTCCAATGAATTTTAATTACAAAAGTGTACCTCTAATACGATTTTATGCTAACCTTCATAACTTTGTGAAGAAAGAGTTACTAATACTACGTCAAGATCATTCATTCGCAAGTCATCTGCTAAGTTCTGCACAGTCTAAGTACTTTCAAAAAGAGAGAATCGATGTAATATTAGATTAAAAGGGAACTCCCTCTGAATGTCTAACAAAAATATTTCTTTGAAAAGAAGCCTTGTTCGTATGAGTAATCTTTTGTTTGCATGCAATATTTAAACTCCTTCTATAGAAATTGTTCAATGATATTCTGTGCATTTCTCCATCTTGTGAGAAAGTTTGTGGTTGGATATAATGGTTTGCGACGACGACATCCAATCTATCCAATACATTTATGTTAAGCTTTGAATAAACATTCACTTAATAGCTTTTAAATTGTATACATATGCCTTAAATATGCCAACTGTTTTTCAGTTACATATATATCATATTGATCTTCTTTACTCCTGGCAGTACATAAGCTGTATTAGTACTGAAAAAACATTATTTTCGGTGTAAAGAATGTTTCAAACATGTGGACGTCGATTCAGAAGCCAGAAAAGAAATAGCTTTATAGCATTGTCTTCATGATATATCTGAAATAGTATTGGCCACAAACAATGTTGTTTTTTGCCATCTGAAACCCTGGTCGAACATTCCTACCATTATGCAATATTTCGAGGACATTCGCAGAATTTGTCGAGTGTCGTTCGTTGATCTTTTGGTCATTGTTGGCGTCATCCGAGAAGTGTCGACATCTACCGATCTTTATAAAGGATGGTATAACTTAACGAATGCTTGAACTAAGTCAATAATAATCGAACTTTGCCTTTTGAGAAAGTCTGTTTTATAAATAAATCACTTAAAAAGAGAAATTTGAATATGGTGAGCGGTTCCTTTTAATTGTGATTACTTAAATTAATGTGTTCTGCAAGAAAGTCTGATAAAAGTTGTTAATGTAACGAGGAATGGCTAATAAATATTGCCTTTAGATATGTTTATTATCAAACAATCTTATGCAGGTGTCGGACCAGGTATAGTAATGTTATGTTTATCATTGTTTTGTACCTTTAGGCTCTAGAACGTCTTGGAAAAGTGGTGAGCATGCATGGAAGCATGAACTTTGTCAGAATCAGAATTATTTGATTGATTTGAATATGTTTACAAAATTATGTAAAAATAAAACTATTTAACACAAAACAGTGTTGCCTGTAGAGGTCTCGCTAACAGAGGGTCATGACAACATGGGCTTGATTCACAATGAAGCTTTTATAGAACTGGTGTTACCCTGAATTTGCAGAAGTAACTTTGATTTTTGTGAAAGATAAATTGACATGCGTTTTAAAATGCGATACAAATTTCACAATAAGCACGTATTTCTTTTTCATGTCTAGGCGAATGCTTTTTTGACGCACTCACTTTTTTAAAGAAAAGAAAAAGACATGCGTTCAAAAGTGTGATGAAGATTTCCCAATAAGAACTTATTTCCGTTTTATATCTAAGCAACTGATCTTCAGACACACTTTCCTTCTTTTTATTTACTTTTAGAGTGATATGAATCGTACATACCATTGTGAGCCTGGTTCATGGCTACAGATACACGATAAACAGTGTATTACAAGCAGGGCAAATCCATGTGATTAGAGTTACAAAAGTATTTCATAAGCTTTGTTCCTTATTCCATGTCTACATCCTACATCGAGTGTACGTACTTCAACCGCCTAATTAGAGCAATTCAAACGAACTTTTACAAAAGAGAATTTGGTAGATTTCTAAAAGGAATTGTACTTGATGATCTCTGTAACTTTGGATTAAGCTAGCCTTTATATGTACGTTAGTTGAGTCATCATAAACAATTAAGTCAAACGCTTTCATCTTAATGTGCTGAAATCTGTCCGTCTCATTGTTTAATATGAAAATGTTCTTCGTCATTCATACTATCTTCCCAATTCTTGTTATGTTCTTGCGCTGTGTATCAAACCCATTAGCCTCATGACCCAATTCTTCATGAAGTATAGGGTTAAAATTGACAACACCCAATAAATCACTATTGATGACAGTATTAACGAAGTCACTCACCAGTGGTTTTAATTGAATGCTCTTAAATAATGTATGTGTTTTGTGTTTTTGTCCCACTCCTGTATATTTATTTTAATGAGTGATGTTTTACGTAATGAATGTGAGAAGCGGCATTGTGGAGGAGAATGATTGTGAAAATGCATAATTTCTCTTTCAGAGTGTTTCTACCTTTATCACAATGATTTCTGACACCCAGTTTCAAGTACGCTGAAAATAACGAAAATGAATCAAAACAAATATCTTAATCGAACAAATGTTGTTTGATGTTAGAGAAATGATGAAATATTGCTAACATCATTTTCAATAGTTAGCTCGAAACACTTGAAGAGCATATATTACTGAGCTAGAAATCGCTAGCTTTTGAAATATACCCTTTTGCAGCATTGATTTCAAAAACTTTACTTAGCAGACTTTTATGATAAAGAGATATTTTGATAAATCTTCACTTTTAACGTTTTACTAGTAATCCATATGAGTTTTCGGACGAGTTTTCATTTGAGGCAAAAGAAGTCACAAATATGATTTGTATTTTATTTTCACTCGAGGCAGATAGGTACTACAACTAACAGAAGCGGAACATGATTGTTTCAATTTTTAAATGAGTTCAGCTTATGTTTTTATGCATCTTATTTTGCAGTTTTACTTTGTAAGCACATATGAAGTTATACGAGAAACCTTTTAGATCTGAGCAAAACACTACAATTGTTTACTTATGTCTGACCAATTTTGCTAATTACACAATTTTCAACTTGTGATTGTAATGTTTTATGATTTAATGTTGTTGTCACCGTTTGATGTGTGTACTTCTAGGTATTAAAGTATTCTCTTTTATGTATTTTGCATAATTGATAAACCATTTTAGGATCAAAACATGCATTCCGTATGACGATTTAAAACACATACTATGCTAAAAAGGCTCTGTTTTATCTATTCGATAACTCTTTTAAATTAATACACTTTACTTTACACCATATTAAAATTGCAAAGGAGTCATTCACTCATAACAAATCCTCTTTTTCTTAGAATTGACTCATTACGAATTCTTCTTTTTTCAGACACCAACAACATTCTAGCTTGTGAATAATTTAATATACTTTAACTACATCGTCATAACTCGTGCTAAATGACCTCAGCTGTCGACGAGCCGTTAACCCTTAGAACGCCGGGTAATCTTCCAAAAGCGAATTTATGTGTTATCTGCTTTCCAAAGCTTGAAATATCTGCTTAAGTTTATTAAGGAATGATAATCAGAGTAGCAAACAGGCTAGACTGTAGGCCAGCCGCCAATTTTCGTGGCGGCTGGCCTGGATCTAACCTGTTTGCATATGCATGAAGTCTGTTTCAACACTATACGGGTTAACATAAACATCAATTCAGTCTTGACATTCTTTTATAGACTACGTCTGATCCAGTCCACAATGCTTGTTTCTACCCTGACGGACCCAACACCAGCATTCTCATCACGTTTGGTATCAAACACATCTACTTCTGGAAGATCTTCTTCGATGCCGTCAGACGAAAAGAGGCCAAGATACTTCGAGACCGTAACAGCGGGATTTTTGAGGTGAGTTACTGTTGAAAATACTTGAAGCGTTACCTCATTTTGACAATTCAATTCAAATATCTTGTATACACCCACGTCTGAATTTGTCAAATATACGAGTATAGTAATACAATGATATTACGTTCATTCACATAAACAATAGTAATGTTCATATAGAAGTTGTAAGGTATTAGAGGTAAGTTAAATAAAAAAAAAGAGGCAGAGATTAGTAGAAGACTGATGAAGGAAACCACTGTGACACACAGAAAAGATGTTCTTTCAAGCAATGTCGGCAAAATGTCAAAGCGTTTAGGTTCGATAAGTCAATGCTACAAAGGTAATAGACAGTTCTCATGTAAGGTAATAAATGTTAATATATATTTCTCTGTTATGTAGAATTTGATTGTTGATTCTTTCTGTTGGTGGTAATTCTTTGCGAGTACTTCTTAAAATATCACTGCTTTATATAAGCACATGTGTAAATGTTAAATGTTTTTGCTCAGAACCCATTTAGTGGATTTTACAGTGCCTGACTGACGACTAATGAACATATATAAGTAGTTTTTCAGGATTTAACTTGAACTTTAGATATCATTGAGTCATTCTATGAACTTTACATTCCTTTTAGAATACATTTTGAATTATTTTGAAGAACGATGTCTAATCGCATCCATAAAGTAAATATACAATTCTTCCCCAGGATAAAAACTATGCTGAGCATTTGATAGTGAGTGTTTAGAATAGAGCTTGTGTTTTCGAGAAATGACGATTTTGTTCTTAAATCTAAATCCTTACTTATACTTAAATATGGTCAGCTTACTCAGCCGAGTACGATAGATAAACTGTGAACATGACGTCTTCATTTAACCATTTAGCACGTCATTTGAGACAGCGGTAAGGTTGACTCAAACTTATATAAACTTAGATTTGAGCAGAAATGTTGAGTATCATTTCATTTTTGGTCACAACTTTAATTCGATGCTTGTTCTTATACTAAAAGTTGAGCCACAATTCTAAGATTAAGCAAAAGATCAAATTTAAGATCATTTCGAGAACACGGGGCCAGATGCTTGAATTAGTATCCATAGCTGTTTTTGTTCTTTTATTTCGTTAGTTTAATAAAGTACGTGAATATATATGTACATAGCGCAGTCTAGTCTTACCAAAATGAGTCCCATCTTGTGAGAGGTACTTTTAAAGTGAATATAATTCTCAACGTTGTACCTTCTTATAAACATATAAGAGAGCGTTCAAAGCAAATGTCCTTAAATCAGTTGTGACAAACAAAGAATTGCTTCAGGACACGAGGATCATTTTTGGTTGGAATCTGTTAGTAAAACATCTGTCCTCTCCCAAACTGTGACTCGCTATTAAGTTCTTAGATTTATTATTTTGAGCGATTTTATTTTAAACCAAACCCGTAGGTATCACCAAAACTCGTTTCCTTTTACATGATATCCGCATTTAGTTTAGTCAGCCCTGTTGAGTTAGTTGTTAAAGGCTAAAAAATAACCTGATAACGTTGCACTGAATCGTCTCATGGAAAATATTTACGTACGTTAAAACCGATATGTACACGGTTAGTATATAAAAGGTAATTATTTTGATGTGGCACGTCATTGAATTAGTCAGAGAGAGTCGATTCCAATATGACGTGTTACTTTGCAATAGTGCGTATCGCAATCATGAAATAAGAAGAAGCTTTGTTTTGAACTTACGCGAATTTGAGCACATTATGTTTAGTAAAATGCTACCCTGGAACAAAGAACAAAAGCATGAAACGACTTGAAGACATTTGGACCGAGATAATCATATTCAATAAATACTCTTTAGAAGTCGTCCCCATTCTTTTTGGAATCTTTTGTTCACATGAATACATAGCAATCATGGCTTTTCAATGTAGCGTGAAACTTCTGAGTGAAACAGTTAAGATATTAAGTAGTGATGTCCCTTTCCATCTATAAACCTTCAAAACATGGTTAACTAATTTTTCCCCATTGGTTATTTCTAAAATCATGAATTCAAATTTAATTCAAAATTGCTCATATATTTTCAGCGATAAAATGTTTACTTTGATAGTTTACAATCAACATAAGCCTATGATAAATGGTTGGGTACATTATTATACATACATTCAGGGTTTGTTTTTCATGGTGGAGATCGTAGCTATAGTAGAGTGTAGATTTTGTGACATGCTGGTAGTTTGGTGATTTGAATGTTGTTTTTGCGAGGGAATAATTTAGCAGTGTCTTTTTAGTAAAAGATATCGTTGCAATAATAGAGATAATGGTCTGAAAACTGCGTACAGTATTATTGAACAACCCTAAAGTGAATTTATCATGGGAGACATTATGAATAAAAGGAAACAAATATTCTTTTTTCATTATTATTCTTCCAATTGTTGTAACACGTGTGTTAGTAAAACAGTTTAAAGGTTGACTATTTACAGATGTATTAAAAAATGATTTGTATTATTTATATTTTCATTGCCTAGGTCAAGCGACAGGTAATACTGTTGTCAATATCTCACATTTGTTTATGCTAAAACCAAGTTAATCACTATATCTGTTATTCTTTATAAACTTTCGCTTGTCTATACGGACATGAGATTTTTGCTTTATAGAACAAAATCCAACTTTTAACATACACAGAGCTGTGTTATAACCCGTTTTGCAATAAAAACCCGTTTCGCAATAAATTAATTGCCATGAAATTTCACATTGCAATAAAGCATCCCAACTCGTTTTGCAATAAATTTATTGCGAAACAGGTTTTATTGCAAAACGGGTTGTAACAGAGCTGGGAGTATTGTCATTGATCAATAAAACACTAGTATAGCATATCTTTTATAAAAGTGTTGGAGTCGTTTTAGACTTTTACGTAACGATCTTTTTGAAGGTTAATATTGATGAGAAAATGTTATCAGAGTAGCAAACAGGTTAGATCATAGCCCAGTCGTCAACTTACTTAGCGGCTGGTCTGGATCAAACATGTTTGCATTATTAGATAGACGAACAAATGAAGAATAAAAACATTTTGGCATCCTTTATGTTTATGTCTTCGCCCCTTTCCCTCATTTAGATGCCATTTAATACCAACTATCTTTAAAAACAAGACAAACAGAAATATTGGTCTTCATTTGAAAAGTCTTTGTATCATTATGTGTTCCATGTTACCTTTAATCAATTGCCACTTTTGCTTCATTTTTGCACATTGCTATACTCGTCCATTTCTTCTTTTGTCACTTTGTTTTTTTGTCTGTAAGTTTCTCAGAAGTGATAAAATAGCAGGTCCGATGGCAAACTATTACTTTAATGGCACACGTATTATTGCTCATTCACACACAAATTCGGCTGTGTTTTGTTAGCTTTCATATTTAGTGCATGCTTTTACTTAATCTTGTGTCAATGCACAGATTCCAACAATTGCTTTAGTACGTTTACGTCAATAATTAGGCACGCAAATAAGTCTACCCACTTCTGACACCATTCATTAACGCCTTATTGGTGTACATTTAAAGGAAAAAACACTTCATTCCATCATTGTTATACCACTTTAACCATTATAGTGCTGGGACCGAACTTATGCTTGTGCAAACTGGTTGGATCCAGACCAGCCGCCATATACATTGGCAGCTGACCTGTGATCTAACCTGTTTGCTTCTCCGAGCATCTTTTCTCATCAAAATTAAGCAGATGTTTAAGGTTTTGGAAAGCAGACGACATTAAGAATTGTTTTCAAAATATTACGCAGCAATATAAACGTTAAATCGTTTTAGGAAGAAGTTTCTAGAAAACACTATGTCGAAATGAGCAATTGCACCTTAATCTACGCACATATACTGTTCTTTTTATAATGATCCGTCACAAATTACAATACAAGGTTATTGCTCGATGCTTTAATGGGCTGTAATGTAATAGAGGCCAATATACATATCAAGATGTTTACACAAATAGCAATGCTTGTTGAAAATTCCATGTAACTTTGTGTGCAATCGGTATCAAAATGAGATAAAATTGTTTGATCAAGGAATTATAGAATTAAAGAAAAAATAGATTATGAGAGCTTTGTATTCTTGTCTGATTTTATATTAGTATTGTCATATTTTTATTTATCTAATGCTATAGAAAAAAAGTAGTACAACACCTGCCTAATCATTGTCATCTCTTGGTACATGCACCATATGTATGCAATGTGGGAGGCAAGACTGCGACTCACGTAAGCAATGCATGTGTGTATGTAGATATTCTTGTTCTATTGCACACAAAGTAACAGTAAAGGGAAGACCAAATTATTCCTACGTAAGCTCATACGAAACAAGTGATAAATGGCACATTTTAATTTTTTAATACTTATCAACCAAATATATGTGTGTTTATTAAGAATTGGAATGTAAGTATTTCATTGTTACCTTTAATTATGCCCATCCCCTTAACTGACTGCATCGAAATCTTTATGATACAACTGTTACAAAAGGGGTATATGTTCAGCATATTTCTTTCTGAAAATTACAATAGAAATGTAATACTTTCACAGAGGTACGTAATGTCTCAATGGACATGTATTTAAGTTTGATAGCTCCAAAAAACTCCATTGTCATGGAATGAGTTAACCCATTACCAAACAATAACGACATTCAACCAGTTTGTTGCAGAAGACTCTGGAAAACATTGTGGGAAAAGGGGAAAATTGCTCTTGATGAGCAATTTCTTCTTTTCCCACAACGTTTTCTGTCCTATCAGAAGATCTTTTTTTGATTTCATCACATTTTGAAAAGTCGTCTGCAAACTCTTTCAATTTGGGACAGTCGAAACTTTGGCGTTTGGTATAAGGTTAATGAATACGTCCGCTTAGATATACGAGATAATAGTATTTCATCATCAGTTTAATTGTTCCTCTAGGATGACGTTCCGGAGTCCGTGAACTGTATCACATGGTTACAGAATGGTGAAGTAGTGACCGGGGACAGTAACGGTAACCTTATGGTATGGGAGAGGGACTCGACAGACGCATTTACATGTAAAATGGTGGTGGAAGCGCATAATGTAAGTCATCCAAGTAGAGGACGCCATTTTTCTTTGTTCATATGGGGTTTAATGTCGTATCAACCGTATTTCAGTTATTTTTCACGATTTTTCTGGATTTCAACAGCAATAGACATGTCTCTGTTTTGTCTTGCCCAAGGACACTCCCATGAACGATCCTAGTGTCTAAAATCCTACATCTTAACCACTTTGACACGCAGGGCCCTGATTTTTCTTGACAGAAAACACTATTTTAGTTTTCTCCTTTGAAATATCTCCAAAATTGAGAATTTGTTTTGAAATGAAATTTCTTAAACGGTTGAATAACACGTAGATTATTGACGTGTTTCACGATCCCGTTTATAGCAGTATCATAAGGATGAGCAGGGTGCCGTTCTAGTCAATATTCATTTTATTCTAAACAATTGCGAAACAACAATTTCAATATTGGGCTAAGCTGTCTTGCAAAGTAACACGACAATAGAATCGTCTCTCTAGGACGCTTTCAAGCACTATCAATGTTTATCAGTTTCTACTCACGTAAATCATTTCCTTATGTTGTTAGTAAAATAATGCTAATATGTTTTCTCTTTTTTGTTTGCGAGAGACCCATCCAATAGACCTAAATTTTACAAGACCTGAGTTTATGCTGCTTGTAAATTATGTTTTCTGCGATACTTTACAGGGAAGTATCATGTCCCTGTGTTTTCTGGAGGACGGAACATTGCTGTCCGGATGTGGTACGGAGATCAAGGCGTGGGACACAGAGCAGAACTTTACATGCGTGAAAACCAGACAGGTATATAGTGCATCACCAGCTCTAGGAGGCATACATCCTTAACTATTTTCTTTTTTGTTTAATATAAAATCTGTCTCTTTTCTGTGAGCCTTGTAGCTATTAAAGGCGCTTGTTCACATATATGAGGAAATTTGAAAGTTAATAAATTTATTTCATCAAACAGCTGTAATTTTACATGATGAGTAGCTGCCGTCGTATTTAAAGGGTCACAACTTGCAATAGGCTAACATAAACTTAATATTAAAACTTAATATATCTCCCTTAGATCCCGGAAGCTGCAGGTCCGATCCGCTCCATCACACCGCAGAAGAAGGGTGGACATGACGGGAAGTTGTTTGTAGGAACGGTGAACAGTGCAATATTGGATGGATCCTTACAGCAAAAGTTCAAATACATTGTACAGGTAATAAAACCCGTCACCGTGGCCTAGTGGTAAATGCATCCGCCTAGGAGAGGATGTAGATGGTTCGAGTTCCTGGAAAATGTTCCTCGTGGAACTTGTTCCGAAATGGCCGGTTTGTGAGCCGCGAGCTAGATAAAGTAATTGTTACCGACTTATATCCACTTTGCACCTGGCATAGTGATAGAAGCTGTAAGGTTCTTGGTATAATCAATGAGAAGTGTCTAATAAGCCCAAATGGCCGACACTTTCAATTACCAAAGACCTGTACCTTTCTCTTTTATAAGTTTGAATTCACTGTTATGTCGTTTTTATTACTTTTTTAGTTTATTAGGGTCAAACTAGTTCTGAGGTCTCATGCCTTCGAAAAAGCATTGCTTTAACTCTTTATCAAACGCCAAAAACTGTCCCCAATCAAAAGAGTTTGCAGACAACATTTCAGAATGTGATGAAATTGAACGATAATCTTCTGATAGGGTAGAAAACATTGTAGGAAAAGAAGAAAATGTTCGTTAAGAGCAATTTCTCCTTTTACCACGAAGATTTCCAGAGGCGTCTGCATCAAACTGGTTAAATGTCGTTATTGTTTGGTAATGGGTTAATGTTAATATATAAAAAGTCCAGCAATAAACTGTTTTGGAAACGTTTATAATCGGATCTCTGTAGCCAATTGGTTACTTAAGTAAATAACATCATCTTGAAGGTGCATTTAAATAAGTACATATGTAATGAATGAAGTTGTATGTTTTTTAAATTTGAATTCCTATGTACAGTTAATGTTTATGAGCAATTCCTGTTTTATCTTTGCCAGGGCCATGGACAAGGTGTGTGGGGTGTTGTTCCCCATCCTTTCGAGCCGACGTTTATATCCGCGGGTCAGGATCAAGTCGTCTTTAAATGGTCCCTCGTCACCCATAAACTCATCTGGAGGTCACAGATCGAGGTAGGGAAACACTTGTATTTGTACTAGACCGGGAACCGGTCTCTTATTTATCGAATAAAGAGACCGGTATGGTACAAATCTAAAAGGCATAACTTTAGCTGGTAACGCAAGTACATTTACACTGAAGAGACTTGTACCATAACAGTGGGCCTTTGTATTTGAGATGTCATGTTAAAAATGTTTGTAATGTGATTCAAAGTCGTACTTACAGTTATCATACGTGGATTCACCAGACAAGGCTATGGCTATGATGTGTTTCACCAAATAATACTCTAATATCACCAGGGATGCCAATATGGATTAAATTCGAGACCCCCGAATTTCAAATTTACCAACTAAACCAAGAACAGAATCCCCTTTAATGTGAAGAGCGGTATAACAGTGAGTTAACTTAGGCTATCCTTTCTCGTCTGCGGCAGCTTAAGAAGTAATAGAAACTAAAATTGCTTTATGATATTACGTAGTTAGTAATAGATACCAATATGATATATAGAATATCTTCTCACCAGCCTTTTGTCTGTTTGGTAACAATAGTACATAAAATGTTCACCAGTAGTTGGTCTGATGGCTGTATTCATTATTAACCCACTTGTTCATTTCCAGGCGCCTTCAACATGTGTTACCGTGGATCACAGACATGACCTGGTAGCGATCGGTACAGGGCGGGGCCTGTTGATATTCCTCAATGGTTACAACGGGATGAACATAGCCACGGTCGAGGTGGGGGTGGAATGGATCGGGTGCCTTCAATTTTCACGAGGTAGGTGTTACATGAAATAAATTATGGTTTTCCAACGAAAATTATATGTACATGTATTACTTCATGGGAGAAAGGGCGTATTCATCTTATTATTACTGTTTCATTATTATCGTTATTGCGTCGCCATATTACTTTCGATGATTATCTTTCTGATACAAATGTTCTTAAACATGTTATTCTCCTATGTTCCTATTTATGTAAACCAACTCCCCAAAAGGCAGATTTTTTTTTCATGGCAGAAAATAGTTCTTATTTGTAGTCAGACATGTCAATACCAACCTAAAGACATCTATTTCGTGAAAAGTTCTCTTTTATGATACACATATTTTAAATACTTCGGCATCATAATGTTTTGTTACTTTTTCTTATTTTTTCTCATTTTAATTGATCAGAAATGAAGTTCATTTCTTCATGAAAATTTCTTTTATTGATTCAATCGTTGGTTTTTAATGGTATTTCAGCAAATCCCGTCTGAAAGTAAAGTTTCAATAAACTATTTTTACTTTTCAGATTGTCTATTACTTGCCATGGGAGGAGGGGACGGGTCGATTACCGTGTATGAAATGCAGGATCGAGGTCACCTTTTTAAATCCAGTCATGTCTCCGTATCGGTATGTCATACTTACTTATAGAATCCAGTCATGTCTCCGTATCGGTATGTCATCCTTACATATAGAATCCAGTCATGTCTCTGTATCGGTATGTCATACTTACTTATAGAACCCAGTCATGTCTCCGTATTGGTATGTCATACTTACTTTAGAATCCAGTCATGTCTCCGTATCGGTATGTCATCCTTACTTATAGAATCCAGTCATGTCTCCGTATCGGTATGTCATCATTACTTATAGAATCCAGTCATGTCTCCGTATCGGTATGTCATCCTTACTTATAGAATCAAAATCAGGTCACCTGTTTAAACCCAGTCATGTCTCCGTATCGGTATGTCATCCTTACTTATAGAATCAGAATCAGGTCACCTCTTTAAATCCAGTCATGTCTCCGTATCGGTATGTCATCCTTACTTATAGAATCAGAATCAGGTCACCTCTTTAAATCCAGTCATGTCTCCGTGTCGGTATGTCATCCTTACGTATAGAATCAGAATCAGGTCACCTCTTTAAATCCAGTCATGTCTCCGTATCGGTATGTCACACTTACTTAAAGAATCCAGTCATGTCTCCGTATCGGTATGTCATACTTACTTATAGAATCCAGTCATGTCTCCGTATCGGTATATCATCCTTACTTATAGAATCCAGTCATGTCTCCGTATCGGTATGTCATCCTTACTTATAGAATCCAGTCATGTCTCCGTATCGGTATGTCATACTTACTTATAGAATCCAGTCATGTCTCTGTATCGGTATGTCATCCTTACTTATAGAATCCAGTCATGTCTCCGTATCGGTATGTCATCCTTACTTATAGAATCCAGTCACGTCTCCGTATCGGTATGTCATCCTTACTTATAGAATCCAGTCATGTCCCCGTATCGGTATGTCATACTTACTTATAGAATCCAGTCATGTCTCCGTATCGGTATGTCATCCTTATTTATAGAATCCAGTCATGTCTCCGTATCGGTATGTCATCCTTACTTATAGAATCCAGTCATGTCCCCGTATCGGTATGTCATACTTACTTATAGAATCCAGTCACGTCTCCGTATCGGTATGTCATCCTTACTTATAGAATCCAGTCATGTCTCCGTATCGGTATGTCATACTTACTTATAGAATCCAGTCATGTCTCCGTATCGGTATGTCATCCTTACTTATAGAATCCAGTCATGTCTCCGTATCGGTATGTCATCCTTACTTATAGAATCCAGTCATGTCTCCGTATCGGTATGTCATCCTTACTTATAGAATCCAGTCATGTCTCCGTATCGGTATGTCATCCTTACTTATAGAATCAGAATCAGGTCACCTCTTTAAATCCAGTCATGTCTCCGTATCGGTATGTCATCCTTACTTATAGAATCAGAATCAGGTCATCCTTACTTATAGAATCCAGTCATGTCTCCGTATCGGTATGTCATCCTTACTTATAGAATCCAGTCACGTCTCCGTATCGGTATGTCATCCTTACATATAGAATCAGAATCAGGTCACCTCTTTAAATCCAGTCATGTCTCCGTATCGGTATGTCATCCTTACTTATAGAATCAGAATCAGGTCATCCTTACTTATAGAATCCAGTCATGTCTCCGTATCGGTATGTCATACTTACTTATAGAATCCAGTCATGTCTCCGTATCGGTATGTCATCCTTACTTATAGAATCCAGTCATGTCTCCGTATCGGTATGTCATCCTTACTTATAGAATCCAGTCATGTCTCCGTATCGGTATGTCATCCCTACTTATAGAATCAGAATCAGGTCACCTCTTTAAATCTAGTCATGTCTCCGTATCGGTATGTCATACTTACTTATAGAATCCAGTCATGTCTCCGTATCGGTATATCATCCTTACTTATAGAATCAGAATCAGACTCTGTGTAATTGTATCGACTTATACAAATCTTTATATCGTCGTTTTAAACAGTTTGTTTGAAAAATAAAATAATGGCAACGAGACACATCTCTCATTTTCCTTCATCCCTCTTATTTAAAAAGTCGTACTGTATTAGTACTGTAATTATAAGGAACTCCATTGTGAAACTGAAACTTAAGGCAACGGTAGTAACCTACAAAAATAAGAAATGTCTCTCCGTGCGTCAGAGTAAAATTGTTGATATTATTCATGAGATTGAAGCCTGGTCCAAACTATTTACGCCAATGAGTTTTGAAAATAGGTGTATTGACTCCATGAGTGTTATATTTATTCGACGATAACTATATTTGATAAATACTATTTTCTTTTCCAAATGCTGGTATCAATTCAGTTATGGTTATATCTAATGGTGGGCAATTACGTTCATTACATGATATATTGCATGCGATCCATGATTGATGTACGATCCAAGGGTCTTGTTTATCTAATCAATCATGTATAGAATAGGCTTGCAAAACATTCTCTCAAAATACCGTAGAAAATGAATACCATTTCCTAAATATTTGGCCGAAATATCGAAACCTTAGAAGAACTGTATTACCAAAATGTATGTAAGTAAAGGTTTATATGTGTGAAGCAACAACGTGTTAATGCTATGCTAATCAATTGTTTATACTTGAACTTGATCTCTAACCAATGATGGTTGTATTTGACAGCGTCACAAGACCGGTGTTGCCCATTTGGATTGGTCCTCAGACAGCCGCTGTATACAGAGTACAGACTATGACCATGACCTTATCTTTTGTAAGTAGTCGGGTGACTCCTTCGTATAACCAATTACCAAACAATAACGATGTTTGTCCAGTTTGTTGCAGACGACTGTGGAAAACATTGTGGGAAAAGGAGAAATTGCTCGTTAAGAGCAATTTCTCCTTTTCCTACAATGTTTTCTGTTCTATCAGAAGATTATTTTTTCAATTCCATCACATTTTGAAAGGTCGTCTGCAAAGTCTTTCAATTTGGGACAGTCGAAAATTTGAAGTTTGATATACGGTTAAACTTATTCATTTTACATCAATTGAGATGGAATATTGAAGCTTATCAAATCCCTTTTTCGTTAATTGCTTCCTAGTTGAATGACCAGTCGTCGGACTATGGTGTATATAAACTAATGGAAAACAAAAAATAATCTGCTGAAAAAATGCATGATTGCCTGCTCAATCATGGGCGCTGCCATTTACAATCTGTTCTATATCGTGAACATTGATCACAAGATCTCCACGTCTGATGCATTGTTACAGAGAACTTGTGGGTATAGAAATAGACAACACAACTGGCTGATCAGTGGAGGACAGTGTTTTTCACTTATTCGATGTGATTGTGTCTTAGAGAGGTTAATTTGCCCGGTTCGTTACAAATTCATCCCGTTCACATTTGACCCATAAGATTCCAGATTTTTTTTTATTTCTTGCACATGTACAGAGTTGGTTCGTTACACGGGTAGGTTTATTTTTATTTAACCCTTTACCAAACGGTAATTTTTCAACTTTCCCAAATCAAAAGAGTTTGCAGACGGCATTTCAAAATGTAATTTAAATGGAAAAATAATCTCCGTATAAGGCAGAAAACATTATCGGAAAATGAGAAATTGCTCTTCACGACCAATTTCTCCTTTTCCATAGTGTTTTCCAGAGTCGTCTGCAACAAACTGGTCAAATGTCATTATTGTTTGGTACTAGGTTATCAGATGGCTTCCGAATATGCAGGGTCTTTTTTTGAAGGTGCTCACACCAGAGGATTCCAGACACATTTGAATAGTCGATGAAATATCGTTATTGTTTGTAATGGGTTAAAATGTTAATCGGTTCGTTAAATCGATGGCAGCGGTAGGATGAAGACATCTTCATATACTGTAAAGAAATTGCCTTTCCCACGTATTACCCAAAGACCATTACTCAGGGTGACTCTTCACTGAGGTGGGAGGTACGTATCGTTCGTGGAACGTTTATGCAAATAAGAGTACCTAATGCATGGTTATAGAAAAACTGTGGGTATATACATAGACAGCACAATTATTCCTCGGATGAAAGTATTGTTAGCAGTGTTCACTGATCTGGCGTGAGTTTTTCTTTGAATAGGATTTCATTTTGGTACAAAGATTTCATTTTTTTCAGTTAGAAAACCCAAAATGCGCCACTTTGAAAGTCATTCTTTCGTCGGTATACTTCGGTCGTTCTCGGCATACATCGGTCGGGACCGGAACTGTTCGGTTTGATGATAGTTCCGGTCCACACCGATGTACACGGAGAACAGCCGAAGTAATCCGACGGAAGATTGAGTTTCAAAATGGCGGATTATGAGTATCCTATCGTAACAATGAAATCTTTGTAACAAAATGAAAAGTTTCAAAATGGCGGATTATGAGTATCCTATCGTAACAATGAAATCTTTGTAACAAAATGAAAAGTTTTAAAATGGCGGATTAATGGTAGTCTACCTTAATACCACCAGGGAACGTAGAGACCATGCAGCAGATCGAGATTACCCGACTAGTGAGGGACGTGGACTGGTATAGCGCCACCTGCGAGCTGGCCTACTATATGATAGGTCCCTGGTCGAATCTTGAGAGGGGTGAACACATCAAGTCCGTCAGTCGGTCCAATGGGCGTGACCTACTCCTGGTCGGCGACACACAAGGACGGCTCCGGCTCTACAAGTTTCCCTGCACAAAGGAAAAGGTGAGACCAGCCTTGTCGATGGTTTCGTTTAAGTTAATATTTTCTGATTTCAGTTGCAGGTTAAATCCCGCCTTCAACATTTTTAATTGTTTTGAGATACTTGTTAAACTTTCATGATTCGCGGGTCACCCACCAAGACTTGTCAAGAGAAAGGTGTCTTGTCCATGGACAATGCTGTTATATATAGGATTGTACGAACGTCTGCTTGTTATGATGTTTATTAACTACATTTTACGGTGAAACATAAATCACGGCTGTAGTTATAGTTGTATGATGGTTGGATGTCCTGTTAAACAACTGTAGTTAAGATTGGTAAATTGAATATATCTATTAATACCTTCATTATATGCACATAATTATAATCTTAGCCGTTGTTTTGGTTAGCGAATCATAAAACCCTCACAGCTATTTGTTGTATGACGTATGTTCGATATAAAGATAGATACAACGGGACATAAATGGTGTATCTACAACTGTATACATAATTATTAATGTATTTGAATTATTACTGATCATATTGAGTTTACTCGTATTCGATGAGTATAATTGATAAACATATTTCTACTGAATATAAAAACTCACATTTAATTTCTGATTATTATGATTTTACATGTATTTGGCGAGTGTAATTAATCTACATGTACGATATGATAAGAATGAATTGACATGTTTTCAACGATAACACTAATTATTTCTCCTGCAGGCCGATTTCCGTAATGTGCGAGTGTATAGTTCTGCCGTTACTGCGATCGCCTTCACCCCAGACACAAGGAGTGTTCTAACATGTGGCGGGAATGATGCTGCTCTTATACAGTGGAATCTGATCGATGATGGATATATATAGACTCACACTCGGCATTTATGGATCAACACTTCAGGAAAAAATGCCCAACCAATCTCCTTGGCTGAATGGAGTCTGGTTGATGATGGATATATATAGACTCACACTCGTCATTTAAGGATCAACACTTTAGGAAAAAATGCCTAACCAATCTCCTTGGCTGAATGGAGTCTGGTTGATGATGGATATATATAGACTCACACTCATCATTTAAGGATCAACACTTTAGGAAAAAATGCCTAACCAATCTCCTTGGCTGAATGGAGTCTGGTTGATGATGGATATATATAGACTCACACACATCAACGAGATTGCATGCGTTTCTACACTACAGTAGTATAAATATCCCTCGGACTTTTGATTGTTGTACTACCTTATACGTCAAAGTCGATACACGGTCTCGAACTATGTGTTCTTTATCTCTATGCCTTTTTATTCCGAACATGTATACAGTGAAGCCTCGTTTATCCGGACCCCGATTATCCGGATGCCTCGCTATCCGAACGAAATTGTAGGGAACTAGCTTATTTGGCCAATTTGTTGCAGACGACTTTTGAAAACATTATGGATAAAGAAGATATTGCTCGTGACGTTTTCTGCCATATAAGAAGATTATTTTTGAATTTCATCACGTTTTGAAATGTCGTCTGCAAACTCTTACAATTTGGGACGGTCGACAATTTGGCGTTTGCTAAAGGGTTATAAGTATACACGTGGATGCAGACTGTTTATGTGTTAATGTGTATAAGAACATGCTCTGCTTCATTACTCCGGATGATTCGGTCATCCGGACATTTTGTTGGGAACGGACGTGTTCGGATTAACGAGACATCACTGTACATCGAGTTTTTTCTATATCGAGCATTTTCATGAGGCCGTTTAAACTTCGAGGTATGGACATTCTACTGTTTATTATATCTGGGAGCTTAGCGAGAATTTTACTCCGGTAAAACCACAATGCCTCATGATTTCTCGATTTAATTCAGTTACAGTGGAAAATATTATGATAGAAATATACCTGTGAAAAAAAGTAAGAGATTGGTCACCGACTCCGATAACTGCCCAGGAAGCTTAAAGTTTCAACACGTTTGCAGGATGAAGATGCATTACTTTGTCAATTACTTTATGAAGGATTTGAAAGATAAATGTTTAAGATTTCCAGCTTATTGATTCATAAATTCTCGTTTTTACACATCTCTTATTATATGACGTCAGCAACGTTTGTGACAAAATAGAAAAAAGAGAAGCGTTTATATCAAATTTCATCATTTATTATTGGGTAATATTGCATGGAATACTAACAAACCAAATCTTACATCACCGGCATATATCATTATAATCTTTAATAAATGAATGCTATCAGTACGAGCAACTGTTATGTTGAAAGTCATTCATTTATTCATACGTTTTTACAGAAGAACGAATAAACATATCATAATTCTATTGAGACATTAAGCAATCAAGCTCTTAGTCAAAACACCTATAATCACATGCAATAGATAAGGACCCCCCCTGAGAGAATTACTTATAAAAAACAATTACATTTTGGCTCATTGGATTTAGAAAAAAAACACACATTTAAAAGTAGGCTTGTCAACTGAAGTAGACATGTGAAATCGAGTGAATGTTTGTTGTGGGTTAAACAAGATTGATTTATCCCTTATGATGCATTACATGCCAGTATATTTGTGTTGTGCCCCTTATTTTATATGCTACCAAAATATAAATCATTTTACTGCAGAAGTCTTTCGAAAGCATCGTGACCAAATGATGGATTTCTCATACGAAAGATTCATTTTTTTGTCACATTGGTTTCGTTTTCATGCTCTATTTCGTCATCTGTTTCTCGTTTCAATTTGGAATGTTCATAAGTTGTATATGGGAGAATGAGTTAAAGGGTGCCTAAATTCATAGATTGTCTAGTTATATGGTGTATATTTATTGTGTTTTTATCATTATATCACTGTCCGTCCATCGTTATTTTTGTATTTAATAAATATTGTGATCAAGTTAAATTAGAATTAACAAGTTATACAAATATATCTAATTTATATAACTTGGTTGTTTTTTTAAACTTATTCATAATATTAACCTTTGTGCAAACAGATTTTGCAATATGATGGTAATGGGGTACTTTCCAACAATAATTGCCCTTTGCTAGAATTCTTTATTTACCATTTTTTATCACTCTATATAATGTTATGGATATATCATACAATTTGTCATGAAGAACATCAAATCGTCATTTTTTCTTGAAACTGTTATACTAATTGCCTTATTATAATAATGTAATGCATTTGAATAAATTCTCTGCTTATAAGAATGCTTCTTCAGCATTTCAATCTGATTGGTGACATATTTGGAAGGAAATAAGAAATCCCACTCAGTATCAAGGGTATCAAATTACACAGTTTTTGTTTTTAACCCTTTCCCAAACAACAATTTTTCGACTGTCCCAAATTGAAAGACTGCAGACGACATTTCAAAATGTGATGAAATTGGACAATAATCTTCTGATAGGACAATTTCTCCTTTTCCCACGAAGTTTTCTAAAGTTGTCTGCAAAAAAGTGGTCAAATGTAGTAATTATTTGGGAAAGGGCGGTAAATTTAATATATACAGTCATATATTTAATTCAGCCAATTATAACTTTAAGAGATTAATGTATATTAAGGTTTCAATGTTGTCTTGTTTCACAATAGGTTTATCTATTTTGATGCTGTTGCCTTACCTCTAGGACTATGTCACCACAAATGATTTAGGCTCATTGAGAAACGTTTATGTCATGGAGGTTTGTCAATCTTAGGTAGACATGGTAAAATAGTTTCGTCCCATTTAGTCTTTATCCATTTTGTCTACTTTTTTCCCAAATTTCCATTTCGTCTACTTAGGTTTTCCACGCAGAACACAGACTACAATGCATCAGGATATAAGGACATATGTGAAAAAGAAAGAAAATAGATTCATATCTAAGTGTAAACTTTGTCTTACCTAAATACCTTTGCTGAAACAATTTCATGCATTTATAACATGTAGCGTGGCATAATAGAATGTCACCTATTTTTTCGCTATTTTCTTTCACCCTTTACCAAACGTCAAACTTTCGACTGTCTCAAATTGAAAAAGTTTGCAGACGACATTCCAAAATATGATTAAATTGAGAAAAAAAAACTTCTTACAATCTAATATCAATTTCTCCTTTTCCTACAATGTTTTCCAGAGTCGTCTGCAACAAACTGGTCAAATGTCGTAATTGTTTGTAATTGGTTAAGGACAATATTTATTTCATTCATTTCTCTTGAAACATATCAATCGGTTTAGTTAGTAATGCATTTATGATGTTGTAGAAATGTCACTTTAAATCATCCTGTTTTATTTTTCAAATGACTCGTATGTATCTTCCTCTATCTGTGGTCTTCGAGATGGCAGGATACAGATCAGTTTTCTACTTCACCCACTCTTGGCTTTCGCGACCATAGAAAAAGGATTCAAATATCAACGTAGTAAGGACGCCATTGATATTGCGTCCTGTATTAAGATCGCCTCAGCCTAATGTCTAAATCATTTCAAGAAATTGTTTAATCATTTCCCAAACGCCAAATTTTCGACTGTCCCAAATTGAAAGTTTGCAGACGACACTTCAAAATGTGATGAAATTTGAATGTAATCTTCTGATGGAATAGAAAACATTGTGGGAAAAGGAGAAATTGCTCATCATGAGCATTTTTTCCTTTTCCCACAGTGTTTTCCAAAGTCGTCAGCAACAAAATGGTCAAATGTCGTTATTGTTTGGGAAAGGGTTAAATGTTAAATTCAAAGTAACTACGTACATTAAGTACACATGTTGTGGTTACTCTTCAAACATATTTAGTCTTGATCACTTGTGAGATATCTGGCTTTGCCCACCAGTTGGTTCATTGGTATGCAAGTTAAATGTATCTAGATATATAAGAGTATGTTTCACAAATATGTGAGGTAGTGAACATCATATATGAAAGCCTGCTCTGAGGGCATACTTTTATACAGACGTTATTACTACGTGGTATAATATGTTCCGCACATGTGAACATTTAGATAATTAAAATATTAAAACGGTATGTTTCCCACATGTGTGAGGAAGACGGGAATATAAGAATTCAGTATGTTTCACACATGTGTGAACTAGAAGAAAATATAAGAATTCGGTATGTTTCACACATGTGTGAAGTAGAAGGGAACATAAGAATTCGGTATGTTTCACACATGTGTGAACTAGAAGGGAATATAGGAATGTGGTATGTTTCACACATGTGTGAACTAGAAGGGAACATAATAATTCAGTTTGTTTCACACATGTGTGAACTAGAAGGGAACATAGGAATTCGGTATGTTTCACATATGTGTGAACTAGAAGGGAACATAAGAATTCGGTATGTTTCACACATCTTTCAATATTCGTGATATTCTATGTAATAGTATATTCTTTGGAAGAGAAGACATTAAACCTGTACTTTTCTTATTTATTCGTACAGCTATACTTGATTTAAGTCATTGTCTTAGATACGCATTCATTCATGTAATGTAAAAGACGAATTGATGGTACGTTGAAAGACTAAACCAGTTTCTTTGATAAAGTAAAGAACATGATAAAGTAGGCCATGAATTTGTTAAAACGGGTGTTCGCTATTTCTTACATCGCGTATATACCATCTATGTATTTTAGAAATGATCTGCATTTTGATGCACTTGAAGCAAAATACTTAATAAATCGTTTTGGAAGAAATAAATGTTGCATGAAAAAAGACATGTCTCATTTAGTCTAAAAGATTATGTAAGTTTTCATACTTGTTAACCCTTACAGTGCTGGAACCAACTCCACGCTTATGCAAACAGATTAGATCCAGGCCAGCCGCCAAGTAAATTGGCGGTTGGCCTGTGATCTAACCCATTTGCTTCTTTGAGTATCTTCCCCCATCAAAATCTAGCAGGAATTTAAGGTTTTGGAAAGCTTAAAACGAAACAAAAATCTACTTTTAGAAAATTACCAAATATTCTAAGGGTTAACTTCCAAGAGTCGTCGCTTGATTTCGGACTAGTTGTATTGCTCCTTTATGAAAGAGTATTGTACGGTTTTACACGATTATATCTATATCCCGACAATGATTGATTCTACAATGTACCATACATTGTGATAGGATAATCACTTAGATTAAGGCTGACTGTAACTTTATCTGTGATAGGCTCTTGTTCATATATTGTCTAATAAATTATATTCTTTAATTAGTCGTACTGGACTTGTTTATATCTAGATCCCTAGCTCATATGTTGCCTTTGTCCTGTAATGGTGTCTTAAACCTATGCATACGGAAGACCGTTTAGTATACTTTTCGTGAATTCTATTAAAAGTGATCTCCTGTCAAGTAAATTTGTTCAATAAGCGTAAATTTTAAGGTCTCGCACATATTACGTTTTGAATTGGCTGAGATTTCGTAATTTTTCCTTGCCGATGCATTCCAATATTGCAATTAGAAAGTCCGTAACTGCACCACAAGCGAAGAATAACGATAATCTATCCAAACAAACCGATTGTGCAGCAAGTGTTACCCCTTGTTACTCTTGAGTATCATTATTAATCAGAACATCTTTTAAACTTGAGATAGAATGGCAAATTGCATGATATTTGACTGGTTTTGCGAACAGGGTATCGGGAGAATGTATTTTTGAGTTCCTTCGGCGAGGAAATATTACGAAATCTCAGCCAATTCATGAGTTCGAAACTGAAACTTTACCTTTGGTGGTTGGATTCAATAAGGGTTGAATTACGTTTTTTTGATTTTCAATCTCTTGTTTGGAAACGCAGAAAAATAGCAAAAACTAACCCTGAAATCGCTAAACAGTGTGTGTCATGAGATGTTTCCTTCAATTTCGATCACATACATATTACATCAAGGCGGGATTTATTAAGATTGTCTGTACAAAGGAAAAGACAACGTGTAATAATGTGCGGTCAACCACAAATATATCACATTGTTAATCCCATTTAGGTGTCTCTAACAAACATATACTTCCGGGAGATTCGAGTTTTAACATACCAGGAAGGGTTCAGTGGGTTAGGAAAAATAGTGTGGTGTAATGGTGAGGAACTATCGGTAGTATTGATTTGTACTTTAACCGTATCAGTAAAACAGATATTTTGTTGAAAACGGTTTAAACTTTTTACCAAACGCCAAATGTTCGACTGTTCCAAATTGAAAGGGTTTACAGACGGCATTTCAAAATGTAATGCAATTGAAAAACAATCTATTTATAGGGCAGAAACATTGTGGAAAAAGGAGAAATAGATCGTTGGGAAGAATAGTGTGGTGTAATGATGAGGAACTACCGGTAGTATCGATTGGTGCGTTGACAGTAACGGTAAAACTGTTTCTTTGTTGAAAACGGTTTTAACCCCCGATAAAACCGAAACCACCTAACTATCCATTAACATAGAAAGGCAGATATCGAGTTTTCATTAATACGTAAATCAGTTTTATTGTTGAAAACGGTTTAAAACCCCGATAAAACCGAAACCATCTAACTGTTCGTAACATAAAAAGAGAATTAACGACTTTTCCTTAATACGTTAATCCTTTTCAAAACCCAATCTTCCAACTGTTCCAAATTGAAAGAATTAGCAAACGATATTTCAAAATGTGATGAAATTGGAAAATAATCTTCTGATGAGCAATTTCTTCCTATCCCACAATATTTTCCAGAGTCGTCGGCAACAAACTGGTCAACTGTCGTAATTGTTTGGTGATGGGTTAAAACCCGATAAACCCCAAACTACCTAACAATTCATTAACACAGAAAGACAAATAACGAGTTTTCATTAATACATTAAGATCATTTATGTACCTATTTCACCAAACAAGCCCGGTTTTTAACAAGGATTTTGCAAGTATAATCAAAAGTATTTTAGAAAAAACTAAATTGCTTCACTTCCCTTAATTGTATGTTAATCCAATTATTACCGGGACTTTATTCATTAATATTCATCTTTTCCTCTTTTTCAGATGTGTCGCTTACAAACATGCGGTTTTGTAAGGTATAGATTAACATTGCTATTTCTGTTTTAGCAGATTAATCTCTTTTTGATGCATTTTTGTCAAGCAATGGTTAGAAGACCGAAATGTGAACGTTCTTTTTAATCAAGAAACATTATATTTACATTGTCATCCTTTATTTCCGCACTGCATACGCAGAGTTTAATCCCAACGTTCACTGACTGAACGTTCGAGTCAATGACGTCATGGACGTGTTTAGAGGAACGCCAATTACGTGATTTGTGGTATTTTCCTGCACGTCAACGCCTAAATATACGTCGATGACAAAATACGTCGCCGAGATGCGTCGATATCTATTTATAGACACAATTACACTCATAAGGGCAAATGTGATGTTGTAGTGCTTATTACATTACCGGTAAAACAAATGCATAGTAAACAGACTTGAGTGATACGTTATATGTTGAATGATTAAACGCTTGTTAGACACTTGTATGAATTTGGGAGGAAATAAGCGTAATAAATATTAAGGGTAAGTATATGTTATCATTTTCATCTGTTGAAGAAACCTCTGAAATATTGGTGTTTTGCTTGATATTGGTCACATTTCGCCTCAATAATGAAGCTGACAGCACCGATCAATGATTGTACTTGTTTCTAATTCGAAAATTACCGTTTAACCTCTACATTAAAATTGAAGCGCAGCGCAGGTAACATCTTTATTTAAAAAGAGAACAAAAACAGTTGTCCGAATCCTTTACTAAAGCGAGAACTTGTTAATGGTGAGTGTTGTCTTTCTTTGTTGTAATGGTTTATAAGCTTAGGTTACAAACGTATCACTTCCCTCTAATGATAGCGTTATACTTACTCTTAACCCATATATTGCTGGAACGGACTTCATGTTTATGCAAACAGGTCGGATCCAGGCTAGACGCTAAGTAAATTGATGACGACAAAATATTCTAATTGTAGAAAATAACCCACCATTCTAAATTTTCAAGAATCATTTTTAGCTCAAAACTTAGATCCAAGTTGAACAAATGATATCATACTAACTCTCACTATCGGTTGACGGCCGACGTTTTATTGTCACGTTTTCTCTTTCACTATATACACGTTTTCTCTTTCACTATATACACGTTTTCTCTTTCACTATATACACAAATGTTTGTCATTTTATTGTATATGTTAAACATTTTAATCTAATAAGTAACTTGGCAACTAGGAATCCGTTAGCCGCTTCTATTTGTATAAAAGATACAATGTGATCAAAATTCAGGTAACCCCTACTTGGGCTTGTTATAAAATAACATAACATAAAATAACAAACATACTTTTATTCAGCATTAAACAACAAAACCTATATTAAACTATACTGTGTCGTCCTGTAAGTAACCATGTTGAATGACTTTAAACCATCTTTGCTTAATTGCCTGTTCCAACACTTGAGAATGCAAAAATTGTAATATTAAGATACATATAGGTACGTATTTTGGGTGTAAAACGGGTGAATATTTCAAAATATAATGACATGTTTGTTTTTGACGGAATTCATAACTTGTATCCAGAAAAATAAGTTAATTATCGTGTAAAGAAAAAGACAAATGCGAGAAAGTACTTAATTAAGGGCCGCGTCACGCGAAAAGGGGCACTCGGACATGAATAAAAACCGCTGACTCAGCACTTTTTTAGCGCTTTTTTCCAGCATCTAGTCACGACAGTTATCATTTGTATTTATTTAAAGGTAAAACTTGATTTCCTCTAAGGTGGCAAACAGTGTAACCCCAGACCAGCCGCCAATTCATTGACGTGGCGGTTGGTCTGGGGCTACACTGTTTGCTATGTCCGAGTGCCCCTTTTCCCGTGACGTGGCCCTTTATCATCTGAAATCTTTTTTTGTCTGAATTGTCATTGCACGTCTGTATAAGGCTGTACGGTTTCAAGATGTGTTTGAGGTTACAGTTTGTTAAGCACATAACGTATTAACATAATATATCACGTGTGCACAAATAAATTGCATCTTGATAAAAACGTCCTATTAATTCAACGGTAGAAACTATGAATACGATAATTTCAATTGAATACTTTCGTTTTAATTCCTGTTTAACGTTCCATAGCTTTCTTTGGTTGGTAAAGATGAATAACCACAACATATCGTTTTTCATTTGGCCGACCGGATAAAAGAGGATGGGACAACTCAAATATTTATAGAAAATACATACAATATGTTATCAAGTATTCAAACTTTTCACCAACTAATACCGCTTTTTTACGGAATAGCTCCGGCAGTTTTGGAAATTATTGTAACGGAAAACCATAATATTTACTATTGTTCTTTGTCTTATTAATGATTTGCATTGCACAAGTGGCAAAAACTCGACTACTTCAACGATTCCGTTTGTCGTCTGCATGTTTCTGAATCAAAACCAACATTCCGAAATTAATCTATAAGGGTTCCTTTTTTAACGGTGCCCATGTGGCTTATGTAAAACCTAACCCATCTATTAAAATATAAATCTCTTTTAAACAGATTGATAACTAAAGGGAGAAGAAAACAAACAGACACAGTAAACAGAGAGAACATGGCGTTCATCAAAGCAGTGTGCGTTTTATCTATTATTCTAAACAGTTGTGAGGGAGCTGTTGTGCGGAACACCGGGAGAAATGATATGAAAATGACAGCCGATTCGCATCCCATGTTGGCGTCTGTATTCAGTGTGGCAAACAATGTGAACATGTTAGAAGTCCAGCAGGGGCTGAAAAAGGACAACTCACGTAAAACCGGTGCGGGAAAAGAACTTGACATACGAACAAAGCATTCTGAAAAGAAGAAGATTGGTTTATTTCCGGATGCAAAACGAGGAGGACCTTTGGAACTGAATGAAAAACCAAAAGGTATATTATAAGCTGTTTTTAGAAAGGTTGCTGTTTTGCTTCAAACTTAGTTTTGCGTGTTTTGTTAGTTAATCTATATATGATTTTGATATAGAAATGGCAGGTAGGAGCTCATAGGATCTTGTGTCATCTCTGAATCTAGTAAAGATACAGAGAATGATATTCCAAGTGTACACTGAATTAGAATCTTCGACAAAGGTTTAAACATGGTCTCAACCAAAATGGTTTAATCCTTTACCTAACGCCAAATATTCAACTGTACCAAACTGAAAGAGTTTGCAGACGACATTTCAAAATGTGATGGAATTGGAAAATAATCTTTTGGTAGGGCAGAAAACATTATAGGGAAAGGAACAATTTCTCCCTTTCCCACAGTGTTTTCAAGAGTTGTCTGCAACGAAGTTGCTAAATGTCGTGTTTGTTTGGTAATAGGTTAAAGTCAATTACCTCGTCTTATAAAGATCTCACAAGTCCTTAAATAAAAGTTTGTCATTTTACATAGTCGATTGTGTAATCTAAAATCTGCCCTGAGAGGCGGTCTGCATATCGTATTGAGATAATGTCATACATCCTTGTGATGATAGCTATACTGCTTCTTTTCCAGATCTTATTAACGATGGTCAGGCGACAATAATCGGGGATACCACAAACGCCATATGTAGGTACTGTCAGCAAATACAGAATTTCACCTGCATACAGATATACTGTTTCAACAGTCTAGCAGGCGCCAATTCATTCGAACAACCAATGGCCATAAGAAATACAATTAACAATGGCGCAAAACCAGCGGATATCACTTTTATAGACCAAACAAACTCACATTTCAACGGTGTTAATATCGGAGGCAATACGTTTCCCGGTGAATTATCAGGAGCAGGGCGTGGTTTAGTTCCTGCCGATAAGACCCAAATACTTCCAGAACAACGTTTGAAACCGGTACCTAACATGCATCAGCCCTTTGACGAATTTACAACCAATGGGATGAGACCTAGTGGTCCGGTTTTAAATAGACCAACGGTAAAACATCCACAAGCATCACGTGACCAGGTGATGCCATTAGATGCATTTACACCGGATAACCTACCAGTTGGCAGAATTCCTTCACAACCTGTTATCAACATCGAACAAGTAAGGCCAGTGCTTATTCCTAGGGAACCAATACCAAGCAACGGCATTATGGGTAATAAATTCAACACCAATGTACGCCAATTACACACAATAGATCATTTTGGTCAAGTTAACCCCGTATTACCACCGGAAGGTCCTATTTCAGGCCGTGTACCGATAGAAAATGGTGGATTTATTCCTGTACGCGTTCCAGAACCCGTCCCTGTCAACCCATCAATAAACAAACCAGCTAACTCACGCCAAGACGCAAAATCATTCGACAACGAATTTCGACATCCAAATGTACAAGATTTTCCAAATATTGGCTCGGTACCACCTCAGCCTATCGACAGGAAGGAGCCTTTTGTACCATCAGAAAATACAATGCAACACGGCCATCCACAATCTGGTGCTAATTCCCAGACCGGCCCAATAATGAATACAAATCAACAAGGATCGTTAGATATGGTGCGACAAGAGGCAATGAAACCGCTAGAGGGCGTACACGGCCCTCATGGGATACATGGGGTACATCGGGAAAATGGGGAACATGGTCACGGACATATTATTTCCGGTACACCGATTCCAGCACAACCAACCGACCTACGAGTGAATGTTGCAGGTGCCCGTCCGTTTGATGCGATGAATCCTTTAACCAGTGAGCTTGGATCGGGACCACAACTTCCTGATAATATCGGACAGATATCCCGAGGGCAAGCAGTCGTGTCGTCGGCTCAAGGTTTTCCGGATTTAAAACCACATTTAGGCGAATCTGGTGCGCAAGGACTGGATCTATTTGATGGATCAATCAATCATCCGTCAATGACAAACAGTGGATCAGATCAACACACTATACGTGATAACAATGTTGGTCAAATTGCTTCGAACACAATTGCCCGTATCCCGTCGGCGCAGAACTTTCATGACCTTAAACCACATTTAACGAGATTGGAGCATGCTGAAATGGCCAATAACCAATTAATGAACCTTCTTTCGGGGAGCAGTATCGATATGAGAGAAGTTTCGAATGGTGGACAACAGGTAGGTACAGGTCAGTCAGACATGGTTATTCCATCTGCCCAGGGATTCCAGGAACTGAAGCCACATTCACGATTATCAGGGATGACCGGTCCTGTGAATACTGCAGGCGTCGGACTGTTCCAGCATAATGCATCAGCAGGGATGGGGGTAATTAGAGGGACACATGATGGCTTGGTAGATGAATTAGGTCAGCCTATCAAAACATTTGCCGAGCTGAACAAAAAGATACCCGAGATACAAGTCGCAGAACAAGCCATAGACCAACAGCGTGGTACCGCAGGAGCCATACCATCGGCTTCTACACAAGAAAGGGTTCCGAACGCAATAGTTCAAACTACTACTGCTGCCCCAACAACCGAAACCATAGCAACGCTTAGTCCCCAACGTAGAGCGGAACTCGATGCTTTCTTTAGTTCTATGAAAGTATCAAGTAGAAGGAACTAATGAACGGCCTAATAATGAATGAAGGACTCAAATGTCACCTTGGTCAAAAGCATGAAATTGACATCCAAGAAAAAGCATATGCGCTTCGCACATGTTTATTCGGGGCAATACTTTTTATAATTGTGAAAATGACATTTTTTCAGAAGGATAGACTTCTAGGAATTTCTTTTTCTTATCAATTAAGGAGTATCACAGATGTACTGTAGATGGCTTTTAACGTAAATTAATGAAGACAGAGTATTTTTCTTCTTTTTGTTCCTTTTTCTTTTCTCTTCTTTCCTCTTCAAGTTAAGAAAAAAAAGACTTGTGGCTTAAGTTTTAAGTTTGTGAAAGAACGATACACAGTGAGAAATTTCTGCCAAGTGTTTGCTTTGTTGTACATTGTTAATAAGAAATTATCACATGGTCATGCAATTCTTTTTCTAGAAAGTTTCATTTTCTAACCCGGTGTTACAAAGTTAAAAGCTCTGATAAAGTTTTAGACTCTGTCTTTCCAATTTCTATATTCACTCGTTAAGATATCAATCTGACGTTTTGTCGAGAAGTCTACCCCTTTTAATATTTGAAAATTTGCAAATGCCAAGCTTAGCATAGATTTACCCTGTTCACATCACATCTCAATACTTTTATATATTTGAAGTTAGTTTTGTTTTCAAACCGCTTCAATGAAGATGGTATTTCTGAATAAGGATTTCCTTTGTAATTGAGATAATTCTTTCGATCATGTCACAAATCATAACAGATATATTCACCTTAGGACTGGTGGTGATTTAAAATTACATATACTAATATTTCACTCTTAAGGGTGTGCTGAATGTGTGTTTGTCGATAAATATGTGTGAGCCACAAACTGGATGATATGACAATGTGTGTGTATTAATCATTATGTTATATGACAAAGAACTGTTATTTATTTAACCCTTTCGATGCCAAATAAAAAGCAAAAAGGTCATCTCAAAACCAAAATATTTTAGCGCTTTCTAGGGAAAAAGTAGTAAGTACACGATATATTTTTTTTATATATGGCTTTCATCACCGTAGGTGACTTTGGTCGACGTATTGTTGTATACAACGTATAAGTTCACCACCATATGTCGACTAATGTCGCTTACGAAAGTCACACAAGCTGTCGACAAAAGTAGACTACAGTGGTGAAAGGGTTTACCCCTTATCAAACAATAACGACATTTGACCAGTTTTTTGAACCCGACTCTGGAAAACATTGTGGGAAAAGGAGAAATGGCTCTTAATGAGCAATTTCTCCTTTTCTCACAATGTTTTCAGAAGATCACTTTTCAATTTCATCACAATTGGAAATGTCGGCCTGCAAACTATTTCAATTTGGGACAGTTGAAAATTATGTGTTTGGTAAAGGGTTAAGTCAATATAAATCATCTAAAATTTAATTAAAAAGGACGTGTGTAAAATATCCATTTTGAGGCAACGTCAGTCAAAATTGAGAACTTTTCCTGTAGTTTGGATAATCTTCTTTGCGTTGTTTAATAACGGTTTTTACTATTGACCAATGAATCTTTTCTTCTATAATTGTTTATTTATGCTAACCTTGGTGTGTAATGTAATTGTAATAAAGTATTTATTTTTCTGAAATCTGTGTTTCTTACATTTTGTTGAGTGTGTCCCTTTGATTTCTAAAGAAGTGTTGCCAGCAGTATAGCCAAAACTTTAGGAAGCAAACAAATGAAGGTGTGACCCGACATACGATCATGTTCGAAACGGCATTGTTATGTTTACTATATTGAAGGTTTTATATAGAAAAGATATATCTTATATAAAAGATGATTTTTCAGAACTAGTCGAGGCGAAATTTTCGGAACCTAGAAATTGTGAGTAACATGAAGTTTTATTGCTGATTCTTAGTCTACATGGGTCCTGCATTGATTTGAGCGAGGTTGCCACTCTGGCAACTTTGGGCAATTTGCATAATTTGCATAAATTAAAAATGGCCGCCAATTAGCATCTTGGTTTTTCTACACGGCACCTTTAAGAAAAAAGATGGCATGTAAGGTGTCCTTTCTGTGGTTTTTGTGTATGAAAAGTTCATTTTTGATGTTTAATTTCAATTTTGACCACTCTGTGTTGAAAAGAATCAAGATGGCGGCAAGAAGCCATTTTGAAAATACAAAAGTTATTGTGACTGGCTATTTAATCATGCATTGTGCATTCTGTACAATACATACCATTTTCAGGACATACCATTAAAATTTGACAAGACAACCATTTATTGCGACAAGATCTAATAGCAATATACAACATTCAACAAGCCTTTAATTCAGAGAAACATACATACCGTACAGTGTCATTTGTATGATACTCAACACAAATATTTAATACCGTTATTACTTTTGTATTAACATTACAAAGGAGTAATTTCATCAAGTTTAAAATTCGATTATGAAAGAAAGTAAATTATTTTGATAAAGCGATGTATCCCATGAAGTACAAGGTAAACATCTAATCATTTTTTTTTGTTCAAACCAAATACATGTACTGTTGCAACAAAGCAAGTGATCTGGCATTAGTCAGTGCGTTCAAAAGATGTCACTGTAGATAAAACTCACATTGGTAAATCCTCTATTTAAAATTCTATATCGCAGCAGCATCTGTTTCTGACTTGTATGTTGAATATAACAGTATTGGATGAAAGATCTGCGAATATTTGATGGTGTTACCATTGGCTTCATGTATGTTGGACCGGAGAGATTTAAGCAAGCTCAACAGATTCGAAACTGTTGATCTAAATCCAACTTGATGATGCTAAGTGGACAGTTGCTTCCGACACCTTTTGTTCATTAGTTTGAACATGAAGAGAGAGAGAGGGCGTTATATCCATGTGAAGAATATGACCTTGAATTATAAATGATGAAGTAATTCTTCCTCGCTAGACAGACATAATATGCTTGGTATGCACTTTCAGTTGATTAAAATTGGATATTGTATGTAGATGTTGTGGTGGGTTCTTGGATGCTGATCAGTTTGAATAATAAACTTCATAAGATAGAGATGAAAGATGAAGCATATGTAGACATTGGATGCTCATGATCAAAGCCTTTAACACGAGGATAAGTACCCGAATCTCTTAAATAAAGTAGACCATACCTGTCAAGTCATGTGACTGTCGAAATCCTGAAAGTGCTAATATGGGAGAAAGGAAAGGAAATCAGTAACATTACAGGTACATGCGGTTTATGTGCATTCCCCTCTACTCTCATTGACGGGTGCGATTTTAATCACAAAGGTACAAGAAGTAGGCCTATGGTCTTCTGTAACCTATACAGCTAGTCAATGTAGACATTAACCAAGAGGTGCCTGATAATGTGATAGTTATTGTATCAGATTTATCCTATCACATAGTTTGGCTGCATGGTGGAAGTTTTATGGTCTTGGTTGTATGTATCCAATAAAATTTGAACACTTATGATACTATGATGAAAGAGGAAAAGTTTGTCAAATGCCACTATATTTCTGCCAAAGTACATGAGTTATGAGACTATCAGGAGAAGTCACCATAGAGCATGACTTTTTTATAGCCAATATCTTGCTGAACAGAAAACGAATCAATGCATAGCAAGTATGACATAAAAAGCTTCTTGCTAGCATCATGTTAATTTTAGGCTCGGTGATAATACCTACCACACTAGAGACATAAGATGATGAAGTATTCATTCATGAGAGGCAGATATGAACATAGTCTCCGATGTCCTGTAGACTTCTAGATCCAAACAGAGCGTCGTCCATGAGCTTATTGGCGATATGGATATAGTTGTTCTTTTAGTTCATTGTAGTGTTCACAACCACTTGCACTGACAAGGGTTCACATGTTAAGTGCATGGATATTTATACGCAAGGCTATCGGAAGTTCTATTGTCTTGTACTGAGCCCCTGGCATGCTCTCTGTGGATGTGAAACATCCTTTCAAAATGGAAAGAGAACAGTTTAGCACCTTGAACACAGTCTCTTGACATCATCCTTGACTGTCTAATATGCCTGGATGAAAAGAGTCAAGGTACCAAAGAAGCACTAAATGGCTTGTGAAAGCAGCCACGTTGTAGATCAATGCTTTGTATGACCTTTCAGAAGGGACAAAAATGTAGACAGCTTGTTTCTGGCTCTTTATTCCGATATAGCAAACCCCAAGATAAGGTTTGCTGAAGATTACTCAGTGTGGGGGTGGGCAGTCCCATCCAAGCTATTTTACATCATCTGCTGTAAATGCATTGCTAAGAGGAGTAAAACAAATAACAGAGAGTCATGTCGCAAGGTTATCATAAAGAGCGTCGTTTAAGCACCTCAATTACAACCTGTTCTGATGGGAAGGATTTCTACAACATCCCATTAAAACAAACAAACAAAACTATTGATAAAGAAGAAAGAACCCTTTTCATAAAGCAGTTTTAGGGTGTAAGGAGGACAAAATACTGGTGATGATGATTACGAAGCGAAGGGAATGGTTATTGGTGATGGTGTTAGACATTTTTGGATACAAGGGTTAGGGCAAGCCATTGAATTTCATATTCCTAAGAACGTTTCTTATAACATGATTATGAGGTATTCTGTGAATAGAAAGCTTTTTGGGGGAGCATAAAATGTAATCACTTTTCAGCCTTTATTATGCTTTTGTAATAATTTTCACATTCAACACTGCAAAAGAATTAAAAAAAAACAGCAACAACTAAATTCAGTTAATATTCATGATAGCCAGATATTGTTGAAACTGGTCCGACCCTGAACATTGCACACTCGATGATGTTTAATGAGGATCTTTGGCATGTATCTTACAATACGAAACCAATATTCACCCCAGACAATATATATCCCCTTTGCCTATGTTTTAATGTATAAAGTTAGAAAAGGTAGCGGTGTATTGTTTCTACTTATTTTTCACTTCTTTCAGGTTAGACCCGACTTAGATCACGCGGTCCGTTGACACAATACGTTTCCTTTCTCTGGATCATGAGTTTAAGACCGGCTTCAAACATTCCCTTTGTTTAAAAATCATAGGAAAATAATGCTAAAACATTGGACCTTATGAGATGCTGCTTAAGTTGTTGTTTTATCTTAACTTAACCAATTGATACTTTGCATTGCATAATAAAATGTAGGTATCCATTTTGTTTCATTTTTGCTTTTTTAGGGATTTGTTTTTCTTAATTTCCGAGAACTGGTCTAAACATTACCAGAACTGATCTAGACCCAAATTAGTTTTGAGTAATAATAAGATGACAATTGATTTATGGTGCAAAACATTTTCATATAAAACCTTATTAGATTATAAGAGTATCAAAAAGTGAAATAGATGCACAAAATACAACACAATTGGCTAAAATCTCATTTTCTCCCTTTCTGAGTGAATAAAAATACAAACAAACGTCAGAAATCGAATTCCCATACCTTAAAACCCCAGAAAACATGTATTACATGTCATATGTTATGAAATATCTCTTGCACAAAATTTTCAGAATTACTTCCGGCGGCCATTTTTAATTTATGCAAATTATGCAAATTGCCAAAAGTTGTCAGAGCGGCAACCTCGCTCAATTTAATGTGGAACCCATATGGACTCGGAATCAGCAATAAAACTCACAACTTCTAGGTTGCCAATTGAACAAAGAAGGGCTACGCCTCGACTAAACGTGATAAACGAAGTAAGATTTCACTACATGTCCTTGAATTATCAGTTTGGTTATTGTACACGACTAATGCTTAGCTCTAAACAAATATGTTTTATTATCCAAATACATGCCAATCATACCACATAATGCATTTTCACAGTCGCCTGCTGATAGACAATGACTCATAGGAAAAATTGCAAAGCTTTAGATCTTAATCATTTTAGATCGAAGCCTTTGCTAAACCTTGATTTGTCTTCATTCTGTCATTTTCCGCTGCATTATTGATGCACATTTGAGCCTCAACATTCAGCTTTTTATTTATGATGGTAATCAAAAAAATTTATCGATTCTTTATAAAACCTTTTAAAGCAATCAACAAAGGATATGTTTTACACTAACTTGGATGATTCAAGTTGTTACTGTGTGTAAAATGAAATATCTACGCCTAGTTTTACCCCGGATTTATTAGTAAATTAAGTATCCTTTCAAATCTATTGTCCAAGGGTTTAATTCAGTGTTAATAGCTCATAAACCGTTATCAGCATCTTCAAAAATAACCAAAAAGCTTCACCTCTCCATGAAGAAACTTTTCAAAATAATAAGCAGATAAATCATATAGTATCTTTGGCAAAGCCCTTATGGTCATGTGGTTAGAGCACCGAACATATGTAACATAGCCCCTCTCGTTCTATGTTCGATTCTTAGTACCGGTTATTGGATTTGCATGGCCGCAAGTCACCCATTCTGACACACATAATGCCCATTGCTCTACATTTTCCGACTAGAACATATTGGCATTTAACCCATTACCAAACAATAACGATATTTGACCTGATTGTTGCAGACGACTTGTGGAAAACATGGTTGGAAAACGAGCAATTTCTCCATTTCTTTCCGATCAGAAGACTATATTCATAGCATTAATTCCATAATATTTTGAAATGTCGTCTGCAAATTATTTCAATTTGGGACAGTCGAAAATTTGGCGTTTGGTGAAGGGTTAAGCTTGAGGTAACTGAAATATTGTCGACGCGATGTAAGACCTAATCAACAAGTATAACGGTAACACTAGCCGACGTCGATTGTGGGGTCATATACGTATGCTGCGCACGCACACCATCCTCTGTCAGAAAACGCAATTTACTACTTCCTTTTCGTTCATTATCACCAACAGTTAACCATTCATATAGTGTGATGTGTGATTGTTCCAAATTGAAAGCAAAATATCACGTGTGCACAAATAAGTTGCATCTTGATGAAAACGTCCTAATAATTCAACGGTAGAAACTATGAATAAGTTCATTTCAATTGAATACTTTCATTTTAATTCCTGTTTAACGTTCCATAGCTTTCTTTGATTGGTAAAGTTGAATAACCACAACATATCGGTTTCATTTGACCGACCGGATAAAAGAGGATGGGACAACTCAAATATTTATAGAAATTACAAACAATATGTTATCAAGTATTCAAACTTTTCACCAACTAATACCGCTTTTTTACGGAATAGCTCCGGCAGTTTTTGGAAATTATTGTAACCGAAAACTATAATATTTACTATTGTTCTTTGTCTTATTAATGATTTGCATTGCGCAAGTGGCAAAAAATCGGCTACTTCAACGATTCCGTTTGTCGTCTGCATGTTTTTGAATCAAAACCAACATTCCGAAATTAATCTATAAGGGTCCCTTTTTTAACGGTGCCCTTGTGGCTTATGTAAAACCAAACCCATCTATTAAAATATAAATCTCTTTTAAACAGATTGATTACCAAAGGGAGAAGATTGCAAACAGATAAAGTAAACAGAGAGAACATGGCGTTCATCGAAGCAGTGTGCGTTTTGTCTATTATTCTAAACAGTTGTGAGGGAGCTATTGTGCGGAACACCGGGAGAAATGGTATGAAAATGACAGCCGAAATGTCAGGTAGGAGCTCATAGGATCTTGTGTCATCTCTGAATCTAGTATAGATACAGATAATGATATTCCAAGTGTACAGTGAATTAGAATCTTCGACAAAGGTTTAAACATGGTCTCAACCAAAATTGTTTAATCCTTTACCAAACGCCAAATATTCAACTGTACCAAACTGAAAGAGTTTGCAGACGACATTTCAAAATGTGATGAAATTGGAATATAATCTTCTGGTAGGGCAGAAAACATTATAGGGAAAGGAGCAATTTCTCCCTTTCCCACAGTGTTTTACAGAGTTGCCTGCAACAAATTTGCTAAATGTCATTTTTGTTTGGTAATGGTTTAAAGTCAATTACCTTGTCTAATGGAGATCTCACAAGTCCTTGAATAAAAGTTTGTCATTTTACATAGTCAAATGTGTAATCTAAAATCTGCCCTGATAAGCGGTCTGCATATCGTATTGAGATAATGTCATACATCCTTGTGATGATAGCTATACTGCTTCTTTTCCAGATCCTATTAACGATGGTCAGGCGACATTAATCGGGGATACCACAAACGCCATATGTAGGTACTGTCAGCAAATACAGAATCACACCTGCATACAGATATACTGTTTCAACAGTCTAAAAGGCGCCAATTCATTCGAACAACCAATGGCCATAAGAAATACAATTAACAATGGCGCAAAACCAGCGGATATCACTTTTACAGACCATTCAAACTCACATTTCAACGGTGTTAATATCGGAGGCAATACGTTTCCCGGTGAATTATCAGGAGCACGGCGTGGTTTACTTCCTGCTGATAAGCCCCAAATACTTCTAGAACAACGTTTGAAACCGGTACCTAACATGCATCAGCCCTTTGACGAATTTCCAACCAATGGGATGAGACCTAGTGGTCCGGCTATAAATAGACCACCGATACAACATTCATTACGTTTCCGGTGATGCCGTTAGGTGCATTTACACCAGATAACCTACCAGCTGGCAGAATTCCTTCACAACCTAATATGAACTAAGGCATTGCCTCTAGACCGTTCTCTCAACTCAATGGCATGGATTTTGTGGAAAAAACTTACATATTAATGAATATGTGTTTCAATCTCAATTCAGAGTACAACTTTGCGGAAGTATAAGAATTGGCTAACTTTGGGGAGCAAATACGCATTTTGTAACAAAGCTGTAATCTGTGTCACATTAAGGTAGGTCTAGGTAAAAGAATAAGTCTCCTTGCATACTCCTGGTTAACTTTTTTGATGGTATATGTTTTATATGGGTATAAGTTCAGCTTGCTTGGGCTATGTATGAGGGCCTTTCATCAATAATGAGACATTCATCATGTAAGGACAAACTGCGCATGCAATGTCAGAACCACCAAACTACAATATTTAATCCACAAGTCTGTCTCTGCATGAAATCATGGAATTTTCTTCACAAAATTATGTGTTGTAGGTACTGGTTTAACCCTTTCCCAAACAATAACGACATTTGACCACTTTGTTGCAGACGACTTTAGAACACATTGAGGGAAAATGAGAAATTACTCGTGACGAGCAATTTTTCCTTTTCCCACAATGTTTTCTGGCATATCAGACGATTATTTTCTAATTTCATCACATTTTGAAATGTCGTCTGTAAACTCTTTCAATTTGGTACAGTAAAAAATGTGTTGTTTGGGAAAGGGTTAAATCATCATGAGAACCAACAACATGTCATTTGGTGATGGAGAAGGGTCATTTGGGTTAATAGTATAAGACAATATTCAACAACATACTCATCTACTTGTACATTCCTAGTTTACTCAATTACATCATATAGAAAGCCAATCAGGTATTTGTTTGAATTTTTCTTTACTGTAGATAAGGAAATCCCAAATAAATTGCTCAGCAGATCTCCAAAGGATCATTCAAATACAACGAATAGCTTTTTTTAGCCAAATGGTCTTTTGTTTAACTTTAAAATAGAAGTAAAAGATTCTATAAATTTTGATAAATATTTTTCACACATAAAACACTACTTTTTGATATGCGTTTATCAATCAAAGAACTTAAAAAACCAAATATGCAAAAAAAGATATGCAATAAACTATTAATAAAATGTAGTTAAAAGACATAAGTGAAAATCAGCAGATAGCATTTGTTCATGAAGTCAAATTCTTTGCTCTAACACATTTATTGAAAAAATGAAGTCACTGCTTGATCTTGGGACATCATTTTCATTTTTGATGCCAACAAAAAAAAGAAAACTCCTGAAAGTTGGAAGCATATGGCAGAAACATTTATGATCAACTTTAAATTTGTCATAAAAAAGTTATCAACAAATATTCTATGACATACACCCTTAAGACGTTCATCCATTTTTTCCAAAATATTGTTTCAAATTTAAAGTAATAACAGATATAATTAAAATTTTCTTTGACCAATGAATAGAACAAATGTGACAAGGCAAATTTGCTCTCTGAGCAATAATTGATTAAACATTTGTGTTGAAAATTAAGGGGTTTACCATGGATACTGAAGGTAAAAAGAGATAACTTTACACTGATGTATGCTTAAAATTGAAACTAAACTCTCATCTTTGTTTCATTGAAAATTTTTATACACATGCAATTGTAAGAAAAGAAATTCAAGTAATGACAAGTTTCTGTCTTCTACTGGTCTGCTGCAGGCTGACTAAGCTGTCTAAATATAGTATGGGCATGCTTTTTGTCTCATTAATTTGATTAACCCTTTCCCAAACAATAACGACATTTGATGACTTTGTTGCAGATGACTTTAGAAAACATTGTGTGAAAAGGAGAAATTGCTCGTAACGAGCAATTTTTCCTTTTCCCACAAGGTTTTCTGCTTTACCTGAAGAATATTGTTCAATTTCATCACATTTTGAAATGTCATCTGCAAACTCTTTCAATTTGTGACAGTCGAAATTTTGTTGTTTGGGAAAGGGTTAAGTTGAATTTTTGAAGGCTTCTTGAAAAAAAAGAATAGAAAATGAGTACAATAAGACATATGTGACATTGTTAGCAATATAGAATATTCCATAGTCCATCACAGTTTTTCTATATTATTGTCATTTGATTTTATCAGTACCAAATAACACTTAACACTTTCCTTGAAATAGTCTTTTGAAGAGAAAACTAAGCTTTAAAACTGTTCATGAGTCAAACATATCTATAGATTAAGGGTATTCAGGCATCTATGTAAATCTTCATCTGTTTTTGATTGTACCAAATCCATGTGATCCATGTGATCTTCCAGCATATTTTGATGTTGTTACCTCTTCCTTACTCTACCAGTTAGTCATCAGTTTTGGCTGTTAAAAGAGAAAAATAAAAAATATCAATCTTTTTCCAATACTGGCTACATTTAACTGACTGATTATTCTTAATTGGTAACATTGGAAATAATTATTTCCCCATGGTAATCAATTGAAGCAGTTATCTGACAGGGGAAAACAAAGAACTGATTGTTGATAAAATTCTATATTTCGACCTGTGTTGACTTATTTTGGCTTCATTCTCATTCTTACAAAGAAAAAGTCAATTACAAATTGTGAGCAACACCAAATTCATCAACATGTATGGATAATGATTTTTTTTTAAAACAAAGTAATAAAAGGGGGACATTTTAAGAAGTCCAACCTTTGCCAAACTTGCTTGTTTCCTGAATAATTTGCTGCATATGTAATTATTTTATAGTATAATCTAATGAGAGATGCTTGAATTAAAGAAAAAAACTGCTTTGACATTTGAGAGATTGCTTCTTTGTTATATTACTTTCATAACCTATCTTCTATGTTTAAAGACAACACATCTACGGCATCTATTACCCTAAACCTTTGGTCCAAAATTCTCACTTGCAAGAAGATTTCATTTTTGGAAAAGGAAATTCATGCTGTCATTGTTATTTATAAAATATCGCCCCATAACGCTATTGAATTGTCAAGAAGGTACCTTGTACTCAATTTCAATTCTTCAACAATAACAAAAAATCCATGTCTGCAACTGACGAGTTGATATCGTTTTTTATTGGTCAGCACAATAGTGTATTCCATCTACAACACGATGTGTACCTAACGCTTTCCTTACACACAGCGAAAATGACATACATAAACATTAGATCTTGAAGGGTCTTTGAAACAGTAATTCTAAGTAGAGTGAATGGTATGGACATGTTTTAAATCAGAGGAATCTAATGTTGACTCGGTAGGTGTAATTATTGTTGAAGTCCGATCATTAAACAAGGGTGTGTGTTATCTCCCCTTTTATTTAATCTTTATCTCAATGACCTTGCATTGTTCCTCAGGTCTTTTAATATTGGTATACACACTGGTGAAGATATTGTTAGTATTTTGGTGTATGCCGATGATATTGTTTTATTAGCTGAAAAGCCAGAGGATTTACAATTTTTATTAGATCATTTAACTAATTGGTGTAGTAGTAATTATATGGCAATTAATCCAATTAAGAGTAAGATTGTTCACTTTAGGCCAAATGCACTTAACTCTGCTAATGCAACATTTCGTTGTGGGGATTTCATTTTAGAAGTTGTTGATCGATACATCTATCTCGGTTTGGTTTTAGATGAACATCTTGATTATAATACTACTGCTAAAGCTGTCGCTAAAAGTGCCGGTCGTGCTCTCGCTCTGGTGATTGCAAAATGTAAATCAATAGGGGGAGTTACGTATGAGGTTTTTAAAAAATTATATGACTCTATGGTGTGGCCGTTTATTGATTACGGCTCACCAATTTGGGGTTTAAAGTCTTATTCTTGTATAAATTCTATTCATAACAGAGCTTTACGTTTCTTTCTATGAGTAGGTAAATATTAGGGATGGGAACGAATAGTGAAATCACTATTCGAATATTCGACTAGAACTATTCGAATATATTCGAATATTCGATTTTAGAATTCGTTTTGATGTTCGAATGCCTGCATGTCCGAATACTAGTACACTAGTCCTCTGTTCAAACCTTTTGTGTATAGCCGATATCTGTATACATGTACGTGCATGCAATATCAAAGCAGTAATAACCATTATTTCGATTTTTATCAACAGACAACTTTTCCAGTTTCTTACAGAGTTGGTCCATCAGAAACTTAAATAGTTGTTGATGGATGGATGCTTGCCATTCAAGTGATTCAGTAGGTTGGAAGTTGTATTCTTGAATACAAAGTCCTGGTTACACAGGTAACAGGTCGCCTTCGACTTGTCGGCAGAACGAGTAAAGTAATTCCAGACACGTGATGGAGACATTGTGATGTTTATCGAATAGATGTAGAAATTAGAATGAAGATAAGTTTGACAAATTATTCTGAAGAAAAATATACTTTCTAACACATTATTTGATTGGTCTTCGTGCATATGCAATCATGATTACGATTGGTTATTGAAAGAGTAATTGTTTAATTTCACGACAAACAAGTTACGTGATTGGTTGACACTGACAATTGTCAATTAGGGTGATTGACTTGTTTTGGATAATTTGGAGCAAGTGCAGATCATTAAGGTGTTAGATTTAGCGGCTTAAAATCGACTATTTTCACACTTAGAAATTAATCGTTTTGCAAACTGTCAAAAGATGTGGTAATTTGTCACAGGTGTTTTACTGTGTGACATACGTTGTAAAAACATCGTAACTGCACCAGGGAGCTAGGCACGTTCTTCGATATTTGGGATCGGTTTAGAGGAAGAAAATGAAAATAAAACAACATTATTTTTGAATAGAATTTATGGCAAACATATAGTAATATGGGTTCATTAAAATCGAATATTCGAATACTATTTTGCTATTCGAATATTCGACCCGCTATTCGAATATTCGAATATTCGAATATTCGTTCCCATCCCTAGTAAATATACACCTAATGCTGCAATTGCATGCGATATGGGTTGGGATCCTCCTATAATACGCCAATGGAAGTCTATATGTAATTTTTGGTGTCGGCTGTCAGACACCCCCCATTTCAGAACAAATAGACGCGTTGCACTTTGGTCTCAGTCAAAAGCGAATGTGAGTTGTAAAAATTGGTTTTATTCAGTTAAAAGAGAATTAATTGCTTTAGACTGTCTATGCTATATATAGTACTATCAATCAACATATAAATAGAAAAACATTATTTGATAAAGTTAAGCCAAAATTATTTGAAATATTTGTAAATGAATGGAAGTCATCTGTTACAAGAATAACTGGAATTCGAAATGTAGGTCATAATAAATTAAGAACCTACGCACAGTTTAAATCTGTTTTTATAACTGAACAGTATTGTAAATTGATAATGCCAGTTCAACATCGGTCTGCCTTTAGTAAATTTCGTTGTGGTGTAGCTCCATTACGTGGAAACTGGCCAATATGAAAATTTAAACATTGAGGATAGAAAGTGTCATTTTTGTAGCAGTATAGAAGACGAGTGTCATGCGCTTTTTAACTGTCATATGTATAATGATTATAGGCAAGAACTGTTTATTAAAGCTAAACAAGAATGCCCAGAGTTTCTTGAAAAGTCTGAAATTAATAAACTGAGTATTGTATTTTTCAACCCAAATTTGATAAGGATTAGTGCCAAGACCTGTTTTAATATTCTTAAACGCCGCTCCTTTTATCTTTGTAAATAATGTCTTTATTCTTTTGTCAATGCTTTCAGCACTTTTATTTATTTCAAGATTGAGCTGCTTATTAATCCGTTCTTTATCTAATCGAAGGGGACATTCAAATTCTTAAAATGTAGTTTTAATCATGTGCAATAGTGCAAATATCACTTATTTTCAATCTAAAATTTGTTTTAACCTTGCAATATAAAAGTAGTAGTAACTCAATCTTGATTTTTCGTTGTAATTATCATTTATTTGTAATGTATGTTTTATGGTAATAATTGTCTCTTATAATTCAAAATTGAATGGCCATATGCATATATTTTAATGTTTTTAGGCTATGTATAAGCTTTTATATGTATAGAAATGTATATGTATATGGATGAGACATTAATAAAGATTATATATTAAACATGAATAAAATCAATTCCATAATCTCTTATAAGTTAACTTTTATTTGTCACTCTTATTGGACATAATTTGATGGAATGTCCCATAAATAAGTGGAACATTTATTAAGTAGGTTTGATCACCTTGCATCATATCATCTGTCCGTTGTGTTTGCATTTACATGGTACAATATCATTTGAAAATGTTAGATTGCAAAAAGGATTTTAAATAATGTTATCATAAGTTAAGGCAATAATCAAACAGATTTACATCATCGTATTCTATACTTAAATTAATGTTTTAGCAGAGGATCGGCTCTTCTCACTAAAAATGAATCGCAACGTTGTAACCGCGTTGGTATACAGTGTTTTATCTCGGGAAACGGGGTAAATTGTCCGCTAGAGAGTAAACACAAAGTAAGGATATACTTTGATATTTCCCCTCCTCAACAATCTTTTCAATGTAGTTTTTACAAACACGACTTTCGACGGCATTGTTTAAATACCCGCAGCAGTTTATCTATGTTTCTCAATGTCAGCTGTTATTATTTAATACCCGGAAGTCTTAAACCGGAAGCTACCGAGAATTTCGTATCTCCGATTACGAGTATTCAAGAAAACAGTTTCTGAAAAGGCCTATACTGCAGGGTGTAATCCCCGAATAGAAGGTAACCACTTATTTCACCGAGGTGTGTTGTTGGACAAGACACATTTTCGAGCTTAGTACTGCAGGGATCATGAACTATGATACTCATTAATGAGTGCTGTAGTTCGACCTTAAAAGGGAGAAGTTTTTTCAAAGGGATGTTTGTTTACATTGAAGGAAGCATCTTCAGCGAGGCGTGACGAGCGCTCGCATTCTCGATTTTTTTATGACGAGTTTTTGTGAAAAGGGTCTATTTAATTAAATAGGCTGTTTTATAACGAAATGAAAGAGTACAAAAGGTTCTCTTACCTACAACCAGCGATACGTTGTCCTTTCAAGGAGTTGAACACTGTGTCCAATTTAAGGTTTGAAGCGGTGGCGCCGATCCTGTTGTTCGTGTTTTGTTCTTCGATGGAATGGTTATTCACGACTGGCTGAAATAAACTCAATAAGCGGCAATGAATTTAGAATTATGTAGAACCAGTCTCCATTCCGCGAATGGTTCACTATAAGTAGATATAAAGTCAATGTTTGACAATGAATTTATGTAGAACCAGTCCATCCCGTTCTTACTCGGAGACGAGTTCTTACTCTTACTGGGAGGCTTCGCCGGACACATCCCGAATAAGACTTCAGGTGTTTCCGGCTACCCGAAGCAAACCCGAGTTTTCTCCTTTAGATAAACCGGAAACCACATGTTTTTTTGCTAATGGTATAACCGGTGTTAACATAACTTGTTACTCGTACGTATGTTACCGTTATCCGCTCGCTTTGAGAGAGCGGAATTATCAACATCAAACAAGTAAATCCTAGGAAACCAATACCAAGTAATGGAATTATGGGAAATAATCTGAATACCAATGTACGTCAATTACACGCCATAGATCGTTTTGGTCAAGTTAACCCAGTACTACCAACGGAAGGACCTATTTCAGGCCTTGCACCAATAGAGAATGGTGGTTTTATTCCTGTACGAGCTGCAGAATCCGTCCTTCTCAATCCTTCATTAAGCGACCAGGCGAATTCACGCCAAGACGCAATATCATTCGACAACGAATTTCGACATCCAAATGTACAAGATTTTCCAAATATTGGCTCGGTACCACCTCTGCCTATCGACAGGAACGTGCCTTATGTACCATCAGAAAATACGATGCAACACGGACATCCAAAGTCTGATGCTAATTCCCAGATCGGCCCAATAATGAATACAAGTCAACAAGGGTCGTTAGATATGGTGCGACAAGAGGCAATGAAACCGCTAGAGGGCGTACACGGCGCTCATGGGGTACATGGGGAACATGGTCACGGACAGAAAACTTCCAGTACACCGATTCTAGCACAACTAACCGACATACAAGTGAATGTTGCAGTGGCCCGTCCGTTTGATGCGATGAATCCTTTAACCAGTGTGCTTGGATCGGGACCACAACTTCCTGATAATATCGGACATTTATCCCGAGGGCAGGCAGTCGTGTCGTCGGCTCAAGGTTTTCCGGATTTAAAACCACATTTAGGCGGATCTTGTGCGCAAGGACTTGATCTATTTGATGGATCAATCAATCATTCGTCCATGACAAACAGTGGATCACATCAACAAACAATACGTAATAACAATGTTGGTCAAATTGCTTCGAACACAATTGCCCGTGTCCCGTCGGCGCAGAACTTTCATGACCTTAAACCACATTTAACGAGATTGGAGCACGCTGAAATGACCAACAACCAATTAATGAACCTTCTTTCGGGAAGCGGAATCGATACGAGAGATGATTAGAATGGTGGACAACAGGTAGGTACAGGTCAGTCAGACATGGTTATTCCATCTGCCCAAGGCTTCCAAGAACTAAAGCCGCATTCACGATTATCAGGGATGCGTGATCCTGTAAATACTGCAGGCGACGGACTGTTCCAACATGGTGCATCAACAGGAATGGGGGCAAATAGAGGGACGCATAATGGTTTGGTAGTCCCGTGACAAGCTATAGACCGACAGCATGATACATTGTACTCAAGGAGGCATAGTGCTGGCTTCTGCACAAGAAAGGGTTCCGAATACAATAGTTCAATCTACTACGGCTGCCCCAACAACCGAAACCATAGCAACACTTAGTCCCCAACGAAGAGCGGAACTCGATGCTTTCTTTAGCTCTATGAAAATATCGAGTAGAAGGAACCAATGAACGTCTTTATTAACAAAAAAAATCAACTTGGTCCCAAGCCATGAATTGATATCGCAGATGTTGCTCTTTGCACATATTCATCCAGGTCAATGATGTTTGCATTTTCCTGAATTATTTCTTCTGGAGGATAAACTTCAAGATTAAATCAATTACTAATGAAAAACACGGTATCAAATATGTACTACAGATAACTTTTAAGGTAAATTAATGAAAACATGGTATTTTCATCTTTTTATTCATTTTTCTTTTCTTTTATTACACCTTCCAGTTGAGAAAAAACTGACCAGTGTGTTTTACTTGTTGTTCATTGTTGATTAGAAATTATTACATGCCCGTGCAATTCTTTTTGAAGAAAGTTTCGTTTTCTAACCCGGTGTTACAAGAGTGATGTAAAAAGCTTTGATGGGTTTAAAGACTCTTTCTCATTCCCACTCTCAATCATTCCCATTTCTATTTTCTTTCGTTAGGTAATCAATCTGACATTTTGTCAAGAATTTCACCCCTGTTAATAGTCGCACGTGTGATTTCAAGTATTTATCAACCCTGTCCACATCATAATTCAATATTTTGCACTTCTGAAGTTGTTTTCAAACCGCTCCAATGAAGATGTGTATTTATGAATAAGGATTTTCTTTTTAATTGAGACAACTTGTCTCTTTCGATCATGTCACAAATCGTAACAGATATGTTTACCTTCAGAGTGGTGGTGGTTTAAAATTACATATAATGATATTTCACTCTTTACGTTGTGCTGAGTGTTTGTTTTGTCGATATGTTTGTGAGTCATAAACTGGATGATACAACAATGTCTATGTTATTTATTATGATATATGAAGAAGAACTGTTGTTTAATTAACCCTTTTGCTGCCAAGTAAAAAGTAAAAGGGTCATCCCAGAACCAAAATATGTTTAGCGCTTTGTAGGAAAAAATGAATATGTACAGTAGAAATGTTATTTTTTATAATTGGTTTTCATCGCTGTAGCCTACTTTTGTCGACAGCTAGGTTACTAGTAGCAACCGTAGGTGACTTTGGTCGACATAATGGTTGTATACTACCTATAAGTCATACCACCATATGCCGACTAAAGTCGCCTACGGAAAATCAACCAAGCTGTCGACAAAAATCGACTACAGCGGTGAATTGGTTAAGCCATTACCAAACAATACCGACATTTGATCACTTTGTTGAACTTGAACCCGACTCTGGAAAACATTGTGAGAAAAGGAGAAATTGCTCTTAATGAGAAATTTCTCCTTTTCCCACAATGTTTTCTGTCCTATCACAAGATCATTTTTCAATTTCATCACACTCTTCCAATTTGGGACAGTTAAGAATTATGTGTTAAGTTAAGGGTTAAGTCAATATGGATTATCTAATATTTAATTAAAAGTGACGTGAGTAAAATATCTTTTTTGAGGCAACGTCAGTCAAAATTGTGAATTATTCCTGTAGTCTGGATAATCTTTTTTGCGTTGTTTAGTAACGGTTGTAATATTGACAATGAAGCTATTCTTCTATAATTGTTTATTTATGCTAAACTTGGTGTGTAATGAAATTGTAATAAAACTATTCATTTTTGGCAAAGGTGTGTTTCTTACATGTTGTTGAATGTGTGCCTTTCATTTTTTAAGAAGTGTTTCCAACAGTATGGTCAAAACTTTAAAAGAAGCAAACATATCAAGGCGTGGCCCGATTGCAACGTAACTGAAAAACTGTTGACGCGATGTAAAACCAAATCAACAAGCATAACGGTAACCCTAGCTAACGTCGGTTCTACGCACGCACACCATCCTCTGTCAGACGACGCTTTTTATGCTTTCCTAATCGTTCATTATCACCATCAGTTTACCATTCACATATGGGGATGTGTGATGGTCCAGCATTGAAGGCAACACATGAGGCCAAATATGTATAGAAAAATCCATTCTCTCCATAGATTTGGTAGGAACGTAAATGATGAAAGTAAACATTGCTCATTGGAAGATGTTTTCCCTTTGTCACCGAGGTTTTTTATTATGTTTTGTAGCAGATACGCCAAAGTGGGATGAGGGGTAAACATAATTTGCAGTTGATATTTTGTAAATGTTATTCAGCTTGGACATGTTTTCCTGTTTGAATAAAAGAAAACGGTTGTCAAAGATATCCCAAAGAAAATCATTTTCCTTTATTTTACTATTTTGATTTGAAATGCTGTCTGTAACAGATTCTTTATTTCACAGGAGTGTGTATTAAAGAGGTGAGATTAATACCTGTAAAAAGGATGTAAACGTCATCAATTGATATCAAAAAGTCTTCATCATCTCGATCAATCACACAAAAAACCTAATAGAGCCCAGCCCACTGTAAACACATACCTCCATTACTACTCCGTGTCGTTCCCTTGAGTTTAATTCATCTCTTTCAGGACTAAGATATTTAAACCTTGTTTTACATATGAGCAATACTTGGACATTTTGCCGTCAAAACTTAGATTCCTTCGAGAATGAGATTATCGGCACATTCTCTAAAGAATACATGCGGCGTTACACCAAGAGTGCTACACTTTGAAATGAGACATGGTGTATGCGTTGCACATCCCATGGCATTGAGGACGTTTATCACTTTATTTGAACTTGTGAAACCTTCCAAAAAATCAGAAAAAATACATCATTAAGTATTACTATAAAAAAACGTATGTTCAATGCTTTCATTTCTACAAATGATGAACTTATTTGGCAAAATATATAAATGCAGAAGGCTTGTCAAACATTCTAAAATGTTCATACTCATACACATTAATCATCATTTTGTTTGTTAGATAGGTTTATCAATTTTCCTTTATTGGATGTTACCAACCTACGGAAACATGACTGTTTACAGGTAAAACACAAAACATTGTCTTTTTCAAGAATAAGTAACTATGTATACACTCCTACTAATTTATTTAATAAAGTATAATTAAGTATACGAACATGTTGTGTTTTTTTCATCCAAATAATTTAACCAAACGCCCAATTTGCGACTTTCCAAAATTGATAGAGTTTGCAGACGACCTTTCAAAGTGTGATGAAATTAAAGAATAATCTGTTGGAAAGGGAGAAATTGTTCGTTAAGAGCAATTTCTTCTTTTCCAACAATGTTTTCCAGAGTCGTCTGCAACAAACTGGTCAAATGTCATTATTGTTAAGTTATGGGTTAAACGCGTAAATCCTGCAGAAATGGTCTGTGCCGATTCCTCATGAAGCCAAACTCTGTATAATGATTGGCTAGTGGCCATGATGCTGGTTCCCCTGTCTGCTGCCATTATTTCCGGAAGCAGTATATATTTATACAGGATTGGTTCCCGGTCCGCCTACACAGCGCACAAATTGAGGATAGGAAACTAACCATTCCGGCCCGATTCTGTTGGTTGTCTTGTATTGGTCCTGAAAAGTGATAAATGAGCGAAGTCTAGAACCGCATATTGCACAAAGATAACAGTCCATGATGAATATATACCCTTTACAAAAATACGATGAAATGATAGCATATTTTAGTGTACATTTTTCTAACGTTCTGTAATACTTTTCATTGAATCATAGCGCCCGCCCATATCAACATGATGAAGAGTTTTCCTTTTCTCATGATTGTGTGAAGTCAATAATCTCGAACAAGAAATTGCTGACATGTTTTTTGGAATTCCGTTGTACCGAGGTAATGTTATAGAGGCGTATAACCCAAATTATAAAAGATGATGATATCGACTTATAGGACCTATTGGCTAGAAGACAAGTACGATATCGAGAAAAGATTTGTTACCTTTCAACATCTGTCTGTATACTTTCCTCACTTCTTTAAAGCCGAGGGATCTGATTGGCACACCACCAAGTTGTTCTGAAAGATCTTTCTTGAAGCATCGATAAGACAACCTAGGCTTTGAAGACTGAAAATGAAAATTACATAAAGTAGGTGTCTATCTTATAAAGTTTAATTACGTAATGATGCTATACGTAGAATATCTAATGCTGATTAATGTCAGGCAAAGTTGCTTGAACAAATGATACAACAACATAGGCTTCTTGTTTTAAAACACCTTTCATTAATTCATTATTGTATCAACATTATAGATTGATATAAATGTACAATGTAGGAATCTATTTGAATTAATGGTATATATTGGTTTACTTTACGTTACATTTCATTATGTTAATCAGGATTTTGCGCACCTGCTGGTTATATATGCAGAGAGTACCCTCGAGAGTGATTTGGAGTCGTAAGAGCTAGTTCTTTAATATATGTTGTTCACAATATTAGCTCCCTTGTGCGTTCTCTCTAGCGTGGAGAGTACATACAGTAGACTGCTATAAATGAGGGGGTAATCTTACTTCCGGTTACTCTCACTTAAATACCATATAGTTTGATTATTTCGTTGGATAAATGAATTCATGTTTTATAGATGTAAAGGAATGACATGGTCAGTCTATGTGTATATCATCAAACCAAAAGAGTTTGATGCCTTTACAAAAGCTGAACCGTAAACATACAGTGCTCAATACAAGAATTGAACATAAAACCATCTCAAACTAGAGATGGCTAAATCTCTTTACCTATCAGACACGTTAACGTTAACAAAGAATCTTTAACAGAAACAGAACAATTAAAAATAATTGACATATTTTAGTGGAGTCTCATTTCTTTCAATCGGACCGTATCAAAGTCAATTACTGTTTCTCTTTATTTCTTGACAAGCTTAACTCACCTCACATCTGTTAAATACAGGCTTCTTTCCTTTCCGGGCAGCGTTTACACCCACTGGCATAAGAACTACCACCGTGCAGAAACACAGAAATATAACCGTCCTCACCATTTCTACCACTGATCACAGGGCCATTCGTATACACAATACTACAGGGATAGCATGTATCGAACAGCGACCTGATTTCCATGTACATGTACATGTCATGTAGTATGCATACATCATTATTATACCGGGGCATGGAAAATTGGCGTCTAAAACAGCTGAAAACTAGTTGATGCCCTGTATTGTACAATGTATACGTGTCGTGTTATTTTATATGGTAAACTGTTTAGTAAATTAAGGTAGAATACCCTTAATCCGCCATTTTGAAATTTACCTTGGTACCGTTTTACCAAACACATCTTGTGCTAATACTTTGCGTAAGGTCAAAACAACATTCCATTTGATATCAATATTGGGCAAAGCAATATTGCAAAGTAACACACCTACGAGACGCTTCCAATGTTGTATCACTTTGGAATAGTATAATCTTATGTTAGACACTGTCCATGTTTGTGGTAATCCGCATAGTATATTAAGGTAAAATACCCATAATCTGCCATTATGAAATTCATTATTTCGTTGGATTGCTTCGGTCGATCTCGGTATTACCTCGGTCTTGGCCAGAACTATTCACATTGAACCAAATAGTTTCCGACCCCAACCAAGGTTACTCGAAAACGACCGGATGGATTCGAGGACAGAATGAGTTTCAAAGAGGCGGTTTAGGGGTATCATACTTTAAGTAAGTAATTCCTTTTCTTATAGTGACATGTGTAAAGATGAATATAATAATGCATTTTACCCAGCCCAATTTTTTCTATAATCAAAACAACATACTTTACTTATTCACAGATAGGATTATTATCGGGATTTTGATCTTATCTTAGAGCAAAATTTTTCATAATATCTGTCTAAAAGGGCATTTAGTATGTAGATGGAATATTTCGATAGTACTGGAACGGTTTGATTCATAATTATAGGCCGTGGCATTAAAATATATAGTCTTTCCCCCTTCTTCCAATAGCTGGTCAAGTGTCATTGCCCGGCTGCAGTTTTAATCCATTACCAGACAATAACGACATTTGACCAGTTCGTTGTGGACGACTCTTGAAAACATTGTGGGAAAAGGAAATATTGCTCTTAACGAGCAATTTCTTCTTTTCCCACATAGTTTTCTGCCCTATAAGAAGGTGAATTTCCAATATAATCACATTCTAAAATGTCGTCTGCAAACTCTTTCAATTTTGTGCAGTCGATGATTTGGCCTTTGGTAAAGAGTTAACCAAATGAGAGAAGGGGAGACTGCCAGTTCATAAAGATCACGAACATCGTTACGTCCTATGACATAAAAACTATGCGTAGTTTGTCATGATGGTTCCAACCTAATATCAAAACACAACACATTATCTATTATTTTCGCATCAAAAATACCGTCTACAATAACTATTTATTCTCAACTGTTGTGAATTCCCTTATATGAGGTATTTGGTCATTTGCTATAAATGTCCAATTGTTAGAGACACGCGACAGACGACATAAATGTGTGTTGCACGTCAAATCAAAAGCTTTGTCGGTATCATGAATGTCACATACATGTTGCAAGATAAAGACTAGAAAGCGATTGCCAAACCCTATGCTGTGGGTATTTTTCCTATTCGTCTCTTTGGTCCTTTCGTCAAGTGGTAATTTGTGACTGGCACGAATTGAAAGACAACACAATAAATAGAAAAGGAAATAGAAATACTACCTTTTTGATATATTCTTTTTAGATATTTGACGCAATCATAACTAACTGGTTTTCTAAATATTCTGCAGATTATGACAAACTTGTCTGCTATTTCATGTGTATACATGTAAAAATGTGACGTTATGTCTAAGCTGAGTCTGCTGCATGTACCTATAACATAAGCATGATGCTTGTTTGAGCATGATTGTCCTGATAAGGCATTGCATTCGTTCAAGGATATTTCAAATATATTCTGATAGGTAAATAGTTTAAGATAAACGAGCTGAAATTTCTAAAGTATCGTTCAAGAGCAAAAGACAGTCATGTAGATCCAAAGCTTCTGCTCTCGTAATTTAAACTGACGCCAAGAAGAGGTTAGTGTTTTCAAGATCCGTACTCTAATACTGCACTATTGTGATCTTTTTTAAAAAAAAAGGTCTGATGAGACGTTGACTATACAACCAAGTCAAAGAAGAAAAGAAATAATATCGACCACCGAGGTGAAAATTGCCGGAACTAACCAGCAGATCGGTGCGTGTACTGGTTTAGTATCCAGGAAGCAGTCATCGAAAGTGGCTTTGAAGAATCTTAAAAAGCTTCCTTCACAATCGATGTAAAAACAAATAGGTAATTAGGTAAATAGATAATAAAAGGAAAATAAATAATGACACGACTTCGCTTTGTCTAAACCAGTCTAATTTGTACTCAGCTTCGGTTACAGTAAATATTGATACACGCCTGGTTTCCTGTTTGTCTACAATAGGCACATATGGAGGAGAGAAGGTTGGAAACCTGTGCCCTCATCTGGGTCACCGTCGACAGGGAATCTGAAAGAAGAGGGAAAGTTAGCCCATTACCAAACGACAAATTTTCGACTGTTCCAAATCTAAACAGTTTGCAGACGACATTTCAAAATGTGATGAAATTGGAAAAGATCATCTGATAGGGTAGAATACATTGTGAGAGAAGGAGAAATTGTCCAATGAATAATTGCACATGAAAAAAATTATACATGCAAACTTACATATTAATCTATATTTCAACTTTGATGATATTTTATTGTAAAACACATTCACATGATTTCTGTACAACATTTAACTAGACAAAACATACATAAATACAACAAATACAGATTACTAAGAATGACAACATTATAATGCAAAAGGATTGGGCCACAAGACTTTTACAACATTATGGGTTGGCCAGTTCCAAACGTTCCAATGTTTTAACCCTTTCCCAAACAATAACGACATTTGACCACTTTGTTGCAGACGATTTTAGCAAGCATTGTGGGAAAAGGAGAAATTGCTCGTGACGAGCAACTTTTCCTTTTCCCACAATGTTTTCTGCCCTATCAGAAGATTATTTTACAATTTTATCACATCTAGAAATGTCGTCTGCAAACTCTTTCAACTTGGGACAGTCAAAAATGTGTTGTTTGGGAAAGGGTTTAAAGTTTTGTACTGTGTGTATGACTGAGATAAAATGATAATATGTTGTGCAATGACGTGGTCATTCTTTATTAGGTGTTTCATTTTACTTTAATGCATTGGTACAAGTGACCCTGCATAAACAGAATCATGTTAATAATGTTATTAAATTCATATTTGCCGGAAATTGCCGGAAATTGCGAAAAGTTCCGATTTAACCTGACGCATCATACATTCCGAAGGCAAATGTTAGGTAGTAAAACTGAAAAGAAAACATGTTGTTGAGCCATGACACATTTTACAACCATTCGAAATGCTATTTTTATATAATCAGCCGCGGGCGAATACAACATGTAAGTTTAAAAGATCATTGTTAAAGTGGCTTGGGCACAGATAAGGAAATGTGAAAGTCAAAATATCATGACGTTGCAACGTCCCGTCTTTTTTATGTGAATATGATGTATACATGTACTATGAATATGGGCCGCGTCACACGAAAAGGGGCACTCGGACATAAATGAAAAACACTGACTCAGCTCTTTCTTAGCGCTATTATTCCAGCATCTGGTCACGAAGGTTATCATTTGTATTTATTTAAAGGTATAACTGGATGTCCTCTAAGATGGCAAACAGTGTAGCCCCAGACGAGCCGCCACGTCACTGACGTGTCGGCGGTCTGGGGCTACACTGTTTGTTATGTCCGAGTGCCCCTTTTCGCGTGACGTGGCCAATATGATGTTTATTCATCAGGAGCGTATATGAAAGGAAGGACGATTGCTAAGAAAAAGGTTATTCCATGTTTGCTGTCAAACATCACAATATCAAAATGCTATTTCTATACATCATAACTGTGATTTAGTTGCATTCTGTAATCAAGCATAGAAGCTACAGTTGACATTATATTCTAGGTTTTATCTATTGGCATATCTGGCTACGGCTTTTTCAGACTTGTCGGATGTATATCGTTGTACATACATTTCAGTGAAGAAAGGCAAATCTCGAAAATATGTCGGTGTTGTATCAAATAACATGCATGTAAGCAAAGGTCGTCAGATTTCCAGAGTTGTCGATCTTTCTTCAGTTAACATCGATGAAAGTTAAGTTCGTCAGCTTTCCTGAGTTGTCGGCCTTTTATCAGTTAACATAGGTGTAAACATTTATTTCTTCTCGGCAATCACCGGCATCTGTGTTTCTTTTTTTCTCAAACATGCCATTCGTTGCCGCCGTGTTGTCGGACTTCTTTCAAAATGGCTCCCCATTACCTCCGAGATTATGAGATTACGAGATCGTACATTGTCGGGATTGTTCGATAGATTCCGTGAATTTCATTACTGTGTGTGTTCTAGTGTAGATAATTGACGGACATTCCCCCCAAAATATTTAGAAACCCAGCGTAATATGAAATTATGATAATAGAGGTAATCAGAGTTAGCAATCATAATATCTACTCGACAATGCCCGGCATAAGCCGGTAGATATACCTCGTAGGTAGTTCATGAAAACGTCAGAAATTCTGGGGAAATTCGGCTACTTTCCGCCGGATAACACACTTGATAACAATATTACACCAAAGGACTAATCATTTATGTAAAAACACACAAGTCGATAGCCGAGTAGATACGATTGCGAACGGACATACCCTTCGTCGCCGCCATGTTGCCGGACTACTTTCAAAATGGCTCCCTTTTACCTCACAGGTTATTTTGATAAATAGCCGAGGTGTCCCGGATGCAACTTTAGGTGAAATTTTTCGCACTATACTTACTTTTGCTGTACTGCCTGTAGACGGCAAATACTTCCGGGAAATCAAGTTGTGTCGGTGAAAATCCGAGATTACTGGACAGTGTTGCCTTAAAGGACGCGTAGGATACCTGGAAAAGGGATCATATGCCCCAACAATTATCATCTATCATTAAAAGGCTTGTTACATTAACTCTTACCCAAACGCTTAATGTTCGACTGTTCCGAATTGAAAGAGTTTGCAGACGACAGTTCTGCCTTAAAGGACGTGTACGAAATATGAATAAAGGGATCACATGCCAAACCAATTATTACCCATCATTAAAAGACTTGTTACATTAACACTTTACCAAACGCTAAATGTTCGACTGTCCCAAGTTGAAAGAGTTTGCAGACGTAATTTCAAAATGTGGTACAATTGAAAAATAATGTTGAGATAGGGCAGAAAACATTGTGGGAAAATGAGAAATTGCTCATTAAGAGCAGAATCTTTCAATATGGGACAGTCGGTAATTTGGTGTTTGATAAAGTGTTCAAAGAAACTACGTTATTCACACGGAGCCTTTCCATAATATCAAATGCAATTTGAGGATCAAAATAAACGATACACACTGAGAACGGATAAGTGCATTTACTATGGCACTATATGTTGTGAACCCTTAGAATGCTGGGTAGATTTTTGGAGTCGTCTGCTTTCCCAAACCTTAAAAATCTGCTTAATTCTATTGACGAAAGATACTCAGAGTAGCAAACATGTTTGATCACAGGCCAGCAACCAGTTTACTTTGCGACTGGCCTGGATCTAACCCGTTTGCATAAGCATTTATGGGGGTTCCAGCAGTTTAATGTTTAAACACCACTTTAATATTACGTTTGCAATATAGCGATCTTCCTTAGATCAAATGCTCAACACCTTTTCCCCAAAATGTTTTCATTCCGAAAAATCATGGATTGAAGCCGTTGGTACATGCATTTGTCTGTGTTATAATCAGACCAAGGAATCGATCACACCACCCTTCGTATACGATCGTTGTTTACAAAATAAACCCGTTAAAACGGTCTTCAATATCTGCGATTTCAATGTTCGTTACATTTTCTATACAGTTATGAGCAGAGTTGGGAAGCTGGCAATAATATAGTTATATGTTTATTGAGAAATCTACGTTGTTATTTCTACGGTAGATGACAATTTATTTTAAAAGGTTAAAATATCAATGTCTTTAAGAGTCTCTTTAAAGTTCATTTTGAAAAATATGTAATCGGAACAAATTCGGAATATGATAAGATGTACCTTCTGACTGGAAACAGGCGAAAGTCTCACTGCACTCTCCTTTAAAAGTATTCTTGCATCGACAAAACCGCTTAAATATGATAAACCAACCACCATAAAAAATAACGTTAAAAATGTCCACGGGCACGACATTTTTGTTATGTGATGTTATCAGGAAATGAACATCGCGACATAATTTACAGCCTTTTATACGCAACAGCGAACACAAATGGAGGAAACAACAACAACAGTATTAACCCTTAAAGTGCTGGAACAGAATTCATGATTTTGCAAACAGGTTAGACCAAGGCCAGCCGCCAAATAATCGGCGGCTGACCTGTGATCTAACCTTGTTGCTACTATGAGTATCTTTCCTCTTCAAAATTAAGCAGATAATTAAGGTTATGGAAATTAGACGACACAATAATCTATATTTAAAAAATGACCCATCATTCTAAGTGTAAAAGATCACAAAGAGGCAAGTACTTTATACTGTAACATTATATCTCAAACATGTGTTTTAGATGTTGTTTTCTAAATAAAGACAGCTCTGACATTTCCTAGTAGTTACCCTCATGTAGGCATTTTTCATCTGAATTGAAAGCAACACCAGGCGAAAGAAGGAGGAAGGCTCATGCTTAAGGGACAACATTGTAATAAACATAGAAAACGATCTATACAGAATACTGCTCCTCTCCACACATATATTTGCTAGCACTTCTGTATGTGGTGGCATAACCCTTTTCCCAAAAATTGAAACTTCTGACTGATCCAATTTGAAAGCAGCTATATGATCATCAATCTCCTATGCAAAGGTATCATTCGTTTGGAACTTCCTCACATATTGTGATAAAAACGAAGCGTGAACTTTACTCTGGTAGAGGGTGCCTCTACATGTGGCGATTTTATGATTTGAACCGACGGAAAAACGGCTCTGTGCTCCAGGCGGAAATGAAAAAATGTAAAAATAGAAAGAGACACCGCTCTCTAATTAATCCCCGAGCTCGTATCTAAATTTTGTATACAAAAGTAGCCGTTGAAAATTTTAAATGCAGAGTCGTATGCTTAACACTGGTCCATTAGATACATGAGAATGACTTAGTGACATATTTTGATATTTTGGGTGTTTAAGCCATGGAAGCTGAGCCATGAGGTAAAACCTTTCCTTTGTTGATTTATTCCGTACTACTTGCACTAGAGGACGAATAAACGTGTCGGTAAAAAAATGGAGGGTGGAAAACGGCCGAAAGAAACATACAAGATGATCATTTCTTAGTTGGTGCAACAAACTGGTAAAATGGCGTTATTGTTTGGTAATGGATTATGATGAAAACGTGAATAGTACATTAATAGCGAATTTGGCAATACGGCTAAAGCTTTTTTGGAAGCGCTGTAGATGGGCCAAAAGGACTATTTTTGTATAGAACAAAGTACGGATGTAGTTATCAGTATATGTTTTCCACATTGACATCAAATTGTCCTTTTTACATGTTGTAGAAGGTGTACTCTGTACACATCTACATACGTCTGCTTTGTTCTGTTTTGGTGCGGAACAGTGAGCTCTCGTCACGAGATACACAGAAAAGAAGTCATTATTCAGAGGTACGGAGACAGGTTAACCAATTTCCAAACAATAACAACATTTGAACGGCGTGTTGCCGACGACTCTGGAAAACATTGTGGGAAAAGTAGACATTGCTCTTAATATGCAATGTCTCCTTTTCCCACAATGAGTTCTGCTCTATCAGATTATTTTTTAATTTTATAACGTTTTGAGATGTCGTATGCAAACTCTGTCAAATTAGGACAGTCCAAAAATTTGGCATTTGGGGAAGGGTTAACGGACAATAAGACATAGAGATAAGATACAACATAGTCATGGTAAATGGGGGGGGGGGCATCATATAGACAGGACCGATAGACAGGCTTTGGATGCTACATACCGATGGACGAGAATATAAAAATACAATAATACAAGCAAGAATCTATAAAACACAGTTTTATTCTAACACCAATAAAGGTTAAAAATCAAACACTATGCCTTATTATAACGGGAAATTCTCGACACATTCATACATTACAGGCACTATCTCACAGATTAGGCTATGCAGGTAACAAACGTTTATAACGGGAAATCCTCGACACATGCATACATTACCCGCACTATCTCACAGATTAGGCTATGTAGGTAACAAACGTTTATAAAGGGAAATCATCGACACATTCATACATTACAGGCACTATCTCACAGATTGGGCTATGCAGGTAACAAACCTTTATAACGGGAAATCATCGACACATTCATACATTACAGGCACTATCTCACAGATTGGGTTTTGCAGGTAACAAACGTTTATAACGGGAAATCCTCGACACATTCATACATTACAGGCACTATCTCACAGATTAGGCTATGCAGGTAACAAACGTTTATAACGGGAAATCATCGACACATTCATACATTACAGGCACTATCTCACAGATTGGGTTTTGCAGGTAACAAACGTTTATAACGGGAAATCATCGACACATTCATACATTACAGGCACTATCTCACAGATTGGGCTATGCAGGTAACAAACCTTTATAACGGGAAATCCTCGACACATTCATACATTACAGGCACTATCTCACAGATTGGGCTATGCAGGTAACAAACGTTTATAACGGGAAATCCTCGACACATTCATACATTACAGGAACTATCTCACAGATTAGGCTATGCAGGTAACAAACGTTAAATTGTTATCAAATCAATCCTTCATACGAAACAAAATCCAATTTTCCTTTTTTCTTTATTTCAGAGTTGCTTAACATCAATGTTTTCATTAAAAAAATGAACTTCCAATATCTTTCAGTTTGATGGCATTATCTTACCCATTTCGTTAAATGTGTGTTCTAAATCATGCACAAATATCAAAATACTGCTACTCACCTGATTGGTTATCAACAGTTACATAATAGTTATTGAAAACAAAATGTTTAGCCCGTTACCAAACAATAACAACATTTGGCCAGTTTGTTGCAGACAACTCTATCTCCTTTCCACAACAAGCAATTTCTCTTTTTCCCACATTTTTTTCAAACGGGCGATTAGTTTCCAATTTCATCACATTTTAAAATGCACCCTGTAAGATCTTTGAATTTGGGACAGTCCAAAACTTGGTGTTTAGTAATGGTTTGGTCGTCCTTTTCCAACAACGAATTTTCGACTGTCCCAAATTGAAAGAGTTTGCAGACGACATTTCAAAATGTGATGAAATTGGAAAATAATCTTCTGATATGCCAGAAAGCATTGTACTAAAAGGAAAAATTGCTGTTTACGAGCAAATTTTCCTTTTCCCACAATGTTTTCTATAGTCCTCTGCAACAAAGTGGTCAAATGTCGTTATTGTTTGGGAAAGGGTTAAACAGTTATCTTTATCTGTAACATAATTGTATAACATCTCCACAATATGATTATGAAAGGGGATAATATCTTTATAAATAATATAGTTTTATATTACTCTTTAGATCTGTGATGTTATTTTGCACTTTAAAACATTTCATTTTAACCCTTTACCAAACTCCGAATTTTCGACTGTCCCGAATTCGAAGAGTTTGCAGACGACATTTCAGAATGTGATGAAATTGAAAAATAATCTTTTGATCGTGCAGAAAACATTGTGGAGAAAGGAGAAATGGCTCTTTTAGAGCATTTATTTCTTGTCTTACAATGTTTTCCAGAGTCGTCTGTAGTAAACTGGTCAAATGTTGTTATTGTTTGGTGATGGGATAACAATATTTAATCCTCAATTTGTGAGATAGTCCATTGGGAAATCAATGGTTTAATCTATTATATTCTAAATGCATGAACAATGTCTAAATCAGCATTATCACAGCATTCAGCACATTTATCTTAATCTCTTATTCTGGTTATGTGTTTTTATAACAAAATTTATGAATAGCATATTTACAATATATTTTGGCAACAAAAGGTCTGCATCTGTATTAGCCTTTTCCAAAGACCTCAATGGAAAGATCAATGATTTGAAAATTCACTATAGTAAGCGTAGCATCTTTTTGTCACAATAAATGTTAAGCAATCAATGGTTTGTATAATAAATATCATTTGTAGTGTTGAGTAAACCCATTGTGATAAAAGGAGGCATTATCTAGCTATTTCTATTTAAGTCACATTTGCCATTCTTTAACCTTTAAAAAGCTCGGTAATTTTCAAAAAAAAAGAATTGTGCCGTATGCGTTCCAAAACCTTAAACATCTGCTAAATTCTAATGAGGAAAGATACTCAGAGTAGCTAACAGGTAAAACTACAGGCAAGCTGTCAATTCATTTGGCGACTGGCCTGGATCTAATGTTTGTATAAGCATGATGTTGGTTCCACCAGTATGAGGGTTAAACAGCTATGAGGACTATATATATACACACAAAACAATACGAGATATACAAACAATACAGTGTCCCAGTTGACTGCCTGATTCTCAGAAAAGAACTGAAGAAAACAAACAAACCTTATTAGAACCTTAGCATATAAGCACATTGTTCTTAATGTAGATACTCATAATCTGTCATTTTGAACCATAGTCGTTAAGATTACTTCGATCGTTCTCGGCATAACCAACGTATGCTGAGAACGACCAAAGATGAAAGGAAATGTCTCAAAACGGCGTATTACAGTATTCTACCTTAACATACAACTAAATCCATAACAATAAAAAGAATTAATAGTTCTCACCAGCTTTGTAAGCCATTATGGGCAATCAAATATCTGGTTTCTGCCATGAAGGACAAAAGTAATCCGTTGGAAGAAATTGTCTAACAATGGTGGATTATGGGTATTCTACCTTAACATATAGTTAAATGCATAACAATGATAAGTGTCAATAGTTCATACCAGCTTGGTGAGCCTTTATGGGCAATCGTATTTATGTCTTCCACCATAATTATGGGCCGGATAGAGCAACACAATTGAAAGACTATATTCTATATAGCAATGCATATTGCAATGCAATGCATACATAACAATAATCGATACACACTGTTAAGTAAGAAATTTGATGCAAAAGTGTTAACAAAAACTAGTAAATATAGGTAAAATCTTCAACTGTTGCATGAAATTTGAAGCAGAAAATACTGTAATCTATTAGAATTAATTAGAACATGACTCGGGAGAGCTGAAGTCTCTTGAAAGAATAAACAGAAAGACAAAATATTGGAAAAACTCCTCCTTAGTAACAACCTGCCCATAACATGTTTTTGATTGGCTTTTAACATTCTGGCATTCTGCCATTTAAAAAAATATCATCAAATTAAATGTGACTGTATTCAAGTAGCATTTTAAAGTTTTCATCGTGAACTCAACTCAAAGAAACGAACATAGCTAGTTTCTGCCTTAGAATTATCGGAACTAACACGGTATATAGACCTTTCCCCCTTAGGCCGGATAAATAGCAGGCCTGTGATATCTAAGTCTGTGATTCTAAAAGGTCACTGGTATTGGATAATATATTCTGGATAGTACTGGTTTGAATCAAACAAGCAGAATATCTTTTTAAAACTCACTGGTATTGAATAATATATTCTGGATAGTACTGGTTTGAATCAAACAAGCAGAAAATTCTCGGATTGTCGGTTTGATCCACACAGCAGTCATACAGCCTCGACTTGGGATCCTTGGGATCTACCGGTGGTGGACGCTTGAAGTCCCTCTCGCCGGGAGCCCATCTGCCTACCAACACCCGACATTGAAACATGATCTTATTTCCGTTCTCATCCACCCCGGCGTATCCATCAAAATACTTTGCATCCCGAGCAAAGTGCGTCCCTCTGCCGAACATGTGACCGACCCGTTTCTCAGCCAGTCTATAATCATAGTTGTCACTACAGATGATGTCGACTAAATCAGCCGACGTCCCAAGATATAGCTCCAGCTCATAAGTATAGCCAAGTCCATAGCAACTCTCAAATTGTCTTCTTTTTCTGTAATATAATAGCATACAACTTTAATTCATTCGATGAAAAACATGATAAATATAACTGTGGTATGAAAACCTACTACAATATTACTTGTTTGATATGTAAAAATGATTACCAATCATATTTTGTCATGTAATTGAATACCTCATTGACAATATGATATAACTACCAGAAAATACCTCATTAATTTTGTGATTTAAATTAATACCTCATTGAATTGTGATACAACTAGATACTTCATTGATTTGTGATAGAACAAGATACCTCATTGATTATGTTATATAACTAGATACTTCATTGATTATGTTATATAACTAGATACCTCATTAATCATGTGATAGAACTAAATACCTCATTGATTATGTGATACAAATAGATACCTCATTGATTATGTGATACAACTAGATACCTCATTGATTATGTGATACAAATAGATACCTCATTGATTATGTGATACAACTAGATACCTCATTGGTTATGTGATACAACTAGATACCTCATTGACTATGTGATACAACTAGATACCTCATTGATTATGTGATACAACTAGATACCTCATTGATTATGTGATACAAATAGATACCTCATTGATTATGTGATACAACTAGATACCTCATTGATTATGCGATATAACTAGATACCTCATTGACTATGTGATACAAATAGATACCTCATTGATTATGTGATACAACTAGATACCTCATTGATTATGTGATACAACTAGATACCTCATTGATTATGTGATAGGACTAGATACCTTATTGATTATGTGATACAACTAGATATCTCATTGATTATGTGATACAACTAGATACCTCATTGATTATGTGATACAACTAGATACCTCATTGATTATGTGATACATCTATATACCTTATTGACTATGGGATACATCTAGATACCTCATTGATTATGTTATACAACTAGATACCTTATTGATTATGTGTTACAACAAGATACCTCATTGATTATGTGATACAACTAGATACCTCATTGATTATGTGATACATCTAGATACCTCATTGATTATGTGACACAACTAGATACCTTATTGATTATGTGATACAACAAGATATATCATTGATTATGTGATACAACTAGATACCTCATTGATTATGTGATACAACTAGATACCTCATTGATTATGTGATACATCTAGATACCTTATTGACTATGGGATACATCTAGATACCTCATTGACTATGTGATACAACTAGATACCTTATTGATTATGTGATACAACTAGATACCTCATTGATTATGTGATACAACTACATACCATATTGATTATGTGATACATCTAGATACCTTATCGATTATGTGATACAACTAGATACCTCATTGATTATGTAATACAACTAGATACCTTATTGATTATGTGATACAAATAGATACCTCATTGATCATGTGATACAGCTAGATACCTCATTGATTATATGATACAACAAGATACCTCATTGATTATGTGATACAATTAGATGCTTCATTTGTTATGTGATACAACTAGAAACCTCATTGATTATGTGATACAACAAGATATCATATTGATTATTTGATTCAACTAGGTACCTCATTGATCATGTGAAACAACTAGATAGCTCATTGATTATGTGATACAATTAGATGCTTCATTTGTTATGTGATACAACTAGATACCTCATTGATTATGTGATACAACAAGATATCATATTGATTATTTGATTCAACTAGGTACCTCATTGATCATGTGAAAAAACTAGATAGCTCATTGATTATGTGATACAACTAGATGCTTCATTTGGTATGTGATACAACTAGATACCTCATTGATTATGTGATACAACTAGATACCATATTGATTATTTGATTCAACTAGGTACCTCATTGATCATGTGAAACAACTAGATACCTCATTGATTATGTGATACAACTAGATGCTTCATTTATTATGTGATACAACTAGATATCATATTGATTATTTGATTCAAATAGATACCTCATTAATTATGTGATACAACTAGATACCTTATTGACTATATGATATAACTAGATACCTCATTGATTATGTTATACAACTAGAGACCTCATTGATTAGGTGATACAACTAGATACCTTATTGATTATGTGATACAACTAGATACCTTATTGACTATGTGATACAACTAGATACCTTATTGACTATGTGATATAACTAGATACCTCATTGATTATGTTATAGAACTAGAGACCTCATTGATTATGTGATACATCTAGATTCTTCATTTGTTATGTAAAACAACTAGAAACCTCATTGATTATATGATACAACTAGATACATCATTTGTTATGTGATACAACTAGATACCCCATTGATTATGTGATATAACTAGATATCATATTGATTATTTGATTCAACTAGATGCCTCATTGATCATGTGAAACAACTAGATACCTCATTGATTATGTGATACAACTAGATACCTTATTGACTATGTGATACAACTAAATACCTCATTGATTATGTTATACAACTAGAGACCTCATTGATTATGTGATACAACTAGATACCTTATTAATTATGTGACATAACTAGAAACCTTATTGAATATGTGATACAACTAGATACCTAATTGATTATGTAAAACAACTAGATACCTCTTATATTATGTGATACAGCTAGATACCTCATTGATTATTCGATACGACTAGATACCTCATTGATTGTGTGATAAAACTAGATACCTCATTGCCTATGTGATACAACTAGATACATCATTGATTATGTGATACAAATAGATACCTCATTGACTATGTGATACAACTAGATACCTCATTGATTATGTGATACAACTAGATACCTCATTGATTATGTGATACAACTAGATGCCTTATTGATTATGTGATACAACTAGATACCTCATTGATTATCTGATACAACTAGATACCTCATTGATTATGTGATAAAACTAGATAATTTATTGATTATGTGATACAACTAGATACCTCAATGATTATGTGATACAACTAGATACCTCATTGATTATGTGATAAAACTCGATACCTCATTGATTATGTGATAAAACTAGATACCTCATTGACTATGTGATACAACTAGATACCTCATTGATTATGTGATACAAATAGATACCTCATTGATTATGTGATACAACTAGATACCTTATTGATTATGTGATACAACTATATACCTCATTGATTATGTGATACACCTAGATACCTCATTGATTATGTGATACAACTAGATACCTCATCTATTGTGTGATAAAACTAGATACATCATTGACTATGTGATACAACTAGAAACCTCATTGATTATGTGATACAAATAGATACCTCACTGATTATGTGATACAACTAGATACCTTATTGACTATGTGATACAACAAGATACCTTATTGACTATGTAATACAAATAGATACTTCATTGATTATGTGATACAACTAGACACCTCATTGATTATGTGATACAACTAGATACCTCATTGATTATGTGATACAACTAGATACCTCATTGATTATGTAATACAACTAGATACCTCATTGATTATGTGATACAACTAGATACCTCATTGATTATGTGATACAACTAGATACCTCATTGATTATGTAATACAACTAAATACCTCATTGATTATGTAAAACAACTAGATACCTCATTGATTATGTGATACAACTAGATACCTCATTGATTATGTGATACAACTAGATACCCCATTGATTATGTGATATAACTAGATACCTCATTGATTATGTAATACAACTAGATACCTCATTGATTATGTGATACAACTAGATACCTCATTGATCATGTGATACAGCTAGATACCTCATTGATTATATGATACAACAAGATACCTCATTGATTATGTGATACAACTATATACCTCATTGATTATGTGATACAACAAGATACCTCAATGATTATGTGATAAACTAGATACCTCATTGATTATGAGATACAACTAGATACCTCATTGATTATGTGATACAACTAGATACCTCATTCATTATATGATACAAATAGATACCTCATTGATCATGTGATACAGCTTGATACCTCATTGATTATGTGATACAACTAGATACCTCATTGATTATTTGATACAACTAGTTACCTCATTGATTATGTGATACAACTAGCTACCTCATTGATTATGTGATACAACTAGCTACCTCATTGATTATGTGATAAAAATAGATACCTCATTGATCATGTGATACAGCTAGATACCTCATTGATTATATGATACAACTGGATACCTCATTGATTATGTGACACAACGAGATACCTCATTGATTGATTATGCTATACAACTAGATACCTTATTGATTATGTAATACACCTTGATACCTCATTGATTATGTGATAAAACTGTATACCTCATTGATTATGAGATACAACTTGATACCTCATTGATCATATGATACAACTATATACCTCATTGATTATGTAATACAACTTGATACCTCATTGATTATGTGATACAACTAGATACCTCATTGACTATGTGATACAACTAGATACTTCATTGATTATGTGATACAGCTAAATACCTTATTGATTATGTGATATAACTAGATACCTCATTGATTATGTAATACAACTAGATACCTCATTGGTTATGTGATACAACTTGATACCTCATTGATTATGTGATACATCTAGATACCTCATTGATCATGTGATACAACTAGATACCTCATTGATTATGTGATACAGCTTGATACCTCATTGATTATGTGATAAAAATATATACCTCATTGATTAGGTGATACAACTAAATACTCATTAATTATGTGATACAACTAGATACCTCATTTGTTATGTGATACAACTAGATACCTCATTGGTTATGTGATACATCTAGATAACTCATTGGTTATGTGATACAACTAGATACCTCATTGATTATGTAATACAACTTGATACCTCAATGATTATGTAATACAACTAGATACCTCATTGGCTATGTCATACAACTAGATACCTCATTGGTTATGTGATACAACTAGATACCTCATTGATTATATGATACAACTAGATACCTCATTAATTATGTGATACAACTAGATACCTTATTGATTATGTAATACAACTAGATACCTCATTGATTATGTGATACAACTAGATACATCGTTGATTATGTAATACAACTAGATACCTCATTGGTTATGTGATACATCTAGATACCTCATTGGTTATGTGATACAAATAGATACCTCATTGATTATGTGATACAACTAGATACCTCATTGATTATGTGATACAACTAGATACCTCATTGGTTATGTGATACATCTAGATACCTCATCGATTATGTGATACAATTAGATACCTCATTGATTATGTGATACAACTAGATACCTCATTGATTATGTGATACAACTAGATACCTCATTGATTATGTGACACAACGAGATACCTCATTGATTGATTATGTTATACAACTAGATACCTTATTGATAATGTAATACACCTTGATACCTCATTGATTATGTGATACAACTATATACCTCATTGATTATGAGATACAATTTGATACCTCATTGATCATGTGATACAACTATATACCTCATTGATTATGTAATACAACTTGATACCTCATTGATTATGTGATACAACTAGATATCTCATTGATTATATGATACAACTATATACCTCATTGATTATGAGATACAACTTGATACCTCATTGATTATGTGATACAACTATATACCTCATTGATTATGTGTTACAACTAGATACATCATTGGTCATATGATACAACTAGATACCTCATTGATTATTTGATACAACTAGATACCTCATTGAATATGTGATAGAACTTGATACCTCAATGATTATGCTATACACCTAGATAACTCATTGATTATGTGATACAACTAGATACCTCATTGTTTATGTGATACAACTAGATACCTCATTGGTTATGTTATACAACTAGATACCTCATTGATTATTTGATACAACTAGATACCTCATTGATTATTTGATACAACTAGATACCTCATTGGTTATGTTATACAACTAGATACCTCATTGATTATGTAATACAACTAGATACCTCATTGATTATTTGATACAACTAGATACCTCATTCGTTATGTTATACAACTAGATACCTCATTGATTATTTGATACAACTAGATACCTCATTGATCATGTGATACAACTAGATACCTCATTGATTATGTGATACAACTAGATACCTTATTGATTATGTGATATAACTAGATACCTCATTGTTCATGTGATACAACTAGATACCTCATTGATTATTTGATACAACTATATACCTCATTGATTATGTGATACAACTAGATACCTCATTGATTATTTGATACAACTAGATACCTCATTGATTATGTGATACAACTAGATACCTCATTGATTATGTGATACAACTAGATTCCTCATTGACTATGTGATACAACTAGATACATCATTGGTTATATGATACAACTAGATACCTCATTGATTATGTGATACATCTAGATACCTCATTGATTATGTGATACAACTAGATACCTCATTGATTATGTAATACAACTAGATACCTCATTGATTATTTCATACAACTATATACCTCATTGATTATGTGATACAACTAGATACCTCCTTGATTATGTGATACAACTAGATACATCATTGGTTATATGATAAAACTAGATACCTCATTGATTATATCATACAACTAGATACATCATTGGTTATGTTATACAACTAGATACCTCATTGATTATGTAATACAACTTGATACCTCATTGATAATGAGATACAACTAGATACCTTATTGATTATGTAATACAACTAGATACATCATTGATCATTTGATATAAATAGATACCTCATTGATTATGTGATACAACTAGATACCTCATTGATTATGTGATACAACTAGATACCTCATTGGCTATGTGATTCCACTAGATACCTCATTGATTATGTGATACAACTAGATACCTCATTGATTATTTGATACAACTAGATACCTCATTGATTATTTGATACAACTATATACCTCATTGATTATGTGATACAACTAGATACCTCATTGATTATGTGATACAACTAGATACATCAGTGGTTATATGATACAACTAGATACCTCATTGATTATATCATACAACTGGATACATCATTGGTTATGTTATACAACTAGATACCTCATTGATTATGTAATACAACTTGATACCTCATTGATAATGAGATACAACTAGATACCTCATTGATTTTGTAATACAGCTAGATGCATGATTGATTATTTGATACAAATAGATACCTCATTGATTATGTGATACAACTTGATACCTCATTGATTATGTGATACAACTAGATACCTCATTGATTATGTGATACACCCAGATACCTCATTGATTATGTGATACAACTAGATACCTCATTGATTATGAGATAGAACTAGATACCTCATTGATTATGTGATAAAACTAGATACCTCTTTGATTATCTAAAACAAATGAATACCTTATATGTAAAAGTTACTTAATATCTTCTCGCTAATTTCATATATATAAACATCATCACACAAGTTATTAAATACTTTACTGCCTTTCAGATTATGTTATCAAATCTTGACCTGCCCATACCTCAAGACAGATTATCTACTTATTAAGAATAGAGAAAATAATACCAATATTAGTAATTTGGTAAGTGAATTGTGAATTAATGTGAAATGTGTAAATATTCAGGCAAATAGTTTTTGTAACAGAATTCCATCATATTGTGATGCTTAGATAATGGTCAAAAGAGGAAAGCCTCAATTACATTGTTGTGTTGTCTGTTCTTGGAAACCTTACATATCTGCTTAATTTCGATGAAGAAGGGTACTCAGAGTAGCAAACAGTTTTCCCTAGCTTGTCACAGCCCTTATTCGCAATAAGTCAGTAAGGTAGCTCTCTCTTTGACCATTAGAGCGCTAGAACCAACTTCATGCTTATGCAAACAGGTTAAATCCAGGCCAGCCGCCAAGTAAACTGGCAGCTGACCTTTGACCTAACCTATTTGCTACTCTGAGTACCCTTCTTCATCAAAATTAAGCAGATATTTAAGGTTTCGAAAATAGACAACACAACAAACTATTTTTTATGAAAATTAGCCAGCATTCTATGGGTTAATCTATCATTAATCGCATACTATTGGTACAGTATACAAGGCTTCAAACCAAAGGGGTAATTTATCATTAATCGCATACTATTGGTACAGTATACAAGTCTTCAAACCATAGGGGTAATCTATCATTAATCGCATACTATTGGTACAGTATACAAGGCTTCAAACCAAAGGGGTAATCTATCATTAATCGCATACTATTGGTACAGTATACAAGGCTTCAAACCAGGGGGGTAATCTATCATTAATCGCATACTATTGGTACAGTATACAAGGCTTCAAACCAAAGGGGTAATCTATCATTAATCGCATACTATTGGTACAATATACAAGGCTTCAAACCAAAGGGGTAATTTTTACGTACAAATAAAAGTGTTCCCACATAAATATGTTCTGTACTCGATCAATCCTAACGATCCGAGCCTGAGGCAGGGTTTTACAGAAGTTATTCCTGACACCCAGATATTCCTTGTTTAGAAGCCCGTTTGTTGTGTCAAGGTGGACCTTAATATGTGTGACACTTTTATCCATCACCGCCCATTGCGTGGGCAGAACATCACCCCTCTGAGAGGTCTTTAGTTCTCTCTTGGAGGCTTGAAGCGATATTCTGAAAAATTGACAAGAAACTTAATGCTAACATTTCAACTACATTTTATTTTGACATGCAAATCGTCTCATCTGTGAACAAGCACCTTTAAGGAACGACTCAAGTTATAGTCCTGCATTTAAGCACCGAGCTTATCATAAACTGTATTGTTTCAACTATATCTTATTTTGACTTGCAAATTGTCTCATCTGTGAACAAACACCTTTAACCCATTACCAACCAATAACAACATTTGACCAGTTTTTTGAAGACCACTCTGGAAAACATGGTGGGAAAAGGGGCACTTGCTTGTTAGAGCAATTTCTTTATTTCCCATAACGTTTTCCTGCCATATAGGAAGATTATTTTTCAATTTCATCACATTTTGGAATTTCGTCTGCAAACTCTTTCAATTTTGGACAGTCGAAAATTTGGAGTTAGTTAAAGGGTTAGGAAAGGACTCAACCTATAGTCCTGCATTGAAGCACTGATCTTATCATACCTTTTCATAAACTCCTTGGTAGCTGTGTCCGTACACAGGTCTAACGGTGTTTTCTCGTCTTTGTTTTTTATGTTGATGTTAGCAAGAGCCTCGAGTAGTAAGCATGATATTTGGATTCCCGTATCGTCATTCTTAATGGGCACGCCAAGCAATCTTGCCACCTGAAAAAGGAAACCAGACTCAATACTTATTACTGAAAGAATGAAACAGGCTATATCAGAGGGTGATCAAAAACAGGAATTTATTACAGTTTGGGACAGTTGAAAATTTGGCGTTTGGTAAACAGATGTTGATTCACACTTTTTAATTCCATTCTGCTCCTGTTTTAAGTGACTCACAAATTTCTAATACACGCCAGAACAAGGAACAGTGTCAGACAAATTTAAAAAATGACATAAAATGGGTTTTCACAAGCCGGAACACTTGACAATAGAAAGACTTACTCCCACTAACCTAACACTCATTTTATCAAAATTTCTTTAATCTTCGTCAATCAATAAGGCATTGTTCAAAGAAATATTTTGTTACATAATATTGCTGTTTTATGCACAAGGGTCTATAGTTAATCTTGAATCAGTTCTATGTAATATCATAGGTTAATGTACATGTTTTCTTATTCTTCTGGTCATTGGTGAATTGGTCTACATTATGTATATCTTTACTGTATACTTCTTCAAATGGCTGGAGCAGTTCGGCAATTTCCTCCTTTGTAAGTTCTTCAAACACGACGTTTATCAAGGAATTATTCGATGCAGTAGCGTTAGCCATGTTTGTTTTGACAACGTTCATTGACAGATGGCGCATTATTTTGACATCAAAAGTAGCTCTGTCTTCAGTGACACGCGAAATTGTGCAATATTTAACCGTGCAATATGAAATAATATTACATGGTTTGATTACATTGAAAGCAACATGAGAAATATAAAAGTGTACAATAAAGTATATCTCATATCACACAATACCTTGGAAAGGATAACTGTAGAACGCTGTGGTTTTATGTGGCCTACCTCCAATTACATACAATGATTATATATTCACAAAGTTCATCCATCTTCATAAACCAAGATCTCAATATGGCCATTCTATGTGTAAAGAGATGAGGAAGACCAGAAAGTCCTGGTCAGACTGCAATGTCACCTTGTCAGTGTTAACCCAATGAACAGAAATAATTTGAGACTGGGTATTGGAACATCTAGCCGCCTGCTGCCCAGCAGTGACTGGGATTCTCTGGGAATCAGGATTCAGTAAGTAAGTAAAATGATGGTACCTGATCTGGCAAGGCACGACTTATCTGTGCAACATGAAGAGGTGTGTTTCCTTGTGCGTCTTGTAGATTGACATTACATTCTAGAAAAGGAGGGATGTTTGATTTATTATACAAACAGCATTGTAAACATGTTATGTGTTCATGAAATTGGTCCTGCATAGATATGGAGAAGAGATGGTTTGTGTTATGAATCTTAAATGTTATGGAGCAAGGTGAAGGAATATTATCTACTGAGCCGAAGGCAAAACCGATAAAAACCCAAAGTCAAGCCAGGTAGCCTTTCTTATTCAAAGATACAAACCATCCATTCTATTTATCCTGTCACTTATATTAACAAACACCAATGTAAATAAGAAATAGATAAAATAAAAAAAAGAAACAAAATATATGTAACGAACCGAGCAAATGAACCTTTCAAGGAGACAAACACAGCCGATCAGTGAAAAACACTGTCGTACACTGATCGGTTGTGATGTCTAAATATATATACCAGCATGTTCTCTCAAACAATGCATTAGGTCCCTTATTTGCATAAACGTTCAACGAACGTTACACATAGAATTGATATAAGACACAGTTAACACGAGGGGGGTGATACATGTATGGTGTCATAGATCATGTCAATACATTATGACATCATGATTCACCATGTGAACAAATGTTATATGTTAAGTGCGAGATATCACAAATGTTATAGAGCACCCTGCTATTGGTCTGTCAATTGCACTGGTCAGAGGATAAAAATGATTGATGTTCAGCATCTTCAGTTTGATACTTTTACGTCTTTTCGTTTATGGTTCAAATTAAAAGAAGCAGCTGCAAACAACAAATATACATTTTGTAAAAGGATTTGATTAATTTGTGACTATCAAAAAATGAGTTTATCAATACATTGGATCATTTTTGGATTTGTTTGGTCAATGGCACCAACATCTTCAAAAGAACCAGTGTGGTTCCTGGAGATACCACAGTTTCTATGATCACTTCATTATCAGTGTGGTTTCTATTCGTGGACGGTGGTGGCTGTGTTTGTGAGATAATATTCACCATGTGTCAGAAGTAACTCGATGATGCGTTTATGGCTTTGAGAGACAGCGACATGCAGGGGTGAGCGCTTATCATCATCAAGTATATCCTTATTGGCTCCGGCCTGAAACAATGGAAATCCAACAATGTATGCAATATAATAACGAAGAGAAAGAAAAACTAACAAGTTGAAATTCGTTTCTATCATTATTGAATATATTATTTTGGGCTTTTGCCTCAAACAAAGGAAATAATAGAATTATAGCATTGTTCTAAAATAATGTAAAGACAAAAAACATCATGTTGATGTTTGACCCATTATCGTTGGCTATGCCTTTATTTGCTTTTATCTGAAACAAATGAAATAAAAGGATATCAGTAATCTTATTGGTAAGGATGAAAACTTGTATGTATCGCCAAGCTTGTCAAAATATTTTAACCCTTTCCCAAACAACAAATTTTCAATTGTCCCAATGACATTTGACAGATGACATTTCAAAATGTGATGAAATTAGAAAATTATCTTCTGATAGGCCAGAAAACATTGTGGGAAAACAAAAAATCGCTTGTGACAAGCAATTTCCCCTTTTCCCACAATGTTTTCAAAAGTCGTCTGCAACAAAGTGTTCAAATGTGGTTATTGTTTGGGAAAGGGTTAAAGGGATAAGAGCATTTTTACGGAAAAATGTCTTATGAACATTTTCAGGCAAGTGCAGAAAAATGATTTGGCATCAATTTTATGATCATGTAAATGGAAACCAGATTTATATGAAAAACATAGATGATAGACCATCATTCATCTTTAAAGGGCATGGAAGAATGCATGCTCTTTTCTTCAGTTTATCAGATAGAAATGAGTGAGCAGAGGAAACGAACATGTAGGCCTATGTGTTAAGCAAATTGCATTATCAAACACTCTTTCTTTCTATTCAATGTAACCTTAAAGAAGTTAACAAAAAAATATTTACCAATATCTGCATAATGTAATTCATGTGACCTGAAAACAAGGATATTTATAAGATTCTGGTTGACTCTAAATTAAAGTAAAAGATGTTGGCTGTCACTGAAATAAAGGGGCTAGTGGTGATTTTAATCAAAGATGGTTGTCACAGACTTGAATGGCATTTGTTGCCACTAAATAACAAATATTTCCAACACTACATGTTACCTTCAGCAATGATGCAGCAATCTCTGTATGATCATTCGCTGCACAAATATGTAGAGCTGTGAATCCATTGTCCATCTTGGAGTCAACCAGTTCAGGATTTCTTTCAATCACCAGGTCTGCTGCCCTAGAAATGAAGATGATGATAAGGAAAACAAAATGCACATATATATCATGCATAGGTTATAACTACCCGGTATATGAATCCAAATTTTTGTTATAATTTACTTTTCCCTTACACTATTATAACGTCTGTAAAACATTCATGCAAATTGGGGAACCTTATGCATTAATTGTTATGGTGAACATGCGGGTATATAAATAGACAACACAACTGATCAGTGAATGACACTGTTTTTAAAAGGTTCATTTGCTCTGTTTGTTACACTATATTTCATGTCTAGTCTGAATTCAAGACCAAAACAGATGGCAATTATACAGTATTTAAAACAGCCAATTTGTAAAAATGTTGAAATAATAGGATAAATAGGAATATTCTTCAACAGCATCTTCTTCAATAAGGATCAGTATTTTTATATGATACCGTTTACAAAATACCTTGGCAGGTAACTGTAACAGCATCAAATGTTCTCAACCCTTAGAATGCTGGGTACTTTTCTTAAAATATATTTTTTTGTCGTCTCCTTTTCAAAGCCTTTAATGTCTGCTTAATTTTAGTGATAAAAAGTACTCACAGTAGCAAACAGGTAAAAAGCGTTCAAAAGCGACAAATTTATAAACCAATATTTCATGAGTGAGAGTCTTTACGTATCATTGGCATTCATTTTATCAAAATGTTAATCATAATTCCAGTTATTTTAGTTTAAAATAATCTATTTTCCATGGATTATGAAGCAAGCTCTTACAACTAAGATTAATCACACTCAATTTTGCCTCCTGGACACATAACCAGTACTTGTACTGAATGTGGATTAAGAAAAGGTTGCAGGGCAGATCCCACTACTCATAGAATTCAAACCCATGACCCTTGTGTCTGGAGGCCAACACTCTTCCCCTGGACCACTGTCTATTCATGTGCTAACATATTGCATTTAACTATAAGGAGATGTAGAAGATGAATAGAATAATCATGAGAAATACATGGCTCTATCCTACATCAAGCTTGGAAAGAAATCTATATCCTATTTAAGTACCGGTATATCTCACTACAGTGTAATGTAGTTACTATTATTGAATGAAAAACTTTATTAGTCTATTGTTTTCTAACTCACCTTTCATGTTGAGCAGTTTGGCTATCTTCATTGCAGATAAGCAATACAACTAGACCTAGTAATTCAATTTTCAAAAGAGGATAGCGTTTTACGAAAAAGAACCATAAGTTAAAGATAATCATTTTAACAAAATTTGCTCTTAAACTAACATTTTTGCCCTTCTATGTTGTTTAAAATGAAAAATAATGTTTTATATGATATTACTATAAACTGTACTATTTTTTTTATGAAATGAAAAAGGAAATTTGTAAAATTGATAACCTCAGTGTTTCATCAATATTACTATATAACAAAAAACTTTAACTTACTTCCTACAGTCTTTCAAGGCTGCCCACTGCAACACATTGAAGCTCTTCTTGTTCCGTACAGAATAATCCGCACCCTTCGCTTTAAACACATAGGAAATGAGAAGGGTTTGTCGCTCCGTCTGGATTATACAGTCATGTAGTGGACTATCCCCATCATTGTCCTGGAATTATGTAGTGATGCTTGTTGAACATTAACCCTTAGAACGCTGGGTAATTTTAAAAAATAGATTTTTGTGTTGTCTTTGTTTATCAAAGTGATTCGAATGTGATTTTGTCTGTTCTAGGCTCTCTGTTTGTTACATTACTTGATGATGATCTCCTTTAAATGAGTTGCCTTGTACATGTTGTTCAATAAAGCAAAGATTACAAATGACTCCTACACATTATTATAAAAAAACATCCCCATAGCAAATTGAGGATATATAATTATATTTTAATATGGGACTTTATGCTGTGTAAACAATTTTTCAGTTATACCACAGCTTTCCAGGATCCACAAGCTCTGAAGTGGCTTGCCAAAGTACACTCTCATAAAACCTGAGGTATCATTTGGAATCAAACCAAAGACCTATGAGTTTGAAGTTGACACAGGGGACCCTTAACCAAGCAAAAATGAAGAAAAGCTAGATTTAACGGTAAAGATGAAACATGTCTGTTACCCTTTTATTGACCGAAGCCCCTTGCTCTATAAGTAACTTTGTACAGAGATATGCTGCCTTTCCAATTGTGATATGAAGGGGTGTCTGTCCCTTCTTGTTCTGCATGTCAGTTTTGGCACCATGCTTCAACAACAATTCCATAGACTTCTCTTCTTCTCTGAAGAATAGAATCAAACACATCATTAATCCTTAAAATGCTGGGTAATTTTCTACAAACAGATTTAAGTGTCGTCTGCTTTCCAAAACCTTAAATATCTGCTTGATTTTGTTGTGTAAAGATACTCAGAGTAGCAAACAGGTAGATCAGGTAGATCAAAGGCCAGCTGCCAAATTATTTGGCCTGACTCTAACCTGTTTGCATAAGCATGAAGTTAGTTCCAGCACTATAAAGGTTAAGGGGAGCCTCCATTGTCTAGTAGATGGAATACTTAATTTCAAATGACAAAGCCTCTCTCTGCGTCGTTTGAATGACAGAGGAACTAGATTTCAGTTTTCATGAATGATATTTATCTGGTAGACTAACACTCAATTGGTCATTGTCAAGGTTGGTACTATTTTACTGTAGCCCTTGTAATCTGGAATATACAACAGCGTACCCTGGGTATAAAATAGTACTGCGATGTACCTTGCGACACTTCAATGTACCTGACCATCTGAATAAAGTGGTGTCTTTAATGACTCGAGTTTTTTTCGATGATCTAAATATACTTTATACTGAATAATTTCATAATTATACATATAATGTGCTTGCCTTAACCCTTTACCAAATGCAAAAAATCCAACGGTCCCAAATTGAAAGAGTTAGCAGACGATATTTTAAAATGTGATGAAATGAAAACAATCTTCTGATAGGGCAGAAAACTTTGTGGGACAAGGTGGAATTGATCGTTAATGAACAATTTCTCCTTTTCCCACATTGTTTTCCAGATTCGTATGCAACAAATTGGTCAAATGTCGTTATTGTTTGGTAATTGGTGGAGTTCTGTAATTTATTCTGATGGCTGCATTTTAAAGGATACTTAAAATGAAGCACTTACGATAGTATTGCACTAAACCCTTGAAATTTACTAATATTTTACCCAAATGCAGCAAAATGCAAGGCTGTGTCGCCCTCTTCATCTTTCAAGTGAATGTCGGCATTTTTCTTCAGGAGATATTGTACGATCTCGATGTTCCCTTCATAGCATGCTAGCTGGAGACCAGTCCTATGTTCATGTACAACATTCACCTGGGGGAGCAAATAAATTCTAGACTTTGCATGGATTTTAAGTTGAAGCATTTACCAAACGCCAACTTCTTGATTGTCCCAAAACAAAAGAGTTTGCAGACGACATTTCAAAATGTGATGAAATTGAAAATTATCTTCTAATAGGGCAGAAAACATTGTTGGAGAAGGAAAAATTGCTCAATGCACAATGTTTTTCAGAAATGTTTTCCAGAGTTGTCTTCAACAAACTGGTTAACCCTTTACCAAACGCCACATTTTCAACTTTACCAAATTGAAAGAGTTTGCAGACAACATTTCTAAATGTGATGAAATTGGAAAATAATCTTCTTATAGGGCAGAAAACATTTTGGGAAAACGGAAAACTCCTCATTAAGAGCAATTTCTCTTTTTCCCACACTTTTTTCTAGAGTCGTCTACAAGAAACTAGTTAAATGTCGTTATTGTTTGGTAATGGGTTAACACAATTGATTCATATGGTGGTTTTGGTGCAAGACTATAGCAGGGCCCTCGCTTTTGTGAACGACTTATCATATTATGTTGTTCCTTTCTCACTATTGTTTTGTATGATCATCTTTCAAGTGTAAACGCAGTTGCTCGTAGAAAATGTCTTGAAAAGAATGGCCAACTTTTACATAAATGTGTATTCAGTAATAAATGTAAACATTTCTCATAAATAAATCTTGCACAGATTTTTGGTAAAAAAAATGCAATCTTAAGGTCACAATTGCCGTAACCATTTCCCAAACAATAACGACATTTGACAACTTTGTTGCAGACGACTTTAGAAAACATTGTGGAAAAAGGAGAAATTGCTCGTAATGAGCAATTTTCCTTTTCCCACAAGGTTTTCTGGTATATCTAAAGATTATTTTTCAATTTCATCACATTTTGAAATGTCGTCTGCAAACTCTTTCAATATAGGACAGTCCAATATTTTTTGTTTGGGAAAGGGCTAATATAACGTCTGCTCAATACCACTCAGACTGCCAGTTTCTAAAGGCATATTGGGACAGAACTTATTTGATATAATTAGTAGAATATTAAACAAGAAACCTTGGTGAATGATTAAATCATACAAAGTAATGAGTGATTAAGAACCGATTTAGATTTGATGTGCCCTTGACCTACCCATGCACAGAGAGAAAGCAATTTACAAATCACATGGTACAAAACATAAACTCATGTTTGCAATTCTCTGAAGTAGGCTAAAAACAAATATTTATTTCGAAAGAAGTTCACACCACTTAGATAAATTACTTTTTATTTTGCTTCCTGGATACAAAACCATTACTTACACATATTTGTGGGTTAGTCCCGGTATTATCACCTAAGCACAAACAGGGATCAAATCAGGACCTTCGGTGCCAGTACAGACTTATGCTCAACCTCTGTACTATTCTTGCCCACAACAGAATAAAAAAAGTCTAAAGAAGCTAAGTTTATAAACACTTATAAAAATAAATATAATACCTTATCTGGTGATTTATCGACGATCCTCTTCAGGCTGTCAAGATCGCCTTTAGCACAAGCTTCCACTACTGTGATATCATCGTCAACATCTGCTGGTACAGCTCTTAACAAACCGACAAACAAATCTGCCATCATACCTGCCATTCCTAATTGATGATTAAAAAAGAAATACACGTTTAACCCTTTCCAAAACAATAACGACATTTGACAACTTTGTTGCAGACGACTTTAGAAAACATTGTGGGAAAAGGAGAAATTGCTCGTAATGATCAATTTCTCCTTTTCCCACGATGTTTTCTGCCCTATCAGAAGATTATTTTTCAATTTCATAACATTTTGAAATGTCGTCTGCAAACTCTTCTAATTTGGGACAGTCGAAAATTTGCTGTTTGGGAAAGGGCTCAATTACACTTTCCACAGAGAATCCTCGACAAATTTTATTCAGTTTTGTAAATAAAAAAGCTAATTATAAAGCTTAACCCTTTACCAAATGCCAAATTTTCAACTGTCCCAAATTGAAAGACTTTGCAGAGGACATTTCAAAATGTGATGAAATTGGAAAATCCTCTTCTTATGATAGGGTAAGAAACATTGTGGGAGAAGGAGGAATTGCTCAATATGAGCAATTTCTTCCTTCTCCCACACTGTTTTTTCAGAGTTGTCTGCAACAAACTGTTGAAATGTCGTTATTGTTTGGTAATGGGTTAATTCTGTTTGTAAATAAAAAAGCTAATTTTGAAGCTTAAGGGTTCTTTTTCATATATGAGAAAATGTCATAAAGCAGCAAAAAATTAATGTCTTTGAACCAATTCAGTTTTTGTATTTGTGCTTGATTTTTGTCAGAGAGAAGGCTGTTTATCAAGGAATTTTAAAGGAGGCAAAATATTTAGAAGGACATGATAAGGACTGTCTCACAGATTTAGACTTTAACTTAGTACTTCTAACAATAAAATAACAACATAAATTTGTAAAGTAACACAAGACTAAATTATTGACTGCTTTCCAATACCATTCACAACTGTTAAGAAAAGATAAGAACTTTTATATGGCTAATAATGCAAAGCATTTAAATGTATTTTCTTTCATAAACAACAATCTACCTTATGAATAAGAGGTGATATTTTAGGATACCATTGTCACATGGGTCTTTTGAAATTTTTAACCCCTCTTGTCACATGACGCTAGCAATGTGCATGAGGAAGAATTCCTGACTCTATTAATAAACTGTCTTTCCAATAGAAGTGCTGTCAGGCAAGAAGGCTCAATTCACATTATTTATGGAAAACACAGGATTTCAGCAACTTAGAAGTACAATAATTCAAAATGGTCTTTGGTTTAGTGACAACAATATTTTATTTCAAACTCTTAATGTTTATTTCTCCAAGAGCACAAATCTCTAAGATAGTCCCTGAAAGTAGGTGTTTAACACTTAGAATGCTGAGTAAAAATAGATTCTTGTGTAGACTGCTTTCAAAAACTTTCAATATCAGAGTAGCAAAAAGTTGAAATCACAGGCCAGCCACCAATTTACTTGGTGGCTGGCCTAGATCTAACCTGCTTGCATAAGCATGCAGTCGGTTCCAGCGCTACAAGGGTTAATAACGGGGACCACTAAAAAAATTGGCCATAAGCATAAGTTTGACTCTATAGCTGAAAACATCAAAATATCATACGACTCAAAGCCAACAACTTACTATCCACATCTCGTTTCATCATTTGCAAGTCGTCTTCATCAACCTTCATTTCTGACTGTGATAGTTTAGGTGGTAAGTTTGATGAATCTGATAAAGTTTCCACAGGCATACAGCATACGGGGCTCTATATCCAGACCTTACTATCTATCTTAATGCGCATATCACCGTCATCATCAATACGGACTATTTGCCCCACCTTGCCGAGGGTCTGTTAGGAATCGTAATAAGTATATAATACATGATACATATATACATAATATAGAGAGTTGGATCTTACTGATGTTGTTGACATATTGATGAAAAGAATAAAACTGCTTTCTATCCTGTCTACAGTGTAATAAACAGACTGATAACAGAATGTCATGAAATCACAGGGTCGCTCACAGCACACACCTGTCATTACTGCTTTTTTCCTCTTGTGTCCACTTTGTCTTTTTATTTTCACTCTTTCTTATTCTATAAAGGTAACAGGATAAAAAGATAGGTGGTTTGTGTTTTGAAGGAAAACATTATCAGGCTCAGCTTAAGATAATTATTAAATTTGAATTTTCAGCTTCCTGGATAATATTCTTAACCATTTCCCAAACAATAACGACATTTGATAGACAACTTTAGAAAACATTGTGGAAAAAGGAGAAATTGCTCATAACGAGATTTTCTGCTTTTTCTGAAGACTATTGTTCAATTTCATCACATTTTGAAATGTCGTCTGCAAACTCTTTCAATTTGGGACAGTCGAACATTTGTTGTTTGGGAAAGGGTTAAGCCTTGCCTAAATACATATTTTTTTTATACACCAATCATCTTTTTTCTTTACCTATAAATATGTGTGTGTATCTATACCTTACCCCCTATATACATAATTCAAGGCCCTTACAGCAGAGGACAATAGAAACAATTTTGACAAAAGAAGAAATTGCTCATTATGAGCAATGTCTTCTTGTGTTACAATGGTGTTTTATAACAACACAATTTCAATGTTATCTTCCATACTTTATAATTTGTTGCCTGTCATTGGTTTCAAATTTGAGCAATTACAAATATTCTATCAGGGAAACAGTTATAACTAAAGGAGAAGATTTTTTAAAGATTTTCTCATATAGGCTATATATTGCTGATAAGCCCATTTTCAAAGTTCCATTACTCCGTAAAACCCCAACGGAACTTTGCAATATTTTGTTTGTTTATGCCACAAAGCTAGAGGGTCAAGAAAAAAATAACCTTCAAATTCCCCCTGGGGGGAGCAGGACCTTTTCTGGGTCAAGGTCTAAATTGTTTCAAAAAACGCAACCGAGGTTTTTAAATATGGGAACGTTTCATATTGTCAGAAACTATTTCTTCCACCAGTTTTTCAATCTGAACTCAACGGGATTATTCAATGAAATCACGTGTATTTCTCAGATGACGAAAAAATCCGAGAAGTTACGATTGTCAGTTTTTGATACAATCAAGGGAGTTAACTATGAACGCAATGTTTCACTTTTGTTATTGGAGTTTGTTCCCATTTTAGTCCTTTGCACAAATCTGTATTTCTTCTCGTTGCCTTTAAATTAAAATGGTAAATAATCTATTCATGCTACAGTTACACAAACTGTTTTTGTCAAATTCAATAGGTTTGGTGAAAAGTGTCTGTCACCCAAAAAAGGCTTATCTCAAATCCTATTATTAGCTTTTTTCCGAGATATTTGGAGGACGTTGTATTACATGCCGATTATAGGGCAAATAGCAGGAAGTATATTATAGGTATACATAGTGGAAAGCAGAAATTGGGTTTGTTTTGTTCACAGCAATAACAGAGACGTGTCGGGACTCAACTTGCGATTGTACATCAGGTGAGTGTTTTCTTGGTAAGGAAGTAAATTACGAAGACGAAAGGCAATGACTTTAAAACATTCATAGCTGAATTTACATAGGCGTAGGAGCGTTTTCAACATTGGGGGGCCAACTTCAGATGAGGACCGGTCTAAGAATAAATATTCCTAAACTTTTTCATGACTATTCATGCATTTACAAATTCAATAACATTTTAAGAATTAAAAGAAAGCGTATGAAAATGTGTATCTTTAATTAAAAAAAAAAAAAAAAAAAAGGATATGCCAGGTCTCGATCTCACGCGGAAATCAAATGTATTGTTCTAAACAAAAAGTAGCAGCGACCAGGCTGTCACAGGCACGGATTCAACTATGGGTGCACTAAAATTATTGTTTAAGCTTTAGCTAACCTGATGTGTTCAGATTGCCATTTGCGATGATGACGTCAAAAAGATTTTGGTTATTGTTCGTAACAAAAGGCGAATTGGTATAAGATAAAGCACAAAAAAAAACATATCTATTTTTATTCTGCGGTTAAATTTGGTTTCTTTCATTTTTCTTTTCAAATATCTTCATTTGCCACTGTGAATATTGGGGGGGGGGGCCAAAGCATACTCTGGCCCCCCAGTCTGGATATTGGGGGACCGGGCCCCCCTGGCCCCCCCTGCTCCTATGCCTATGCTCGTTTAAAGACCGCCTTGTGCTGGGAAGTATTTTCTGATCACGGCTTTCAGATTATGAAAATGAAGACCACCCCATTGTAAATATCCCTTTTGAAAACCAACCATCGTTTTACACGGCGTTCACAGCGTATGAAGTAAATGAATAATGTATACTCTTACCACTAAATAGGCTACGTTTCTGGTACGTTCGGACTTTGGGGAAAGTCAGGCTAATTTGAATTAAGATTATACATAAATGTTGCCAGGATGATTGTATTCGTATTAATATTATGACAAGGAACATATATTTTTATGTGTGACATGCTTTATTTAGCCTTCATGTCGTCTGCTATATTTGATCATTGAAAGATAACCGTGTTTGTATATAGGAAAGTAGGACATCCAACAGCTTTTTATCCTTTCAGATCCCTAGCCATTTTAAATGCGTTCTGCAGCATTTCACTTATGTCCTTTTTAGCTTCACACAGCCATATAGAATGTTGAGATGGTGTTTGTTTTTGTCCGATTGGATTGTGTGAAGTTTGAATTAAAACTTTTCGGGTGGGGAAGAGTTAGTCAAAATAATTCGACGTGAAGATTGAAGATTCGACGGGAGATGCACAATACAACAATATCTCAATAATTGCCCGATCGCGTCAAATATGTTTGACTAGGGGAGAGTTTAGCAGAAATGATGATGATGATGACGGTTATGATGATTATAACAATAAATAATTTTCAATAACAATGGCAATATGGGTCTTCAAACAGTGCGACAAACATTCTGTCGCATTTGTCCTCCATTTAATGAATCGTTCGTAAGTTTGACGTGACAGAAGACATTGCCCGATACAAGATTTTCTCAATATTACCCGATTGCGTCAAATTAATTTGACTAAAAATACATATGCAAAGGGTGATACTTCTGCCATAACCATGAGGAAAATTAGGGTACTATAGGTAATAACGTTACATTAATAATAACAGTAATGACGTTAAAAATGTTCAGTAAAATAAGGAAGAAGGGATATTGAAAAAACTTACGTTTTCACGTTTTAAATAAAAAATGGAATTATTGCTGACTCCGAAAACACCATTTCTTCGCCAAGTTTTGGTCGCTCGATTCACAAAAGTTACAACTGATATGAGAGTGTGCCTAGCAGGAAAGGAAGTTCCGAGATCGAGGCGAGCTTATAACTCTGCCTGGTCACATGACGAGAAACGCCCACTTCCGTTGTATGTCACATGATCCAATTATATATACATAGAGTAACATACTAAAATGGACTATCTCAAAGATAGTTGAGTCTGTCTGTGAGTGATATCTGTATAGTTTTAACCATAGGCGTAGGAGCGTTTCCAACATGGGGGGAGGGAGGGGGGGCAACTTCAGATGAGGACCGGTTTAAGAATAAATGTTCCTAAACTTTCTCATGACTAATCATGCGTCTACAAATTCAATATCATTAAATAAATTAAAAGAAAGCGTATGAAAATGTGTTTCTTAGTTAAGACAAAATAACCAAAAGAAAAAGAAAATAGGATTGGCCAAGTCTCGAACTCACGCGGAAAGCATATTGTATTGATACTAACTAAAAGTGACAGCCACCATACTGTCATAGCCACGAGTTCGTCTACACTTCTAAAGAAAAAAATGAGTTTATATTTAAATACAATATAGGGTCTGACTGCTTAGAGTACGTTTTGCATCACTGTTTTCGTTAGTCGAAACTACTTTCCGTGAGCTGAGATTTCATTGGATAAACCCGATGTATTCAGATTGCCATTTGCGATGATGACGTCAAAATGTTTTGGTTATTGTTCATAACAAATGGCGAATTAGTATTAGATAAAGCACAAAATACACTTTTATATCAATTTTGCTGTTAAATTCCATTTCTTTCATTTTTTCTTTCCAAAAATCTTCATCTTCCATTGTGAATATTTGGGGGGGGGGGGCAAAGTATACTCTGGCCCCCCCAGTCTGGATATTGGGGGGGCGGCCCCCCCTGGCCCCCCGGCTCCTACGCCTATGGTCAACGTTAACAAAGCATCTTTAACAGAAGCAGAACAATTAAAAATAATTGACATATTTTAATGGAGTCTCATTTCTTTCAATCGGACCGTATCAAAGTCAATTACTGTTTCTCTCTAATTATTGAGAAAGGCTTAATTTTTCAAAAGGACCATAGTTAAGTCACTTGCTGTTTCTCTTTATTTCTTGACACGCTCAACTCACCTCACATCTGTTAAATACAGGCTTATTTCCTTTTCGGGCAGCGTTTACACCCACTGTCATAAGAACTACCACCGTGCAGAAACACAGAAATATAACCGTCTTTACCATTATTACCACTGATCACAGGGCCATTCGTATACACAATACTACAGGGATAGCATGTATCGAACAGCGACCTGATTTCCATGTACATGTCATGTAGTATGCATACATCATTATTATACCGGGGCATGGAAAATTGGCGTCTAAACCAGCTGAAAACCAGTTGATGCCCTGTATTGTACAATGTATACGTGTCGTGTTATTTTATATGGTAAACTGTTTAGTAAATTAAGGTAGAATACCCTTAATCCGCCATTTTGAAATTTACCTTGGTACCGTTTTACAAAACACATCTTGTGCTAATACTTTGTGTAAGGTCAAAACAACATTCCATTTGATATCAATATTGGGCAAAGCAATATTGCAAAGTAACACATATACGAGACGCTTCCAATGTCGTATCACTTTGGAATAGTGTATTCTTATGTAAGACACTGTCCATGTTTATGGTAATCCGCATAGTATATTAAGGTAAAATACCCATAATCTGCCATTATGAAATTCATTATTTCGTTGGATTGCTTCGGTCGATCTCGGTATTACCTCGGTCTTGGCCATAATTATTTACATTGAACCAAATAGTTTCCGACCCCAACCAAGGTTAATCGAAAACGACCGAATGGATTCGAGGACAGAATGAGTATCAAAGAGGCGGTTTAGGGGTATTATACTTTAAGTAAGTAATTCCTTTTCTTATAGTGACATGTGTAAAGATGAATATAATAATGCATCTTACCCAGCCCAATTTTTTCTATGATCTAAACAACATACTTTACTTATTCACAGATTGGATTATTATCGGGATTTTGATCTTATCTAAGAGCAAAATTTTTCATAACATCTGTCTAAAAGGGCATTTAGTATGTAGATGGAATATTTCGATAGTACTGAAACGGTTTGATTCATAATTATAGGCCGTGGCATTAAAATATATAGTCTTTCCCCCTTCTTCCAATAGCTGGTCAAGGGTCATTGCCCGGCTGCAGTTTTAATCCATTACCAGACAATAACGACATTTGACCAGTTCGTTGTGGACGACTCTTGAAAACATTGTGGGAAAAGGAAATATTGCTCTTAACGAGCAATTTCTTCTTTTCCCACATAGTTTTCTGCCCTATAAGAAGGTGAATTTCCAAAAAAATCACATTCTAGAATGTCGTCTGCAAACTCTTTCAATTTTGTGCAGTCGATGATTTGGCCTTTGGTAAAGAGTTAACCAAATGAGAGAAGGGGAGACTGCCAGTTCATAAAGATCACGAACATCGTTACGTCTTATGACATAAAAACTATGCGTAGTTTGTCATGATGGTTCCAACCTAATATCAAAACACAACACATTATCTATTATTTTCGCATCAAAAATACCGTCTACAATAACTATTTATTCTCAACTGTTGTGAATTCCCTTATATGAGGTATTTGGTCATTTGCTATAAATGTCCAATTGTTAGAGACACGCGACAGACGACATAAATGTGTGTTGCACGTCAAATCAAAAGCTTTGTCGGTCTCATGAATGTCACATACATGTTGCAAGATAAAGACTAGAAAGCGATTGCCAAACCCTATGCTGTGGGTATTTTTCCTATTCGTCTCTTTGGTCCTTTCGTCAAGTGGTAATTTGTGACTGGCACGAATTGAAAGACGACACAATAAATAGAAAAAGAACTAGAAATACTACCTTTTTGATATATTCTTTTTAGATATTTGACGCAATCAGTAACTAACTGGTTTTCTAAGTATTCTGCAGATTATGACAAAGTTGTCTGTTATTTCATGTGTATACATGTAAAAATGTGACGTTATGTCTAAGCTGATTCTGCTGCATGTACCTATAACATAAGCATGATGCTTGTTTGAGCATGATTGTCCTGATAAGGCATTGCATTCTTTCAAGGATATTTCAAATATATTCTGATAGGTAAATAGTTTAAGATAAACGAGCTGAAATGTCTAAAGTATCGTTCAAGAGCAAAAGACAGTCATGTAGATCCAAAGCTTCTGCTCTCGTAATTTGAACGGACGCCGAGAAGAGATTAGTGTTTTCAAGATCCGTACTCTAATACTGCACTATTGTGATCTTTTTTAAGAAAAGGTCTGATGAGACGTTGACTATACAACCAAGTCAAAGAAAAATAGAAATAATATCGACCACCGAGGTAAATATTGCCGGAACTAACCAGCAGATCGGCGCGTGTACTGGTTTAGTATCCAGGAAGCAGTCATCGAAAGTGGCTTTGAAGAAGCTTAAAAAGCTTCCTTCACAATCGATGTAAAAACAAATAGGTAATTAGGTAAATAGATAATAACAGGAAAATAAATAATAACACGACTTCGCTTTGTCTAAACCAGTTTAATTTGTACTCAGCTTCGGTTACAGTAAATATTGATACACGCCTGGTTCCCTGTTTGTCTACAATAGGCACATATGGAGGAGAGAAGGTTGGAAACCTGTGCCCTCATCTGGGTCACTGTCGACAGGGAATCTGAAAGAAGAGGGAAAGTTAGCCCATTACCAAGCGACAAATTTTCGACTGTTCCAAATCGAAACAGTTTGCAGACGACATTTCAAAATGTGATGAAATTGGAAAAGATCATCTGATAGGGTAGAATACATTGTGAGAAAAGGAGAAATTGTCAAATGAATAATTGCACATGAAAAAAATTATACATGCAAACTTACATATTAATCTATATTTCAACTTTGATGATATTTTATTGTAAAACACATTCACATGATTTCTGTACAACATTTAACTAGACAAAACAATGAAAACATACATAAATACAACAAATACAGATTACTAAGAATGACAACATTATAATGCAAAAGGATTGGGCCACAAGACTTTTACAACATTATGGGTTGGCCAGTTCCAAACGTTCCAATGTTTTAACCCTTTCCCAAACAATAACGACATTTGACCACTTTGTTGCAGACGATTTTAGAAAGCATTGTGGGAAAAAGAGAAATTGCTCGTGACGAGCAATTTTTCCTTTTCCCACAATGTTTTCTGCCCTATCAGAAGATTATTTTACAATTTTATCACATCTAGAAATGTCGTTTTCAAACTCTTTCAACTTGGGACAGTCAAAAATGTGTTGTTTGGGAAAGGGTTTAAAGTTTTGTACTGTGTGTATGACTGAGAAAAAATGATAATCTGTTGTGCAATGACGTGGTCATTCTTTATTAGGTGTTTCATTTTACTTTAATGCATTGGTACACGTGATCCTGCATAAACAGAATCATGTTAATAATGTTATTAAATTCATATTTGCCGGAAATTGCCGGAAATTGCGAAAAGTTCCGATTTAACCTGACGCATCATACATTCCGAAGGCAAATGTTAGGTAGTAAAACTGAAAAGAAAACATGTTGTTGAGCCATGACACATTTTACAACCATTCGAAATGCTATTTTTATATAATCAGCCGCGGGCGAATACAACATGTAAGTTTAAAAGATCATTGTTAAAGTGGCTTGGTCACAGATAAGGAAATGTGAAAGTCAAAATATCATGACGTTGCAACGTCCCGTCTTTTTTATGTGAATATGATGTATACATGTACTATGAATATGGGCCGCGTCACACGAAAAGGGGCACTCGGACATAAATGAAAAACACTGACTCAGCTCTTTCTTAGCGCTATTATTCCAGCATCTGGTCACGAAGGTTATCATTTGTATTTATTTAAAGGTATAACTGGATGTCCTCTAAGATGGCAAACAGTGTAGCCCCAGACGAGCCGCCACGTCACTGACGTGACGGCGGTCTGGGGCTACACTGTTTGTTATGTCCGAGTGCCCCTTTTCGCGTGACGTGGCCAATATGATGTTTATTCATCAGGAGCGTATATGAAAGGAAGGACGATTGCTAAGAAAAAGGTTATTCCATGTTTGCTGTAAAACATCACAATATCAAAATGCTATTTCTATACATCATAACTGTGATTTAGTTGCATTCTGTAATCAAGCATAGAAGCTACAGTTGACATTATATTCTAGGTTTTATCTATTGGCATATCTGGCTACGGCTTTTTCAGACTTGTCGGATGTATATCGTTGTACATACATTTCAGCGAAGAAAGGCAAATCTCGAAAATATGTCGGTGTTGTATCAAATAACATGCATGTAAGCAAAGGTCGTCAGATTTCCAGAGTTGTCGATCTTTCTTCAGTTAACATCGATGAAAGTTAAGTTCGTCAGCTTTCCTGAGTTGTCGGCCTTTTATCAGTTAACATAGGTGTAAACATTTATTTCTTCTCGGCAATCACCGGCATCTGTGTTTCTTTTTTTCTCAAACATGCCATTCGTTGCCGCCGTGTTGTCGGACTTCTTTCAAAATGGCTCCCCATTACCTCCGAGATTATGAGATTACGAGATCGTACATTGTCGGGATTGTTCGATAGATTCCGTGAATTTCATTACTGTGTGTGTTCTAGTGTAGATAATTGACGGACATTCCCCCCAAAATATTTAGAAACCCAGCGTAATATGAAATTATGATAATAGAGGTAATCAGAGTTAGCAATCATAATATCTACTCGACAATGCCCGGCATAAGCCGGTAGATATACCTCGTAGGTAGTTCATGAAAACGTCAGAAATTCTGGGGAAATTCGGCTACTTTCCGCCGGATAACACACTTGATAACAATATTACACCAAAGGACTAATCATTTATGTAAAAACACACAAGTCGATAGCCGAGTAGATACGATTGCGAACGGACATACCCTTCGTCGCCGCCATGTTGCCGGACTACTTTCAAAATGGCTCCCTTTTACCTCACAGGTTATTTTGATAAATAGCCGAGGTGTCCCGGATGCAACTTTAGGTGAAAGTTTTCGCACTATACTTACTTTTGCTGTACTGCCTGTAGACGGCAAATACTTCCGGGAAATCAAGTTGTGTCGGTGAAAATCCGAGATTACTGGACAGTGTTGCCTTAAAGGACGCGTAGGATACCTGGAAAAGGGATCATATGCCCCAACAATTATCATCTATCATTAAAAGGCTTGTTACATTAACTCTTACCCAAACGCTTAATGTTCGACTGTTCCGAATTGAAAGAGTTTGCAGACGACAGTTCTGCCTTAAAGGACGTGTACGAAATATGAATAAAGGGATCACATGCCAAACCAATTATTACCCATCATTAAAAGACTTGTTACATTAACACTTTACCAAACGCTAAATGTTCGACTGTCCCAAGTTGAAAGAGTTTGCAGACGTAATTTCAAAATGTGGTACAATTGAAAAATAATGTTGAGATAGGGCAGAAAACATTGTGGGAAAATGAGAAATTGCTCATTAAGAGCAGAATCTTTCAATATGGGACAGTCGGTAATTTGGTGTTTGATAAAGTGTTCAAAGAAACTACGTTATTCACACGGAGCCTTTCCATAATATCAAATGCAATTTGAGGATCAAAATAAACGATACACACTGAGAACGGATAAGTGCATTTACTATGGCACTATATGTTGTGAACCCTTAGAATGCTGGGTAGATTTTTGGAGTCGTCTGCTTTCCCAAACCTTAAAAATCTGCTTAATTCTATTGACGAAAGATACTCAGAGTAGCAAACATGTTTGATCACAGGCCAGCAACCAGTTTACTTTGCGACTGGCCTGGATCTTACCCGTTTGCATAAGCATTTATGGGGGTTCCAGCAGTTTAATGGTTAAACACCACTTTAATATTACGTTTGCAATATAGCGATCTTCCTTAGATCAAATGCTCAACACCTTTTCCCCAAAATGTTTTCATTCCGAAAAATCATGGATTGAAGCCGTTGGTACATGCATTTGTCTGTGTTATGATCAGACCAAGGAATCGATCACACCACCCTTCGTATACGATCGTTGTTTACAAAATAAACCCGTTAAAACGGTCTTCAATATCTGCGATTTCAATGTTCGTTACATTTTCTATACAGTTATGAGCAGAGTTGGGAAGCTGGCAATAATATAGTTATATGTTTATTGAGAAATCTACGTTGTTATTTCTACGGTAGATGACAATTTATTTTAAAAGGTTAAAATATCAATGTCTTTAAGAGTCTCTTTAAAGTTCATTTTGAAAAATATGTAATCGGAACAAATTCGGAATATGATAAGATGTACCTTCTGACTGGAAACAGGCGAAAGTCTCACTGCACTCTCCTTTAAAAGTATTCTTGCATCGACAAAACCGCTTAAATATGATAAACCAACCACCATAAAAAATAACGTTAAAAATGTCCACGGGCACGACATTTTTGTTATGTAATGTTATCAGGAAATGAACATCGCGACATAATTTACAGCCTTTTATACGCAACAGCGAACACAAATGGAGGAAACAACAACAACAGTATTAACCCTTAAAGTGCTGGAACAGAATTCATGATTTTGCAAACAGGTTAGACCAAGGCCAGCCGCCAAATAATCGGCGGCTGACCTGTGATCTAACCTTGTTGCTACTATGAGTATCTTTCCTCTTCAAAATTAAGCAGATAATTAAGGTTATGGAAATTAGACGACACAATAATCTATATCTAAAAAATGACCCATCATTCTAAGTGTAAAAGATCACAAAGAGGCAAGTAGTTTATACTGTTACATTTCATCTCAAACATGTGTTTTAGATGTTGTTTTCTAAATAAAGACAGCTCTGACATTTCCTAGTAGTTACCCTCATGTAGGCATTTTTCATCTGAATTGAAAGCAACACCAGGCGAAAGAAGAAGGAAGGTTCATGCTTAAGGGACAACATTGTAATAAACATAGAAAACGATCTATACAAAATACTGCTCCTCTCCACACATATATTTGCTAGCACTTCTGTATGTGGTGGCATAACCCTGTTCCCAAACATTAAAACCCTCTGACTGATCCAATTTGAAAGCAACTATATGATCATCAATCTCCTATGCAAAGGTATCTTTCGTTTGGAACTTCCTCACATATTGTGATAAAAACGAAGCGTGAACTTTACTCTGGTAGAGGGTGCCTCTACATGTGGCGATTTTATGATTTGAACCGACGGAAAAACGGCTCTAAAAAATGAAAAATGTAAAAATAGAAAGAGACACCGCTCTCTAATTAATCCCCGAGCTCCTATCTAAATTTTGTATACAAAAGTAGCCTACAATATATACAATTTTAAATGCAGAGTCGTATGCTTAAAACTGGTCCATTAGATACATGAGAATGACTTAGTGACATATTTTGATATTTTGGGTGTTTAAGCCATGGAAGCTAAGCCATGAGGTAAAACCTTTCCTTTGTTGATTTATTCCGTACTACTTGCACTAGAGGACGAATAAACGTGTCGGTAAAAAAATGGAGGGTGGAAAACGGCCGAATGAAACATATAAGATGATCATTTCTTAGTGTAACAAACTGGTAAAATGGCGTTATTGTTTGGTAATGGATTATGATGAAAACGTGAATAGTACATTAATAGCGAATTTGGCAATACGGCTAAAGCTTTTTTGGAAGCGCTGTAGATGGGCCAAAAGGACTATTTTTGTATAGAACAAAGTACGGATGTAGTTATCAGTATATGTTTTCCACATTGACATCAAATTGTACTTTTTACATGTTGTAGAAGGTGTACTCTGTACACATCTACATACGTCTGCTTTGTTCTGTTTTGGTGCGGAACAGTGAGCTCTCGTCACGAGATACACAGAAAAGAAGTCATTATTCAGAGGTACGGAGACAGGTTAACCAATTTCCAAACAATAACAACATTTGACCGGTGTGTTGCCGACGACTCTGGAAAACATTGTGGGAAAAGTAGACATTGCTCTTAATATGCAATGTCTCCTTTTCCCACAATGATTTCTGCTCTATCAGATTATTTTTCAATTTTATAACGTTTTGAGATGTCGTATGCAAACTCTGTCAAATTAGGACAGTCCAAAATTTGGCATTTGGGAAAGGGTTAACGGACAATAAGACATAGAGATAAGATACAACATAGTCATGGTAAATGGGGGGGGGGGCATCATATAGACAGGACCGATAGACAGGCTTTGGATGCTACATACCGATGGACGAGAATATAAAAAGACAATAATACAAGCAAGAATCTATAAAACACAGTTTTATTCTAACACCAATAAAGGTTATAAATCAAACAGTATGCCTTATTATAACGGGAAATCCTCGACACATTCATACATTACAGGCACTATCTCACAGATTAGGCTATACAGGTAACAAACGTTTATAACGGGAAATCCTCGACACATTCATACATTACAGGCACTATCTCACAGATTGGGTTTTGCAGGTAACAAACGCTTATAACGGGAAATCCTCGACACATTCATACATTACAGGAACTATCTCACAGATTGGGCTATGCAGGTAACAAACGTTTATAACGGGAAATCCTCGACACAGTCATACATTACAGGCACTATCTCACAGATTAGGCTATGCAGGTAACAAACGTTAAAATTGTGATCAAATCAATCCTTCATACGAAACAAAATCCAATTTTCCTTTTTTCTTTATTTCAGAGTTGCTTAACATCAATGTTTTCATTAAAAAAATGAACTTCCAATATCTTTCAGTTTGATGGCATTATCTTACCCATTTCGTTAAATGTGTGTTCTAAATCATGCACAAATATCAAAATACTGCTACTCACCCGATTGGTTATCAACAGTTACATAATAGTTATTGAAAACAAAATGTTTAGCCCGTTACCAAACAATAACAACATTTGGCCAGTTTGTTGAAGACAACTCTATCTCCTTTTCCCACAACAAGCAATTTCTCTTTTTCCCACAATTTTTTCAAACGGGCGATTAGTTTCCAATTTCATCACATTTTAAAATGCACCCTATAAGATCTTTGAATTTGGGACAGTCCAAAACTTGGTGTTTAGTAATGGTTTGGTCATCCTTTCCCAACAACGAATTTTCGACTGTCCCAAATTGAAAGAGTTTGCAGACGACATTTCAAAATGTGATGAAATTGGAAAATAATCTTCTGATATGCCAGAAAGCATTGTAGGAAAAGGAAAAATTGCTCTTTACGAGCAAATTTTCCTTTTCCCACAATGTTTTCTATAGTCCTCTGCAACAAAGTGGTCAAATGTCGTTATTGTTTGTGAAAGGGTTAAACGGTTATCTTTATCTGTAACATAATTGTATAACATCTCCACAATATGATTATGAAAGGGGATAATATCTATATAAATAATATAGTTTTATATTACTCTTTAGATCTGTGATGTTATTTTGCACGTTAAAACATTTCATTTTAACCCTTTACCAAACTCCGAATTTTCGACTGTCCCGAATTCGAAGAGTTTGCAGACGACATTTCAGAATGTGATGAAATTGAAAAATAATCTTTTGATCGTGCATAAAACATTGTGGAGAAAGGAGAAATGGCTCTTTTAGAGCATTTATTTCTCTTCTTACAATGTTTTCCAGAGTCGTCTGTAGTAAACTGGTCAAATATTGTTATTGTTTGGTAATGGTATAACAAGATTTAATCCTCAATTTGTGAGATAGTCCATTGGGAAATCAATGGTTTAATCTATCATATTCTAAATACATGAACAATGTCTAAATCAGCATTATCACAGCATTCAGCACATTTATCTTAATCTCTTATTCTGGTTATATGTTTTTATAACAAAATCTATGAATAGTATATTTACAATATATTTTGGCAACAAAAGGTCTGCATCTGTATTAGCCTTTTCCAAAGACCTCAATGGAAAGATCAATGATTTGAAAATTCACTATAGTAAGCGTAGCATCTTTTTGTCACAATAAATGTTAAGCAATCAATGGTTTGTATAATAAATATCATTTGAAGTGTTGAGTAAACCCATTGTGATAAAAGGAGGCATTACCTAGCTATTTCTATTTTAGTCACATTTGCTATTCTTTTACCCTTAAAAAGCTGTGTAATTTTCCCCAAAAAGAATTTGTGTGCCATTTGCGTTCCAAAACCTTTAACATCTGCTTAATTCTAATGAGGAAAGATAGTCAGAGTAGCTAACAGGTAAAACTACAGGCCAGCTGTCAATTCATTTGGCGACTGGCCTGGATCTAATGTTTGCATAAGCATGATGTTGGTTCCACCACAATGAGGGTTAAACAGCTATGAGGACTATATATATACACACAAAACAATACGAGATATACAAACAATACAGTGTCCCAGTTGATTGCCTGATTCTCAGAAAAGAACTGAAGAAAACAAACAAACCTTATTAGAACCTTAGCATATAAGCACATTGTTCTTAATGTAGATACTCATAATCTGTCATTTTGAATCATATCTGTTAAGATTACTTCGATCGTTCTCGGTATAACCAATGTATGCTGAGAACGACCAAAGATGAAAGGAAATGTCTCAAAATGGCGTATTACAGTATTCTACCTTAACATACAACTAAACCCATAACAATAAAAAGAGTTAATAGTTCTCCCCAGCTTTGTAAGCCATTATGGGAAATCAAATATCTGGTTTCTGCCTTGAACGACAAAAGTAATCCGTTGGAAGAAATTGTCTAACAATGGTGGATTATGGGTATTCTACCTTAACATATAGTTAAATGCATAACAATGATAAGTGGCAATAGTTCATACCAGCTTGGTGAGCCTTTATGGGCAATCGTATTTATGTCTTCCACCATAATTATGGGCCGGATAGAGCAACACAATTGAAAGACTATATTATATATAGCAATGCATATTGCAATGCAATGCATAAATATCAATAATCAATACACACTGTTAAGTAAGAAATTTGATGCAAAAGTGTTAACAAAAACTAGTAAATATAGGTAAAATCTTCAACTGTTGCATGAAATTTGAAGCAGAAAATACTGTAATCTATTAGAATTAATTAGAACATGACTCGGGAGAGATGGTCTCTTGAAAGAATAAACAGACAGACAAAATATTGGAAAAACTCCTCCTTTGTAACAACCTGCCCATAACATGTTTTTGATTGGCTTTTAACATTCTGGCATTCTGCCATTTAAAAAAATATCATCAAATTAAATGTGACTGTATTCAAGTAGCATTTTAAAGTTTTCATCGTAAACTCAACTCAAAGAAACGAACATAGCTAGTTTCTGCCTTAGAATTATCGGAACTAACACGGTATATAGACCTTTCCCCCTTAGGCCGGATAAATAGCAGGCCTGTGATATCTAAGTCTGTGATTCTTAAAGGTCACTGGTATTGGATAATATATTCTGGATAGTACTGGTTTGAATCAAACAAGCAGAATATCTTTTTAAAACTCACTGGTATTGAATAATATATTCTGGATAGTACTGGTTTGAATCAAACAAGCAGAAAATTCTCGGATTGTCGGTTTGATCCACACAGCAGTCATACAGCCTCGACTTGGAATCCTTGGGATCTACCGGCGGTGGACGCTTGAAGTCCCTCTCGCCGGGAGCCCATCTGCCTGCCAACACCCGACATTGAAACATGATCTTATTTCCGTTCCCATCCACCCCGGCGTATCCATCAGAATACTTTGCATCCCGAGCAAAGTATGTCCCTCTGCCGAACATGTGACCGACCCGTTCCCCAGCCAGTCTGAAATCAAGGTTGTCATCACAGATGTTGTCGACTAAATCAGCCGACGTGCCGTGATATAGCTCCAGCTCATTAGTGTAGCCAAGTCCATAGCAACTCTCAAATTGTCTTCTTTTTCTGTAATGTAATAGCATACATCTTTAATTCATTCGATGAAAAACATGATAAATATAACTGTGGTATGAAAACCTACTACAATATTACTTGTTTGATATGTAAAAATGATTACCAAACATATTTTGTCATGTAATTGAATACCTCATTGACAATATGATATAACTACCAGAAAATACCTCATTAATTTTGTGATTTATATTATTACCTCATTGATTTGTGATATAACTAGATACCTCATTGATTTGTGATAGAACGAGATACCTTATTGATTATGTAACACATCTAGATACCTCATTGATTATGTGATACAACTAGATACCTCATTGATTATGTGATACAACTAGATACCTCATTGATTATGTGATACAACTAGATACCTCATTGATTATGTGATACAACTTGATACCTCATTGATTATGTGATACAACTTGATACCTCATTCATAATGTTATACAACTAGATACCTCATTGATTATGTGATACAACTAGATACCTCATCGATTATGTGATACAACTTGATACCTCATTGATTATATTATACAACTAGATACCTCGATGGTTATGTGATACAACTAGATACCTCATTGATTATGTGATACAACTAGATACCTCAATAATTATGTGATACAACTAGATACCTCATTGATTATGAGATACAACTTGATACCCCATTGGTTATGTGATACAACTAGATACCTCATTGATTATGTGATACAACTAGATACCTCATTGATTATGTGATACAACTAGATACCTTATTGATTATGTGATACAGCTAGATACCTCATTAATTATGTAATACAACTAAATACCTCATTGACTATGTGATACAACTAGATACCTTATTGACTATGTGATACAACTAGATACCTAATTGATTATATGATACAACTCGATACCTTATTGATTATGTAATACAACTAGATACCTCATTGACTATGTGATACAACTAGATACCTAATTGATTATATGATACAAATCGATACCTTATTGATTATGTGATACAACTAGTTACCTCATTGACTATGTGATACAACTAGATACCTCATTGATTATATGATACAACTAGATACCTCATTGATTATGTGATGCAACTAGAAACCTTATTGACTATGTGATATAACTAGATACCTCATTGATTATGTTATACAACTAGATACCTCATTGATTATGTGACACAGCTAGATACCTCATTAATTATGTAATACAACTAGATACCTCGTTGATTATATGATATAACTAGATACCTCATTGATTATGTGATACAACTAGATACCTCATTGATTATGTGATACCACTAGATACCTCATTGATTATGTGATACCACTAGATACCTCATTGATTATGTGATACAACTAGATACCTCATTGATTATGTGATACAACTAGATACCTCATTAATTATATGATACAACTTGATACCTCATTGATTATGTGATACAACTAGATACCTCATTGATTATGTGATACAACTAGATACCTCATTAATTATATGATACAACTTGATACCTCATTAATTATATGATACAACTAGATACCTCATTGGTTATGTGATACAACTAGATACCTTTTTGATTATGTAATACAACTTGATACCTCATTGATTATGTGATACGACTAGATACCTTATTGATTATGTGATACAACTATATACCTCATTGATTATGTGATACAACTAGATACCTCATTAATTATGTGATACAACTAGATACCTCATTGATTATGTGATACAACTAGATACCTCATTGATTATGTGATACAACTTGATACCTCATTGTATATGTGATACAACTAGATGCCTCATTAATTATGTGATACAACTATATACCTCATTGATTATGTGATACAGCTAGATACCTCATTGATTATGTGATACAACTAGATACCTCATTGATTATGTGATACAACTAGATACCTCATTGATTATGTGATACAACTAGATACCTCATTGATTATGTGATACAACTAGATACCTCATTAATTATGTGATACAACTAGATACCTCATTGATTATGTGATACAACTAGATACTTCATTAATTATGTGATACAACTAGATACCTCATTGGTTTTGTGATACAACTAGATACCTTATTGATTATGTAATACAACTTGATACCTCATTGATTATGTGATACAACTAGATACATCATTGGTTATGTGATACAACTAGCTACTTCATTGATTATGTGATACAACTTGATACCTCATTGGTTTTGTGATACAACTAGATACCTTATTGATTATGTAATACAACTTGATACCTCATTAATTATGTGATACAACTAGATACCTCATTGATTATGTGATACAACTTGATACCTCATTGGTTTTGTAATACAACTAGATACCTTATTGATTATGTAATACAACTAGATACCTCATTGGTTATGTGATATAACTAGATACCTCATTGGTTATGTGAAACAACTAGATACCTCATTGATTATGTGATACAACTAGATACCTCATTGATTGTGTGATAGAACTAGTTACCCTATTGGTTATGTGATACAATTAGATACCTCATTGATTATGTAAAACAACTAGATACCTCATTGATTATGAGATACAACTAGATACCTTATTGATTATGTGATACAACTAGATACCTCATTGGTTATGTGATTCAACTAGATTCCTCATTGGTTTTGTGATACAACTAGATACCTTATTGATTATGTAATACAACTTGATACCTCATTAATTATGTGATACAACTAGATACCTCATTGATGATGTGATACAACTTGATACCTCATTGGTTTTGTGATACAACTAGATACCTTATTGATTATGTAATACAACTAGATACCTCATTGGTTATGTGATATAACTAGATACCTTATTGGTTATGTGATACAACTAGCTACCTCATTGATTATGTGATACAACTTGATACCTCATTGATTATGAGATACAACTAGATACCTTATTGATTATGTGATACAACTAGATACCTCATTGGTTATGTGATTCAACTAGATACCTCATTAATTATGTGATACAACTAGATACCTCATTGATTATGTGATACAACTTGATACCTCATTGGTTTTGTGATACAACTAGATACCTTATTGATTATGTAATACAACTAGATACCTTATTGATTATGTGATACAACTAGATACATCTTTTGTTATGTGATACAACTAGATACCTTATTGATTATGTGATACATCTAGATACCTCATTGACTATGTGATACATCTAGATACCTTATTGATTATGTGATACATCTAGATACCTCATTGACTATGTGATACATCTAGATACCTTATTGATTATGTGATACAACTAGATACCTAATTGGTTATGAGATACAACTGAATACCTTATTGATTATGTGATACAACTAGATACCCTATTGGTTATGGGATACAACTAGATACCTCATTGATTATGAGATACAACTAGATACCTCATTAATTATGTGATACAACTAGATACCTCATTGGTTATGTGATACAACTAGATACCTCATTGGTTATGAGATACAACTAGATACCTCATTAATTATGTGATACAACTAGATACCTCATTGGTTATGTGATACAACTAGATACCTCATTGATTATATGATACAACTAGATACCTCATTGGTTATGTGATACAACTAGATACCTCATTGGTTATGTGATACAACTAGATACCTCATTGATTATGTGATACAACTAGATACCTTATTGATTATGTGATACAACTAGATACCTCATTAATTATGTGATACAACTAGATACCTCATTGATTATATGATACAACTAGATACCTCATTGGTTATGTGATACAACTAGATACCTCATTAATTATGTGATACAACTAGATACCTCATTGATTATGTGATACAACTAGATACCTCATTGATTATGTGATACAACTTGATACCTCATTAATTATGTGATACAACTAGATACCTAATTGGTTATGAGATACAACTAGATACCTTATTGATTATGTGATACAACTAGATACCTCATTGGTTATGTGATACAACTAGATACCTCATTGGTTATGTGATACAACTAGATACCTCATTAATTATGTGATACAACTAGATACCTCATTAATTATATGATACAACTAGATACCTCATTGGTTATGTGATTCAACTAGATACCTCATTGATTATCTGACACAACTAGATACCTAATTGATTATGTGATACAACTAGATAGCTCATTGATCATGTGATACAACTAGATACCTTATTGATTATGTGATACAACTAGATACCTAATTGGTTATGAGATACAACTAGATACCTTATTGATTATGTGATACAACTAGATACCTTATTGATTATGTGATACAACTAGATACCTCATTGATCATGTTATACAACTAGATACCCTATTGGTTATGTGATACAACAAGATACCTCATTGATTATGTGATATAACTAGAAACATCATTGGTTATGTGATACAACTAGCTACCTCATTGATTATGTGATACAACTTGATACCTCATTGGTTTTGTGATACAACTAGATACCTCATTGATTATGTGATACTACTAGATACCTCATTAATTATATGATACAACTAGATACCTCATTGATTATGTGATACAACTAGATACCTCATTGGTTATGTGATACAACTAGATACACCGTGATTATGTGATATAACTAGATACCTCATTGATTATCTAAAACAAATGAATACCTCATATGTAAAAGTTACTTAATATCTTCTTGCTAATTCCATATATATAAACATCACACATAAGTTATTAAATACTTTATTGCCTTTCAGATTATGTTATCAAATCTTGACCTGCCCATACCTCAAGACAGATTATCTACTTATTAAGAATAGAGAAAATAATACCAATATTAGTAATTTGGTAAGTGAATTGTGAATTAATGTGAAATGTGTAATTATTCAGGCAAATAGTTTTTGTAACAGAATTACATCATATTGTGATGCTTAAATAATGGTCAAAAGAGGAAAGCCTCAATTACATTGTTGTGTTGTCTGTTCTTGGAAACCTTACATATCTGCTTAATATCGATGAAGAAGGGTACTCAGAATAGCAAACAGTTTTCCCTAGCTTGTCACAGCCCTTATTCGCAATAAGTCAGTAAGGTAGCTCTCTCTTTGACCAATAGAGCGCTAGAACCAACTTCATGCTTATGCAAACAGGTTAAATCCAGGCCAGCTGCCTAGTAAACTGGCAGCTGACCTTTGACCTAACCTGTTTGCTACTCTGAGTACCCTTCTTCATCAAAATTAAGCAGATATTTAAGGTTTCGAAAATAGACAACACAACAAACTATTTTTTAAGAAAATTAGCCAGCACTCTATGGGTTAATCCAACATTAATCGCATACTATTGGTACAGTATACAAGGCTTCAAACCAAAGGGGAAATCTATCATTAATCGCATACTATTGGTACAGTATACAAGGCTTCAAACCAAAGGGGAAATCTATCATTAATCGCATACTATTGGTACAGTATACAAGGCTTCAAACCAGGGGGGTAATCTATCATTAATCGCATACTATTGGTACAGTATACAAGGCTTCGAACCAAAGGGGTAATTTATCATTAATCGCATACTATTGGTACAGTATACAAGGCTTCAAACCAAACGGGTAATTTATCATTAATCGCATACTATTGGTACAGTATACACAGGCTTCAAACCAAAGGGGTAATCTATCATTAATCGCATACTATTGGTACAGTATACAAGGCTTCAAACCAAAGGGGTAATCTATCATTAATCGCATACTATTGGTACAGTATACAAGGCTTCAAACCAGGGGGTAATCTATCATTAATCGCATACTATTGGTACAGTATACAAGGCTTCAAACCAAAGGGGAATCTATCATTAATCGCATACTATTGGTACAGTATACAAGGCTTCAAACCAAAGGGGTAATCTATCATTAATCGCATACTATTGGTACAGTATACAAGGCTTCAAACCAGGGGGGTAATCTATCATTAATCGCATACTATTGGTACAGTATACAAGGCTTCAAACCAAAGGGGAAATCTATCATTAATCGCATACTATTGGTACAGTATACAAGGCTTCAAACCAAAGGGGAAATCTATCATTAATCGCATACTATAGGTACAGTATACAAGGCTTCAAACCAAAGGGGTAATCTATCATTAATCGCATACTATTGGTACAGTATACAAGGCTTCAAACCAGGGGGGTAATTTATCATTAATCGCATACTATTGGTACAGTATACAAGGCTTCAAACCAAAGGGGTAATCTATCATTAATCGCATACTATTGGTACAGTATACAAGGCTTCAAACCAGGGGGGTAATTTATCATTAATCGCATACTATTGGTACAGTATACAAGGCTTCGAACCAAAGGGGTAATCTATCATTAATCGCATACTATTGGTACAGTATACAAGGCTTCAAACCAGGGGGGTAATTTATCATTAATCGCATACTATTGGTACAGTATACAAGGCTTCAAACCAAAGGGGTTAATTTATCATTAATCGCATACTATTGGTACAGTATACAAGGCTTCAAACCAAAGGGGTAATTTTTACTTACAAGTAAAAGTGTTCCCACATAAACATGTTCTGTACTCGATCAATCCTAACGATCCGAGCCTGAGGCAGGGTTTTACAGAAGTTATTCCTGACACCCAGATATTCCTTGTTTAGAAGCCCGTTTGTTGTGTCAAGGTGGACCTTAATATGTGTGACACTTTTATCCATCACCGCCCAGTGCGTGGGCAGAACCACACCCTTCTGAGAGGTCTTTAGTTCTCTCTTGGAGGCTTGAAGCGATAATCTGAAAAATTGACAAGAAACTTAATGCTAACATTTCAACTACATTTTATTTTGACTTGCAAATCGTCTCATCTGTGAACAAGCACCTTTAAGGAACGACTCAAGTTATAGTCCTGCATTTAAGCACTGAGCTTATCATAAACTGTATTGTTTCAACTATATTTTATTTTGACTTGCAAATTGTCTCATCTGTGAACAAACACCTTTAACCCATTACCAACCAATAACAACATTTGACCAGTTTTTTGGAGACCACTCTGGAAAACATGGTGGGAAAAGGGGCATTTGCTTGTTAGAGCAATTTCTTTATTTCCCATAACGTTTTCCCGCCATATAGGAAGATTATTTTTCAATTTCATCACATTTTGGAATTTCGTCTGCAAACTCTTTCAATTTTGGACAGTCGAAAATTTGGAGTTAGTTAAAGGGCTAGGAAAGGACTCAACCTATAGTCCTGCATTGAAGCACTGATCTTATCATACCTTTTCATGAACTCCTTGGTAGCTGTGTCCGTACACAGGTCTAACGGTGTTTTCCCGTCTTTGTTTTTTATGTTGATGTTAGCAAGAGCCTCGAGTAGTAAGCACGATATTTGGATTCCCGTATCGTCATTCTTAATGGGCACGCCAAGCAATCTTGCCACCTGAAAAAGGAAACCAGACTCAATACTTATTACTGAAAGAATGAAACAGGCTATATCAGAGGGTGATCAAAAACAGGAATTTATTACAGTTTGGGACAGTTGAAAATTTGGCAATTGGTAAACAGATGTTGATTCACACTTTTTAATTCCATTCTGCTCCTGTTTTAAGTGACTCAGAAATTTCTAATACACGCCAGAACAAGGAACAGTGTCAGACAATTTTAAAAAATGACTTAAAATGGGTTTTCACAAGCCGGAACATTTGACAATAGAAAGACTTACTCCCACTAACCTAACACTCATTTTATCAAAATTTCTTTAATCTTCGTCAATCAATAAGGCATTGTTCAAAGAAATATTTTGTTACATAATATTGCTGTTTTATGCACAAGGGTCTATAGTTAATCTTGAATCAGTTCTATGTAATATCATAGGTTAATGTACATGTTTTCTTATTCTTCTGGTCATTGGTGAATTGGTCTACATTATGTATATCTCTACTGTATACTTCTTCAAATGGCTGGAGCAGTTCGGCAATTTCCTCCTTTGTAAGTTCTTCAAACACGACGTTTATCAAGGAATTATTCGATGCAGTAGCGTTAGCCATGTTTGTTTTGACAACGTTCATTGACAGATGGCGCATTATTTTGACATCAAAAGTAGCTCTGTCTTCAGTGACACGCGAAATTGTGCAATATTTAACCGTGCAATATGAAATAATATTACATGGTTTGATTACATTGAAAGCAACATGAGAAATATAAAAGTGTACAATAAAGTATATTATATCACACAATACCTTGGAAAGGATAACTGTAGAACGCTGTGGTTTTATGTGGCCTACCTCCAATTACATACAATGATTATATATTCACAAAGTTCATCCATCTTCATAAACCAAGATCTCAATATGGCCATTCTAGGTGTAAAGAGATGAGGAAGACCAGAAAGTCCTGGTCAGACTGCAATGTCACCTTGTCAGTGTTAACCCAATGAACAGAAATAATTTGAGACTGGGTATTGGAATATCTAGCCGCCTGCTGCCCAGCAGTGACTGGGACTCCCGCAGCAGATAAAATCAGGATTCAGTAAGTAAGTAAAATGATGGTACCTGATCTGGCAAGGCACGACTTATCTGTGCAACATGAAGAGGTGTGTTTCCCTGTGCGTCTTGTAGATTGACATTACATTCTAGAAAAGGAGGGATGTTTGATTTATTATACAAACAGCATTGTAAACCTGTTATGTGTTCATGAAATTGGTCCTGCATAGATATGGAGAAGAGATGGTTTGTGTCGTGAATCTTAAATGTTATGGAGCAAGGTGAAGGAATATTATCTACTGAGCCGAAGGCAAAACAGACAAAAACCCGAAGTCAAACCGGGTAGCCTTTCTTATTCAAAGAGACAAACCATCCACTCTATTTATATCCTGTCACTTATATTAACAAACACCAATGTAAATAAGAAATAGATAAAATAAAAAAAAAGAAACAAAATATATGTAACAAACCGAGCAAATGAACCTTTCAATGAGACGAACACAGCCGATCAGTGAAAAACACTGTCGTACACTGATCGGTTGTGATTTCTATATATATATACCAGCATGTTCTCTCAAACAATGCATAAGGTCCCTTATTTGCATAAACGTTCAACGAACGTTACACATAGAATTGATATAAGACACAGTTAACAAGAGGGGGGTGATACATGTATGGTGTCATAGATCATGTCAATACATTATGACATCATGATTCACCATGTGAACAAATGTTATATGTTAAGTGCCAGATATCACAAATGTTATAGAGCACCCTGCTATTGGTCTGTCAATTGCACTGGTCAGAGGATAAAAATGATTAATGTTCAGCATCTTCAGTTTGATACTTTTACGTCTTTTCGTTTATGGTTCAAATTAAAAGAAGCAGCTGCAAACAACAAATATACATTTTGTAAAAGGATTTCATTAATTTGTGACTATCAAGAAATGAGTTTATCAATACAATGGATCATTTTTGGATTTGTTTGGTCAATGGCACCAACATCTTCAAAAGAACCAGGGTGGTTCCTGGAGATACCAAAGGTTCTATGATCACTTCATTATCAGTGTGGTTTCTATTCATGGACGGTGTTGGCTGTGTTTGTGAGAGAATATTCACCATGTGTCAGAAGTAACTCGATGATGCGTTTATGGCTTTGTGAGACAGCAACATGCAGGGGTGAGCGCTTATCATCATCAAGTATATCCTTATTGGCTCTGGCCTGAAACAATGGAAATACAACAATGTATGCAATATAATAACATAGAGAAAGAAAAACTAACAAGTTGAAATTCGTTTCTATCATTATTGAGTATATTCTTTTTGGCTTTTGCATCAAACAAAGGAAATAATAGAATTATAGCATTGTTCTAAAATAATGTAAAGACAAAAAACATCATGTTGATGTTTGACCCATTATCGTTGGCTATGCCTTTATTTGCTTTTATCTAAAACAAAGGAAATAAAAGGATATCAGCAATCTTATTGGTAAGGATGAAAACTTGTATGTATCGCCAAGCTTGTCAAAATATTTTAACCCTTTCCCAAACAACAAATTTTCAACTGTCCCAAATTGAAAGAGTGTGCAGATGACATTTCAAAATGTGATGAAATTAGAAAATTAACTTCTGATAGGCCAGAAAACATTGTGGGAAAACAAAAAATCGCTTGTGACAAGCAATTTCCCCTTTTCCCACAATGTTTTCAAAAGTCGTCTGAAACAAAGTGTTCAAATGTGGTTATTGTTTGGGAAAGGGTTAAAGGATAAGAGCATTTTTACTGAAAAGTGTCTTATGAACATTTTCAGGCAAGTGCAGAAAAATAATTTGGCATCAATTTTATGATCATGTAAATGGAAACTAGATTTATATGAAAAACATAGATGATAGACCATCATTCATCTTTAAAGGGCATGGAATAATGCATGCTCTTTTCTTCAGTTTATCAGCTAGAAATGAGTGAGCAGAGGAAACGAACATGTAGGCCTATGTGTTAAGCAAATTGCATTATCAAACACTCTTTTTTTCTATTCACTGTAACCTTAAAAAAGTTAACAAAAATTATTTACCAATATCTGCATAATGTAATTCATGTGACCTGAAAACAAGGATACATAAGATTCTGGTTGACTCTAAATTAAAGTAAAATATGTTGGCTGTCACTGAAATAAAGGGGCTAGTAGTGATTGTAATCAAAGATGGTTGTCACAGACTTGAATGGTGTTTGTTGCCACTAAATAACAAATATTTCCAACACTACATGTTACCTTCAGCAATGATGCAGCAATCTCTGTATGATCATTCGCTGCACAAATATGTAGAGCTGTGAATCCATTGTCCATCTTGGAGTCAACCAGTTCAGGATTTCTTTCAATCACCAGGTCTGCTGCCCTAGAAATGAAGATGATGATAAGGAAAACAAAATGCACATATGGGCCACGTCACGGGAAAAGGGGCACTCAGACATAGCAAACAGTTTGCCATCTTAGAGGACATCAAGTTCTACCTTTGAATTAATACAAATGATAACTGTCGTGACTAGATGCTGGAATAATACCGCTAAGAAAGAGCTGAGTCAGTGGTTTCTATCTATGTCCGAATGCCCCTTTTCGCGTAACGCGGCCCATATATATCATGCATAGGTTATAACTACCCGGTATATGAATCCAAATTTTTGTTATAATTTACTTTTCCCTCACACTATTATAACGTTTGTCAAACATTCATGCAAATTGGGGAACCTAATGCATTAATTGTTATGGAGAACATGCAGGTATATAAATAGACAACACAACTGATCAGTGAATGACACTGTTTTTAAAAGGTTCATTTGCTCTGTTTGTTACACTATATTTCATGTCTAGTCTGAATTCAAGACCAAAACAGATGGCAATTATACAGTATTTAAAACAGCCAATTTGTTAAAATGTTGAAATTATAGGAATATTCTTCAACAGCATCTACTTCAATAAGGATCAGTATTTTTATATGATACCGTTTACAAAATACCTTGGCAGGTAACTGTAACAGCATCAAATGCTCTCAACCCTTATAATGCTGAGTACTTTTCTTAAAATATATTTTTTTGTCGTCTCCTTTTCAAAGCCTTTAATGTCTGCTTAATTTTAGTGATAAAAAGTACTCAGAGTAGCAAACAGGTAAAAAGCGTTCAAAAGCGACAAATTTATAAACCAATATTTAATGAGTGAGAGTCTTTACGTATCATTGGCATTCATTTTATCAAAATGTTAACCATAATTCCAGTTATAGTTTAGTTTAAACTAATCTATTTTCCATGGATTATGAAGCAAGCTCTTACAACTAAGATTAATCACACTCAAATTTGACATATAACGAGTACTTGTACTGAATGTGGATTAACAAAAGGTTGCAGGGCAGATCCCACTACTCATAGAATTAAAATACATGACCCTTGTGTATTTAGGCCACCGCTCTAGCCCTGGACCACTGTCCATTCATGTGCTAACATATTGCATTTAACTATAAGAAGATGTAGAAGATGAATAGAATAATCATGAGAAATACATGGCTCTATCCTACATCAAGCTTGGAAAGAAAGCTATATCATATTTGAGTATATCTCACTACAGTGTAATGTAGTTACTATTATTGAATGAAAAACTTTATTAGTCTATTGTTTTCTAACTCACCTTTCATGTTGAGCAGTTTGGCTTTCTTCATTGCACATTAGCAATACAACTAGACCTAGTAATTCAATTTTCAAAAGAGGATAGCGTTTTACGAAAAAGAACCATAAGTTAAAGATAATCATTTTAACAAAATTTGCTCTTAAACTAACTTTTTTGCTCTTCTATGTTGTTTAAAATGAAAAATAATGTTTTATATGATATTACTATAAACTGTACTATTTCTTTATGAAATGAAAAAGGAAATTTGTAAAATTAATAACCCCAGTGTTTCATCAATATTACTATATAACAAAAAACTTTAACTTACTTCCTACAGTCTTTCAAGGCTGCCCACTGCAACACATTGAAGCTCTTCTTGTTCCGTACAGAATAATCCGCACCCTTCGCTTTAAACACATAGGAAATGAGAAGGGTTTGTCGCTTCTTCTGGATTATACAGTCATGTAGTGGACTATCCCCATCATTGTCCTGGAATTATGTTATGATGCTTGTGGAACATTAACCCTTAGAATGCTGGGTAATTTTAAAAAAATTGTGTTGTCTTTGTTAATCACTGTTCCAATGTGATTATATCTTTTCTAGGCCTCTCTACTCTGTTTGTTACATTAGTTGAATGATGATATCCTTTAAATGAGTTGCCTTGTATATGTTGTTCAATAAAGCAAAGATTACAGATGACTCCTTCGCATTATTATAAAAAACATCCCTATAGCAAATTGAGGATATATAATTATATTTTAATATGGGACTTTATGCTGTGTAAACAATTTTTCAGTTCTACTACAGCTTTCCAGGATCCACAAGCTCTGAAGTGGATTGCCAAAGTACACTCTCATAAAACCTGAGGTATCATTTGGAATCAAACCCAAGACCTATGAGTTTGAAGTTGACACAGGGGACCCTTAACCAAGCAAAAATGAAGAAAAGCTAGATTTAACGGTAAAGATGAAACATATCTGTTACCCTTTTATTGACCGAAGCCCCTTGCTCTACAAGTAACTTTGTACAGAGATATGCTGCCTTTCCAATTGTGATATGAAGGGGTGTCTGTCCCTTCTTGTTCTGCAAGTCAGTTTTGGCACCATGCTTCAACAACAATTCCATAGACTTCTCTTCTTCTCTGAGGAATAGAATCAAACACATCATTAACCCTTAGAATGCTGGGTAATTTTCTACAAACAGATTTAAGTGCTGTCTGCTTTCCAAAACCTTAAATATCTGCTTAATTTTGATGTGTAAAGATACTCAGAGTAGCAAACAGGTAGATCAGGTAGATCACAGGCCAGCTGCCAAATTACTTGGCCTGGATCTAACCTGTTTGCATAAGCATGAAGTTAGTTCGAGCACTGAAAGGGTTAAGGGGAGCCTCCATTGTCTAGTAGATGGAATACTTAATTTCAAATCACAAAGCCTCTCTCTGCGTCGTTTGAATGACAGAGGAACTAGATTTCAGTTTTCATGAATGATATTCATCTGGTAGACTAACACTCAATTGGTCATTGTCAAGGTTGGTACAATTTAACTGTAGCCCTGGTAGTTTGGAATATACATCAGCGTACCCCGGGTATTAAACAGTACTGCGATGTACCTTGCGGCACTTCAATGTACCTGACCATCTGAATAAAGTGGTGTCTTTAATGACTCGAGTTTTTTTCAATGATCTAAATATACTTTATACTGAATATTTTCATAATTATACATATATTGTGCTTGCTTTAACCCTTTACCAAATGCAAAAAATCCAACGGTCCCAAATTGAAAGAGTTTGCAGACGATATTTTAAAATGTGATGAAATGGAAACAATCTTCTGATAGGGCAGAAAACATTGTGGGAAAAGGTGAAATTGCTTGTTAACAAGTAATTTCTCCTTTTCCCACAATATTTTCCAGAGTCGTCTGCAACAAATTGGTCAAATGTCATCATTATTTTGTAATGGGTTGAAGTCTGTTATTTATTCAGATGGCTGCATTTTAAAGGTTACTTTGCACTGTTTGTTACATTGGTGACATGGTGTAAAAATGACTTTTCCCTTAACCCTTTCCCAAACAAAAAAGACATTTGACCACTTTGTTGCAGATGACTTAAGAAAACATTGTGGGAAAAGGAAAAATTGCTCATGACAAGCAATTTTTCCTTTTTCCAACAAGATTTTCTACCCTATCAGAAGATTGGTTTTCCAATTTCATCACATTTTGAAATGTCGTCTGCAAACTCTTTTAATTTAAGACAGTCGAAAATTTAGTATTGGAAAGGGTTAATGAAATTGCTCTGCCCACATGTTTCCCATAGGCCTTACCTTAGGACAGGCGTTCCTGTAGGTTGGAAAAATGTAATGTTTGTAGCGAATTGATGCAATTTTGAGAATCTATGCATTGTAACTTACAATTTGTAAGAAAGAACATGCAAGTGCTTCTACAATGTATATTGACAGCACGACCGATCAGTAATGTTTGTCACTGATTGGATGTCAATCAATTGGAACACATCAGGTTTACCCAATGGAAACACCTCTGAAGTAATATTGAAGCCACCATATTGTTTCTCACAAGACTTGTTTCATTGTACTTTTGAATTCAAATATATATCTTAAATGACTGTATTATGTAGAATCTAGATAGTCATTTTATTTGATTAAGTAAACATAATGTCACAACTAACAATTTCACTATTTTGTATGAGTTACAGATCAAAAATAATTATTTTAAAATGATATTCAAAACCTTGCTATACATTTGACTACTTAACTTGGAAACTTATTGGAAATTTTTTACAAGCCGGGGACAATTTACCCAAAATATTGTAACCATACAATTATGTATGAGCTGTATTTTTCAGCTCACAAAAGACCCGTGTAATTACGATTAGACATGGATGTGTGTAAGAAATTTCTTTGCTCAGTTCTTTATAAAACTTGAGGGTTCAATGCAAGACTATAGTAAGTGCTTCATTAAAATGAAGGATTTACTATTATATTGCACTGAACCCTCATAATTCACTACATTTTACCCAAATGCAGCAAAATGCAAGGCGGTGTCACCCTCTTCATCTTTCAAGTGAATGTCGGCGTTTTTCTTCAGGAGATAGCGTACGATCTCAATGTTCCCTTCATAGCATGCTAGCTGGAGACCAGTCTTATGTTCATGTACAACATTCACCTGGGGGAGCAAATAAATGATGATGTATTGATTTTAAGTTAACCCTTTACCAAATGCCAACTTTTTGACAGTCCCAAATTGAAAGAGTTTGCAGATATATTTCAAAATGTGATGAAATTGAAAAAGTATCTTCTAATAGGGCAGAAAACATTGTTGGAAAAGGAGAAATTGCTCAATTCACAATGTTTTCCAGAAATGTTTTCCAGAGTCGTCTACAACAAACTGGTTAACCCTTTACCAAATGCCAAATTTTCAACTTCACGAAATTAAAAAAAGTTTGCAGACAACATTTCCAAACATGGTGTCATTGAGAAAACGAGAAACTGCACATTAAGAGCAATTTCTCCATTTCCCACATTTTTTTCCATATTCATCTACAACAAACTGGTTTAATGTCATTGTTGTTTGGTAATGGGTTAACACAATTAATCTATTATGATGGTCTTGGTGCAAGACTTCAGCAAGTTCTTCACTTTTGTACAGGACTTATGATACTTGTTGTGCCTTTCTCAGTGTGCCTTTCTCAGTAAGGTCTGCATGACCATCTTTTTTGTAAATGCAGTTGCTCATAAAAAGTGTCTCACAGAGAAGGACAAACTTTCACATAAACATTAATTCAGTAGTTTATGTAGATATTTCTCATAAACATAAATTTTAGACAGATTTTTGGTCACAGAAAGATTGCAATCATAAGCTATGATAATCAAAGTGCTGATAGCGCTGAAGGACTAAGGTGCGTTTAAAGTAAAGCAAGATGATTGAGCATACATTTGAAAATTTCTTTTGGCAACATCTCGAGGAAAACAGCTGCTCCTTTTACCACCATTACGATAATCATTATTTCTGTGAACAGAGACTGAACAATAGTCTATTTTTCGAACATCTGGACATTTTACAATTTCCCATGAGGCAACAGTTATAATAATATAGAGCAAAACAAAACGAAAAAATCTGGGCTACATTCCTAGTACCAAGAAGGTATTAGTTCGCACTGTGAAGGCGGATGTTTAATGAGTAATTGGGGTCAGACCACTGTTTGTGTATCGATAAAGTACCGTCCCTCAGAAAGTGGAATGTAAATTCAATGGACTAAGGTGCTGACGTGCCCTTAGTCCAAACATTGTCTAACTTTTCACTGGCTCAATACCACTCATATGACTGCCAGTTTCAAATACAATAACTGATATGAGCATAACAAGATTGCTTTCTCAAAGGTAAATTAGGACAGAACTTATTTGATATAATTAGAAGAATATTTACTTGGTACATTGGAGAATTATGAGATTATACAAAGTAATTAACAAACGAAAACTTGCTTAGAACTTACTTGTCCTTGACATGCAAAGAGTGAAAGCAATTTACAAATCACATCGTACGAAACATACACTCATGTTTGCAATTCTCTGAAGTAGGCTATAAACAAATATTGATTTCGAAAGAAGTTCACACCACTTAGGTAAATTACTTTTTATTTTGCTTCCTGAATACAATACCATTACTTTCACATATTTGTGGGTTAGTCCCGGTATTATCACCTAAGCACAAACAGGGATCAAATCAGGACCTTCGGTGCCAGTACAGACTTATGCTCAACCTCTGTACTATTCTCGCCCACAACAGAATAAAAAAAGTCTAAAGAAGCTAAGTTTATAAACACTTATAAAAATAAATATAATACCTTATCTGGTGATTTATCGACGATCCTCTTCAAGCTGTCGAGATCGCCTTTAGCACAAGCTTCCACTACTGTGATATCATCGTCAACATCTGCTGGTACAGCTCTTAACAAACTGACAAACAAATCTGCCATCATACCTGCCATTCCTAATTGATGATTAAAAAAGAAATACACGTTTAACCCTTTCCCAAACAATAACGACATTTGACAACTTTGTTGCAGACGACTTTAGAAAACATTGTGGAAAAAGGAGAAATTGCTCGTAATGATCAATTTCTCCTTTTCCCACGATGTTTTCTGCCCTATCAGAAGATTATTTTCCAATTTCATCACATTTTGAAATGTCGTCTGTAAACTCTTCTAATTTGGGACAGTCGAAAAGTTGCTGTTTGGGAAAGAGCTCAATTACACTTTCCACAGAGAATCCTAGACAAATTTTATTCAGTTTTGTAAATAAAAAAGCTAATTATAAAGCCTAACCCATTACCAAATGCCAAATTTTCAACTGTCCCAAATAGAAAGACTTTGCAGGCGACATTTCAAAATGTGATGAAATTGGAAAATCATCTTATGATAGGGTAAGAAACATTGTGGGAAAAGGACGAATTGCTCAATATGAGCAATTTCTTCCTTTTCCCACACTGTTTTTCAGAGTTGTCTGCAACAAACTGGTGAAATGTCGTTATTGTTATGGTTATGGGCTAATTCTGTTTGTAAATAAAAAAGCTAATTTTGAAGCTTAAGGGTTCTTGTTCATATATGAGAAAATGTCATAAAGTAGCAAAAAAAAAAAATGTCTTTGAAACAATTCAGCTTTTGTACTTGTGCTTGATTTTTGTCAGAGAGAAGGCTGTTTATCAAGGAATTTTAAAGGAGGCAAAATATTTAGAAGGACATGATAAGGACTGTCTCACAGATTTAGACTTTAACTTAGTACTTCTAACAATAAAATAACAACTTTTGTAACAAATTTGTAAAGTAACACAAGACTAAATTATTGACTGCTTTCCAATACCTTTTTAATACTGTTAAGAAAAGATAAAGAACTTTTATATAGCTAATAATGCAAAGCATTTAAATGTATTTTCTTTCATAAACAACAATCTACCTTATAAGAGGTGATATTTTAAGATAACATTGTCACATGGGTGGGTCTTTTGAAATTTTTAACCCCTCTTGTCACATGCGGCTAGCAATGTGCATGAGGAAGAATTCCTGCCTCTATTAATAAACTCTCTTGTCACATGAGGCTAGCAATGTGCATGAGGAGGAATTCCTGCCTCTATTAATAAACTCTCTTGTCACATGATGCTAGCAATGTGCATGAGGAAGAATTCCTGCCTCTATTAATAAACTCTCTTGTCACATGAGGCTAGCAATGTGCATGAGGAAGAATTCCTGCCTCTATTAATAAACTCTCTTGTCACATGACGCTAGCAATGTGCATGAGGAAGAATTCCTGCCTCTATTAATAAACTCTCTTGTCACATGACGCTAGCAATGTGCATGAGGAAGAATTCCTGCCTCTATTAATAAACTCTCTTGTCACATGATGCTAGCAATGTGCATGAGGAAGAATTCCTGCCTCTATTAATAAACTGTCTTTCCCATAGAAGTGCTGTCAGGCAAGGAGGCTCATTTCACATTATTTATGGAAAACACAGGATTTCAGCAACTTAGAAGTACAATAATTCAAAATGGTCTTTGGTTTAGCGACAACAATATTTTATTTCAAACTCTTAATGTTTATTTATCCAAGAGCACAAATTTCTAAGATAGTCCCTGAAAGTAGGTGTTTAACACTTAGAATACTGAGTAAAAATAGATTCTTGTGTAGTCTGCTTTCAAAAACTTACAAAACTAGCAAACAGTTGAAATCACAGGCCAGCCACCAATTCACTTGGCGGCTGGCCTGGATCTAACCTGCTTGCATAAGCATGCAGTCGGTTCCAGCCCTACAAGGGTTAATAACGGGGACCACTTAACACAATTGGCCATAAGCAAAAGTTTGACTCTATAGCTGAAAACATCAAAATATCATACGACTCAAAGCCAACAACTTACTATCCACATCTCGTTTCATCATTTGCAAGTCGTCTTCATCAACCTTCATTTCTGACTGTGATAGTTTAGGTGGTAAGTTTGATGAATCTGATAAAGTTTCCACAGGCATGCAGCATACGGGGCTGTATATCCAGACCTTACTATCTATCTTAATGCGCATATCACCGTCATCATCAATACGGACTATTCGCCCCACCTTGCCGAGGGTCTGTTAGGAATCGTGATAAGTATATAATACATAATACATATATACATAATATAGAGAGTTGGATCTTACTGATGTTGTTGACATATTGATGAAAAGAATAAAACTGCTTTCTATCCTGTCTACAGTGTAATAAACAGACTGATAACAGAATGTCATGAAATCACAGGGTCGCTCGCAGCACACACCTGTCAATATTGCTTTTTTCCTCTTGTGTCCACTTTGTCTTTTTATTTTCACTCTTTCTTATTCTATAAAGGTAACAGGATAAAAAGATAGGTGGTTTGTGTTTTGAAGGAAAACATTATCAGGCTCAGCTTTAGATAATTATCAAATTTGCATTTTCAGCTCCCTGGATAATATTCTTAACCATTTCCCAAACAATAACGACATTTGATAGACAACTTTAGAAAACATTGTGGAAAAAGGAGAAGTTGCTCATAACGAGGTTTTCTGCTTTTTCTGAAGACTATTGTTCAATTTCATCACATTTTGAAATGTCGTCTGCAAACTCTTTCAATTTGGGACAGTCGAACATTTGTTGTTTGGGAAAGGGTTAAACCTTGCCTAAATACATATTCTTTTTTATACACCAATCATCTATTTTCTTTACCTATAAATATGTGTGTGTATCTATACCTTACCCCATATATACATAATTCAAGGCCCTTACAGCAGATGACAATAGAAACAATTTAGACAAAAGAAGAAATTGCTCATTATGAGCAATGTCTTCTTGTGTTACAATGGTGTTTTATTGCAACACAATTTCAATGTTATCTTCCATACTTTATAATTTGTTGCCTGTCATTGGTTTCAAATTTGAGCAATCACAAATATTCTATCAGGGAAACAGTTATAACTAATTGTGATAAAGTAACTCTTTTGTCTATAAGCAACACATGTATTTGCACAAAAACAATAAAAGAAAAAGAAAGAATTACAACAAAAGAAATCAAAGCGCTGATAGCGCTGAAGGATTAAGGTGCGTGTAAAGCAAGATGATTGAGCATACATTTGAAAATGTCTTTGGGCAACATCTCGAGGAAAACCGCCATTATTATAATTATTATTTCTGTGAACAGAGAATGAACGATAGTCTATTTTTGAACATCTGGACATTTTACGAATTCCCATGAGGCAACACTTATAATAATATAGAGCAAAACAAAGTGAGTAAATCCAAAATACATTCCTAGTTCCAAGAAGGTATTAGTCCTCATAGTGAAGGCGGATGTTTAATGAGTAATTGGGTTCAGACCACTGTTTGTGTATCGATAAAGTACCGTCCCTCAAAAAGTGGTATGTAAATTCAATGGACTAAGGTGCTGATGCACCGTTAGTCCAAAAACCATCACACCACCTAGTCCTACAGGCCTATACTAATGTCACCTTTACTTAATGCTAATTCTTAAATCATAGCAGATGATCATTCCAGAAGATAAAAGTTTTGTACTACAAAACTGAATCAAGAAATAATATATGCTTGAACATTGATATTGATTTCTATCTGTATAGAAACAAGTATTTCTTTAGACTCAATACTGTACTATCTCGGCCAATCAAAGGTCTAGTGAAGGACAGTGGACAGTGGTCCAGGGGTAGAGTGTGAGCTTCTGGACAGGAGGGTCATGGGTTCATGAGTAACCTGATCTGCCTTACAACTTTTTATGGATCCACATTCAGCATGAGTACTGGTTATGTATCCAGGAAGCAGAATCGAGAGTGATAAATCTAAGTTGTAAGAACTTGTTCCACAATCGATGTAAAATAAATAAGTCTTAACTTAAACTTGAACTTACAGATTTCATTTCAGAGTTCCAACCTCCGTGTCCAACTTGTAGATCTTTAACAGCATTCTCTTCATCAAAGATTTTCACGGCTTCTCCCGGTGAAAAACTGTGCACCTACAACAAAGAGTAACAAGGCAATTACAGTCCAGTCAATTTTTAGATAGAAAGTAAGGTGTGTAATGGTTGTTGAACCTTTATGCAAATTAGGGAACCTAATGCATTGTTGTAGAGAACAATAGATATATATAGACAACAAAATTGCTCAGTGCATGACAGTGTTTTTCACTGATCGGATGTGTTGGTGTCTTTGATGAGTTTATTTGCTCAGTTCGTTACATTGGTGGCAGAGGTGGGATGAAGACTTCTCCTTCTATGGAGTTAAACCAGTCCTTGCGCCAACTTGACAGCTTCTCCTGGCAATATTCCCCTTGCCTAACATAGATCGAACTATGGACCCTTGGTACAAGATGCTGACACTGTACCTCTGCACCAATGTTGCTCTAACTTTTCAACTTATGCACATGGATAGTAAAAACAAACGCTAATTATAGATTAACCAAAAATTAAAAAGTATTGCTCTTTTTTTAATTGTATGAAAAACTTATTGTTACAAAAGGAAAAAGAATTGTGCATTACAAGCAATTCATCCACAAAAGTATCTTAGATCATCTACTATAGGCATATTCAAATGAGTATATGTATATACATGTACCAGTACATGAACGAAGGGTTAGTCCATTCGTCATAATACCTTTCTATGCCACATATGCCCCAAAGTTTTAGAAACCAATACAACAAAAGGATAAAATCCTCTTTATGAGCAAATTATCCTTTCATCACTATGGTTTCTAATCAACATTATATCAATCCAATATGGGAGTATCGTTTAACCCTCATACAGCTGAAACCTACATGATGCTTACAGGTTGGATCCAGGCAAATAAATTAGCGGCTGGGCTGTGATCTACCCTATATGCTACTCTAAGTATCTTTCCCTATCAAAATCAAGGAGATATCTAAGGTTTTGGAAAGCAGTAGACACCACCAAATCTGTTTTAGAAAATTACCCAGCATTCTTATGGATAAAAGATAGAAAGACTGGTACCCTTGTAAGACACTGTCTATTCACAATCCATATTTTAGCATCATCGTATTGTAGTCGGATGGTCTTCTCATCAAATAACATGTCCACTATGGTACCAAGCTCTTTAAGGCACTGAAATGCATAACGTCATACTTAATAAAGATTTGTTATTGTTATAGATCTATTAGGATTTCACTTTTCATCAACTATAATCAAATTATATTACAGGGCTTTTTCTCATTATGTTTATTGTAAAAGACCCCTTCCCAATTAGACATTCTTTTAAATTCATGCAGTTTTTCCCAAACTTTCAAAACCACATCAGCATTTTGATTTCCAAATTCATAAATGTCATTGATACTATTTCTAGAAATCAACAAGCCCAGACATCTTCACAATTTAAGGAAAAGAGGACTCAAATGCCATCTTCCAAACCTAGATGAACTTTGCATTCCTAATTTATTATAAGAAAAAATTAAACATGATGAAAATCAAATATTAATTCACCGTATTTGTTTTTCATCGATTGTGAAGGAAGCTTAAAGTTTGCTCAAAGCCACTCTCAATGACTGCTTCCTGGATACTAAACCAGTAATCGCGCTGGTTTGTGGGTTTTTTGTTACAATTTATGCGTCCATTAACATGTACATGTTTATGCCAACCCACCTGACACAATCCATCATTCCATCCCCCGTAAACCTGGTGTTCTTGTAGACGTTGAAACTGGTCCTTTTCTAGGTTTACACGGACTTTGTCACTGCGTTTCAGCACGATTTCTCCCTCATTCACAATATCTATAAGTAAGGTTAACAAAAAGAGAATTTTAAGTCAAATCTCACTTTTAGTGTACACATGAGTACTTGTATGGCTTTAAGACGTGGAAAAGATAGTTCAAAGATATCAATATTCATATCTTTGATTAAGCATTAAATGAATGAAATACATGTATATTGATGAGTCAGTGCAAGACTTTAGTTTGGGTTTTATGTTTGAATTGTCAAAATGGAGAATTTTCACATTTTCACATTTACTCTTGCTTCATGGAAGCCTAAAACTATTAATTTTCTGCTGGTAATGATATAACTTGAAGTTGGAAAAAAACCTATTTTCTTTATATGGGAGAATACAAAGCAACTAGTATGGTAATCTGCTGCATTGCACAGATTTCATTTATGCACACTTTATTAAAAGAAAAATAATGCACAAGAACCAAAACTGGCCGTCGTTGACAAATCTACTATTGTTAAGCTTCTCCTTCAGATTTGACTATACTGTCCTACTAAAGGGAGATAATCATTTTATAAGGTGATTTTATAAGATTATGATATATCTCACAGCAAAATTAAAGAACAAAAAAAGGAAACTCATCATATATATATATATACCCACCTACTAAAGGGAGATGATCAAAGTAATATTTATATGGGCCATCACTTTCTTCTGTATAAATCACATCTACACATCCTTCACCACCTCTTCTGTACCGCCCTTCTTTCTTAGTCACAGCCCACTTTACCTTAACTCCACCTCCTGGACTCGACTTTGACCAATCAATGACTTCTGTTACCTTACCCTCCTCACCAGAGCCACCTAGTGAATTATAATTAGTGTGTTTTGGTTTTTCATGACATTAACAGTATCTCTGTGAAGTTCCAATGCCAAGATTTTCATTAATGAAGGAAGATCCTAAGCTAAACTGGTAACAAGGGCTGGTTTAGCCGGGTAGAACCATCCCCTTCATGTAAGTCTGCAAGGAGACAATTGACCAGTCGACAAAACCCCGCTCAAAATATTTGTTGGAGTTGTTTTTACAAATAGAGCTATTGAAAACAATATTTACGAGCGACATGCATTTATTTGTCGGAGTTTTGTACACCATTTTATTAGGTAAACTTTTATGAATATCCAAATTGAGGCATATTGGCAACTGGTCAATTCAAATATATCACTGCTTTTTACCACTATGTGATTTAAACAAAGAAGAGAAGGGTTATGTAATTTCTGAACTCTTGCCACTAGACCAGCAAGACACATTCAAAATTTTAGAAATTTATGAATGTTATTTTTTTTCTAAATTGGTTGATTTATCAATTACATTATCCAGAAGCCACGGTGCTCCTGCCTTTATTAGAATATGGCAACTTGTCCAATCGAAAACATATGCAGATGACAATTGAAAAGAATAAAACAAAAGCTTTTGTGATCTTTGGTAAATTTTTATCCAATTGCAAAGTTTGTTTCTCATCATCATCATTAGCATCATTATCATTATCATCACGATTATCTTGATCATCATGTATATGTACTTACATAAAATGTCAAAATTTTATCCTAGAAGGTGCGCTCAACTAAACAAAGTCCCCCATATGGGATTTTCTCACTTGCCTAAATTTAAAGTATCAGCAGACAACAAAAGAAGCAGGTAAAACATATCATGTGACATAAAGGATATATTGCAGTTTAATGAATCAATTCATGGAGCTGTTCTTGAATTTCATGTACAAGTTCTGTGTTCATGATTGGTCATTTGTCATTCATGAAAGCTCATTAAGTTCATGAACAAGTTCTTAAATCTTTTGCAGGGGAAACACTGTATGAACATTACACTACCATCATCGTGTTTCCCTTTCCAATGTGGACCCCGCATCACCAAGGCTCCTTTAAAAATCCCTTTAACTGTCTTGGCTTTAAACATACTCCTGGGAGCAACACCAGATCTGAAATAAAACACAGCAATAAAAATCTGGCAAGAACAATAATCTTATCTGACATAAAGGATAAATTACTCATTATGAGCATCTGAAGGAGACCTATAGAGAGGCATCATTGATTGACGGTCTAGAAACCAAGGCTGGATTGCAGACCCCCATGCTTTATCCATGCATTATGTTATATAATCACTATGATTAGAACAAATGATACAGAAATTGCATACATCCTAGTCAAAATGATTCAACATGAAGATGGCCTTAAATTTTCTGATTGGGCATTCTAATGTCAAAATTTCCAAGGACCACATTAGTGGTGGACAGATTTAAAGCACAAACTGGCCATTCAAAGTCAATTGATAAGAAAAGATTCGTTAAATATAGTTACATATCACTGTTTAGTGGCATCAATTGCCATTAAACAATTAAAATCATTAAATAGATGTTTTTACATTCCAGTGCGCATGCATGCACTGCATAATTATATCAAGAAGCCCAAAATTGTCACCAAGTGTTAATTAAACCTTTTTATCAAAGTAAATATGCGGAGAACAGTCTTGTTACATATATGTATTCATCACAAAAGAATTAATTTACATTTATGAGTAATTATTAATTGATATTTTACAATGGTAACAGAAATATTGGTGTTCAAATGTTGCAAAAAAAATTTGTCGCAAGTGGCCACCATTAAATGAATGGTTTGAATGGTTTGACGTGATGGGAGATATTGCCCGATATTTCCTGATCATGTTAAGTTAGTTTGACAAGCAGACACCCATGCTTTATCTGCGCATTATTCTATCAAATCAGTATGATTAGTTTATAAAACAAACAGTAGATAATAAATACATACGCCCTGGCTTTTTCTGACTCCATCCTCATGAACCCATGGGTGATGTCATGTTTGCCCGTGTTGTAACAGCGGGTACAAAGGTCGTAGTCCTCACAATGGGAACATTTCCAGCGTATACCAATCACAGGGGCCTGTAGACAAGCATCGCAGGTAATGGTTGAATGTTCAACTCCTGATGGTAGATGAAAGATTTAATCATCATAAGGATTTGTTAATTATTAAAGTCACCCCTAATGAAAGGACAAGCCAGTTGGGCTTATGAGACACTCTCACTGATTATACCAAGTAATCCCAACTCCCAACTTCTATCACTTTGCCAGGCGCCCAGCGGATATAAGTCAGTAACCATTAATTTAACCAGCTTGCGGCTCAGAAACTCATCAACAGGACCAAGAATTCCTTTACCAAACACCTAATTTTCGACTGTCCCTAATAGAAAGAGTTTGCAGATGACATTCAGAAAAGGGATGAAATTGAAAAGTAATCTTCAGATAGGGCAGGAAACATTGTGGGAAAAGGAGTAATTTATCCTTTTCCCTCAATGTTTGCCAGAGTTGTCTACAATAAACTAGTCAAATGTCATTATTGATAAAAATAAAAAAAACACCATTTGTCACCACTGTAAAAATTGAAACAATTATTCCCATTAAAATGAGTATTGTCCTTTTAATAAACAGAAGAAAGTGGTATTGTTTTTATAGAATTAGCAAATTGTTTCTAAAAAACGTTTCAAAATTTCCCATTATTACCGGTATTTTATGGCCATGTGTCCATTTAACAGATGCTATTTTCTAGCCTAGTACTGTTAGACCACAAACACAACATGTACTTTAAAAGAATAATTCAAATTCAAATTATTTTATTGTACTTGACTAAAGGCAGGCTGAGGTTACATTCCGTTGAACAAATGTGACGCTTTATACTTGAACATTTTACAATTTTAAACGATCATTAATGAGCAATTAACATAAAAAGAAAATGGAGGAAAGGTGTTTAAGTTCAAACTTATTTATTTTACATTAATTGTGACGGAAGCTTGAAGCTTATTAAATTTACTCTCAATGACTGCTTCGTGGATACTTCACCAGTACTAATGCACCAATTTGTGGGTTAGTCCTGGCAATTCTCACCCAACATAATGGGGATTCGAACCCAGAAAATCAATACGAGAATCTCACCGATGGTAGAGTTATCCAGCATGCAAAGGTCATACTTTCCGTTCTCGCCAGCCCTATATCGTAGTTCCCGTCCAGAGTCCCAAATAACCGTAACCTTGTCATCTGAGGAGCCATGTTTTGGCACATACACAATCGTTCCTAAAATTAAAGTTTATATAACCCTTTACCAATGCCAAATTTTCGACTGTCTCAAATTGAAAGAGTTTGCAGACAACATTTAAAAATGTGATGAAATTGAAGAATAATCTTCTGATAGAGCAGAAAACATGGGGGGGAAAGGAGAAATTGCTCGTTATGAGCAATTTCTCCTTTTTCTACGATGTTTACCAGAGTCATCTGCAACAAACTGGTCTAAGGCCGTTATTGTTTGGTAATGGGTTTAACCAGGTCAGCAGGAAGTTAGGTAATCTCTCACTTGTTTGTCCTCATATTAATTAATGTTTTGTGGTAGTTATATATGAAACGAACCAAGCAAATGAACTTCTCAAAGACACAAACATATCCGATCAGTGAAAAACACTGTCATTCACTGAGCAGTAGTGCTGTCTATTAACATTTATATATATTTCAGCATGTTCTCTTAAACAATGCATTAGGTCCCTAATTTGCATAAACGTTCAATGAACCTCACATAACTCCCACTTCCGAGAAGATTCGTCCCGAGTCTCGGCCTTTGGGAAACACATGGGGAAGGCAACCCAAATCTTAATCCCACCGCTGCCACAAATGTAACGAACCGAGCAAATGAACATCTCAAAGACGCAACATATCCGATCAGTAAAAAAAACTCTGTCGTACACTGAGCAGTTGTGCTGTCTATATAAATTATATACCAGCATGTTCTCTCAAACAATGCATTAGGTCCCTAATTTGCATAAACTTTTCAACGAACGTTACATATAGTTCCATCTCGCTCTTGTGCGATTTTTATGTTTCAATCGATCAATACCATACCTGAGATAAGGGGTTCTAATCAGAGTAACCTACTGTTGCATTTAGTCTTTATCACCTGTTTACATTTTTTGAAATCGGCTATAAACTATGTTGGACTTATACCATACCTGAGATAAAGGGTTCTGATCCGAGTTACCTACCTTCGCATTCAGACTATATCGCCCCTTTACATTTTTTTAACTTATATACTACTTATGGTTGTATAGGTCCATCGTGCTCTCGTGTGATGTTTATGTTTCAATTAGTAGATACCATACCCAAGGTAAGGGGTTCCCTATTAAGGTTACGTACCTATGTATCACCTGTTTACATTTTTCTAACTCGGCCATATACTGTGTTGGACCTATACCATTCCTGAGATAAGGGGTTTCGATTTAACCTACCTTTGCATTTAGCCTATATCACCTGTTTACATTTTTTTTAACTCGTCCATATACTGCGTTGGAGCTATAACATTCTTCAAAGGCCCTTTGGGTAAAGGAAATAACTTAATGAATAGAAAAAGTAACTGATCAAACACTCTAGTTCTTAAAACAGCATTTATATTCCCAAGACTACTAAATGTTCAGTATACCTCAGTTTCATAATATTTGAGAAGTACTCAAAATGGCTTAGACCTTGCCATCAAATCACTAAAAGCTCAATTTATCATTTAGAATAAAATCCTAGGTATTCAGCAACTTAGCATTTAGAATGCTAGATAAATTTCTAAAAAAGGGAATTTTGCGTTGTCTGCTTTCCAAAACCTAAAATATATGCTTGACTTTAATGAGGAAAGATACTCAGAGTATCAAACAGGTTAGATCACAGGCCAATTGCCGATTTAGTTGGCAGCTGGCTTGTATCTAGCTGCTGTTTGCATAAGCATGAAGTCGGTTCCATCAATTTAAGGGTTGAGCTTGAAGAAATTCTAAATCGCCTTTTGTTTAGTGTCGAAAATTGTTTGATACACAATTCCAATGTTTGTTATTGACAGACCACAATTAAAGAAAAAACCCAGACAAACAAAGAAACTTACCAACATGCCCCTCTCCACCATCTTGTCTCTGACTCTGCCAGTCAGGACCACGAATAACTCGTACACCAGCTTTCATCTGTAATGATTCAAGAAGAAACAGCCACATCAATATATGGTTTTATTTAACAAAATAAAATTAATGTCTTCATGCAGTCGATACAAATTAATTCCCTTAGTTATAGTTAAATTTATAGTAAATTACAGACACAGGTCCCATATGGGTCGGGGGTCTACATTATGAAATAATGTTTTAGTCTTTGTCATTGTCATTTATGATGAAACCTATATTCTTTCATAAAGACCTTTTAAAGCTGCTTGTTTAGAGATGTGAGGAAATGGAATTTAAAACTTTTTTCATTTAATCTGGTCAACACCTGTTCTGTTGTATGATGCACACTGAAGAATATCCATTATGGGAAAAGTCATTACAGGCAAACCAAGTTTATACTGAAGTTTATAGAGCCTTTATACAATGCATGAGTTTAGATCCAAAACCATTGCCACAGTTATGAGATCTAACACATATGGTCTGGTAGTAAGACGCTTTTTAATTTGAATATGCTTCAAATAATCTTTTAAAATTCACACAACAATATGAAAATAGTATTATTTCAATGATATTTTATATTGACCTTCAAGCAATGTTTTGTTGGTTGGTTGACATTGTGTTTTGTACCATTTCCAACAGTGATTTAGTCACATTGCACTGGTCACACCACCTATCCATGCTCCTGCACTCTTTTAACAAGCACTGCACAAGGTTTTTTAAGGGTTTTAAGCCACTGCTGCTTTCCCGTATGGACATTATTGGTCAGTAGTAAAAGATGTATATATCATACTGCTGTGACTTTCTTCAAAATCACAAGTTATATTGACTGAGCCAGGTTTCAAACCAAGTAACCCTGTATTCTAATGATTCTTTATTCTAATAAAGCTTATGATGTTCAGATCAATACTAGAATCAGTTTTGACAAAAGTAGAATTTACTTGTGACAAGTAGTTTTCCCTTTTTGTTAAAAGGTTTTCTTCTGAATTTGTATTCATACTTAAGAAATGTGGTCTGGTGGTCATATTAATTTGGATGAGTCAAAAACATAATTTGAGGTCCATGGTTGATTGGTTAACTCATGTGATTTCATTAGTTAATTGGTGTGATTTTATTGGTTAACTAGAGTGGTTTAATTGACTAACCCATGTGATTTAATGAGTTTAAATTAATGTGATTTATTGCTTAATCTATTTGAGTATTTTTGGGACAGAGCAATGGTAGATACTTATCATCAGTATCAACATTTTCAGTTTATGAAGCACTTACTATAGTCCTGAATTTAACCCTCTGAACCTTACATTCCAGGGTTCAGTGTAAGACTCAAGTAAGTGCTAATTGTTTATGAAGCACCTACTGTAGTCTAGCAATTTACCCTGATATTGATAATTAAAGTGACCTTAATACAAATGATAAAGACTCATGATACCAATTTACCATTGTCCTCTGAAATTATTGACATAATGTAAGAAAGCATGAATTAATTTCTCATATGTCGCCAAATAGTAAGGCTGGTTGCCCTGAGTTACCCAGGGGCCCCCAGTTTGATACCCATCAGTGCCACAGAGTGTGCAAGGCACTTCAGAAGCCAAGTCTAGTACTGGTGAAACATGGAGAAGCCATAATATTACATTATAATTATTTATGCAGTAACACTCTTTACAGAATTGTAATAAGTGTGTTCACAGCAGTAAAGGCTTGAGTAGACATAACATAATTTCTTTTAGAACTTAGGTACATAGGCCTGTAGTTCAAACACATTTACAATTACATGCATAAACTATAGAAATATGAAATAAATCACATCCAAATAACAGTATATTTGGGATGGTTAGAATGATTAGTGCATATGTGTATGAGTATAGAAGTACATGTATATCCTCTTGTGTTCAAGTCCAAGTTCAATAGGGTGTATGTGACAGTTTGTTTGATATACTGCCATAAAAAATATGTAGGCATGGAGTAATTGGTTAAATTGTTCTCTCACATACTTGTTAACCTTTTAACTCCAATGTACAGCATTTCACTACATCTGCTGCAAGAGGCTATATAAACCACAGGTTCTTGAAACAATTTTAGAAGTAAAGAGCTGTAATATCCATATATATGTACTATATACTATGTAAGAGACTGTTATGTAGTATAATACTACATAAGTTATATCAGATTATAGCAGATTGTTTCAAGCACATGTGATATAAACCACTGACAAACAATGGTTTTACAAGCAATTTCTCCTTTTCTAAAATGGTTTCTATAAAAGAAAATGTCTAATTTGTAATACTGCATATACTTTGGCTTTTTGGTGTTTGTTCAATTACTCCAGCCATAAATTAGTTAAGCAACCATGTAAAAGACAACTTTATAAACAACTGAAACAAAAGGAATTATTGCTCAAAACTAGTATATGTGCGGAAAACAATATTTCAAAGAAGCATTCCTCTTTTGTTATATACTAGAACACATTGATAGGAGTTCTGAAAGGTTATCCTTTTCTGAAATTCGTCTGCTGTTGCTTTCAATTTAGAGAAGTCACTAACACTCCATGGAGGAATGGGGCAAACTATTTTTGTAACTAACTGCATTAGAAAACATGAATACAAAAAAAGAATGAATGATGAAGTGCACCTTTAATATTACAATGTCAGTGATATACAGTAAGAATTATGACTATATTGCATAGAACGTCATTTTTAGGTTGTCATTGACATTTAAGGCCAATTTTTTTTTAATCAAACCAAAGAAAGTGATCAAATGCTAATACACTAAAATGTAACAATTAAACAGCAATGCATAATTGAACAAGAGCTTTTTTCAACCATATAATCCTAAGTCTTTAACGTTTTTAAGGGCATATTGAATGGATTAATGAAAAATTTCGAAAACGAAAGTAGACAAAGAAAAACAAAATCCAACTTACACGAACGAAATTGGCCATCTTGAGATCAAAGTCCTACCCAAAGTTATAACAATATTATATGTCACTTTTTCAACCAAATCATCACACTTAATGTTTCTATTCTCTCAAAATAAAAAGCCAAATAGTTCGACAATTTAGTTTGAACAACAAATCTTGTTTCAAATAGTTAACTATGAGTAAAACGAATATTATGACTTATAAATTTAGCTATGAAGGTTTTTAATAGTCATTGCCTTTCGTCTTCGTAATTCACTTCCTTACCAAGAAAAGCCTTACCTGACGTTATCGCAAGTTGAGTCCCGACACGTCTCTGTAAACAAAACTAAACCGATTTCTGCTTTCCGCTATATACCTTTAATAAACTTCCTGCTATTTTTCCTATACTTGACATACATACAACAGTCTCTGGACAAAATCTCGGAAAAGCTAATAGGATTTGATATAAGCCTTTTTGGGTTGACAGACACTTTTCACCAAACCTATTGAATATGTTAAAGAAAAGTTTGCGTAACTGTAGCATAAATAGATTGTTTACCATTTTCATTATTTAAAATGCAACGAGAAGAATAGAAATACAGATTCGTACAAAGGACTAAAATGCAGAGGACATTAAAGGGAACAAACTCTAATAAGAAAAGTAAAACATTGGTTTCATAGTTAACTCCCTTGATTGTATCAAAAACTGACATAGCCTGGGGTCCTGGCCCATGCTAACCCGCATTAGGCTATACGAACGGGCCAGGACCCCAGGCTAAAACTGACAATCGTAACCAATCGGAACTACTCGGGTATTTCCGTTGATAAACCCGATCAATCGTATCTACTCGGCAACCCCCGTAACAAGTCGGTAGCATTCGGAACACCAATCTGAACACATCGGGTTTATCCAATAGAAAAGACCTGTAGAGGGTGACAGTGGTACAGTGGTAGAGCGTCGGACAACTGCACCGAGGGTCCCGGGTTCGAATCCCCGTTAGGCGAGGTGAGAATTGCCGGGACTAGCCCTCAAACCGGCGCGATTACTGGTGTATTCTCCAGGAAGCAGTCATCGAGAGTGACTCGATGGGCTATTAAGCCTCCTTCACAATCGATGTAAAACAAATTGGAAAACAAACAAACAAACTCCTCTGAAATAATAGGGATGACGCCATATTGTTTCCCGCGAGAATGACGTCACTTTCTTTCGTTTCTAAAAATAGATCTTGACTGTAAAATCCAAAAAGTCGTTAAATTTGATTAAGGAAACAAGTATACATGTCACAACAACAAGTTCGCCATTTGGTATGAGTAACTGATCAAAAGTGATTAAAAAGGATGTCCAACACTTCCATACACATTGAACTACTTAACATGCAGGCTTAGAAAAGGTGTTCATCGGCGGATGCCGATTTACCCGAAAAATTGTAACCCTACACTTATATCCGAGGTGTATTTCACAGCTCACGGAAATACCCGAGTAGTTCATTCGGAACACCTCGGCCATTTCTTAAAATAACCTCGGAAGCAATGGGGAGCCATTTTTGAAAGTAGGTCAGCAACGAAGGGCATGTCCGTTTGCAATCGTATCTACTCTGCAATCCCCGGAACAAGCCGGGGATTGCCGAGAAGAACCGATTGACAAAATATGAAACAAAGATGTGTTGATATGATCACCTTTAATGAAAAGGGTAAAAAAAACCATTCAATTGTGATAAATAGCCAATTTGTGTGTATCTAAAATACCTATTTAGTGCCTGTGTGCATTTTGCGTTAACCGCCGGAAATAAGGCAAATTACCCCAGGATTTCTGGTGTATTCATGTACTGCCTACGAGGTATATATACCGACTTGTTACGGGAATTGCCGAGTAGATACGATTGCCGAGTAGTTCCGATTGTCGGAACACCTCGGCCATTTCTTAAAATAACCTCGGAGGTAATGGGGAGCCATTTTTGAAAGTAGGTCAGCAACGAAGGGCCAATCGTATCAACTCGGCAATCCCCGTCACTAGTCGGGGATTGCCGAAAAGATCCGATTGACAAAATATGAAACAAAGATGTGTTGATATGATCATCTTTAATGAAAAGGGTAAAAAACCCATTCAATTGTGAAATATAACCAATTTGTGTGTATTTAAATACATATTCAGTGCCTGTGTGCATTTTGCGTTAGCCGCCGGAAATAAGGCTAATTACCCCAGGATTTCTGGTGTATTCATGTACTGCCTACGAGGTATATCTACCGACTTGTTCCGGGGATTGCCGAGTAGATACGATTGCTCGGATATAAGTGTAGGGTTACAATTTTTCGGGTAAATCGGCATCCGCCAATTGACACATTTTCTAAGTGTGCACGTTAAGTAGTTCAATGTGTATGGAAGTGTTGGACACCCTTTTAATCATTTTTTATCAGTAACTCATACCAAATGTCGAAATTGTTGCTGTGACATGTATAGTTGTTTCCTCAATCAAATTTAACGACTTTTTCGATTTCACATATAAGATCTATTTCTAAACACGAAAGTGAAGTGACGTCATTCCGCTGGGAACCAATATGGCGTCATCCCTATTATTTCAGAGGTGTTTTCATTTGATAAACCCGATGTGTTCAGATTGTACTCGGGTATTCCCAATCGTATATACTCGGCAATCCCCGTAACAAGTCGGCAATCGAAACTACTCGGGTATTTCCGTGAGCTGTGAAATTGGATAAACCCGATGTGTTCAGATTGACAAGTCGGTATTTTAGGAAATGGCCGAGGTGTTCCGAATGGGGTATTCCGTCATCTGAGAAATACACGTGATTTCATTGAATAATCTCGTCGAGTTCAGATTGAAAAACTGGTGGAAGAAATAGTTTCTGACAATATGAAACGTTCCCATATTTAAAAAACCTGGGTAGCGTTTTTCAAAATATTTTAATCTACAATTCTGCATAATTACAAATGAACATTCCACCTTATTTCAATATTGAGCAAAGCAATATTGAAAAGTAACACATCATTTGAATCGTCTCTCCGAGACGCTTCCAATGACGTGTCACAATATTGTATTTTTATTTAAGATAATATCCATGTATATCAGTTTTGACTTATGCAAATATTTCCCTAAGTCGTTAAAGGCCCATTAAAGGAGATTAATGCTATATCAAACTATGTTATTTGGTAAACTTTTTGACAGGTTCAAATAGTTATCACAGGAAAAAAACATCAGCACAGCTTAAATGTGAAAGTAAACCAGAAATAACCCAGATTAGCAAGTTTTATAATTCAGATTTCCTGATTTTTCACCTCTGACCTTGACAGTTAATACACACATTTTTGAACCGACCAATCAGAATTCGTTATTTTGAATATGTAAACAAACAAGTTGTTGACAAACATGATTGAATTGGAGACAACTTTATTTCAAGCACAAAAAAACTTATTTTAAATGAGTCTATTAAATAGGGTCTCAATGCTTTCCTAAACTAATTCACATGACTTTTATGAACATAATAAAAGAACTCCATATATTTTATCAGTAATTTATTTGTACTCCTCTCCTTTTATGTGCCTTTAAGTAAAACAGCACTCTGGTGAATAAAGATGTGAAGATCATTGAAAAGGGAAGTCTGCTCCTAAGATTTCAGGAGGAATGATTCAAACTTACAGTATACGTTATAGAAAGCTATATGTTGTTTTATATGGATACCTTGGTCTCTCCTCATAGTTTGTGCTCAGAAGCGCACCCTCCCTTAGAAACAATACTATAGAATGGAAAGCATCAATGTATATCTATGTTTGAATCTATCCTTAGTCCTATGAGCTGCTTGGATAATGTAATATATTTCAATTAACCCTTTCCAAAACAACACATTTTCGACTGTCCCAATTCGAAGGAGTCTGCAGACGACATTTCAAAATGTTATGAAATTGGAAAAAAATCTTCTGATAGGGCAGAAAATAGAAAACATTGTCAGAAAACTCGTCACGAGAAATTTTTCCTTTTCCACAATGTTTTCTGTAGTCGTTGCAACAAAGTGGTCAACTGTCGTTATTGTTTGGGAAAGGGTTTTTACCTTGTACACTAGCATTGTTTTCTTAAAGTTGGGAGTTAGAAAGGAGACACTGTAGAAAATCTAAGGAGGAGAGTGAACGTTGGTTATATCTGACATCTTTCTGACACTTGCTTCCCTAATGTACTCTTTAATTTAACGCCCCAGTTACAAGACCACTACGACCACTGGTCAATGCAGGATATGTTTATTGAGTGCACCCATACCCTGTGTACCCGCTGAACCTATTCAGAATTAGGTCAGATAATCAGTTTGGACTTGATAAGATTTGTCTTCATGGGTGTTACTTTCTTCATAAACCGATTTCTCCATTTTTGATTCAATTAAGATAGAAAACCCGTTATCCACCATTTTAAAACTCACGGTTGTTTTCGGTATACATCGGTCGCAGCCGAAATTATTCACTTTACACGAAATAGTTCCGACCCCGATCGACGTATGCCGAGAACGACCGAAGTAATCCGTCGAAAGAATGAGTTTCAAAATGGCGGATTAGGGTTTACTAACACTTTTGTTCTTTTATTGAACTTCTTGTTCTTCTCCCAAAGCACCGAACTTAATTACCCATAACGGCTGGTCAAGCCGGGTAGAGCCATCGGTATTCCGTAAGTCGGCCGGAAGACTGCCATTCATGAATGTCAAACTGCCGTCAGCAGGATTCGAACCAATAGTGTCGGGGGCATGTATTTTCAACTTCTGTCGTTTAACTACTAGTCTTGGAGGCTCTTCTTCCTCTTCTCGCAGTTGATTATTGTTGGTGAGTTTTTCAAACAACGAAACACAGTGATATGAGGTTTAAATCCCATTAACGCCTTACAAAGAACCACAAAGCCCGCGAAAGCTCAAAATGTTCAATGGAAAACTACTGGAAAAACAACACGTACCATTTTTATTTGGCAATAGGCCCAGTTGGAGCAAATAGCAAAATAAATACATTTATGGGCACCTCGAATACAGAGCAAAACTGTTGTAATTACATCCCAAAAGAGATAGACTTACTGTATTATTGCATGACAATCTCGATATACAGATACACAAGTCCGATAGTTTGAACTTAGTTTAAGCTTACTTGTTTTACATCAAATGAGTAACAAGTTCTTACAACTTAGATTAATAACTCTCGATTTTGCTTCCTTGATACATTACCAGTACTCGTGCCAAATGTGGATAAATGAAAGTTCGCAAGGCTAATCTCGCTGATCACGGGATTCAAACCAACGACCCTAGTATCCAGAAGCCGACGCTCTACCCCTGGACCACTGTCCTCCACTTTAGTTTGAACGGGTTTTGATTTGTCAAGTTCAACAATATTCATTCTTGCTTTCATTTGAACTTCAGTTGAAAATGATAACGATAAACTAATAAACTATATTAGGTCAAATCAAAACAAATGATGTATTAAGTATTATACTGGGTTTTTTTTGCAAAATCACAAAAACATGTGTAAATGCTGAACCTGTCTGTAAAGTGCCGACTGCGATCAGAAAATATGACCCGTGGTTATCAAACAAATATTAACCTTGCTCAACTCAATTTCAGAAAAAAGAACCCGTAGTTAACAAACAAACATTAACCTAGTTCAACGCAATGTCAGCAAACAGGACCCGTAGTTAACAAACAAACATTAACCTCGCTCAACTCAATTCCAGAAAGAAGAACCCGAGGTTAACAAACAAACATTAACCTCGCTCAACGCAAGGTCAGCAAACAGGAACCGTGGTTAACAAACAAGCATTAACCTCGCTCAACTCAATTCCAGAAGAAAGAACCCGTGGTTAACAAACAAACATTAACCTCGCTTAACGCAAGGTCAGCAAACAGGGCCCGTGGTTAACAAACAAGTATCAACCTAGCTCACCTCAATTTCAGAAACAAGAACCCGTGGTTAACAAACAAACATTAACCTCGCTCGATTCAATCTCAGAAAACAGGACTCGTGGTTAACACAAAAATATTAACCTCGCTCAACTCAATTTCAGAAAGAATGACCCGTGGTTAAGACAAAAATATTAACCTCGCTAAACTCAAGGTCAAAAAGCATTAAGGTTACGGAAATACCCGAGTAGTTGCGATTCGGGTGGCCGCTGTTGTAGGGCTTTCCGTCATGGTGTTTGGGGGTTAATTGCATGTTGCTTAAGGAACTGTGTGGTGGAGGAATGGTGTGTGACTCTCGACCATTCTAAATCGTCACCTCTGTCCTCTTGCTAGGGATGTATTGAAACATCAGACCACCGAACTTTTCTATGAATCTCATGTGAATGCGCAATTGTTGTATGACCTATAATTCAGACCGATTTCTCGAGGCGGATTTATTCTGATCTCATTAATTAGCCTGGCATTGTTTTTAATTGTTGACGATATATCGGTTATCGTAATTGTTAGCTTGAAATAGAAACTTTATCAGTCTGATGTACATAAACGCTATTCTGGACCAACACTTTCCCATAATGATAAACACATCCGAACCCCGAACAATTTTATCACGTTTTCGTCATCTATATGAAGTCTTTATAGGTTTAAGAAATGCTTTATTTCCGCTATATTAAAAGATTGACATCTTATATAAAAGAATATATCGAGGGTTCAGTGCAAGACGATAGTAAGTGCTTCATAAACACGAAGCACTTACTATAGTCTTGCGCGTAACCCTCAATATATAATAAAGAAAAAATATCAATAAGAAAATGATAAAACAAACATGCTCGGCAACATACATGCACACACTTCCACAAATGCACCATACACACACACCAACCACCAGACGCATCCCATGCACCATACACTAACAAACACCCCCACGCGCACCCAATTCACATACCCACACACCACCACACACACCAAACACACACCATCACCACATGCACATAGCATACATAAACACGCGATAGATCATACGCTACTTCATGTTAACAGTAGTATGAATTTATCTCAGGCATGCTTCTATTCCCAATTTAACCCTTCTCCAAACAATAGCATGTGTCCACTTTGTTGCAGACGACTTTAGAAAACATTGTGGGAAAGGTTCTGAGCAATTTCTCCTTTTCCCGCAATGTTTTCTGCCCTATCAGAATATGACTTTCCAATTTAAGCACATTTTGAAATACCGTCTGCAAACCCATTCAATTTGGGACAGTCGAAAATTTGGCGTTTGGTAAAGGGTTAAAACGCTTGACTAAAGCGAAATGAGAAGTGTTTGCTAAGGGAAAGAATCATGCATTGTTATGTAAAATCCAATCTAATTTCTCTTTCAATGACTATTCCCTACTATGTTTCATACTACAGTACATCTCTTGTGTAATTTGAAAGAAATTAACTTTTAACTTCTAAATGTCCTCACATCTGTGAACAGGCGCATTTCAATTTGTTACAATGTTTTACACTGTCCTTCAAAAGTAATCAAATTGCAAATACTCGTTAAATTTCCATGGACTTCAATATGGGGTTACAATGCCAATTCAAAGGTATGGGTTGGTAAATATAAATCAAATGTATAACAAATTGCATAGATGAAGAAACATTCCCTTTTCCATTACCACTTTAGTTTTATTTATAAACTCATGCAAATTAACTGGTTTCTCTGCATAGCATACTTATCCTCCCAACCTCATGTGATGTTGACTTAATGAATGAAAGTGGTTCTACTTAGTTCGAAGGTTTAACGGTAGAGCGTTAGTCTCTGGAACCGAAGATCCCGGGTTCAATACCCGTTGTCAGCGAGGAGAAAATGTCGGATTTTTTCCATAAATCGGCGTAAGTACTGGATTAGTATCATGAAAACGGTCCCTCATGATGAAGTCATCGAGAGTGAATCAAATAATCTTCAAGCTTTCATCAGAATCGATGATGAATAAATGAATTCAGTTCAACCCAGTATGACGGGTCTTTATGGGTAGATTAGTAGATGGTCTGTTGTCATTAAGTACGGCCGTGTATGAAATGGGAAAAATGTTGAATATGTGTAAAACCTGGTTAACGAAAAGCCCTCATTTGTTTTAATCTAGAAACCCCAAGGGTAATTCTCGTTATAACAATGTATATAGAGATATATACACTTGTATGTATTCATGTCGTTTAAAGGTGCTAGTTCAGAAAAAAGGGGGAAAGTTGATGCCATGCTTTTGGATAAACATACATATATATTCACTGTATAAATATTTTGAAGAATTAAAAACAATCCAATTTTACTTCCAATGACTTTTCTAAAGTGCGTGTCATATTACAGTACAGGTGTTGTGCAGTTTTTAAGAAATCCGGTTTTGATAGAACAAGCACTTTAAAGAAACTTTCAAATCGCTTAGTCACTTGACCATTGTCCGTTATATGGGTCAGGCTCGTGACCAAGATATGGACCCAATTGTATCGACCCTTGTAGTGACGTAGTTACTATACACGGGTGTTTATTACAAATGTATTTCAGAATTACGTTTAACCTTTACTTGTCATAAGCGTCCACCCTTTAACACATAGTGCGAACGGTCATTGAGTCTGAGGCTAGCTTAACCCATTACCAAACAATAACGACATTTAACCACTTTGTTGCAGACGACTCTGGAAAACATTGAGAGAAAAGGAGAAATTGCTCGTGACGAGCAATTTCTCCTTTTCCCGCAATGTTTTCTTCCCCTTCGGAAGAATATTTTCAAATTTTAATCACGTTTTGAAATTTTGTCTGCAAACCGTTTCAATTTGGAACAGTCGAAAGTTAACTGTTTGGTAAAGCGTTAATACAGGTCGCAACTTATTCCTCCTGGAACTTCCTTGATGACTGGTGCCTGCATCGAGATGCTTGTTGTCCCATAAACCCCATGGAGTGCCTTTTGGCCAATCGTATCTACTCGGCAATCCCCGTAACAAGTCGGTAGATATACCTCGTAGGCAGTACATGAATACACCAGAAATCCTGGGGTAATTCGCCTTATTTCCGGCGGCTAACGCAAAATGCACACAGGCACTAAATATGTATTTAAATACACACAAATTGGTTATTTATCACAATTGAATGGTTTTTTTACCCTTTTCATTAAAGATGATCATATAAACACATCTTTGTTTGATATTTTGTCAATCGGCTCTTTTCGGCAATCCCCGACTAGTGACGGGGATTGCCGACTTGATGCGATTGGCCCTTCGTTGCTGACCTACTTTCAAAAATGGCTCCCCATTACCTCCGAGGTTGTTTTAAGAAATGGCCGAGGTGTTCCGAATGCCTTTTGGCAAGACACGTTCCCTAGGCTAGTACTGGTATGCTATCCAAGGAACCAAAATCATTTAAAAGGAAAATCCGAACATAAGTCTTCCTCTTATTTCGATGGTCGTTTAAAAAAAAATACTTTCATACATGTCTCTTGGGGTAATGTCTCTTGACGTCATCCCTTTCTTTGTGTGCATTTAAGATTCTTGTTCACTTATGTGAGAAAACAATTGATGCCCAACTTCTTTAAAATTGTTTAACAGTTATATTGTTGCATAAAACGCACTTGGGAATGGTTATTTGCAGCGTAATTCGTTCGAAACAAAGTTAAAATGGTATGTATCTAAATCCAAAAGCATTACAACGGTTTTCAGATCAACCGCATACACTTAGATATACTGACACTTTCAAAATCAAGTTTGCTTTCAATTGCTTTTTCTATATTATATAACAATACAACAACCGTATTGTTTAAATGGTATTTTATTTTGAATTTCAAATATTCTCATAACTATGTGAACAACCAATTTAAACAGCTGCATCACGGGTTTTATGGGTCGTTTGTCGGTCAAGCAAATCGGTGTTTTAACCATTTGACATTAACAGTGACTTGTACGATTGTATGTAGTGAGAGATATCCGGTGGTTTATAAAGATAACTGAATACAATGACTGCAGTTATACCTAGTTGTGATACGGTTATCTGGATATGATAACCTGGACCAGTTTCTCCATAATGTCTAACTGTACCGCATCTGCAGGAGAACACTTTAAAAACCTCTGTGATAAAAGAATAAATTGCTCATGATGAGCAATTTATCCTTTTATCACAGAGGTTTTTACCCCCAAAACATATATCAAATACTATATGTAAGGTGGTTGCTTTGAGTTTTGGTCAAAATTAATCCCTATATGAAGGAATTAATCAACACTTTCTTGACTCGGCCTGCATTAGCTGATATTTAAACTCATCCTCAAAATGACAAAACTTCCCGTAGGAAATGACTTAAATGACAAAATGAACATTGAAAACGTTGTCAAAACGGGAACTCTGCTCATTCTGAGAAAAAAAAATGTTTAAAAAAGAATTCATAATGTCATATGCTACAAATGTGTTTATGTTGCCTTGTAAAGGGAAAACGTTATCATTACTGACAATACAGAAAACGCCGTTTGTTTAACCGTTTCTTCCTTTGAAGTGTACTTGTTCAATATTATTCTAGAAAGTTTGGCGAAAAAGAAGCAATCGTTCTACCTCATACAGTAGCATTGGTTTCGAACGGTTCTCTAGACATGTATTTTTGAAACGTATAGGCATCATAGGTTTCTTACGATAACAAGTTTCGATACATTAAATGTTCGTTCCTATTAACGGAATAGCTCGCATACAGCAAAACGTGGAAAGGCTCCTTATTTAATGTGATGACTGTATCACATGACACCCATTGTGACCGACGGACAAACGAACGGACAGACATTTTGTTTATTGTTTTAGTAAGGTCCTCCCCCCGAGTCTGACGCAATGCTTTGATCGTTAGTTTGGAAGTATATATGAATGTGCGTGTGGTGTTTGTATTGTCTACGTTAAGTGTTTAATTGTTTCATTAGTTACTTTTTTCTATTGCGAGGAGTCGACATTAAGGTAAGTATCTAGAATTAGATCCCTAATTACTAATTAGTGTCTGATCTATGACATACCTATGCTATCATTGGTTTGAAGTGTTTTGCATCTGTTTTTAGTTGTTTTCCTTTAGTATGAGCACCCTAGTTGTCATTCACACATTTTGAATTGTCCAGCGTTTATTGCTGTCAGGTATTGTTACTGCAACTTTAACGAACTTTATCTAATACCTCATATCTCATTATCAGGCTTTCTATAGCAGATGTCGTTATTTCCACTTTCCCTGTCAATTATTGGTCCTGGTTAGATTTTGGAATTAAGAGTTTAGTTCAAAACAACCATCCTCCTTAAAATTGTATTTTCTGCTCTCAGCCCTTCCTAAAATACCTTCTGAGATACCATCTGAGATGTTGGTAAATCTTCATAAGACCATAAGGCTTGTCTTTCCCCTCTTTACTTGTTGTAACCTTGTCGTCCGGTTTCGAATGATCTTTTTTAGTACATACGAGTAGTAGATAGTAGTCAAGTCAAACCTGCTCAATGGTCACTTAGGTTCATTATAATAGAGTTTTATTCTTTCAAGTGTCATCATCTTTCGCCATAACTATAGCACTATTTAGTCCTCCCAGTCACTCATATTACGGTGCGAAAACCAATTTGACGTATACTTCTGATGACTCTTGGGTTTTGAAGATTGTATGGATGTTGTCTCAAGTCATGCGGATTTGAAGCAAGTGTAAAAAAAGAGTTCATTTCAAAGTCGAGTAGTTTGTGAAAAAGTTTACAAAGTAGACAATCATCATGACGCCGCACCCTCGTCGGTATTCCAGTGTAGGCGGACTATCAACACTTTAATTATATCTTGTGAATCTAAAAACAAAACAGAAATCATTCGGCATAAATCTTGAAAAGAAGTATTTAATGCCACGTAACTGAGGGTCGATGATTACTGTAGTTCGTTCAGGCAAAATTATTCAAAATAGCAACTGATATTGTAATACAAAATCCAAGATCAAAATTTATAAAGAGGCATTATCATACATTGCCAAATACGCATAAATTTATTAGTTTTATCACCAAATCCTTCAAAGAAAACTCTTTTTAATCTGTCAAAGTATATATATATTATGCTCAACGAAATCGGTTCTTCTGTAAAGCCACGTCTCTGTTGACATGTTTATTACATTTGCTATATAATATGTTATATGGATAATGCAATTAATACTTTGCTTGTTTTATGTATGTATGTATAAAGTCTACAAAATTGGACATGTAGCCGAAGTATATATCTTTAGATAATGCAATTTTACATACGTGTAGTTCACAGGTAAAGGGCGAATGGTGGTCACCCTCCATCTAATAACCCAATCGCTCTGAACCATTCAACGCTGTCCCTTTCCTTTCTTCTTGATAGACGTTTGAAAAAAGAACAACTCGTGATCACCAGCTATACATATCAATAAAACACAAGAGCCATCAGTCTCAGATGTCCATAAACTATGAATTTATCATACGACTTATATAGTCATAGTTAAATGGCATTTGAGAATGTTGGTCGTTTGTGTTTTATTGATATACATGTTTATAGTATGCGGGGATCGCGTGGCTGATAATTACGATATTATGTCCGAACAAGATGGCCGCGCCCATGACGGAACAGGTATTTTTGCTATTTCACCTTTCTTTGCCAATGATAGCCAGTTGAGTATCCCGCATGAATGACCATTCAACTTTCTTGAGGTATGTGATAGCTTACGCTTTATAACGGCGTTATGTCTAGTCTATAATTCGGTAGAGTAATCGCAGTCGATGGGATGTGTTTTTAGGCCATACACAAGGTGGCTACCATTGGCAAAAGTAGGTGAAAAAAAGCAAAAGAATACTGTTGTGCGGCCGTCTTGTTCGGACATAAGAACATGTACTTTTTTCTTGTCTATCATTTGGGAATCGGTTTGAATAAAGTGTTAAGAAATGTTTGTCTGCGCTTTTAGATGTCTTACTCTTTATTAATTTACTAATGTTTATGAAGGAGAATTTGAAGGGGATAGCGTTCTGGGGTTGAAGTGGGTGACTGATAGGAGGGGGGTTGAACCGCAATTTGCCCTATACCTATGGTGTAGATATTGCATCTTTCATTCATATTTCAATGACATTTGTTATGTTGAATACACCATTTATCCTGTCACTAGTGTTATTTTGGGACCGATAACGAGGTGCCGTATAACATTTGTGATATCCGGCACTAACCATATAACACATGCACGTGACAAATCATGACGTCATAAGAACGAAATGACGTCATGTTTACATCATTCTCTACATATTTTTTCCTTCTTTCTCGGGTTTTATTTGTATATGATTTGTTTGAAAGAATACATAAAGGTAACAGGATAAATAGAATAGATGGTTGGTGTCTTTGAATGGGAAAAGTTATCGGGCTCGGCATCGGAATATTATCCGTTTCGCCTTCGGCTCACCGGATAATATTCCTACGCCTTGCCCGATAACATTTCCGATTCACGACACCAACCATCTATTCTCTATAACTACACCATATCTTTACTAGATTACGTTAACACATGTTGAATATTTCAGAAATGGGTCTCGTCGAATACATCCACCCTTCGTTGGCCACGATGGACTACAAACAGGGGACCGTGAAACTGAAATTCATCGCCAGTTCTTTTGTATTCTTCACAGCAGTCTACATCGCTTCCCACTTCGGGTCGAACATTTTCACAACGTACCGTACCTCGTTACGACTGAAGGAGAAGATATTCTGGAACCTCGCCATCGTCAGAGCTGTCTATGGCGTACAGTGTATCGTTTTCGGTCTCTGGGCGATATTCGTTGACACTGAACTTAGCAAAGACGTCGTGTTTGCAACAACACCCACGAGTTACTTCGCACTGACTCTAACCGTCGGATTCTTCATATTTGAGTGCTCCATGCTGCTCTGGTCCGATATCTACTTCCGGCAATTCAACTTCCTGTTGAACCTCCACCATTGGCTCTCACTGGTGGGCTATTCTCTCATCCTTGTTGTGGAGAGTACGCATTTCTTCGGGACGCGCGGACTGATACTCGAAATGAGCACGCCCTTCAGCTGCCTCTGCTGGACCCTGCTCAAGTCGGACATGGCGCACACGCTTCTCTGGAAGGGGAACCAGTTCTTCCTGGTTCACACCTTCCACCTCCGGTCCGTGGTCGAGTGCAATATCTGGTACCTGACCTATCTGAACTGGGAGCGGATATGGGCGGCCATGCCGACTCCCATGTTCACAGTGCTGTATATCCAGCTCGTGTTGGTCACTCTCATCATGACGCCATATTGGACATACAAGAAAACCGCGCAGATGATTAATCCGGTGGACTGGAATTTCGAGGACGTGTCGAAGACGAAGGAAATGAACGGAAAACCGAAAACCAACTAGATTGGGCACGTCCTAGAATGTTGTTTCGCCTGTATTTATTTATTGTTTCCATATTTTCGAGTTATAGTTTTTTATAGTGTAGTTTAAACTTGAAAATGGGTCATTAGGTAGATATATATAACGATTGATTAATGTGATTTTTTATTAACAGCATTTGAAAGTGGTAATTGAGTAGAAAGAGAAAGGATTTTTAATTCGAATACCTTACGTGTGTAAAGACATTTAAAGACATAGTCAACAGTTCCTTTGGTAATAGCGTTATAAAACATGACACCTGCTTGAGAAAAGTTTGAAAACACCATGAAAAAGGGGTGTGTTGCCCCGAAAGAGAAATTCATCTTTATTGCATAATGCTTTCGAACCAATATCAATGATATTATATCATAAAGGTTTTTATTTGCTTTCTATTTCTTCGTCTACCTCTCTGCGTTCACTTTAGACTTGTCAGAATTTGCCATACAAGGAAATTGAATAAGTCTCCACAACTGAATAATGCTCATCTCGATAAACGTCCGATTAAGAAACAATACCCATAATCCGCCATTTTGAAACGTTTCTTTCGTCGGATCACTTCGGTCGTTCTCGGTATACATCGATCTGAGACGGAACTATTTTTATTAAACCGAATAATTCCGGCCCCGACAAGTGTATGTCGAGAACGACTGAACTATTCCGACTAAAGAAAATGTTGCAAAATGTTCTACACGCATGTTCTTCTTTTGTATAAACGATTCACAATGCAAATGGGTTCTTTTAATCTTTTCATTTTGTATTCTTGTGTGTTTTGTTTTTTAGTTTGATTTTATTGTTTCTTCACATTTGTTAATATACCCTCACATCCAATGAAAGTGTTAACTGGGAGGCAACCGTTTGCGAAGAATATAAAACCTTTATATATAAGCTGGTTTGATTTGAATGTTCAAATTCTCAACCAAACCAATGCATTCCCATAAAGATAAAAGTAGACAATGTATCCTATTTACAAGGCCGTTTGCCAATGAGTGTGTTGTTTATCCTATTTACAAGGCCGTTTACCAATAAATGTGTGTTTTATCCTATTTGCAAGGCGCTTTGCCAAATGAGTGTGTAGGTACACAGATTCAAGAACAAAAGTAAAAACGATATTATGTATTTTAGTGTTATTTATTGTAGAGTATGGTGATATAGTACAAGCCGTATATGTTAAATAAAGTTATAACAAAATAACATATTCTTTTTTGTATTGGCCATGAAAGACACACAGTCATTGAGACGAATTCACTTTTCAGGTTTGGCTAGAAATTGCAACTCTTGAGCGATCTAATCCTTTGTAAAAATGGTTTCTTTACACCAACTGGAGTTCAACTTTCTCTTTTTGGCCCAAGATTGCACATTAAAAGCGGTTTTATCACATTGAGTGGAATTCGTATTTCAAATCTTGGTGGACCAATCTTTGGTCATAATGGCTTACAAAAACCAAAAAAGGAAATACATTTTTTTATGTCATACAGTAGTATCTCTATACCTCGAGGCTGAATGGACCCCGTGTAAATGTTCGACATAGAAACAGTTCGTTCGACATAGAAACAGTTCGTTCGACATAGAAACAGTTCGTTCGACATAGAAACAGTTCGACGTATAGATGTCTGGAATATTACTAGGTACAAACAAAAAAGGAAATATTTTGTGGCCCGGTTATTACTTCGACGTAAAGAAGATTTCGACAATCAGAAGTTCGAGGTATACATGTATATATTTTACTGTATGGGTCAAATGTTGTTGCTCCCATTTTGGACCAGTCATAAATTCCCAGGAAATGGCTAATCTATTTACGAAATGACGGATTATTTACATATTTCACATCTTCAATTCTTACAATAGTGCTATAGAATTTGATCAAGATAGCATTACCGGGCATAATTGCAACTGCTGAAGAAAAACAAGACTTTCAGAGAAATTTCAGATCAATTCTTTACTAAAGAATATTTTTTTCAATTTTCGATTGGAGGGACAATGGAGGTTTTTCTCTCCTTGTGGTGTGGGTTGGTGTGGTTTGGGTTGGTGGATTTGTGAGTCGTACTTGGGCGATCCAGCCAACATTCAGTGCCTCGCTCTACATGCCCTGGCCATCGCAGTCTGCTCTTTTGCATGAAGTCTGGGAGGCTTTCCAACTCTAGCGGAGCATGGAGTGATTCAAACGTACTGGTTTGCTCAGGTCTCACCTAACAGATTGACAATATTGACATCTAGGGATCATCTCCTTGATCACCATGATTTCCACAGAATTGATCAGTTGACAAATCGTAAATAAGGTATTCCACCCCTGATGGAAAACTTGTTTTTATTTTGGCTAAAGACTGTATTAAAATGTAACTATGAAAGTATTCATCATTTCAAATGCATATACCAAGCCACTTTTCCAAACGTGTCTGATTTTGAATGCATATTAACAAAATGGACATCAATAGTTCAGTTATTACGTCCATATCAATCTTGAAATATCAAGCAATTTCTCCTAACCCACAATGTTTTCTGCACTGTTAGAAGACCATTTTTCAATTTCATCAAATTTTGAAATGTCGTCTGCAAACTCTCTCAGGTTGGTATAGTCGTTTGGTAAAGGGTTAACTAAAGATTGATAATGGTTTTGCCAATAAAGAACTTATTAAAAAGGAATGCTGTTACAAACGTTTATATGCACGGGTTTGCTTTAGAACTCCTATTTTGACAAATAAAGTGGCATGGATTCGTTGACAAGTTAGTAAGTTTGTAAAAGCAAAAGCTTTTTAAAAATCATGTTTATAAGGTCTTTGGTAATAAAAGGGAAAGGTCATGCATGACCAATCGGTTTAAGGTGATAAATTTAGAACTCTATGATCACGGGTTTGATCTAAACAGATACCTCTAGTTGATCGGTAGTGTCCTTTGGCAGGACACTTCCGAGTCCAAGCATTGCTGGATCCAGGAAAGTTGTAACATAACTGAAAAATTGTTGACCAATCATTTAATCCCGTATAAACAAACAAAGTGACGAATAATTGGATAAACAACCATCAAAGGTGTCATATCAGCAGCCATATCAGCAACCATGTGACCGATCCCAAACTTGTAAACATAAAAACATAACATAATGTTGTTAAAAAATACTTTATTTCAATATTGCTGTACAATTGAGTATCTAAATATTTTGCCAATATGAAAAGCAAAGCAATGCTATTTATTGTATTAGATATTCAATCCATGATTTGCTTTTAAAAAATTCGAAAAGTTGTGAATGATTTTAAACTAGGGATTGAATGAATTACAATAAATTTAGGAAAATCGAAATTTTGGTTAAAACTCTATATTGATTTTTTGAAAAAAATTGACAAAAAGAAAAATGACAAAAATAAAAATTACTTTCTACATATCTATATATTTTTGTTTTGATAAGATAAGTGCCTCCTGTATCAGCTAAATATAATCAAATCTTAAATGCAAAAGTATACAAAAAAGCAAATACACATCACTAATGCTATTATTCTAAATCATGGATTTGAATTCTTTATTCAGAAAGCATTTTGGAATATCTTTATAAAGCATGAGTCTCTTAACAATATGAAGATTTAGAATTTAACGCCTGGGTTCATAATACCTAACAGTGATCCCTCAGTTAAAGAATTTTAAAAAAAAATCATAGCAAATAAATAGATTGCTCCAAATAAGCAATTTATTATTTTGTTACAATGGTTTCTTCTTAATATAAGGAAGGAAACATATTGTTTTAACATAGATTTATCAATCCATTGATTCTAATAATTTTCCAATGTCACCAAGTCCCATATGGGGGATGGATTAGATAAACTTAAACTAAACTCGTTTCCATCGGTGTATCAGTAATACTTAACTCAGTAACAATTCTATTTGGTAAACATCTATAGGTTCTGATATGGTTATCTTCTACTTAAACAAAAAATATCCAATTATAAGTCATTATATACCCCTCCTTCATTTCTGCTTTTATGATATTGCTTCTTTTGTGGTGTAAATAAAGGAAGAATGCCCATAAACCCCCATATTGAATTTCTTACCATCGTCAGAAAACTTTGGTTGTTTCCAGTATACATTGGTCCAGGCCGGAACTATACGGTTAAAGGCGAATAGTCATGGCCCCGCCCAATGTATACCCGGTATAACAGAAGTAAACCAATGACAGAATAAGTTTCAAAATAGCAGATTACGGGTATTCTACCTTAAATAGATTAAACCAAAGTTTGACACTAATGTAAGTAAGTTGGTCGCATGTTTATGTAAGCTAATATATAACATAAAATCCTCTTAAACTAATCCAAAGTCTATCATTGTCTAAATTTTGGTATATTTAATTTGCAATAACCAATTGAGTTTGGTATATTTAATTTGCAATAACCATTTGAGTTTGAGATATTTGATTTGGTATAACCAATTGAGTTTGAGTGTTTATACAGGCTTAAAAATAATGAGATATATCTTAAACAAATGAAAAATCTATAATTATCCCAAAAAGGATATTTTGCAGTAAATAATTGAAATCAGAAAAAAACTAGATTGGAGTTATTCCTCTTTAAGGTAGAAAACTATTGTTGGTAAGAATTAAGATCAGTCATATTATTTATTCCTCAAGTTTTAAATAAAACAATCTTCGTTTTAATGAACAAGGTTATTCTTGGGTTGATCATTGACAGATCAGTTATTACTCAAGTTTTAAATAAAACAATCTTCGTTTTAATGAACAAGGTTAATCTAGGGTTGATCATTGACAGATCAGTTATTACTCAAGTTTTAAATAAAAGGACCTACATTTTAATGAACAAGGTTAATCTAGGGTTGATCATTGACAGATCAGTTATTACTCAAGTTTTAAATAAAAGGACCTACATTTTAATGAACAAGGTTAATCTAGGGTTGATCATTGACAGATCAGTTATTACTCAAGTTTTAAATAAAAGGACCTACATTTTAATGAACAAGGTTAATCTTGGGTTGATCATTGACAGATCAGTTATTACTCAAGTTTTAAATAAAAGGACCTACATTTTAATGAACAAGGTTATTCTAGGGTTGATCATTGACAGATCAGTTATTACTCAAGTTTTAAATAAAAGGACCTACATTTTAATGAACAAGGTTATTCTTGGGTTGATCATTGACAGATCAGTTATTACTCAAGTTTTAAATAAAAGGACCTACATTTTAATGAACAAGGTTATTCTAGGGTTGATCATTGACAGATCAGTTATTACTCAAGTTTTAAATAAAAGGACCTACATTTTAATGAACAATGTTATTCTAGGGTTGATCATTGACAGATCAGTTATTACTCAAGTTTTAAATAAAAGGACCTACATTTTAATGAACAATGTTATTCTAGGGTTGATCATTGACAGATCAATTGCGTTGCGTTGAAACAGATTAACCATAAGTTCAAGTTCAAACTTATTTACTTAACATCAATTGTGACACAAGTTCATATAAGAGGTAAAAGGTTTTAAGCATTGATATAATCTAAACACATTGGAGCATTTAAGTTATATTGGATTCCATTGAATCTCTAATGGTATAATATCAATATTGGATTTCATTGAATCTCTAATGGTATATCAATATTGGATTTCATAAGATAGTAAGTTAAAGCGCTCAATAAGTCTAAATTAATAACAATAGTCAATGTCTAAAAGTGAGAAAAATATACATAATGTAAGAACAAAAAGGCGTATGAAAATATGTAAAATAGAACAAAAAATACATCATTTAAGCATATCCTATATTACACAAGGAAATTCTATGACTGCATTGAGATGACGGGTGCAAGATTTTATTTTATAATTTCCTTTCCTGACATATAAATTCTTAATTATCTCAGGAAAAAATCATTGATCCTTTTTTCAGCATTAAAAAGGTATTTAACATTAATGAACGTTTGTCGTATTTTCAAGATAATGAAGGTATTATCTTTGGAGGAAAATCATAGCTTGTTTATGTCAATTAATGCAAAATATATCTCAGAAAAACAAAAATAAATAAAATCTAGCAAAGGTCCACTCAATGCCATCATTAATTCTTTTTCAAAAAGGTTATCAATGAAAATAAAAAATAAACCTTTTCCTGGTGCAGTAAATCAATGCAGGCTTTATTGAATCCAACAAATCAAAGCAAAAAATTGCTGTGCAGAACTGATTAACATTGAAAATATGGCAAAAAGGATTTTTCCTTATTCCATTTGTTACAAACTTTTCCTAATTTATCTGCAAATCCAGGAGGCAAAGGTTATTTAAGAGAAAAGGATATTCATGGAATGGTAATGAAGATGATTTGCTGAATTGGTATGAATACTTTATCATTACTCACAAATTTGTAGAAAAACTTATCATAAGACACAAGAGATGATCAATGTGTACATATACATAGACAGTATTGGGTTTTTGAGACCCAACAAGATGCTGGTATCTAGAAATATCACCAGTTACTTATTGGCAATTGAAGCTTAGATCATTGTTAACGATATTATTAGTTTAACAGCTTTACTTTGCCTGCAACAAAAATGTGTTCTATGTTGACCTCATAATTATTAAAGCGGGTTGGTGATTAGTGTACCAATAATCTATCATTATGTAAATCTATAGATCTTTGATGCCATTTGATCCATAGAAGATATTTTATTTTACAAATATTAAATATCCAATCTATGAGAGACTTTTTAAATTTTCATAGAACACATGAATTATTACACTATTACATGTGACAAGGAATCTTATTTGGATAATGTCTACATAAATCTACAGATTTAACAAGAAAGAATTGACCAATGAGCATGTATTTACATTAGCCTTGTGGCAAAAGTACCAGATGGTGGAAAGCACATACAAAATAATATTGATGAGTTTCAGACCAGAGACAGTCTAACTGTGGATATGTCATGAGAAGAGCACAGAACAAACTGTTGATATCATTAAGACCAAAGGTAGTGTTATTGTGACAAGAAGAGCACAGAACAAACTGTTGATATCATTAAGACCAAAGGTAGTGTTATTGTGGAAGCGCCACAGGTATCGTGTTCCAAGTCTGCGTAACAAATCTGTGATGTTGTTGGATCAAACGGTATATTTCCACCTGAAATGAAACAAATGTTGGTTGATTAATCTGAATAAAAGTACTTTCCTTGTTTATGTGTACATATTAAAACCCATAAATAATTGTCATAGAAGAGGAAAGAATCACTGAAAGGGGAAATTACTCCCAACAAAGTATTCATTTATTTGTCGCATTGTTTTATCCAAAATTTTGTCAAAGATAAACAATAACAATTATGTTTATTCTTTTGGTCTAGATTTGATGCTATATTTCAAGACAAATATTAGTTTAAAAACGACTTGTCAGCATTTAAGTTATCTAAACACTTCCCAAGCTTTAGAATTTATGGCATGTCGAAATTGAAAGCAACAAGATACAAAAAAAATACATTTATTATGGCATTTCTAAGTAACCATTGTAAAAAAAGAACGAGTTCTGAATAAGCTTTTCAAAAAGGCTTATGTTACCTGAAGTGAAAGTGACAAAGTGAGATGTAATTGAATAAAGCTCGCTGTTCAAGCTTGTCTATGTGTTTTCTGCCATCGTAGCAAACTTTCATGCACTGCTGGTAGTCAGACAAATATCTTGTCATAGAACAGCCCTCAAACATTTGTAACTAAAGTTTCGATTGAATGCCCAACAACTTGTCTCCAATGCATTATGCAGTTGGTTTTTTATGGACTGTAATTTTTCATAATATGAGAAATTTCTAGGATTTTCAAATTATTTTTGACATTGGTATATCTTTTCAGCATATCTTCAATTCAACTTTATCAATCTGCAATAATCATCACCAGAAGTGATCCTGATTTACAAGTGTAAACAATTTACCAAACGCCAAATGTTCGACTGTCCAATATTAAAAAAGTTTGCAGACGGCATTTTGAAATGTGATAAAATTGGAAAAAGATCTTCTGAAGGTGGCAGAAAACATTGTGGGAAAAGGAGAAATTGCTGGTGAAGAACAATTTCTCTTTTTCCTACAATGTTTTCTAAAGTCGTCTGCAAAAAATTGGTAAAATGTCGTAATTGTTTGGTAATGGTTTTATAATCAGAAGTTTTACCTAGAACAGTGAAATAGACTGGTTCACTAAGATGGCCGTCTCCTCCAGCACTAAAGCCCAACACACGTATGATGTAGACTGTATGTATCTGGAGCCCAGTAACAATTGCATCGGGCGTCTTGTCCGTTTTAAAATCTTTGGCTGTCCGGACATCTTGTTGTACTTTCCATACTCGTAACTACAAAATAGGATTATCTTTGATTAATGTTCAGGTATTTCCTAATGAAGAACAATGGATGAATGTTACTGCTCCCTAATAAACAGAAAAGAAGAAAAATACATGGTTGCAGTAGCCATCGCATAGTTACTAGTTAAGTCATTGTAAGTCGAACAATAACTGAAACACAGTTGAACGTGTTGAATAAACCTTGACAATGTTTTCATGGAGACATACCTCTCTATGGCATAAAACTCTTCAGACAACATTAATACGTGCATTATATGTTGACAAATGACTGAAAACCAGTTTAAAGTATTGTATAAACCCCTTGATTTATGATTACTAGTTATGAAATTAATAACATTCAAGCTTCCGTCACAATCAACAGATAAAAGTCAGATTAATCTTAATCCTTATAAAGTTTCCCTGTCTGAGATATGTATCTGTGACATAAAATGTTACAGATTTCATGAATAAGTGTATGTTCTGTTGACAAATAACTGATATAAATTTGAAAATATTGTATAAACCATTACAGTTTAACCCTGGGGACATATATCTCTGTTTCATAGAACTATGCAGACTATATAGAGCGGTAGATTATATGTTGACAAATACAAGATAGGTATATTATATGTTGACAAATACTAGATACGTATACTATATGTTGACAAATACTTATAACACAAAGTTGGAAGTGTTGTATAAACCCTTACAATGTAACCCTCGAGAGAAGACTCGTCTGCCCTTGTACTGATTCCCCTCCATTTAACTCTCACACTGTGTTCCCCATAGGGGTAAACTGCCACATGGGTTGGGAAATCCCTTGGAGCTGGAAAATAAGTTAAAAATCATTATTTCCTCTTTTGTTGTAGTAAAACATCATAAATTCATCTTTTAATTGGTGTGTATCATCAATTTTATCAATTCTGCATTCAATGTAGCATATACATGACATGGTTTTATTGTACAACCCATGGTCAAGCTTATATTAGAGGCTGTATCCTCAGCTACTTTTCTCATTGATTCTCTTAAACTTATATTGTGGGTACTCATAAGAATCATGGCCAAGACGATTGTGATAACACAGTCTTTATAAGTACCCACTAAGAATCATGGTCTAGACGATTGTGATAACACAGTCTTTATAAGTACCCACTAAGAATCATGGTCTAGACGATTCTGATAACACAGTCTTTATAAGTACCCACTAAGAATCATGGCCCAGACGATTATGATAACACAGTCTTTATAAGTACCCACTAAGAATCATGGCCTAGACGATTCTGATAATACAGTCTTTATAAGTACCCACTAAGAATCATGGCCTAGACGATTCTGATAACACAATCTTTATAAGTACCCACTAAGAATCATGGCCTAGACGATTCTGATAACACAGTCTTTATAAGTACCCACTAAGAATCATGGCCTAGACGATTCTGATAACACAGTCTTTATAAGTACCCACTAAGAATCATGGCATAGACGATTCTGATAATACAGTCTTTATAAGTACCCACTAAGACTCATGACCTAGATGATTCTGATAACACAGTCTTTATAAGTACCCACTAAGAATCATGGCCTAGACGATTCTGATAATACAGTCTTTATAAGTACCCACTAAGAATCATGGCCTAGATGATTCTGATAACACAGTCTTTATAAGTACCCACTAAGAATCATGGCATAGACGATTCTGATAATACAGTCTTTATAAGTACCCACTAAGAATCATGGCCTAGACGATTCTGATAACACAGTCTTTATAAGTACCCACTAAGAATCATTGCCTAGATGAACTGGAGACAGTAACACGTGCACATGATACTTTGAAATGAATAAATACGATAAGGTTTGTTTACTATTTGGGATAAAACAAGGTCATCCGAGAAATGTCGGTAACCAATGAAACCTGTAAACCATGAAGTTAAATTAGTGGGTACAAAGTTTATGAAACTAGCACTTTGAAATATGGATAATGAATAGTGTATGTGTTATATTGGCTATGTTTCAACCTATCCTATCATAATTTATAACTTAATTTACCAAGTTTTGCAGTTCTTCTGAGCGCTAGTATGTTTTTAAATTGACCATTACATTTTTAAAAAGAAAGTAATCATGAAAGCTAAAACCCGTTAAATGAATAAGAATAAAGAAAGGTTAACTGATAAATACCTGGATTGTTTGTCTCTCCCCATCTCCATTCACCTTTTGGGCCGTAGCCTGCGGTATTAAAAACTTGTACGCGGAAGTAATATTCGGAGTTGGGAGTTAGACCAATCAACTGAGCGTGATCCACTTGTCCGTAAACATCCTTTGTCTCGATGTGAACAACTGACGGGTCAGGTTCCTGCTCTACGAGCTTTCCGTCTCCGTTAACATCCTCGTAGTAATAAACCTGAAAGTATTTTAAGCCATGGCTGTCTTAAAATCTTACCCCAAATCAAACAATGCCCAAGGCGTGTATAAAATGGGGATTAAATTGTAAGCAAATTGGCATGCTGAAGTATACGTGAAACACTTGCTCCTCGAAAACCGAACGTCAAGCACAGTTGGTCCAATGTGTTAAGATACTACTAGAAGGATTGCAATACAACAAAGATCTTTAATTTATAAAGTTAAATAATATTTCTAAATATTGAACTGTTTGCCATAGTGGGTATCATCAAATGGGAGTATTGAATGGTTTAAAAACCCATCAGACCGCAAATCCTGTTTACCTTTGATCGGAACTTTCTAACATAACTGTTTAAATTAAGATTAAGAAACAAAATAAAGTTAAAAATTACTATTATCCCAAACTAAAGGTTTATTTTGTATTTTTCTGTTACATTTCTCGAACCGATTGGAATTTGGAGATTACCTGATGCCTTACCCAAAGCACTAAAGCAGTATTACCCACCGACATAATTGTTTACTGAAAAAGCATCTGTACAAGAAACTTACCCGGTACCCAGCAACCCTGCCTTTCATATTGAGTCTGTCGTCAGGAACCGGGTCCCAGTTAGCAATGATAGAAGTAGCATTGATACCCTCTGTATCCTGGATGGATGGTACACTGTTGGGCACTGCAATGAGACAATATAAAATATAGTTATCTTGTTGACCTTAACCCATTACAAAACAATAACAAGCTTTGACCAGTTTGTTCAAGACGACTCTGGAGAACTTTGTGAGAAAAGGAGAAATTGCTCTTAACAAGCAATTCCTACTTTTCCCACATTGTTTTCTGCCCTGTCAGAAGATTACTTTTCAATTATATCCCATTTTAAAATGTCATCTGAAAACTCTTTTATGGGCGAAATCTTCTCCCTCATAAAAATGATGATGTAGAATAAGTGCAAAAACTATTAATCAGAATATCGGTTCTATAGGTGTATGGGATTCGGTCACTTTGGAAGAAATCCACCTCCTTGAAAATGGCACAGCAGAAATACAGCCCTTTCACAATTATCATATGCAGAAATAACAGCTAGGGGCTTTATCCGGCTAATGTTAAATGGGAAAATGGTTTCATGGTATTGGCATTTAACATGTCTTTTCAGATCCCTAGCTTAGTACTGGCAGATTCAGGAAAGCCCGACATAACTTAAAATTTGTTGACTCAGCAATAAACACCAATAAAATTATTAAGATTTTTGTGCTAAGTATGTTTCAGATAGTTAACTTTATCAATCAGTCTTCCTACCCATTTCTTTAAAACAAGAATAAATTACACATCCATTAAAACACTCATACAGCTAGACATGTAAGAAACCACTGTGGCAATATGAAATATTTATCTATCTATTTATTCAAATGGAGTTATGCTGCAATGCCCGACTCTTATTGATGGAGGAAGACTCCATACTCAACTACCCATAAGGGCTGGTCAAGTCAGGCAGAACTATCGACATTCCGTAGGTCAGTCGGGAGACTACCTCTCATGAAAATCCATATCCCTCTCAGGATTTGAACCAACAGGGAGAGGGGCCAGGTGATTTCAAGTTCTTTACTCTAACCACTAGGCCACTGAGGCCCCTGCAATAATTCTTGAAATGGTGTTAAACCACAAAGAAACAAACTTACTTCCTTCTGCAGAGAACACCGTTTGTTCAGTAGAGTTGGGACCATTACCCAGCCTGTTGAATGCTGCCACTTTGACAATATACTGTAAGTAATAGTTATCCAAGCCTACAAGGATGGTATATTTCCCCTCATCCATGGCCTGTGCATCTGTTGCCAACTCCTGGAAGGGTAAGAAGTTGAATCATATTATGTTTGCTTGGTAAAGGGTTAAATGTAAGATTTATCCTTTTAAGTTTAAAGAAACTAACTCAGAGATTTGTGGGCTTAAATGATAAACGTTAAAATTTGATATTCACATTCATTGTTACTAAACGAGAGACGATCCTCAATATCTCTCCTAAGTTGCTGAAAGCTCGTGATTCTGTTAAATAATGTGAAGTGGGCCCGTTTATAAACACAAGAATTCCCTCTGGCACACCTTGCCAATGTCACATGACAAGAGATGGTCACATGACAAGAGATGGTCAGCAATTCCAAAGACCGCCATGACAATGCTATTTAAAACTAGCACCTCTCGTTCTAAGATTATGTAAAGATCCAAGAAAATCAATGTTTGAACAAGATTTTAAAAACAAGAGGGCCATAATGGCCCTTTATCGCTCACCTGAGTTCTGTTTGAAAAAGAGGTATATTTAAGACAGAGTGGTTGGTATGTTTCAAACTCTTCTAAGTGCTAATTGCATTGAATACTCTAAGCCAATGCTCTTGCTTGTTAACATTTTTTTAAAAAATAAGCCAAAAGCAGAAAAAAATCTTATAAATATTTAGATGTACTTATTCAAAAAGACATTTTTAAAGTTGTATTGATTCAAATAAACACTATCTTCACTTCTTGATATATACTCAAAGTGACCTTACACATGTTTTGATACCTTTTAATTTCAATATCAAAACTATCCTTGAATATCATACAGCATACGTTTCACATAAAAGATAAAGTACCCTAGTTCCTTACCAACAAGAGGTCAGTTTTGTTGACATAATCGTCCACCGTTTTATCCAACAAGAAAATTTATTGTCAAAGCTGTGGACTTCAAACAAAATATCATTATTTGTTACCATTATTTGTTCTATTAAATCATGATAATTCCATACTCGATGAGTCTCACTTTAAACCATTCTTCCATTCATGAAGGTTTAGTAGAAGGAAAGACGTGTATAACCCGTTTCCAATCTCTATTCATGAAGGTTTAGTAGAAGGAAAGACGTGTATAACCCGTTTCCAATCTCTATTCATGAAGGTTTAGTAGATGGAAAGACATGTATTACCCGTTTCCAATCTCTATTCATGAAGGTTTAGTAGATGGAAAGACATGTATTACCCGTTTCCAATCTCTATTCATGAAGGTTTAGTAGAGGGAAAGACATGTATTACCCGTTTCCAATCTCTATTCATGAAGGTTTAGTAGAAGGAAAGACATGTATTACCCGTTTCCAATCTCTATTCATGAAGGTTTAGTAGAAGGAAAGACATGTATTACCCGTTTCCAATCTCTATTCATGAAGGTTTAGTAGAAGGAAAGACATGTATTACCCGTTTCCAATCTCTATTCATGAAGGTTTAGTAGAAGGAAAGACATGTATTACCCGTTTCCAATCTCTATTCATGAAGGTTTAGTAGAAGGAAAGACATGTATTACCCGTTTCCAATCTCTATTCATGAAGGTTTAGTAGAAGGAAAGACATGTATTACCCGTTTCCAATCTCTATTCATGAAGGTTTAGTAGATGGAAAGACATGTATTACCCGTTTCCAATCTCTATTCATGAAGGTTTAGTAGAGGAAAGACATGTATTACCCGTTTCCAATCTCTATTCATGAAGGTCTAGTAGAAGGAAAGACATGTATTACCCGTTTCCAATCTCTATTCATGAAGGTTTAGTAGAAGGAAAGACATGTATTACCCGTTTCCAATCTCTATTCATGAAGGTTTAGTAGAAGGAAAGACATGTATTACCCGTTTCCAATCTCTATTCATGAAGGTTGAGTAGAAGGAAAGACGTGTATTACCCGTTTCCAATCTCTATTCATGAAGGTTTAGTAGATGGAAAGACATGTATTACCCGTTTCCAATCTCTATTCATGAAGGTTTAGTAGAAGGAAAGACATGTATTACCCGTTTCCAATCTCTATTCATGAAGGTTTAGTAGAAGGAAAGACATGTATTACCCGTTTCCAATCTCTATTCATGAAGGTTTAGTAGAAGGAAAGACATGTATTACCCGTTTCCAATCTCTATTCATGAAGGTTTAGTAGAAGGAAAGACATGTATTACCCGTTTCCAATCTCTATTCATGAAGGTTTAGTAGAAGGAAAGACATGTATTACCCGTTTCCAATCTCTATTCATGAAGGTTTAGTAGAAGGAAAGACATGTATTACCCGTTTCCAATCTCTATTGTCATCTAACTTCTTCCAGTAAACATGATATCCAAGACCAGGCCCGCAGTGTTGGGAGATATCCAACGGCTGTAATCATTATTTAACAATAAATATAACGTTAACATACAGGATCTTACATTAGTGAGTGTTCAAATGACAAAATTATTGAATTCAATAAAAAATGGCAACAAAATGTAACGATATATTCAAAATATGATCAATTTCTTTATGACAATGCAAAACCTCAAATCAACTTTTTGGGAATCCCTTATAAGCAAGGTCAAAATCAACATAATTCTAGTGAATGATATCATGGTGCAGATTTGAATTGACAAATTTTAGCTTTTAATGTACACTTCTTATTTCAAAAGAAACAAATAAACACTAGCTTTCCGTTTAAATTATTGTAACAAAGCCATTTCTTACTAGATCAAACATAAAGATATCATTATTCTATAACATTACATGAATATGACATATGATGATACAATGGATGTGTTGATAAAAGCAATTTCTACTTTTGTCACAATGGTTTCTGAAACCTTCTGCTCTATGTTCCTTTACATAAGTATTTATGATGTAAAAGATCACTAGCAGAGGTCTATATAAAGACATTTTAGAACATCATTTATAAAACTATAAGACAAATATCTCTGCATACGAAAGTTTTAAAGAGTGTCCACAATTAAAGGAGCTTGTTCACAGATGTGAAGAAATTATGAAGTTGAATATAGATTTCTTTAAAAATGCACAACAGCTGTATTTTCATAAGATACCAACCGAAGAATAGTCATTAGAACCAAAATTAGACCAAAAGTAATTTGTTAAAGTGTGTATACAGTGAATTAACATGTATCTTTATCCAAAAGAGTTATATTTATTTTGAGATCTTTAGAATAAAAACTAAATAATAAGATAAATTGACGCTGCCAATATCAATAATATGCTTTCAATAGCTACCTTAAATTGTATATCATACAGCAAAAGAAAAACATTTTATTTTGACTTTCAAATCTGTGCAAACCAGATCTAATTAAGACTCTAAAACTTACCTTCCATGTAACGGTCATACACCTACTTTACCATTGGTACAGAATTGTGAATTACACTCTAATGAAGATACTGTTGACAAAATGTGTAAACCAGATCTAAACAAGAATCCCAAACTTACCTTCCATGTGACGGTCAATACACCCACTTTACCATTGGTACAGAATTGTGAATCACACTCTAATGAAGATACTGTTGACAAAATGTGTAAACCAGATCTAAACAAGAATCCCAAACTTACCTTCCATGTGACGGTCAATACACCCACTTTACCATTGGTACAGAATTGTGAATCACACTCTAATGAAGATACTGTTGACAAAATGTGTAAACCAGATCTAAACAAGAATCCCAAACTTACCTTCCATGTGACGGTCATACACCCACTTTACCAATGGTACAGAATTGTGAATCACAACCTAATAAAGATACGGTTGACAAAATGTGTAAACCAGATCTAAACAAGAATCCTAAACGTACCTTCCATGTAACGGTCATACACCTACTTTACCATTGGTACAGAATTGTGAATCACACTCTAATGAAGATACTGTTGACAAAATGTGTAAACCAGATCTAAACAAGAATCCCAAACTTACCTTCCATGTGACGGTCATACACCCACTTTACCAATGGTACAGAATTGTGAATCACAACCTAATAAAGATACGGTTGACAAAATGTGTAAACCAGATCTAAACAAGAATCCCAAACTTACCTTCCATGTGACGGTCAATACACCCACTTTTCCTCCCCCTCCTCCCACCTCTTCTGGGGCAAGTACTGGTGGACTGGAAGATATCTTTACACTACCTGTAAATATTACATTACATTATCTTTTGATTTTTTTTTTATTATATCCATACATTGAGGATTCAACGTAAGAAGCAATTTACTATTATACCAAAAACCTATAAGATCATAGATGTCAGATGATAAAATAGATGTATATCTTAAGCTTATGATTCATTTTCAAAAGATGTTCCTAACTTTTGGAAATCAGTTAGATTTATGTGTTCTATTGTTTCTGCTTATCTGCAAAAAAGATGAATTCGGCCGAATTATTCAGCATGATACGTGAGTTTGAAGACATAATATCAAAAAGGTTTTGTTTTCATACCCGTGTAAACCTATATTATTAGAAAAATCAAAGGTCAGAGTGTGTTGTAGTCGTAGAGCATAAGCCTGTGATACCAAAGGTCCTGGGTTTGATTAGCATTAGTGGCGAGGTGAGAATACGTAGATTAACTCTCAAATCGCCGTGAGTCCTTGGCGTGTATCCAGAAAGCAGTCATTAAGAGTGAGTTTAATAAGCTTCAAACTTCCGTCAAAATCATTTCAAGATAGGTAAGTCTAAACTGAAGGTCAGACAGTTTTTTATTAAATTTTGATCTGAAGGAATCAATTTTTATGCTTCATTTAATTAACCCATTACCAAACAATAACAGCATTTGACAAGCTTGTTGCAGATAACTCTGGAAAACAATAACGAGCAATTTCTCCTTTTCGCACAATGTTTTCCACCCTTTTTCAATTTCATCCCATTTTGAAATGTCGTCTGCAGACTCTTTCAATTTGGGACAGTCGAAAACCTAGTGTTTGGTAAAGGATAATGTCTAAGGTATCTGGAAGAAACGATTTCGACAAAAGTATAAACTTTTCATTGAGAGCAATTTATCCATCTGTCACAGTCTTCTCAAGAATAGGTGCAACAAATTTATATACTGTGGGGTAAGCCGTTTAGATACTGTTACTATTTAAAAGAAACACACAAAAAACAGATGGATCATAACTTACTTGATGGTTTGCTGGCCTCTTGGCCCCTCCCGTAATCGTTGATGGCTCGAACTCGGAACTTATAACTTGTGTTTGGTATGAGGGTCAAGACAACAACCGCCCGCTGCTCCGGCCTTTTGTTCAGTTTCACAGCCTCTTGTACTGCATAATATTCTGGAATGTCTGTGGAGAAAATGATACAATGCTGTCTCAATACAAATCTGTTGATCTAGTTAACGATGTTGTATTAATTCAATATGATAATCCATTAAGAATGGTGTTTCATTTTAATCTAATCATCACCTAAAAATGGCTTATCTCAATTTCAGCCTTTTCTTCTTTTGTCACAATATCATAATAATGGTTCAGTTATTTTACTGTAGGTATGTATAAAATGTATCCATCTATAAAAAATTGGTCAAATCATATCTGTTTTCGTCCCTGTTTCCCGCGCCTACTTACCTTTTGCTACAGTATGCCAGTCGCCCGGGTGGTAGTTTGTCTCTGCCTCGATATCGTAGAATTTGATACTCCCACCGTGCCCCATCTCCGAGGTGACGGTCCATATAAGCATGACAGATTGTTCCGTTATAGTGCTGTCCTCAGCATAGAGGCCGGCAGGCGGACCAGGGGGGCCTTAAGGATATAGAAACAGAAGTCAAATCATGTTGGCAAGTTTTTATGTTTGATTTGGGTTTTATGTTATATTAACAGACATCAAAGCATGTTGTCACGTTTTCATGTTTGATTTGGGTTTTATGTTATATCAACAGACATCAAATCATTGTGTCAAGTTTCTATGTATGATTGGGGTTATAATGTTATATTAACAGGCACCATATCATGTTGTCACGTTTTCATGTTTGATTTGGGTTTTATGTTATATTAACAGACATCAAATCATGTTGTCAAGTTTTTATGTTTGATTTGGGTTTTATGGTATATCAACAGACATCATATCATGTTGTCACGACTTCATGTTTGATTTGGGTTTTATGTTATATCAACAGAAATCAAATCATATTGTCAAGTTTTTATGTTGGACTGGTGTTTTATGTTATATCAACAGCACATTTCTGTTCTAAAAGTGCCAAACATTTTTCTTTAAAAGGTATTTCTTTTATGGTCCCTTGGCGAAAGCATTGCAAATGTGTAATAGAGTCGAGTTGTGATCATTCCAATACATGATATCCAAAGACCATGCTATATCCAAATTAGGGTCCAAGCCCCGCTAAAGATGACCAGTCCTATTCTGTGTATAACAAAAGAAAAGCGTCGAAGTAAGAGTATGAAGTTTGCAAGGGAAACCTGACACTGTTAAAAACATATGGGTAAAAGATCTTTAAAACTAACTTGTTTTTGTACGTTGTTAAACGCATGTCAACAACTTTTCAGTTTTATTACAGCTTATAGAACTACCACTTTTTTAAATTTTGGGAATGAATTTGGTACCATACAAAATGTGGAAAATCACAGTATTTTTCTCTTAAATTGGGAATTTACAGGAAAAACTAAATTCAAACATAACTTTTATTTGGAAATTGGGAAAAATAGTCAGTTAGTTTGCTTGAGAATAAGTCGGTTATACCGTACCAAACATATAAAAGGAAAAATAAATGAGAACTTACCAACTACTTCCATTAAGGCAGCTCTACTGACTGAATGCAGAGTTGTCTTGGCCTCACATTCATATAGACCATGATGCTTGTATTGTGTATGGGTTACATATAACCCTGGAATATTCTGTTTCATTCCCTGTAACAGAAACATTGTTTTTTGTTTTTTAGTGTTTTACATTAAGGTTGGCGCTCTACCACTGAAACTACCTGTAATTTTGTGTTATCTAAACCCTTTCTGAGCCTTTCATGCTCTGTCTAAAACAACTTCAGCAGTTGATTCATGAAACAGTTGATATAAAATTGGAATTCACTCAAAAAGAAAAATTTCTGCATATGTTATATTGGTTGCTCATTGAAAAAATAAAAATGCAAATTAATATCTATGTAAGTATATTCTTTGTGTGTTGTAACTGTTGTCTAAAATAAGATTAAACAAGATTTTCAAAATCATATGGATAAATTGGATCATGCTATCTTAATGTGGATAATGGAATTTTTACCCAAATTCAATACATAGAGGACATGTTGCTTGGAAGAATAGCAATACAACTAATGATTCAAACAAACAAATAATTAACAAGAACCTATTCCCTGGCTAAGGTTAACGTCTTTCATTTCACTATTGATGTATGACAAAACACTCATATCAAGTTGATCATAGAATAGCATAACTTAATTTTAATAATATCATAGACCTCCAGCCTAAAGTACATATATTACACAATAAATAACTTTTTTAAAACCTGGTAACCACTGTTTTAATTCGGTTAGTTTGGTTATATTTCTGACACCAAAATCTTAGTTATTTGAAGTATTTGCTGAATGTAAAAGCATAACTTTATAACAATGATATCACACAATTCAAGTCGTTTAAAGATGTGTCTCTTGTATGTATACCAATTAAGAAAATAATGAGATCGTTTCTTGTCATATTTGCTTCAGTGACAAAAAGCATGATATTCACAATTAACAGTAACAATCGCAAATACACTAGCATTAATTCTCGAATATCATGGAACCAGTGGACGCAGTTGTACAGGGGTAGAGCGTTGGGCTCTTGTACCGAGGGTCCAGGGTTCGAATCCCGTTTGGCGGGGTGAAAAGTTCCAGGACTAGCTCACAGATCGGCATGAGTATTGGTTTAGTATCCAGGAAGACGTCATCCAGAGTGGCTTTGAACGAACAAGCTTTAAGCTCCTATCACAATTGATGTAAAATAATAAGATAAGGTAAACAAATAAACATGTAACTCAAATTAAAATGTATCTTACCAGAACAAACTCTGGATTCAGTTCATAATCGATCACTCTACCGTTAAACTTCCACACATAGACGAGATCAAACTGTTGACTGTTATAGTTGGCCTGACAGTACATGAACGCTGTTCTGTTCACCTGCATAGTTAGTGGTAATGGTGGTTGGATGATCTGTATGCTATCTGTAAACAAAACATCATGGCTTAGTACAAAAGAAAATGAAAATAAGAGATTCTACTCCAAAGATACATCACTTTAATGTATCTGATGTGGAATACTGCAGAAACCATAGTGACAAAATGATAAATTGCTCCTAAAGAGCAATTTAACATTTTGTCACTATGGTTTCTGCCCAATATAATAATTATTATAAGAGTTATTCATTTTACATTGATTTTGAAACAAGTTCTTACAACTTAGATTAATCACTCTGGATACTGTTTCCTGGATACAAAATCAGTATGTGCGCCGAATGTGTGTATATGAATGAGCGCAAGGCGGAACCCGCTACCCACAGGATTCAGACCAAATACCCTCGTGTGTGGAGGCTGAGGTTTAGTCTATCATATTATTATCTGATGTTGCTTGCAACAATTTAAGCCGAAATTTCACATAACCAAATAAGAGAACGGAATGGGAATAGTCTAAAAGAAACAACAGTGTGACATGTTTACTTACAATCTGCTAGGTAAAACAATATTGTTTCTGTAAATTGAAGACTTTTGACAATCTATTCGTCCTCTGCTATAAAAGGTTCTTCTTGTATTAAACACCCTTTTTCCAGAGTCAGAGATTTTATCGCTGGATCTGATTTGAAAGCAAGGAAAGACAACAAGCTGCATGTAATCTTTACAGGAATGAGAGTTGCTTTGTAAAGAGTATTGTTAAACCACACTAAATAAAAACTTACTCATTTCCAAACAATAACGCCATTTTACCACTTTGTTGCAGACGACTCTGGAGAACAGTGTAGGAGAAGGAGAAATTGCTCGTGACAAGCAATTTCTCCTTTTCCTAAATATTTTTCTACTTTATCAGAAGGTTACTTTCCAAATTCATCACATTTCGAAATGTCGTCTGCAAACCCATTCAATTTGGAAGAGTGGAAAATTTGGCGTTTGGTTAAGGGTTATAAAACAAGATCCTACCTGCCACCTGTACAATCGTTGTGTTAAAGGCATCTCCTCTTAGATTAGAAGCCTTACACGTGTACCGTCCTGCGTCACCCAAAGCTATGATCGTCATGACAAGGCCAAATTTGGAGTCCATTCCAATACGCCCGGTGGTGTCTCCAAACACCAAATTCATATCGCCACCATTCTTTAACCATGTGATCTAGAAACAACAAAAAGGGAGTTTTTCAAAATGCAAGAGTTATGGGGAGAAAACAGTATAACAAGCAACAAAACATATAGTGTATAGTAAATGATATTGTTTACTAAGCAGATGCTCTAACCAATCTTCTATTATTATTGTTGTCGGCATCCTTCAGTCGACTATCGAATGGCACTTTGAGAGACAGCACGGGAGTATCTTACTTCTGTGGCTGTGAGGGTCAATATATGATCTGCATACCTTGCTACAGTCCGGACATACATGTATATGCTATATTCTAAATATATATGATAAAATACATACAGTGAACCCTCGTTTATCCGGACCCCGATTATCCGGATGTCTCGCAATCCGAACAAAGTTGTAAGGGAACGGAATTATTGGACCAGTTTATTGCAGACGACTTTTGAAAGCATTGTGGGTAAAGGAGAAATTGCTCGTGACGAGCAATTTCTCCTTTTCCCACAATGTTTTCTGCCATATCAGAAGATTATCTTTGAATTTCATCACGTTTTGATATGTCTTCTGCAAACTCTTTCAATTTGGGACGGTCGACAATTTGGCGTTTGCTAAAGAGTTATAAGTATACAGCGCTCATACAGACCGTTTATGTCTTGATGTAAATAAGAACATGCTCTGCTTCGTTAGTCCGGATTATTCGGTAAACCGGACATTTTGTTGGGAACGGACATGTTCGGATAAACGAGGGTTCACTGTATATTGAGATCACTATAGATACGGTTTTATAATGTTTTACATGTTACCTATTATCATCTTCTACTGAATTACTATGCATTTCTTTCTAAGGTTCTTAAAGAGTGCTCTTTGTTTTCTTAATGAATGTACATAAAAAACATTTAATTAACCCTTATAGTGCTGGAACCGACTTCATGCTTATGCAAACAGGTTGGAGTCAGGCCAGCCGCCAAGTAAATTGGCGGCTGGCCTGTGATCTTACCTGTTTGCTACTCTTGGTACCTTTCCTAAACAAGGTTAAGCGGATATTCAAGGTTTGGAATGCAGATGACACAAAAATCACTTTTTAGAAAATTATCCGAGTTAAGTCAGGGTTAAGTTAGGGTTAAGTCAGTAAAAAAATCAATGAACAAATAATGAATTAATTGATGATCAAATAAATAGATAGATAAAAAAGCCCACATACTGTTGGGGTGGGGGCCGCTTCTACACTACATGGTATGGTGATATTTCCGCCAAATGGAACCATGGTGAGGGGAGAAAGAGGGCGTCGGTCAAAGTTGGGTGGGAACACTGAAATAGGGTGAAGCATAGTAATATAGTTGTAACAGACCAAGTAGTCTGTGGTTCTGGGTACCGCTTCACTAAACAACTTAAAGGCCCATTAAAGGAGATAAATGCTATATCAAACTATATCATTTGGTAAACTTTTGGACAGATTCAAATAGTTATCATCAGAAAACACCATCAACACAACTTAAATGGGAAAGTAAACCAGAAATAACCCAGATTAGCAAGGTTTATAATTCAGATTTCCTGATTCTTCACCTCTGACCTTGACAGTTGATACACACATTTTTGAACAGACCAATCAAAATTCGTTATTTTGAATATGTAAACAAACAGGTTGTTTATAAACATGATTGAAGTGGAGACAACTATATTTCAAGCACAAAATGACTTATTTTTAATGAGTCCCATTAATAGGGTCTCAATGCATTCCTAAACCAATTCTCATGACTTTTATGAACATGATAAAAGAACTCCATATATTTTTTCAGTAATTTATTTGTAATCCTCTCCTTTGATGTGCCTTTAAGGAAAATATTTGCGTAAGTCATAACTGATAAACATGGATAGTATCCTCAATGAAAGTACAATATTGCAATGTGACACTTCATTGGAAGCGTCTCGGAGAGACGATTCCAATGATGTGTTACTTTGCAATATTGCTTCGCCCAAAATTGAAATAAGAGGAATTGTTGTTTAAGACTTACGCAAGAGTGATTTCGAGAGTGATTTATCTAAGTTGTAAGAACTTGTTTCACAATCGATGTAAAATAAATAAGTTTAAACAAACTTACGCAAATCTTAAGCGTAAACGGTTTAGTAAAACGGTACCCAGATCTGTGCGCATACCCCACACTATTCAACTGCAGAGTACATACACAGGCCAGGACCCCAGGCTATAAACCAGTGCTCAAAATAAGTTCAAATTCGCGGAGATGTGTTCTCAACTCAGCCAAGGTGGCTCCAGACCCCCTTCAAGTGGCCAGTTCAGATTTTTGTTTTGGCCTGTTTTTGACTGTAGGTCAAAGTAATGAGTAAGTGACTTCTATATCATATCTGGGACAGAATTGCTCCCTGAAATATAACTTACTATCAAGAAGTATAAAGAGATCCCTGTTCAACAGTTAATAAAAAAAGAAATTTGATTCTTCATAACTATAGTTTTAAGAACAATGCACAAACATAGGCTCTGTGTTTTCCAATTAGACAATTTTTCTTAGAATCATATTAATTCATTTTGACACGATGGCAGCAGAAGATACTGTTTCTGGAAAAGAACTTTATAAGCTTTTACTTCCATTCTTATCCATTTCATCAGTGTTGTATAACAACATGCACCAGAGACGTAGTTATCTCTCTGTATGTACATAGTGTATAGTTCGATGAATAAACTATGTTTGAACTAAGATACTGTTTCTGTCCTTTATTGAGTAACTTCTGCTTTAAACAGATTTGTCTCTAAATGGGTAACAATTACGAGGCAACTTACATAATACTTTCAGTTGTCCAGTTGAAAAAGTAGTCCCGTGTTGGTTTGTAGCAGCGCATTGATACATCCCTTCATCAGAGTTTTCGTCGACCTCTCTGATCGTCAATATGTTACGGTTGATCATAATTCGTCCTGACGTATTTTGAAGCATGACTCCGTTTTTATACCACGTGTATTCCGGGGCAGGACGTCCGACGGCCTTGCAATGCCATTCCAAGGTCATTCCAGGATCAGCAAACATGTTCTTCATTGGGAACGGGAAATATGGTTTGGCTAAAACAAAAGGTTTTCATTATAAAACAAACAGTGTGCCAATAGAAAAGCCATTAAAAGAAGGAATGGAGAGGGATATAGCACTGATTATATGAATTCCAGACAGATGTCTCCGTCTATGGGAGTTGAAAGCCATTAAATTAATGTGTAGATAATGTGTTATGATACATTTATAAGCTTGGTCTGTGTTCTTTCTAACCCCTTACAATATTTATACACCCTCTTCTTTTGTTACAATGATCAAATAATCCTTAGAATGCTGGGTATTTTTCTCAAAAATAGATTTTTGTGTCGTCTGCTTTCCAAAACCTTAAATATCTGCTTAATTTTGTTGAGGAGGGATACTCAGAGTAGCAAACAGGTTAGATCTCAGGCAAGGCACCGATTAACTTGGCAGCTGGCCTGGATCTAACCAGTTTGTATAAGCATGAACTCGGTTCAAGCACTATATAAGGGTTTAGGTCTTCTAATACAGGTTAGTCATTACCAAATAAGGGGATAAGTTATGGTCAGAATTGTGATTGTATATCTAGGATATAGATTGATCTAACTCATTTTAGATCAATAACCAAATAAGTCTTTTCATGACATTAATTCATTATGATTCTGCTTCCTTGATCAATAATCAATGCTTGTACTAAATGTGCATTTGTTGATTATTGAAAGGTTGTAAAGTAGACCCTACTATTCAAGGGATTCAAACCCATGACCCTTGCGCCCAAAGGCCAACCCTCTACCCCTAGATATCTGGTCTACCCTCTTGTGGCTTATGTTTTAATTGTTTAATGCTTTTTAGTAGGGCATTCTAAAAAGAGTACCCATGATGCATTAGTAAGTACACTTTCAGTGTGAAATTACTGAAAAAAAATGTTCGAAAAACAACATCAAATCCGAATCAAAATTATATCATATTTTACATGGGTTTCACATCACATCAACATTATTTGAGTTATGTTGCGATGTCCAGCTCATAATGATGGAGGAAGAACCCAAACTCAACTGTCCATTATGGCTGGTCAAGCCGGGTAAAACTCCATCACCATTTAGTAAGTCAGTCAGGAAACTACTCCACATGAATATCGATATCCCTCACCAGGCTTTGAACCATGGCAAAGAGGCCAAATATGATTTCTAGTTCTGTACTGTAACCACTAGGCCACGTAGGCTCCATTCAAATGTTCTATTAGACATACTTTCCATATATACACTAATGACTTTCTCTGCGACTGCTCCAGTTCCACGCTTACACGTACAAACATATCCTCCCTCGGCCTCGAGTGTTGGATTGGTGATGGTTAGGACACGATTGAGATGTGAAAACACTGTTCCGGGCTCAAAGGGTCGACCATTTTCCCTCCTCCACGTATAGAACAGGCTATGTCTGAAAATTATAGATATATTATAATAGTGTTACCTTTATAAAGCATTCCGAAGGTTCAGTGCAAGATTATAGTAAGTGCTTCATGTTTATGAAGCACTTACTATAGTCTTGCATTGAACCCTCGATTCATGCAAATTTGAGAATATACGCATTGTTATAGAGAAAATGCAGGTCATAATGTACATAGGCAGCTAAGCCAATCATCATTTGACAGTGTTTTAGCATGTGGTTGTGTCTTTTAGAGGTCTTTTTGCTTGGTTTGCTATCCTTATGATAAAAGGAGAGATTGCACATTCAATTCAAAGTAGTTATTTCATTTCATTGTGTAGAAACAAGGGCCCTATGCAATACGAATCTATAGCAAGTCCTTCACCTATGTGAAGCACTTACTCTAATTTTGAAATCAATCCTTAAAATAACGTTAAGATTGTGAATATAAATGGAAAACCATGTTTCCCATCTTATGTTGTTGTTTTTTATCAGAAGCAACATTATAATTCAAGTCTGCTATCGTTAAGGAATGATCAAGCCTAAAAATCATCACATGAAGCCTGAATCTAAACATCTTCTATACGAGAAAAGAAAGGAAATCCAAACTCTCATAGCCTTGAATCAGGACCAGGCCTAAACATCAGCAGGCCTGAAGTTAGTTTTTTTATTTTTGAAAAAGAAAGGACTAACAATATAAAGGTTACTTACGATCCATAAGCAATACATTCCAGTCGTATGGTGTGTCCAACAAGAGCGGGGGACGGAAACGCATGTGTGTTGATGATAGGTCCATAATCATTGTTGGTACCTTAAACAAAAGATATGACCATCATTAAACACCATGTGTGTTGATGATAGGTCCATAACCATTGTTGGTACCTTAAACAAAAGATACTACCATCACTAAACACCATGTGTGTTGATGATAGGTCCATAATCATTGTTGGTACCTTAAACAAAAGATATTACCATCATTTAACACCATGTGTGTTGATGATAGGTCCATAACCATTGTTGGTACCTTAAACAAAAGATACTACCATCATTAAACACCATGTGTGTTGATGATAGGTCCATAACCATTGTTGGTACCTTAAACAAAAGATACTACCATCATTAAACACCATGTGTGTTGATGATAGGTCCATAACCATTGTTTGTACCTTAAACAAAAGATACTACCATCACTAAACACCATGTGTGTTGATGATAGGTCCATAACCATTGTTGATACCTTAAACAAAAGATATGACCATCACTAACACCATGTGTGTTGATGATAGGTCCATAATCATTGTTTGTACCTTAAACAAAAGCTACTACCATCACTAACACCATGTGTGTTGATGATAGGTCCATAACCATTGTTGGTACCTTAAACAAAAGATACTACCATCACTAACACCATGTGTGTTGATGATAGGTCCATAATCATTGTTGGTACCTTAAACAAAAGATACTACCATCACTAAACACCATGTGTGTTGATGATAGGTCCATAACCATTGTTTGTACCTTAAACAAAAGATATGACCATCATTAAACACCATGTGTGTTGATGATAGGTCCATAATCATTGTTTGTACCTTAAACAAAAGATATGACCATCAATAAACACCATGTGTGTTGATGATAGGTCCATAACCATTGTTGGTACCTTAAACAAAAGATACTACCATCATTAAACACCATGTGTGTTGATGATAGGTCCATAACCATTGTTTGTACCTTAAACAAAAGATAAGACCATCATTAAACACCATGTGTGTTGATGATAGGTCCATAACCATTGTTGGTACCTTAAACAAAAGATATTACCATCATTAAACACCATGTGTGTTGATGATAGGTCCATAATCATTGTTGGTACCTTAAACAAAAGGTATGACCATCACTAAACACCATGTGTGTTGATGATAGGTCCATAACCATTGTTGGTACCTTAAACAAAAGATATGACCATCATTAAACACCATGTGTGTTGATGATAGGTCCATAACCATTGTTGGTACCTTAAACAAAAGATACTACCATCGCTAAACACCATGTGTGTTGATGATAGGTCCATAACCATTGTTGGTACCTTAAACAAAACATATGACCACCACTTAACACCATGTGTGTTGATGATAGGTCCATAATCATTGTTTGTACCTTAAACAAAAGATATGACCATCATTAAACACCATGTGTGTTGATGATAGGTCCATAATCATTGTTTGTACCTTAAACAAAAGATACTACCATCAATAAACACCATGTGTGTTGATGATAGGTCCATAACCATTGTTTGGTACCTTAAACAAAAGATATTACCATCACTAAACACCATGTGTGTTGATGATAGGTCCATAATCATTGTTTGTACCTTAAACAAAAGATACTACCATCACTAAACACCATGTGTGTTGATGATAGGTCCATAACCATTGTTGGTACCTTAAACAAAACATATGACCACCACTTAACACCATGTGTGTTGATGATAGGTCCATAACCATTGTTGGTACCTTAAACAAAAGATACTACCATCACTAAACACCATGTGTGTTGATGATAGGTCCATAACCATTGTTGGTACCTTAAACAAAAGATACTACCATCACAAACACCATGTGTGTTGATGATAGGTCCATAACCATTGTTGGTACCTTAAACAAAAGATACTACCATCATTAAACACCATGTGTGTTGATGATAGGTCCATAACCATTGTTGGTACCTTAAACAAAAGATACTACCATCATTAAACACCATGTGTGTTGATGATAGGTCCATAACCATTGTTGGTACCTTAAACAAAAGATATTACCATCATTAAACACCATGTGTGTTGATGATAGGTCCATAAGTATTGTTGGTACCTTAAACAAAAGGTATGACCACCACTAAACACCATGCGTGTTGATGATAGGTCCATAACCATTGTTGGTACCTTAAACTTAAGATATGACCATCATTAAACACCATGTGTGTTGATGATAGGTCCATAATCCATTGTTTGTACCTTAAACAAAAGATATGACCATCATTAAACACCATGTGTGTTGATGATAGGTCCATAACCATTGTTGGTACCTTAAACAAAAGATATGACCATCATTAAACACCATGTGTGTTGATGATAGGTCCATAACCATTGTTGGTACCTTAAACAAAAGATATGACCATCATTAAACACCATGTGTGTTGATGATAGGTCCATAACCATTGTTGGTACCTTAAACAAAAGATATTACCATCATTAAACACCATGTGTGTTGATGATAGGTCCATAACCATTGTTGGTACCTTAAACAAAAGGTATGACCATTACTAAACACCATGTGTGTTGATGATAGGTCCATAACCATTGTTGGTACCTTAAACAAAAGATATGACCATCATTAAACACCATGTGTGTTGATGATAGGTCCATAACCATTGTTGGTACCTTAAACAAAAGATATGACCATCACTAAACACCATGTGTGTTGATGATAGGTCCATAATCATTGTTTGTACCTTAAACAAAAGATATGACCATCACTAAACACCATGTGTGTTGATGATAGGTCCATAACCATTGTTGGTACCTTAAACAAAAGATATGACCATCACTAAACACCATGTGTGTTGATGATAGGTCCATAACCATTGTTGGTACCTTAAACAAAAGATACTACCATCCATAACCATACCTTAAACACCATGTGTGTTGATGATAGGTCCATAACCATTGTTGGTACCTTAAACAAAACATATTCCCATCATTAAACACCATGTGTGTTGATGATAGGTCCATAACCATTGTTGGTACCTTAAACAAAAGTATGACCATCATTAAACACCATGTGTGTTGATGATAGGTCCATAACCATTGTTGGTACCTTAAACAAAAGATACCATCACTAAACACCATGTGTGTTGATGATAGGTCCATAATCATTGTTTGTACCTTAAACAAAAGATACTACCATCACTAAACACCATGAGTGTTGATGATAGGTCCATAACCATTGTTGGTACCTTAAACAAAAGATACTACCATCAATAAACACCATGTGTGTTGATGATAGGTCCATAACCATTGTTGGTACCTTAAACAAAGATACTACCATCAATAAACACCATGTGTGTTGATGATAGGTCCATAACCATTGTTGGTACATTAAACAAAAGATACTACCATCAATAAACACCATGTGTGTTGATGATAGGTCCATAATCATTGTTTGTACCTTAAACAAAAGATACTACCATCACAAACACCATGTGTGTTGATGATAGGTCCATAACCATTGTTGGTACCTTAAACAAAAGATACTACCATCACTAAACACCATGTGTGTTGATGATAGGTCCATAACCATTGTTTGTACCTTAAACAAAAGATACTACCATCACTAAACACCATGAGTGTTGATGATAGGTCCATAACCATTGTTGGTACCTTAAACAAAAGATACTACCATCACTAAACACCATGTGTGTTGATGATAGGTCCATAACCATTGTTGGTACCTTAAACAAAAGGTATGACCATCATTAAACACCATGTGTGTTGATGATAGCTCCACATAATCATTGTGTGTACCTTAAACAAAAGATATTCCCATCATTTAACACCATGTGTGTTGATGATAGGTCCATAACCATTGTGTGTACCTTAAACAAAAGATACTACCATCACAAACACCATGTGTGTTGATGATAGGTCCATAACCATTGTTGGTACCTTAAACAAAAGATACTACCATCACAAACACCATGTGTGTTGATGATAGGTCCATAATCATTGTTGGTACCTTAAACAAAAGATATGACCACCACTTAACACCATGTGTGTTGATGATAGGTCCATAGCCATTGTTGGTACCTTAAACAAAAGATATTCCCATCATTAAACACCATGTGTGTTGATGATAGGTCCATAACCATTGTTGGTACCTTAAACAAAAGATATGACCATCATTAAACACCATGTGTGTTGATGATAGGTCCATAACCATTGTTGGTACCTTAAACAAAAGATATGACCATCATTAAACACCATGTGTGTTGATGATAGGTCCATAATCATTGTTGGTACCTTAAACAAAAGATATGACCATCATTAAACACCATGTGTGTTGATGATAGGTCCATAACCATTGTTTGTACCTTAAACAAAAGGTATGACCATCACTAAACACCATGTGTGTTGATGATAGGTCCATAATCATTGTTGATACCTTAAACAAAAGGTATGACCCTCATTAAACACCATGCGTGTTGATGATAGGTCCATAACCATTGTTTGTACCTTAAACAAAAGGTATGACCATCACTAAACACCATGTGTGTTGATGATAGGTCCATAATCATTGTTTGTACCTTAAACAAAAGATATGACCATCATTAAACACCATGTGTGTTGATGATAGGTCCATAACCATGGTTTGTACCTTAAACAAAAGGTATGACCATCACTAAACACCATGTGTGTTGATGATAGGTCCATAATCATTGTTTGTACCTTAAACAAAATATATGACCATCATTAAACACCATGTGTGTTGATGATAGGTCCATAACCATTGTTGTTACCTTAAACAAAAGGTATGACCATCACTAAACACCATGTGTGTTGATGATAGGTCCATAATCATTGTTGATACCTTAAACAAAAGGTATGACCCTCATTAAACACCATGCGTGTTGATGATAGGTCCATAACCATTGTTTGTACCTTAAACAAAAGGTATGACCATCACTAAACACCATGTGTGTTGATGATAGGTCCATAATCATTGTTTGTACCTTAAACAAAAGATATGACCATCACTAAACACCATGTGTGTTGATGATAGGTCCATAACCATTGTTTGTACCTTAAACAAAAGATATGACCATCATTAAACACCATGTGTGTTGATGATAGGTCCATAACCATTGTTGATACCTTAAACAAAAAATATGACCATCACTAAACACCATGTGTGTTGATGATAGGTCCATAATCATTGTTTGTACCTTAAACAAAAGGTATGACCATCATTAAACACCATAAAGTCATTGCACTTATTATTGTTTGTTTCCGAAATATTTCCTAAGTAAAATTGTAAGCAAGCAATGATTGTAATTCTTAAGTAAAACACTCTCTCTCTTATATTCTTAAAAGGAAATTTTATGAAATAACAAACTTCAAGTAGTCTGTAGACCTGTATTCCACTTCCTTTATTTATATGACCTTGATTTGTTTGTATATTTTAAATATCATTGTAATGAGAAGAAACTGTAAGTTTACGTCTCAATAGAATATTTGTATTTCTATATATAATCGTAATTTTTCTACCCAGTTTTGAGTAAACTTTACAGGTAGTCCAGCTTGATGTCTGCATTTCACCATTATCAGACACGCATGCATTATAATATAGCTTATATTGTTGATGTTGTAGAGGGTCCAGCACAAGGATATAGTAAAATATTCATAAAATAAAAAAGTGCTGGAATTCTTAGTGTCATGTATTGTACAAAAATAAATTGAACAAATCGAGTAAATATAATATAACAGAAATACTGTTGTTTAAAATAGGTGTCAAGTACATAACTATGGTTAATCCCTCTAAAATAGGTGTCAAGTCCATAACTATGGTTAATCCCTCTAAAATAGGTGTCAAGTACATAACTATGGTTAATCCCTCTAAAATAGGTGTCAAGTCCATAACTATGGTTAATCCCTCTAAAATAGGTGTCAAGTACATAACTATGGTTAATCCCTCTAAAATAGGTGTCAAGTCCATAACTATGGTTAATCCCTCTAAAACTTGAATGGCTCACTATAGTTATGCATTGAACCTAAGTAATGTAACTTAAGCAGAAATGAATTGAACAACATAAGTGGCTGTAACGAAAATGAAATACAATTGATGTAGATGAGGGTTCATTGCAAAACTATAGTATTCTTTTCACAAAAACGAACTTACTTCCACCAGGTGTGATTTTCAGGAGAAGCCCAAGATTGCTGACACTTGGAGGATTGGCGTTCGAAAACACAAACCTATCAGTCGGGATGAGCGTCACCATGCAGAAATAGCGTTTGTTTGCATCTGTTGGCTGAACCTCGGTGAAGTAAAGATAGCCCGAAAATGAGACAAAAATGTTTGGATTTTCTGGGTACACGAAGATGTTGGTCGCTGCATTCTTAAACCATTCATATGTCACACCTGGAATGAGATTACAATGTGTAAGTACATGTATGTAAGCATGGAAGTTAACCCTTAGAATGCTGGGTGATTTAGAGCATTTTCTCCTCTTCCAACAATGATTTCCAAAGTCATCTGCAACAAACTGGTTAAACGTCGTTATCTTTTGGTAATGGGTTAAGAAATATTGATGGTAATACCAAGTTTGATACTTGGCACTTACAATGGATTACAGTCAAAACGGCCCAATGTCAAAACGGCCCATGGTCAAAACGGCCCGATATTTGTCAAAACGGCCCAATCATCGGTTTTACTTTCAGTCAAAACGGCCCAACACACCAGAATGACAAAGATTGGCAATGATTACTTTAATTCAATGTTAATTAGAAATTATATGAAAGTAACCAAAAAGAAAACATTAATGAGTAAAATATGCATACATGTAAACATTATCATAGGTGAAAGTGTTCAGGATTATTTTAATACCCATAATTATATTTGCAATTGATTTAGATGTACATCAATTTGAATACTATGAATGGATTGAGAAACTTCAAAGATATAGTTTCAATTCACCAATTAGTACAACTCCCTTGTAACACAAGCACCTATATTGGTAGATTGATAATGAGCATAGATTGTTGTTCAATTATTACCAGTTTTTCTTTAACAATACGCCATTACATAGCCGACATTATTACCTTTAACTAAATTGAATTGTTTGCATAATAAACAAAGCATCAAAGTACAAAGTGTTAAAAAATCATAAACCTCTATTTGAGCCTTTTTGACTGAATGAAAAATCAACTATTGGGCCGTTCCGACCATTCCAGGGCCGTTCTGGCCGATTTCCGGGCCGTTTTGACACGGGGACATTTTGACATGGGGCCGTTTTGACATGTTCCCCTTACAATTGGCGCGCACTACCTCTATCTTTCTAATGCACTGTGAAAGGATGTAAGTTTGAAATGGAAATGAAATTTGGAAATGAATCAATCAGTGAATTATCTCAAAGAAAAACGTAAAATATCTATGTGATGAATAAAACAAAATCAAAACAAAATCTAGAAACTATCCCCCCTGTATATATGAAACGGAGCTATGAAACAGAAAGGCCAATTGATCAACAAAACGCCTCAAATTGAATATTCATTTTGGTTAAACCCACAAACGTGTTTTTAAGACTCCTTAATGCTTGTGTGCTCATTCATATTGCTTTTAACAGTTGATATTGTGAATGCACATCCCACAAACCTTGGGGCGGGGTTTCGTCGATTGACCAATTGCTTATCGACAGAACGTCTCAAATTGAATATTCATAGTGGTTAAACCAATGAAAGTTGATATTGTGAATACAACTCCGACAAGTATTGGGGCAGGGTTTTATTAGTTAGTAAATAAGCGTACCTGGGGAGTGTGAGGGGGCGTTACAACTCATTTTTGTCCCTTTAAAGGCTGTGGCATACACAGGCTGGGGTTCAATGTTCTGGAAGCTCTCAAGGTCTGAAACAATGAGAAAAAAATTAAAATAAAACAACAATACTTCATCTCAAAACTTGAGATTAGAGGTGTATTTCACTGCTAAATTCTTTATTTCATCTTTCATGTAAACGGAGGCGAGAGGTGTATTTCACTTGCTAAATTCTTAATTTCATCTTGCATGTAAACGGAGGCGCAAATTAACACTTCATTATGTACAGGCCTGCAATAGCTAAAACAAGTTTCTTCTCCTATTTAGCTCTATCTTATTGTTCTTACAACCAAAGATACAGTTAGCACTGTAACTAAGAACTTTTCCAATCTGATTCTCTGGAATTCTCCTATTTAGCTCTATCTTATTGTTCTTACAACCAAAGATACAGTTAGCACTGTAACTAAGAACCGTTCCAATCTGATTCTCTGGAATTCTCCTCATTAGCTCTATCTTATTGTTCTTACAACCAAAGATACAGTTAGCACTGTAACTAAGAACCGTTCCAATCTGATTCTCTGGAATTCTCCTCATTAGCTCTATCTTATTGTTCTTACAACCAAAGATACAGTTAGCACTGTAACTAAGAACCTTTCCAATCTGATTCTCTGGAATTCTCCTCATTAGCTCTATCTTATTGTTCTTACAACCAAAGATACGGTTAGCACTGTAACTAAGAACCGTTCCAATCTGATTCTCTGGAATTCTCCTATTTAGCTCTATCTTATTGTTCTTACAACCAAAGACAAGGTTACTCCTGTAACTAAGAACCTTTCCAATCCCATTATTTGCTCTTCTCCTAATTAGCTCTGTTTTATTATACCTACAACTAAAGATAAGGTTAGAACTGTCACTAAGAACCTTTCCAATCCCATTATTTGCTCTTCTCTTAATTAGGTCTATCTTATTGTACTTACAACCAAAGATAAGTTTAGCACTGCCACTAAGAACCTTTCCAATCTGATTCTCAGCACGGCAATGATACTCTCCCACATCCTCGTTTACAGGACCTTGAATTGTGAATCGCCCTCCAGAAAGTGTGTATCTGTAGCGAAAATAGGAGATTAATTATTAATCAGTCTTTCTTAACCCATTACCAATTAATAACGACATTTGATCAGTGTGTCGCAGACGACTCTCGAAAACATTGTGGGAGAATGAGAAATTGCTCCTAACGAGCAATTCTCCTTTTCCCACAATGTTTTCTGCCCTATCAAAGTATTATTTATCAATTTCATCAAAATAGATTTGTGTGTCGTCTGCCTTTGCAAATCTCAAATATCTGCTTAATTTTGATGAAGAAAGATACTCAGAGTAGAAAAAAGGTAAGATTACAGGCCAGCCACCAATTTACGTGGTGGCTGGCCTGGGTCTTACCTGTTTGCATAAGCATGAAATCATTTTCTCCTGCCTTGATTCATAACCAGTTTTAGCCATGAGTTTTCAATGAGACGTTGCAATATGCGAACCTCATATTCCGAAGCGGACCTTTTTAATATAGAACCAGATGCCCAAATCCCTTACCTGCTTCTCAAAATCCTGTATTGTTGGTATACATTATAATATGTTTTATGCTCTAAAACATACTTGCTGTTAAAAATACTAATATATATATATATAGCTTTATTGCCTCCATTTTCGGAGGATTTACATAGGTATACATACACAGTTAAAAAATAGATTTTCAAACGTGAACATAAGAGTCAAACACATTCAAAGTGAAAGAAACAAGTTAAAGAGCAATAAAGGTGAAAAGAAGAGAAATCAATGCTATTAAAAGAGAAAGAAATTAACATTTACTGTTACTACAAGTACGAGAACATGGGTCAGAGCGCATCATTTAGTTAAGCATATACATCTTTAAGAAATTGTCCACATATTATCATAAATAAAGGGTACAGATCTAGTTCTAGGTACCACATTAGCCTATTGTCCATTTTTTCCGAGCATGTTAGTAATAAGTTCGAGTCTCGGTAGTTGCATAAGTAAATCGCCAAGAGTGTCACTTAATGAATTGAGGGTAATGTATAAACTATTATGAAGTCTATCTCTCTCAACATTTGGGCACTCGTATATTAAATGTTCGGCTTCCCATTGGTATACGTGCAGACATCGCGGACACACTAGCGGTTGAACTGGTAGCTGTTTACAACAGATGGAGGCTAAATGTTTCAGTAACTAAAGTGCACGTTTGTAGAGGGATTACTATAGTTATGAAATGAACCATCGAGATATAAAATCAAGACTGAAGCGTTTAATAAATGTTACCTGTTTTTAGCCAACTGCTGTACGTCATATACTCCTGACTGGTTAGTTTTCCACCAGGTGAATTGTGGGTAAGGATTTCCCACTGCCCCGCATTCAATCTCTACAGTCACTGCTCCTTTCACAACCTGCAAGCAGAACCATAAGAAAATTTGTCACAAGATTTGGGGATTGAATTGTGATTATTGCGTGAGACAGAATTTGAGGTGAAGTAACTGAAATGTTGGTTAGGATTTTCCGCTTCTTAACATACAAACACTACAGCAGATGTACCTTTCACAACCTACAAGCAAACCCAGTAATGAACTTTGGGATAAGGTTTTGATCATCACAGATTATAAAATCCGGGTAAAGTAACGAAACTGTTGGTTAGGATTTGCATTGCTTACTTAACATTCAACACTACAGTAAAAAAAATCTTTCCTAAAAAAGCAGTCATCGAGAGTGGCTTTGAACAAACTTTCAGCTTCCTTCACAATTAATGTAAAACAAGTAAGGCAAAACTTTAAGGTAAAGGTAGACTTCAAGGTTATAACCTGTTTTAAGATCATCTCAATAACTAATGGTTCAAATAAAGTAACTAGGTATAATCAACTTTCCCCAAAACTATGGAATAAGACCCTTCCCAATTGAAGGAACATAAGATCGTTCCTTGGACACAGTTTAAGCCAAAACAGTATTTGCTTTAACATTTAACACCACCGTTTGTCAATACCATTTTCAAATCTAGCCTAATCGGTATTTAAATGATAACTCATTGAGAAAGGTTTTAAGGAGATCTAAATATGTAACAGGAAACATGCATCGATTTTCTTTTTTCATTACATTCTGGGAATTTTGGGTATGGGTCTGGCATAGAAGAAATTGGGGAAAAATAGCGGGATTTTTTAGGAGTGACTTAACTAAAATATAACCTTTCTCATGTAGTCTTTGCTGTCAGCAATTATTATTTTAATATCTCGTCACTTTTTTTTTTTTGTGTGTGTGTGTGTGTGGGGGGTGTTTAAGAAATTGTGAAAAATGGTCAGTTAATCTGATTGGAAATGAGTTCATTACACAGTACCAAACATATAGGGAAATAAAACATAACATACTTACATTTTTTTATATTTGATCAGTACATGGTACGTAGTCATGTTCACATACAAATGTAATCTTGATTTAAGGCCGCAATCATTCTCTCAAAACTCCCACTCTGCTCTCTTTCCCTCACTCTCTCCCTGCTCACTTTCACACACCATCAATAATACATACGCATATATACACACATATAAATAGATATCATATATGTAACTAATTATTTCAAATGAGGCTGATATACATTTATATCAATTCACACGTAAACATTATCTAGAAAAACAAACTAGAAAATGCCTTGTACTACATACCACAATGCTGTTGGGCTGTGTATCCACCACTGGGCCCCTCTCTATCTCTCGGGCATCAGTGATACCGATACCATAATCTGCGGAACAAACATATAAGGGTTACTTAAGGTAGAATACTAGAATAACAATATTCCGCCATTTTGAAATTCTTTTCTTCATCGGATTACTTCGATCATTCTCGGTATACATCAGTCGGTGCCGAAACTATTCGGTTTACATCGAATAGTGCCAGCCACGACCAATGTATACAGAGAATGACCAAAGTAATCCGATGAAAGTATAAGTTTCAAAATGACTGATTATGGGTTTTCTACCTTAAAGAGGAGTCCAATTGGAAAGCAAGAGCAATATTCAAGTCCTTAACCAGTCATAAGATAATCACAATAGATATATATATAATATATTATGTATTATACATTAATTCCCATGGTATCATACATTAATTCCCATCCATAAAGAAATATTCAGCTATGATCAATCACGTTCATTCAAGGTTCATAGCCGTAATAAAATGAAAAAGAAAATGACACAGTATTAAAACGCATGCATATTGAGCAATTCTTCTATATAGATTGGTACTTACCAAAGTCCCGTTCTAAGAAGTTCAGTTTCGATGCTTCCACTCGATCGATCTCACAAATGTAGTTGGCAGGAATGCTTGCAGATGCATTGACCCATCCATATCCAGCCATGAACTGGGTTGTAGCTGTAATTAAATGCATATGCATATATATACACAGTAGTATTAGTTATAGTTATAGTTATTACACGTTTCTAACACAGGTCCCATATCATCGAGAGTGCCATGCCAACGTTTTTCCGTTTGTAACGCCTTTCCTGGATACACCAGTAGTACTAAGCTAGGGCTCTGAAGTGGCAACCAAATACGCCTACCAAGAAACCAGCAGTCTCCGTGGGGATTGAACACAGGGCCCCGAGTTCTGAGTCCACCAACTAAACCACTGAGCCATGCATGGCACATTCGTATTCTTTTGTATCTCTTTCATAAGTTTTTAACTGGGCCTTATTTCTTTCATTAGGGAAGAGGCCTTAAGCTAGCCTTGGCTATTGGCCTGTACACATACTGTGAGGCACAGGGACGGCACAGGGACCTAGGTCACATATACCGGTATTAACAATATATTGCTAACCCATTTCCAAACAATTACGACATTTGACCCGATTGTTGCAGACGACTCTTGAAAACATCTCGGGAAAAGGATAATTGCTCGTAATGAGCAATTTCTCCTTTTCCACAATGTTTTCTACCCTATTAGAAGATTATCATTCAATTTCATCACATTTTAAAATGTCGTCTGCAAACTCTTTCAACAATTTGTGACAGTCGAAAATCTGGCGTTTGGTCTAGGGTTAAGTTCTCCGTGTTGTGAGTTGTATACGAATGGGCAAGGACCCAGGCTAACGATGGACAGAATGTTAGCCACAAGACGTTACGACATCGTATTTATGAGCTGAGATATATAGACTATAAAGCTTAACACACCAAATCCTTTCAAGATAACTCATTTGTAACTTTCTATGACGGCCGATGGTGGCCATCATTTAAATTCATAAACTGGCCAGGAAAAAGCAATGTGTTTGTTCAAACTGCAAGTAAAGACACAGATGACATGCTTTTTTATTTACGTAATGCATCTGCTGCAAGGAATGTTTTCTTGTCACGAGATGTTTCTGGTAGTTTTGTTTGTTATTATAACATCTCATCAAATTATAAATATCCTCATAGATCTATCATTTGATCTCTGAAAGCCTCCCAAAACATGTTAAATTGTGAAAACCATAAAACTGTCGTCTGCAGCTGATATTGACTAACCTCCATAGGCATATGCGACCCTGAAGGCCACATCTCTTTCTTCAGGAATGATAATCCAGTATCCTTCGCCCTGTAGGCCGGTGGAGTTGTCTCCCTCCCAAATTAACTGCTCGTTGAAGTAGTACCCCGAGGTAAAAAACATGGATTGTCTGAAAATAAGTTACCATAGAAACTCATTGTTTGAAGGAATGAGGAAGTTTATAAATAATGAATCATTTTGAGACACAAAGTTTAGAAGAAATTTAAAAAGGAATTCCCTGAAGAGAAAATAAAACATTTAAAAGCTCTCGTCTGAAGATACCTTAGTTTAAATCCATCATAAAAAAACCTTAAATGAATTACATACCGTTTTCAATGGTTTGCAGCAGTCGATTTCAAAATTCTGATTTATATAAAAAACGAGGGTATATGATTCACTAAAGATCTTATAAACATTATCTTATTCATTACCTTATTCCAGCGTCTATGATTTCACCATGAAAATAGACACTCGGACCTTATTTTCTATTCAAACATTATTTCCCTTAACCCATCAACAAGCAATATCAAAATTTGACCAGTTTGTTGCGACAACTCGGGAAAACATTGCTGGAAAAGAAGAAATTGCTCGTAAGCCGTTAAATAAAACGGTACCCATTACTCGTGTCGAATTGTGGGTAAGTCCGGTACATTTACCCTTGTGGCATCGGGAATAGAACCAATGGCTGGGTAGTAGAGGCCGACGCTCTTCCACTGCACCACTGTCGCCCATATTAAGCATGCGGTCATGTGTTTGTGTAATAGATAGAAACAATGAATCAATTGTAGGAATTGCCCGTTCATATGCAATTAATACTTTTCTCATTTTGATCAATGAAGTCTTCTTTGCATAACAGTTGTGAAAAAGTGAGACATTGTCGAGGAAGGAGGCAATCGTAGCTACTCGGGTATTTAACATTGAAAAGTAAAATTTGAGTAGTCTCGCGTGAACAATATGGGGTCTTCCATATTATATCAGAGGTGCTTTCATTGGATATAACCAATGTTTTAAGATTGTGTTGGGGACTTTCAAAGAAGACATCTTACCTCATAGCATTGTTGTTCATCAGCCAGTCGGAAACAAACTGGTGCTCTTGGTAGCTATTAACGCTCAGCAGGCGCGCACCGTATCGCTGCAAGAAAAAATGAAATTGATATAAAACAATCTATCTCTTAAACGGACTGTCTAACTGATTGTGTTCTTTGAGGAATAACAGTTAAAAAGAGGTTGAATAAACAAACTACAATTGATATTGAGATAAATGACCAACTGAAATGGTTGAAGAAAGCTCCAATGCTTTAGCTTTACATAACAATAAAATCTGTGTTATCACTTTATCCGTAAAAGACGCAACAAGATTACAATCTAAATCTCTAAGATAGTCAGTTTAACGTGCCTTCCTGGTCTAATCGTGGACTTGTGAAATAAAGATGTTATTCAAAGTGGGAGACGAGAAGGGAAGGAAAGGATGGGGGAAAAAAGGAAGAAACGGAGAATAACTAAACCATTTAAACCTTTTTCTTGTTTCTTTGGTAATTTAAATGTACCAGTTTAATCCATTACCAAACAATAACGACGGTTTGCTGCAGAAGACCCTGGAAAACATTGCGTGAAAAGGAGAAATGGTGCTTAAAGAGCAATTTCTTCTCCCCCCACCCCCACCCCCAATGTTTTCTGCGCTATTAGAAAATTGCTTTTTTATTTTCAATTTCATCATATTTTGAAATGTCGTCTGCAAACTCTTTAAATTTGGGACAGTCGAAAATTTGTCGTTTGGTACAGGGTTAAGAAATGATGTCTAATTATACACTCTCATCACCCCTATCTACATATGTGGGCGACAGTGGTGAAGCGGTAGTTCGTCGGCCTCTTGTCCCAGGTTCGAATCTCCACCAGGCGAGGTGAACACTTTCGGGAATAACCCATTATTCGAGTACTGGTTAAGCATCCAGGAAACATTCATCGAGAGTGGCTTTGAACAAGCTTTAAACTTCCTTGACAAGCGATGATAAATAAATATGGTAAACTAATGACCTACCCAGCAATCCGCATCTGCCTCCTCGTACACCCGCTCTACATCGTCAACAAACTTGTAACATCTGTTGTCGTCTAACAGCCAGCCACTGGGACATCCTGGAAATAAATATACAGATTTTATAACATACTGGTACAATAGCATTCTAAAACATAACATTACATGGCATAACATAATAGATAAAATTCATTAACCCATTTGTATTACATCGATTGTGAATGGTGCTTTAAGCTTGTTCAAGAGCACTTTCGATGACTGCTTCCTGGTCAATAAATAGTACTCGCGCCGATTTGTCGGTTTTTGCCTCGCCTAACGGGGTTTTGAACCGTGGTTCTCTTCAAGAGACCGACGCTCTACCTCTGCACCACTGTCGCCAACAAATAAGATAGAGTACAGCCTAACATAGCCATGCTTTCCACAGGACAACACAACAAAACACAGCATAGCATTATTTAATAAATAACTCATCGAGAAATAGCATGGCATGAATGAAAATATTTTGGCATATCGAATCATCCCGAAGTATAGCTTAATCTAATGTAACATGGTATGACATAAAATGGGAAAACTATTTCATGCTGGTTTATCCAAAACCTGGATGAAATGTGTAACATTGTATTAAACGACCAAATATAGAAAGAAATAAACGTTGTTTATAAGTTTAATCATATCTTATTCATGAAATGAACACCCTTATATGCATTACCAACAATTAGGTGAAACGGATTGAAACGGAAGCTTAAAGCTTATAAAGTTATTTATTAGACAATGGATAACTAGATATGGGGAACAAGTCGCGCATAATATTCCTCTAATAGTTTACTGTAAAACTGATGTCGAGGATTAACTTTTTAACAATCTCCTTTTTCCACAATGTTTTCCGGAGTCGTTTGCAACAAAGTGGTTAAATGTAGTTATTGTTTGGTTATGGGTAAATAGTTTTCTGTGTATCTGATGTCCAGGATTAAGCTGTTTTTAAGTTTTCAAGACTTTTGTGATATTGTATAAGTGTAATCGCTGATCAAAACATCGAACATCATGTTTTGCATCTAAATGCAAACGCTCAGCCGGAAAGTAATATTGCCATCAAATTAATGATAGTCTTTTCTTTCAAATGCAGTTAAATGCAAATGACATAATAAATATGAAAGACATGGATTGCTTGTTTCTTAGGTAGTCTACGCCTCATGTAAATCATGAAAGTATTTATCATTTCAAATGCGTTCACCCAGCCACTTTTCCGAATACGTCTGATTTTGAATTTATATTTGCAAAATGAAAATCAATAATTCTGTCATTACATCCACAGTAATTACCTTCCCTTATTTATCAATTTTACATTGAAATTGATCTTTAAATTACATGCATGAAAGGTGGCAAATAAAAATTTCAATCCATAAAATTTTTTTATGAATATATAGAACTTGATTTATTAAGGTATTTGTTCTGTCCACCAGAGAATTCGAATGTGTATAAAAATATTCGGTCTGAGTTATTGGACTTTGGATTTTTTCGATGACAAAAGCGACGATATAGCAACATTTAGCAATCGAGGTGATATATTCCTTTTGGGTGATTTCAACAGCCGTGTCGGTGCAGAATCGGATTCTGTTGAGAATCTGGACCTGCATCGATTCGTCGACATGCCGGAATTTAACGTTTTTGATAACTGCAAGCAGAGACAGTGTAATGACTCACAGGTAAACAATTTCGGTAGGAAATTGCTTACACTGTGTAAGCAGTGCGATTTGCGCATTGTAGATGGTCGCTTAGAACCCGGGAAATTTACATGCTATTCCTACAGAGGTGGAAAAGCAGGCAAAAGTACCGTGGATTATGTCATAACTGAGTACAAGAATTTTGATTATATTAATCAATTCAAAGTTTTGGATTTAAATGAATTTTCAGACCATTGTGCATTGTCTTTTAACATTAAAGTCAATGTGAACAGTTTTAAAAACAAAAATAATTGTAAAAGATATAAAATCATATGGAATGACCAAAGTAAGGACCTGTTCTTACAACATTTAAACAATAAATTGGATGTTTTTGAGGAAAAAATTACAAATCATGAAAGCAATAATATTTCACTTGATCAATGTGTCGAATCTTTATCGGAAGTTGTTTATAAATGTTGTTTTGAAAATTATGGTAAATCATTTAATAATTCGAAAAATATAACAAACCATAAGAAGAAATCTGAATGGTTCAACCACGATTGTGAACTTGCAAAAAATCACTTTTTGAAATGTAAAAAGAAATATAGAAATAATAAATGTGAAGAAAATCTGAACAATTTTCTGAAAAGCAGAAATATGTATTGTAAAATACGAAAAGCATATAGATATAAATATAGAAATAAGCAAAAAGAAGAGATATCTTAATTGAGTATATCTAATCCAAGACGATTTTGGAAGATAATTAATAAGTCCAAGGTACAAAAAGATGATTTTGTTTTAAGCAAATAAGATTTCTTTAATTGTTTCTCAGATTTAACCAATAATGTTATATCCTCTTTTAACTCAGATGAAAACGGTCCAACTGTTAATTTAGATGTCGAGGAATTAGACAGACCATTTTCACATGCTGAGATATCGAAAGTGATTTCTTCTCTTAAACGTAATAAAAGCCCTGGTATTGATAATATTCCCGCATACCTTTTCATCGATGCCAAGGCATTTATTACTCAATACTTGGTAAGAGTCTTTAACGTTATTTTTTAATCAGGTGTCTATCCTGAGTCTTGGACAAAGGGTGTTATAGTGCCAATACACAAAAAAGGGAAGTAAGAGTGATCCTGGTAATTACAGGGGCATTACTCTCATAAGCACAATGGCAAAAATATTCTCTCTTTGTTTACGTAATCGTTTGAATAGTTGGTGTGAGCAAGAACAAGTTTTCAATGACACACAGTTTGGTTTTAGAGACAAACGAAGCACTGTTGACTGTATATACCTACTTCAAAGCTTTATCAAAAAATATTAAATAATAAAAAGAAACTTTATTGTGCATTCATTGACTATGAAAAAGGTTTCGATACAATAAACAGAGATGCACTTTGGCTTAAACTTATTCAATTGGGTGTAAGTACAAGATTTATTACGATTTTAAAAAGTATTTATAGCAAGGTATCTCACCTTAGATGACAGTAATATACTTACAATATAGCTGCTTTTGTTTGCAGACGACATAGCTTTTTTTGCAACGGACAGTAATAGTTTACAATCTTTAATAGACAGCATATTCACTTTTTCGAGCAAATGGGATCTTAAAATAAACGTTAATAAAACAAAAATATGCGTATTTGAAAAACGTCGTAGCAAACATAATTTCGAATGGTCTATTAATGGTGAAAGAATTGAAGAAGTTGACAACTTTTGCTATCTAGGAGTTAGATTTTTTAAAACAGGTACCTTTGCATTAGCTGTTAAATCCTTACATGACCAAGCTTTAAAGGCAATGTTCAATTTATTAGCACTTTTTAAACGCATACCAATGGATATTAAGACAAAAGTATCTTTATTTGATAAACTAGTTGTTCCAATTTTAGTATACGGATCAGACGTATGGGGTATATATAAGTATAAACAAGTAGACTCTTTGCACATAAAGTTCTGTAAAATCATTTTAGGTGTTCGTAAACAAAGCTCAAATGATGCTGTCCTTGGTGAACTGGGAAGATTTCCTTTGTCATTAATTTGTATTGAAAAATCTTTTAAATATTCGCTTATACTTAAGCAAACTCCAATAAAGATCTTACACGATACATATTTGGATAACTGCACACATCTTTTAAATTTTAAATCCTCTTGGGAATACAAAATAAGACAGCAGTTGAATGATTTAGGACTGAATTTTATATGGACAGATTTTAACACAAACCAGAATTATTTTCCTTTGATACAACAACGTATTAGAGACCAGTTTATACAGAAATGGTTGTCTGATATTTCAAATTCCAGGAAATTACATTACTATAAAAATTTTAAAAAACATTTTGAAATTGAACCATACTTAAGCAATGTAAAGAATGATAAGCAAATAATTTTACTAACAAAATTACGTATTTCGGACCATGAATTAACAATAGAAACAGGCAGATACACTAATATAAATAGGTAGGAAAGACAATGTGAAGTATGTAAACAGAACCAAGTTGAAACCGAATATCATTTTATACTTATATGTCCAGTCTATAGAAATTTGAGAACTAAATATTTAAATTGCACATTTCCTTCATTAACATTATTTTTATCGATAATGTCTTCTTCAAAGATTAAGATACAAATGAATTTATGTAAGTTTATCAAGGAATCTTTAGTATTAAGAAATAATATAATTAATTTGTCTAATGCGAATCAAGATTAGCAAGTATTGGTTCGTAATAGAGAAAACATGTAACTTAATTTAGAAAAATATTATTATTAACTCTCTATGCATTACAATTTGTTTTTCATGTTTTCATGCATGTTGTATTATGTTTAATATTGTATATGTATTGGCAATAGGCACATAAAGTGCCGACATGCCTAATAAAGCGTTTTGAGTTTGAGTTTGTTAAATTATTGTCTTTTTTATTCTGACTTCTGGCTTTTCTCTATCAGGGTAGGAATACATTAAAAGAAAACTACTTTTTCATAAAGCATCGCCAACCATTTGAATATCCGGAAGGAATGTCATAAACTACAATCAGGTGTTATACATATATCGATCCCTCTTGCTATATGTACACACAAGGTACACAGGTACCTGGGGTATGCAAGGCTTGGGTTACAGCCAAACAATGGCGGTTAGAATTGAATGGACACTTTAATAACACATCAGTGGGAGCGAACACACCCTTTCCAATAACATATAACCGCTTTTCCAAACAGCAATGACGACATATGCGGGTGGGGGGGGGGGGGGGGGGGGGGGGGGGGGGGGGGGGGGGGGGGGTTACTGATATGTGGTAATATTCCACAAATATGAAATATGTTGGTGAAAACAAACAGGAGTGAATCCTTATTGTTCTTGTATAATTCCAAAAGATGTTTGCAGAAATCTTGGATCATCTCGCAAAGGACATTTTGTATATGGCCTAACTGTGTTCAACCCTTTCCATAAATAAGTGTGTAGTTCAGATTTTCAATTAGATATTTTTAAAGGTCGCAGACAGTGTGCCTTTATATAAGGTGTTTAAAATGACTTTAAAATTTGTATAACGTGCCATTATTCTCAAGGCGTTTGCACCATGTCTGTATTAGCGCTCGTTCTTATTCCTTTTGCTAAAAAAATAGTGAATTTCTTTATAATGCCAAAAACATTGGTAGTTGAGCAAGGTCTTTCGTGGACAAAGAAAAAATGATTTGTGATGAAGAAAAATATGTTCTATTATAAAGGAAAACAACTATTGGGTATTTGTCTATGGTGATCAGCCTCATAACATAGGTAAACCAATTGAACATGCTGCATTCATGTAGAACTATCTGTTCAGTGAAAAGAAATGTCGTTCTGTTTTCGCGGTTTGAGTTTGTCTCGAGGCTGAGCATGCTCTAAGTTTCATAACACTGATTCTCGAAATTGGTATTTGAATTTTTATTTGAGGTAGCCGACCGGCTGATTTACTAAACCAAGGCTAGACTAATTGTCATAGGCTTTTGTATTTAGGCATATCGAACATTTGAATTTCATATTGAATTTTCAAATCGCAAGCAGATACCTGGGTAGATTGTTATGACTCAGTGATTTTTTTTCTCTCTTTAATTGGGAATAGGTTAAGGCCTGTTAAATTTTGGAGAGGTTTGTTGCAGAAATTGCTGAATTGGGAAACCAATGAGCTGGTATGATTTCGAATTTTTTGGAAAAACTGCATGACTTTTTCATATGAGAAGGTGCCTTTTATAGGCCCCTGTTATATAACACAAAAAGGTCCTATGACTATGAGTGGCCTTTCACCTCTGTGAATGACTAACCGAAGCCATGCCATTATCTCCCTGACGGCTCGCGTGTTAATTGTTAGACTTGTTTTACACTAGTATTGCCATGCTTAACCCTTATAGTGCTGGAGCCAACTTCATTCTTATGCGAACAGGTTAGATTCAGGCCAGCCACCAAGTATACTGGCGGCTAGCCTGTTATCTAAACTGTTTGCCAGTCATTGACTGGTCGACTGGTCAAAGATAATTTACGTAAGCCTCGAATAATAGCATATATATCTTTTTCAACAGCCTTGGGGTTTGTGAATGTCTAAAGCACTAAGTATTTTCCCATCGACAAGAAACGGTGCCCGATGGATATTTATCAGTCTTCTTCTTCGTCTACTAAACTCCTTCTTAGTGCTATTTTAGACTTGAGAACAAATTTGATTATGTCAAATGTCAATTTTAGAAAACACTATACATATATTTATATGATGTAAATGTTATTGTAATTTAATTTGAATAAATTGAGTGTTGTATGACAATTAAAAAAAAAAAGATATATATCAGTATAGTGGTACAGTGGTAGGGTGTCGGCCTCGCGTGTGAGTGGTTACCAGTTCGATACGCTGGTAGACCAAAACAATTACCAAAGTAATACAACAGTAGTCATGTCATTACAAGTGGAAATGTAAGTAGCGTGATAAAAAGAGATATGACTTGTTTGAACCTAAGGAAAGCTGTGTTAATGACTGAATAATGCTGATATGTTCTATGAAACCATAACTTATTTATAATATAGTTGTGATTTTTTTCAGCACGTCACCATTTTTTGTTATTCTGCGATGGCTGACTCATCACGAATGAAGGAAGACATTATAATTAGCTACCTATAACAATAAGTCATGTTTTCCTTAAGTGGCGGGTAAAACCATCAGCGTTCTGTTAGTCAGCTGAGGAAGTTCCTCTACAAAAGGAATCAAACCTAGTGCTACTTGGATTTTAACCAAGGCAGAGAAGGACTTTGTTATCTTAAGTTCGGAAATTTAAACACTTGGCAATGGGACCTCAACACCACAAATAAGCAACCTATTTTGAATAGGTCAGACTATATATTTTCATGTACACGATATGGTAAGCTTGTGTGAATCCTTTTATAATTACTTATTCATGTCTGACGTACATATTGAAAGATCGTGGTGTCGTTGTATACCATTTACAAGCTTGAGAAATGCAAGTTTTAAATTACTTTTTTTAACATTTTCCCTCATATGTATAGTCTTTCTAAATCACAATTTAGTTTAGACCTATTAACTCATTACCAAACAATAACGACATTTTAATAGTTTGTCGCAGACGACTCTGGAAAAAATTGTGGGAAATGGAGAAATCGCTCTTAAAGGGTAAATTCTCCTTTTACCACAATGTTTTCTGCCCTATCAGAAGATTATTTTTCAATTTCATCACATTTTTGAAATTTCGTCATTAATTCTTTTAATTAGGGACAGTAAAAAAACTGGCGTTTGGTAAAGGGTAATAGGAAAATCTTTGCAATAAAAGAAAAAGCTTTCTCGTTGCGATTAATATGCTTTTTTGTTACAACAGGTTCAACCCATTCACACAAAGAGACAGTTATTTGTTAATGCATTGAACACCATCATCTGTAAATGCATTAATTTTTGACATATAAAAGGAATACAGAATGAGAGAACAATTCAACCTTGACCATACATCAAGGTCAATGGTTCAGAAAGGCCAAAGGTCAAGGCTATGACCTTTATATGATGATAAGAGAATGATCGTTTGCGAGCTCCTTCCCGCAATTGCCTGAGATATAGTCATCCTCAGTGACCTTGCTGCTGGTCGACAAACACCAAACTCTACATATAGTGTCCAGATCGACTGACGGAATGCCGTACGGGTAGAAGTGGATTGTCAAGAGATGTAGATTCCCGGCCGACTGACGAAATGCCGATCGTTCTATCAATATTTACTGGTCCTTTTGAACATTTTTAATCTTGGTGTCAATCTATCGCTAATAAGCGAGACATCGCAAACCTATGACGTATTGAAGATGCGATAGAAAATTCTCATAAGATCAACCTTAAGCAGTTTCTGAAATACATTTATACATTTCCACCATTACATTTCCGTTTAAACATGATTTTATGGCCAACACATAAAAGTGGTTTTGTCGTTAAAGCATGGTTTAAAGGGATTTCAAAGTTTAGCCTTCACATAAAATAGCAAAATTTCAAATAAACATTATCTTGTGATACAATATAAGATTTAACCCATTACGCCAGAGAAGTACGAGACAGACAGTACCAGGACGATCTCTGATCGTTTTGGACAGATATGTGTTGGTCATTCATGTTTTCAAACTTATTTATCATATTCAACTCTTAGGGCTTAATTCATCTTCTTTGCAGATTAACAACAGTGTAACAGAATGCCTATCACTTATAATTCAGTTTAAAAGGATAAAAACACCTTTTGAATCATTAACTAGAAATACGCATTTCAACATCACCTACTTACTCCTCGCCTAACGTCTATGATCTTATTTGTTTTTTGTCATGAAATCATCGTTTTCGTATGTGAATACTGATATAAATTGTTAATGGTTTTGCAATAAAAGAACGTAACGTTATAAATATAGGTATCGTTATTGAAGGTTATTTCGTAACAAATCGGCATTTTGCTACAACAGCCACATCAAAACATAACTGAACTCATGGTGGCATCTAAAATGCGCTCTAGTTGAATAGAAAATAAATGTGTAAATAGGAAAGAGAAAATATTAGAACAATTATTAGCTTTTCAGCTTCTTTGTAAATACGTTCAATCCTTACAGCGGAGTGTGATAAGCATCTTTCAGAATATCAAACATTGGTTTAATCCGCATAACAAATGAGTTTTTGTCAAAGGACTGGTCAGTGGTCAAACTGAGTAGATTTTGAGATGATCATTTTCATGTGAGGTAAATTTCCATAAATCAGGAGACGAACTCTCATGAAAATTCATAGCACTAGATTTAGATTTTCGAGAGAAATAGTCTCACGGCTGAATCACGGATGGTTCTACCCGGCTTGACTGGTCTGTATGGGCATTGCGGTTACGGAGTATTCCACCAACCACCATGAAATGGACGTCTCAATATAACAAATATATTGTTCATGCGATGCAAAAAAAGAGTAGAATCTTCGATTTAGTACCAAGACGATGGTTAAAATCTCCCAGTGACAAGAAAATTCAACCCACTCACACGGCCTTGTTATTCTTAAAAAGGTCACAGTTTCGATAATATTAACGGGATTTCATTGTTAGTTGTAGGTATTAATGATGAAACAAACCGAAAATAAGTCTGATGATTGTTAATAGACTTACCGTACGATATGATCTGACCATTTGAACCAATGGCAAACCCCACAATTATGAGAATAAATGTGAAAATGGTCATTTTGCCATCATTTCATAGATCCATCATAATAGCACTGTATATAATCCAGAGTTTGAACATAAAATCCAAAGGAAATAAAACAGCCTTCCAATATCAAAGAACTTACACAAATATGACAGTTCAATTAAGCTTAAAATAAGTAATCAAAATAGTTTCTTCATCAAAGGTGTTTATGTTCGGTTGTATCATATATGTATGCTGAAGAAACCAATCAATAACCACAGCCTAACATATGTACGGCATTAACCTTTACAGTGCTGGAACCGACTTCATGCTCATGCAAACAGGTAAGATTCAGGCCAACCGCCAAATAAATTTGGCGAATGGCCTGTGATCTAACCTGTATGCTACTCTGAGTATCTTCCTAAACAAAATTAAGCAGATAGTTAAGGTTTTGAAAAGTAGATGACACAAAAATAAAGTCTTAGTAGATTACCCAGTAGTCTAAGGGTTTACAACATCGCTACCTGAAGTTTATCGATTTGAGACACATTTTCTTGTAAATATAGAAAGTCGGTGCACGTAACACTATCAATTAGGGATACTTAAGCAACAGAATAGAAGATATTGCTCATTATGATATGAACAATTGCCATGGTGTTTTTTATTTGTCATTGTGAAAGAAAAATGCAAACAATTAACACTTAAAAGGTTTGAATTCAAAAATAGATCAATAAAACAAAATAAAGAAAATAACAATCCCACATCTTGTAAAACACTTTTTCCTCTTAAGAAAAATACCCTTTTGCAAGTCGTTTAAGAAAAACCGAATATATTCAAACGACACGCTATTCGTTTTCCCTTCTAGCCATGATAATTACACAACCAGAACAGGTTAACCCAATTACACAGTTCTGAAGGCTCTCAGGTAGAATGTCAGATATCAACTACCTACAACAAAGTCTCTTCATTCACACCATAACTCAATCTCCATATCTGAAGGTGTTGATGAAAGCAGGTGTCCTCATACGGAAAATATCAGGTTTTAATGGTAAAACAACTTTACACTTCACCGGACAACCTATGGGTTTTCCGGCCTAGTGAGGTCGAATTTTGAAATAATTGTTGGTAAAGGAAAATCTGCTCCTATGAGATTTCATTTCCTTAACAAGCTATAATTTGTACTAAGCAAAAGTAATCAGATGAACAGTTTCGTATTCTATTATGATATCCAATGCCGTCCATAAACTGTTTCATCTTGGGAGGATAGAATCTCTCCATCGGTAAAAGCGTTAAAAAGGCGAAATAAAATTAGATATTTATCAATGGACAAATCTCGATTTATTACATCTCCGTATATGCTTTTACCACAGCCGTACCAGTCCAATGAACACATTTAACGATGCGTCACTTAAGCGAGATGTAAACCATTTTAAAAAGACCAGATCAAACTGGAAAAGTAGATTATTCATAACCAAACCACAACGTTTTTTGTTCTGGTTTTTCCCATCGTGCATTTATTTGAAAGTAAACATATATAACGTGTTCCTCCTTGCAATTTCTCAAGAACGTACATTTTGCATCAGTACTGTAGAAGTAATCTGTATCAAAATCACTACAGTAAAATGTTTAAATTGAATTCCTTTGATACGATAAAGTTCAATTGTTACTAAAAAGAAGACAATTTGGTGAACTAAAAACTTTTTCTTTTAATTTTCTGCCATTAGACAATTTGATCAACGAGTTAATTCTTTAACCCAATCTTCTGGTAGGGTAGAAAACATTGTGGGAAAAAGGGGAAATTGCTCGTAAAGAGCAATTTGACATTTTCCCACGATATTTTCCAGAGTCGTCTGCAACAAACTAGTCAAATGTCGTTATCTTTTGGTAATGGGTTAATGCACTGTTTAAGAGTTGTTGCTTAAAACAAGATTGACTATTTTGATAAAAGTTCGGGTTTTTTTGTTAATGGTATGTTTCGTGGTATTATCATATTGCCTTACACAGACATCTATGCTACAAGTTTATGATGGGTATCCTTAATTAGATAGTTAAAAGGAAATATGATTGTGAAGTTTCATATGGCAAGGCACCATAGCCTTTTCTTGCATTGATGATATTCAAAGAATATCAGGTGTTAAGAAAAACATGCTTGAAACGGCGTTGATTGAAGAAAAATTGAAGTCCGTCTCAGTCAAGGTTGTCGGCTCTGTTTATCCGTAGATGGTATTCTCGCACGGTTTTTCGTATAACCTTTTCCCAAACAATAACGACATTTGACCACTTTTCTTGCAGACGACTTTAGAAAACATTGTGGGAAAAGGAGAAATTGCTCTTAACGAGTAGTTTCCTTTTTCCACAATGTTTTCTGCCCTATCAGAAGATTATTTCCAAATTTCATCACATTCTGAAATGTCGTCTGCAAACTCTTTCAATTTGGGACTGTCAAGAATTTATTGTTTGGGAAAGGGATAAAGCACATTCTGATAACATCAATTATTTAATTTGCTTTTCTATAATACGAGACATCACGTATGCATCATAAGCATAAAGTAGTAGCTATATTTACATCGTTTTATGTATGTGAGTTTATGTGAGTTGAATGCCCGTTGGGATTCAATCACAGATTTAGGACGTATGATCTGGACCCTCAATCGTAACTCCTCGGGTATTTCCGTGCTCTGAGAAATACAACACAATAGGTTTTCATTGGATAAATCTGATGAGTTAAGATTTTTTGTAGAAGGTATTCTCGTAAAGTGTTTCGTATAAAACACATACTGATAACATCAGTTATTTCATTAGTTTTTCTATTACAATACGAGACATCACATGTGCATCATATCCATAAAGTAGCAGCTATATTTACATCGTTTTATGTATGTGAGTTTAATGCCCGTAAAGGGTTCAATTACAGGTAATGGGCGTGTGATCATTGCCCGCTTCCGAGTTTTCTTTTAAAATATTTCAAAAAAATATAGGATATGGTCAAAACTAATCACATGTATCAGTAAAAACAAAAAAAATTGTGTAACTAGTGTACATATATAGAACAATACACAATTTGTTGTTGTTGTTGTTGTTGTTTGTTTGTTGTTGCAGTTGTAATTTGTTACTAGTACCTGCGTAATAAATCATGCAGTTAACAAGGTTCAATTCAATTCAATTCAATTCAATCTCTTTATTGCCTCCTTTACAGAAGATAAATCAAAGTATAAATATTTCTTTTACAAAACATAAATATAGATGAGAAGTATATATAAACATGAAAATATGAAAACCAAGTAGGAAAAGAAAACCCACAAGAAATGATTCCTCGTAGCACACACGCACGCACCTCCCCCCCCCCCCCCCCCCCCCCCCTTGTGTTCTATCAAAATTCATGAGAGCTGCTAACACTTTTTTCATATCATTTTAACTAAAAATTGGAATCGGGTATAAGTGTAAAGGGAGTGGTGCTGATATGAAATTGGAGTTCTTTCAATGGCATATATGGCGTCTATCTTTACATGCAATGGACCAAATGTAGGCATTGGCGTTGCGTTTCTATGCAGTAATTTACTTGGCGGCTATGCTGGATTAAACCAGCTTGCATGAAGATGAAGTCGGTTCCAGCACTAAATGGGTTAAACCGTTTGGTACACAAAGAAACTGTCACTAATGGCTGTTGTGCATTGAATTTTCCAAACGAGTCATTCAAATGAATTCTAAAACGAGGCTTGCTGAGTTTTGGCCTATATTTACATGATAGGTTTAGTAACCAATGGGTATGAATACATTTAATGTGAATCAGCTAAATAGCTACATTTGCATAGTTGTATAACAGGTGATATAAAAACTGCGTACTAAACAAACAACTATAATGATATTTTACTACAATGGCGCATGTCATTAAATGAAAGTAATCATCAAATATTTAACTTAGTGAAACGTTATGTGCAAAAAGAAATATTAAATTCTTTGTAATCTATTAGATGGTCATATCGTTGCACACACCATCAATATTACATAACAAAACCCATTACTAGCACATAGACATAAACATAATGTAGTTGTAAAACATCAATCCATAAGTGTCTTGTGCAACCATATGTATTAACCCTTTACCGAACGCCAAATTATTGACTGTCCAAAATTGAAAGAGTTTGCAGACGACATTTCAAAATGTGATGAAATTGGAAAATAGTCTTTTGATAGGGAATAAAACATTGTGGGAAAAGGAGAAATTGCTTTTTAGGAGCAGTTTCTCCTTTTTCCACAATATTTTCCAGAGTCGTTTGCAACTAAGTGATTAAATGTTGTTTGGTAAATGGTTAGAAGTGTCCTTCCCTCATATGTGTTTTATATGTTTTATCTACTGTTTAAAAGGAATACAAGAGACCGTATTGTTTGTCAAATTGGTCAGGGACGATTTTGACGAAATGAGATAATCAATGATGCTTTCCTTTCATAATGATTATTGTATGTAGAATACATTGAAATATATAATTATTCAATGTCTAATGAAACGATTCATTACGGTCCATCTGTTTCAAGCGACCACTATCAAATAGCGCATAAAAGATTATTTAGGATAGATAGATAGATGTTTATTAACTTAAACTTTTACAATTTTCTCGTTATAACATATACATATACAATATAATATACATTCACATGATCAAGGCATTTCTGAAGTTAATGTCACAACATTGTTTAAACAAATCAGGGAGGATAATCCAAACTATGTAATCACATATCATTATAGGATGTCGACATTGTTAATTGATCTAATATAAAAGGCTTCATATACATATTTACCAAGATTTTTTACTATGTTCTTAGGCACAGGGTACATCAAACAGTTTGGACGTTCATTCATTGGTTAAAACTTCAATTTTAAGTAAATTCCATTATTATTATTATCATTGTGTTGTTAACCCTTAGAATGCTGGGTAAATCTCGTAAGACATGTTTTGTGCCGTCTGCATTAAATTGGCGGCTGGTCTGTGATCTAACCTGTTTGCTACTCTGAGTATCTTTTCCCGTCATAATTAAGCAGATGTTTAAGGTTTTTGAAAGCAGATGACACAAAAATCTATTTTTAGAAAATTACCCAGCATTCAAAGGGTTAATGCAACACCATCCTAACCCCTTAATTTACGTTAAGCATTATATCAGTGTGTTGGTTCCGCAATGTCTTTGACACCTATGCGATCACAACGTATGTAGAGGCGTCCGGAAACTATTTCGACACCTCATTTTCGGAACGAGTGATCAGCACGCATTTTGATCGTGTACCTTTTGTCCAAAAGTATTGCCTTACTTCTCTCAATAATACATAATAATATCGTTTGGTCAAACCTACTACTTTACTTAATGTGTATCATGTATTCAGAATTCAATCTTTGTCATACTATGAAAAGAAGTTTGTTACTTCGCATATTGAATGAAATCTGCAGATACATGTAGACATAGGGTATATATTTGGTGACGAGCAATTTTTCCTTTTCCCGCTATGTTTTCTTCTCTAACAGAAGGTTATTTTCCAATTGCATCACATTTTGAAATGTCGTCTGCAAACTCTTTCAATTTGGGACAGTCGAAAATTTGTTGTTTGGGAAAGGGGAAAGAATTCAGTGCTCGCGTTGCAATCTTATAATGGATGCTTAAAATTGATTCACTTCTATATCGTATATTAGAAATCAAACCTTATATTTCAGACCATTAGAGTGGTGATAACAAATTCTTATTTATCCTTCTTAAACCAAATGCATTTTAACCTGTATATAATTAAATATACGTTTATCAACATCATCATAATGCGCGCTACAGGACCATAGGTGTCGATGCACCGTAAACATCATTCATTCATTATTTTATAGTGGTGGAAAAATCGCTTATAAATCTTCGTTTTTATAGCATACGTAAGTGCGTAAGTCAAAACCTGATATTGGTTGGGAAAAAAAAGACATTCCATCTAGAGCATGTGTGTAATGATTCCATGTCATTTGTTAATCTTCCATGTACTGATCGCCTCAAGGAATGATCGAACATTGGGCATATCACGCACTATCGTCGTGTCATCTTGATATGTACAAATTGTTAAAATAAATACCAATTTTTCAATCAACATAATCTAACCTTAAGGCTATGGTATGCATAGTTTAAATACACCCGATCTTGTTTTACTGTGTGGGTGAACTTGTCGATGCTTCTAGATGACCCTGAGTAAAGATGATATCTGACCACTGAACCGATTCGTATACATGTATGTGGTCAAATATATTTCGCTATGAATTCCAAATACACAGCAAACATTTCTAAGTGACATGTGACCAGATTCCGAGCTATTCAAAATTAGAGTGTGTTTAACCCTTTCCCATACAATAACAACATTTGACTACTTTGTTGCAGACGACTTAAGAAAACATTGAGGGAAAAGGAGAAATTGCTCGTAACGAGCAATTTTTCCTTCTCCATCTATGTTATCTGCTCTATCTGAAGGATTTTTTCCAATTTCATCTCATTTTGAAATGTCATCTGCAAACTCTTTCAATTTGGGACAATCCAAAATGTGTTGTTTGGGAAAGGGTTAAGGTAATATCGCGCTTAATATTTCTGACTTCTGTGTTTAGAATGTGCCAGACTCTAAGAGCAGATAGTGTTACGACTTTTCCCGATGAAAACATTCGATATTTCCTATCCGATTTTACAATTTGTTTCGTAAATGATTAAATGATTTCCAAAGCTGTTTCCAAAATCTGTCGGATGTGAAAAGGCTTTAATGAGTATTCAATTTTTTCGGGTGGTTTGATATTGGTCAATGTTGTGAATTCATCACTTTTGAGTCCTTGGTTAGAACCCCAACAGCGCAACTTGTTCTGTGGGATGTCCTTTTAAGACAATTCAGGTTCAAAGCTCAGTACTGGTTAACACCCAGAAAGCTATACTATAACTGAGAAAGCTGTTGGGGCGGAGTGACACCCATATACAAAAGTACCTACGAAAAAGTGTTAAACTACAGTGGTATAGCAATCCGGTGTAGAAAGTTTTGGTCCCAAATTGTTTCTAGTTAAAGATCTGCAGGGTACTGTTTAACTAAAAAAATATTTGCGTAAGTCAAAACTGATTGACACGGATAGTAACTTAAATTAGAATAACATATTGTAATGTGACAGGTCTTTGGAAACGTCTCAGAGAGGCGATTCAAATGATGTGTTACTTTTCAATATTTCATGGCCCAATATTCAAATAAGAGACAATCTTGTTTTGAACTTACGCAAATTTTACGCATAAAATGTTTAGAAAAACGGTACTCAGTTTATGCGCCCTTGTTTTAACCAGACGTTCATTATGTTATACTAATGAGGGAAACACTTGTTTCCAGTCATATCAAACTGGTAATTTGACTTCTAACGGTAAACATATCATGCAAAGTTCTAAAATGGTATTTCCTTTGTGTCGTCGGGTAAAACAGATTATGACAAAAGGATATATTATTCCTTTGAATTGCTGTATATGCGCTAAACGAGTATTCGTTAAATCGAAGGGCTTAGTTGGGATGTCAAATCTTCATAATGACAAAGCACCAGCCATTGTCCTGACCAGGTATGCAGTCACAGTATTGATTCTATTGTTTGGGTCAGTTTTCCAATGCATAGTACAGGGCGCCGACCTATTATATACCAATTGACTTATGCTACACTACATATAAAGCAGATTGTAAAATAACAATAGAAATCGGAAATGTGTTATTTGGGTAAAGAATTAGCGAGATCCGGTAATTCGTGTCATTCCTTTTATAATTACATAAAGGCTGTCGCATACCTGCTACTGTTATGAATACGTGTAATTAACAATGGAGACTAACATTTTGCAGTTGTTCTCGTGTTATAGAGTGTGTAGTGTAGCCTTTTATCCCATTACCAAACAATAACGACATTCAACCAGTTTGTTGAAGACGACTCAGGAAAACATTGTGGGAAAAGGAAAAAAATGCTCGTGACGAGCAATTTCTTCCTTTCCCACAATATTTTCTACCATATCAGATGAGTATTTTCCAATTTCATCACATTTTGAAATGTTGTCTGTAAACTCTTTCAATTTGGGACAACGATAAGTTGGCATTTGGTAAAGGGTTAAAGGGTCAGACATGGAACTCATATTGCGAACAACGCATATTATAGTTATATTTGAAGTAGTTATAGTAAGTTTCTGACACAAGTCCCACATGGGTCCTCTTCGTCAGTGCCGTACAAACATGTTTCAGTTTTATGTCATAATGAAATGTCTAGTCATTCAACAACAGAAATAACGAAGATATACGCTATTACTACGTAAAAAGCAACAGACCAAAACAGATTTCACATTTGAATGGTGATTTTCAAGGTTATAGTTATTATTTAGGTGGTAGTTTTCTCCTTTTCCTTTTTATTAGAAAATATGTGCCTTGCACTGCCATCAACTATTATACACCTTAATCACACTCTTGTTTATATATTAGGAATAACACACTCTACATAAAAGCTGTTACTCAATTCCGAACATTTCTTAGTTTATTGATGTTTTATTGCGTTCATTCTACATGAGGTATATGATATGTTCACAACAACATGTAAACGTGAATTTAAAGAAGATGTGAAATAGGCACAAAATAATTTCAATTGGGTTTGGACATAAGTTACAACAACATAACCGATTGGACCTCTCTTTGAGCTATTGTGCAACTTAACATATATTTCTTCTTTATTAGCATTTAAAATCTAATCGAGAAACAATGGTTTGAATAAAGTAAAATCGGTATTTTCACATAACAGGTTTTAATTACTGGAACTATTTTTGTCTGCTACTGCTGCTTTACTATTGACCTAGTCACCACATCACATACACTTGGCTGAACTGACTGCCAAAGAAGTAGGCCTTTCAGCACCCTGTCTAATGTCCGACCCATGGTATTGGCCCGTAGGTAAAGCACTAGTACACACATGGGTATTGGACCTGTCCCACCAAAGTTCGTAACAATCCGTATAAAAAAGTGTAATAGCGATTTAATCTCAAATGCAACTTTCATTTTGTGAATGAAAAAAAGTAGGCATGCTATTTAAAAGTAAGATAAAGAAGTCACACTCTTTTTCCGTTCACGTCTAAATATAGGCTTTTCTGGGTACGTCCTTTCATTAAACCACATTCGGTGCAAGTACTGGCTATGTATCCAGGAAGCAGAATCGAGAGTGATTAATCCAAGTTGTAAGAACTTGTTTCACAATTGAATATAAAACAGAAATTAATTCTTTTTTCATCTTTATTTTTACATTCACGGGGAGAATTGTCGTACGAATCTTGTTGCAGAACCCAAGGCTATGGCAACCAACCGCTCTGGGTAGCTCTTACTTACATGTTTACCTGAAAATTTAACTATACAGTCCTATCACGAAACCCAATTATTAACCCTGTACACCAAGTCATATATCTTCCTCTGTTACAAGAAAGTGGATGTCATTACATATAATCGGTGCCTGGAAAAAAGCCCTGCAGAAAAAAGAAATCCCCTTCCATCATTTCTGCCTGTGCGGAAAAAGCCCCTTCGATTTGCCAATGTGGAAAAAAACATTCCAAATGATTATTACACTTAAAGCGGTACAAATCGTCTTCCAAATGATAATTACGTCTATCATATAAAGATCTGCAACAACTTGAAAACCATAGATAATATATGCGCAGTATAAACTTCATATAATCTGATACGGTGTTTACAAAAGAATATGTTTCCTCTACTAGAATAAAAAGAATTGGTAGATGAAAGAGGCGTTGTTCGTGTGAAAATGATCGTCTAAGAAATGTTTGCTTTTTCCGGGTTATGTTTCTTATGTTAAAAGAAATTGAATAAAAGTTCATCTACACCAAGCAAGTTAAATCTCTGAATAACTAGGTAAAGGGTCGAGACAACAAGAGGACGTAATCAATACATTGAAGCAAATCATCTTTAAATGTGTGAGAATCTTGTTGTAAAAGTAATACATGTTCCACTCTTTCCAAAAACACATCCGAAGGTCTGTAATTAAGAAGACATAACTTTTCAATGGAACAATAGACTATTTCAGAAGCACCTGTCAAAATCAAAACACTCACACCAAAATATTTTCCCCCTTTCCCTTTGTTTTTATTGTTGATGCATTTATTGTGAATATGTGTATTGTTTATATTGACAACCATATCCATCGCATGTAATTATATTTGTATATTCACTATGAGTGTGTGTGCTTAATGTCTAAATAAAACTATGTTATATTATGGTATGCATCAGGGGTCCGTTTTACTAAATAACTTACGGAAAATGTTTGCGTAAGTCATAATTGATTAACATGGATAATATCTTCAATGAAAGTACAATATTGCAATGTGACACGTCATTGGAAGCGTCTCGGAGAGACGATTCCAATGATGTGTTACGTTGCAATATTGCTTTGCCCAATATGGATAAAAGCGGAATTGTTGTTTTAGACTTACGCAAATCTTAAGCGTAAACTGTTTAGTAAAACGGGCCCCAGATGCTTAGCTCCAACTTGGCATACAGGTGCCCGGCTCGACCAATACCATTTCCTACTTATGATGAAGACATGGCAACATGGTTTATTCTTATCTCACCACCAACTTATGCTGGCATTTGAAAGCAGACATTTGCTTCGTAAGAATATGATGCATCCTTATAGAAACCTTTACCTCGATACATTCGGAAAAAAGGCTACTGTACTAAGTGCGTGCTATGATATCTGAACGATCACACTCATGACCCTATGTATATATTGTTTAAGTTGTTCATTATTACATTTGTCATTTTCTTGTTGTTCTACAAACAGATGCTTCTTTGACGAGAAACTGCATATAGGTTAAGCCAATAAGGAATAATTCATCTTGTAATGTTGTGGGGAAATACCAGAATCATGGGTAAAATGCCGACCTTCTCGGTATACTCGAAATACAAATGGAAACAGCGCGAAACACCAGCCAATCTTATCAAATATAAGACAGTTGCATACACTCTATAGTTGTGTTGGTGCATTGTAAAGGGTCGAGAGGGAGAGGTAGGAGAACAAAATCAATATGTCTTTCAGGTGAGGTCGAGTGTAGTTCGCGTATAAGTCAATATAATCTCTCTTGTGGTCAACACATGCATAGCGATCTTAACACACGACTTGTCCCAGGTCAACTGCCTCTTCATAATACGTTAAAAAAAATCTCAAGTGAAACGAGACTTTATTGGTATGTTAACCCTTAGAATACTGGGTAATTTTCTTAAAATAGATTTTTCTGACGCCTGCTTTCCAAAACATTTTAAATCTGCTTAATTTTGATGAGGAATGATACCCAGAGTAGCTAACAGGTCAGATCACAGGCCAGTCACCAATTTTCTTGGCGGCTGGCCTGGATCTAACCTGTTTGCATAAGCATGAAGGTGGTTCCAGCAGGGTTGATAGTTTTTCAGACCTCTGGTTTACTTGCATATGCACTTTCATTGTGCATTTATGTACTTGCTATAATTGACACGCAATGGAATAGGGATAGGACGGATTCTTTCGAACTAAACAAAGAATTAGATCATGGACACATTTTCTTCTTTTAATTTAAGTCTTGAATTAAGAAATGTGATATAATTTGAATAAGTTGCATGTTATCTAAGGAGAGAATGATGCTTAAAGAGTTTCTTCTTAAATTCAATAACAAAGTAGTGGAATACCCAAGATTATCTTGTGGCGCACATTTAAATAAAAGTTGAGATGGGTTTACTCGGGTTCGTTAGTTTGGATTAAATCATAAACAATATTTAAATTATTTTGCGATGCTGAGCTAACTGTTCATTCTTGAGAAAGTCTTCCATACCATTGCCGCCAAAACTGAATCGAGTAGATCTTGCTAAGACTTACTGTATTGATTATGGATCGACCGTGAAACAAGTGCTTACAAATTAGCATTCGGAACACCTCGGCCATTTCTTAAAATAACCTCGGAGGTAATGGGGAGCCATTTTTGAAAGTAGGTCAGCAACGAAGGGCCAATCGTATCTACTCGGTAATCCCCGTAACAAGCCGGGGATTGCCGAAAAGAGCCGATTGACAAAATATGAAACAAAGATGTGTTGATATGATCATCTTTGATGAAAAGGGTAAAAAACCCATTCAATTGTGATATATAACCAATTTGTGTGTATTCAATAACATATTTAGTGCCTTTGTGCATTTTGCGTTATCCGCCGGAAATAAGGCGAATTACCCCAGGATTTCTGGTGTATTCATGTACTGCCTACGAGGTATATCTACCGACTTGTTACGGGGATTGCCGAGTAGATACGATTGACAAATTAGATTAATCTCGCTTGGTTTTGATTATTGGATACATAACCAGTTCTCAAATCGATCGATGGGTAAATTCCTGGTAAATTCATAACACATTATCTTGTAAATTCATTGTTTAAAATGACCATGAATTGTATTTGTATCAGTCAAATAAAAATATTCTGATTTTGATTCTGATTCTGATTTTGATTCTGGTTATTTGAATGTTTTTATGTTTGTAACGGGGATCGAGTACGGAACTCTCGGTACCAGAGGCCGACGCTCTACCAATGTATTATCGGGATTTGTAACATGTGCTGTTCCTGTAACGTTTATGTATATTAGAAAGTCGTCGTTTAACTGCGGTTGATCGCAATCTAAATGACGAACAAATCGATGTTTGTATATGTTAAAATATTCCCGTTTGATGTTCACATTGCTTTCCACAAAACAAGTGTAATGTTGGCTATTAATGTAAATTTACTGAAATTAAACTGAAATTAAACTCAGTTCAACTTAATTCAATTAAATTCCTTGTTCAAATTTTTCAGGACTTTGGATACCGTTTTACTAAACATTTAACGCTAACAATATGCGTTAGTTTAAAACGACCTTCTCCTTTATTTCAACATTTGGCTCAGCAATATTGTATCGTGACACACTATTTGAGTCGTATCTCGGAGACGCTTCAAATGACATCGGTCTGTGTCGGAAATGTTCGGTTTGAAGCGAATAGTTCCAACCGAGCAAATGTTTATCGATGACTCCAGAAGTAAACGCAAGACAAAAAAGTTTGAAAATGGCGGATAATCTGTTTTCTACCTTAACCGAGAAAATATGAATGTGAGTATCTCATCATGTTACCGTATTACCGGGAAAAAGTGTCAGCATTCATAACATCTCAAAGTTGTAACCACTTGATATATTTTTGAAACACGGTTCCTTCGTAATCAATTCAAAAATGCCTTACGCCGAAGAAAAAGTGTGTCCCACTTTTTACCATCGCATCTGAAGAGATAATATGGTTACCAAGTGAAAGCCGTTAAGAGTTTTGCAACAAACAAACTAACCGATGGTTCCCACTTTTACCGTTGAAATTGACCATTTTGAACAATAGAAAAACAAACATAAGCAGTAGAGAATAAAGAAAGATTTGTCCGAATGTATGACATTGACGAAGAACCATTGTGACAAAAGTGCTTGTTGTTAAAAGGGTTTAACCCTTTACCAAACGCCAAATGTCTGACTTTCCCAAATTGAAAGAGTTTAAAGGCAACATTTCAAAATGAGATGAAACTGGAAAATAATCTTCTGATAGGGTAGAAACATTGTGGGGAAAAGGAGCAATTGCTCGTGACGAGCAATTGCTACTTTTTCCCACAATGTTTTTCAGAGTTGTCTGTAAGAAACAGGTGAAATGTCGTTATTGTTCTGTAAATGGTTAAAAGAGCAACTGCTATGCCCTGTTATCATGTTATCTAAGCAAGGTTGCGTTATGATATGACCAATGAGGTACACTTTACAATGATGGGGAGATATTTTCGGTTACAAAAACACGCTCTCAAAAATTTGGGGTGGATGGTTTTTGGTAACCCAATCCGTTTTTTGTTTACGCCAAATTTCGGTACACTTGGGGGGAAACTGAATCACGGGTTTAAACCGTGAGATGGTGTGACAGGGCTGTTTTCGGGGTATATAACAAAGAAACCGATTTTTTTCATACGTTATGAATTATTTGTCACTTTACGTAATAAATCAATCACAAAATATGTGTAATTTGGTATACCGAATTTCAAAAGACAGTGATTGCCATAAATGTATTTCGGATTTAACAAAAAACAGGCTCCAAGAAGAAATCCTTTATTTTCAAAGTAACGAAAAGCAAATAAAGCGTAAGAAACATATCAGACCACATAACACGGTCTCCCATGGAAAACAAAGGTCTTAACCCTTAGAATGCAGGGTAATTTTCTAAAATTTGTTTTTTGTGTCTTCTGCTTTCCAAAACCTTATATACCTGCTTAATTTTGATAAGGAAGACACCCAGATAGCAAACAGGTTAGATCACAACTTACTTAGCGACTGGCATGGATCTAACCTGTTTGCATAAGCATGGAGTCGATTCCACCACTATAAGGGATAATTCATTCCCAAGGTTTAACTAGTATCCTTTCAAGTGTTCAAATGGAGTCAGTCTAACATGGTTGATTCGTCCTCTACAACAACACAATTGCGTCCATTGGATAAAGCAAAGTTTTTAATGAAATACTTTTCATCCTTGAAACAGTTGTATATTCTTCCTACAATATCTAAATGACGCATGCTGTATGATCTTGAAGTGCATATACATACATAATAGTTTATTGCATTATAAACATAACATGTTATATAGCAATTTTAACAAACATTTTAACAAAGAGGGTATAGGGTAGCTTGAGGTTAAGGTCTAGTGTCAACTAACCAATAATTAAGTTTCGTAACCATGAAATTTGTTATTGCAGAATCCTCCCAAATCTTTACAAACCAATACAAAATACCCAAAGGGCAATTTCGTTACGCAATACTAACAAGGTAGATAACATACCAAAGCAGCTGAACAATTTCTTTGTTTGACTGTTTGTTTTGTTGCGATTTTAAGTTTTATTTTCAGTAATTTTTAATTTTTATTGCCAAGCTCAATTCCATCGTGGATGGAAAAAGACTTCTTGCTTTTTAATGGAAGACATGGAAACATGACTTCTGCTAAAGATTTACATCACCAACTATCGTCATATTGACCCAGTCGGAGAAAGGGTTCTTTTTTAAGTTCAGTGATCCGATCGCCAGGGCATTGAAAGTTCGTATTCACTTAAATAACGCATAGACCTTCTTCACGCCAGAACATATATACTAGTATCGTAATTCATTTTCTTTATTTATTAACAGATTAGATACCCACTGTCATAAAAGGAGGCCATGCATGATAATCATAGGACAGAAATAAAACTTAACGAAACAGAAGAATGTTATAAGATAATCATAAATATTAATGACCAAAACGAGTCTTGCGAATAGGTCCAAAAGGACCTGTGCTGGAAACCAACCTTAAGAAACCTAAATATGTAAGCTATATATATATTGGCATCAAATTATCAAACAAACCTCTCAATTAGAATGTACACGTTCTTTGTGTTGTGCTTTCACGTATAAAGTACTTGAAGACCTGTACATTTTAATACATGATACAATGTATAGCATATTTGTTCATTGTCTGTCATGATATACTTGTAGACATGCACAGACTAGTGATATATTACGTATTTAGGGCTACGTCATTGTTAACCGCAACAGAGAATGTTATGAATCTCGCTCTGTAAGAATGGCATGGTTTTTATTTTACTTATATGGAATCCTTCTCATTAATAGAATTTCTTAATAAAATCAAAATGGGAAAGTTACTATTTAGCAACTCTATCATTAATTGCAGTGGACATGAAAGCATGAACAACTGTTCAATTGACAAATTGATATTTTAAGGACTAGACAAACATTCGACAAGTTCTCATTTCGTCACAATGCTTCCATGTATTGACTGTTGTAAGGGAACTTTCATGCAAATAATAAATTGTGATAAGAAACCCAAACATAACTTTTTTTACAATTAATCAGATCGAACTTAACAGAGAAAAAAACATACACGGTCAAAAACCAAACCAGATTAGTGTAAATATTTTTCGTTACATTGATCTATAGCTTAATGACGCATTTCCCTTTGTGTTTACATGTCGTGCTAGCGTACTACTATTTCACTGGATTAGGTTACGCAACATTAGTAATGTTTGTAATAAGACTCAACATTTCCCCTGTTTACGCAGACGAAAAAGACTACATTTTTTAACAAAGATCTTCTCTATTAATCCATGAGAGTATATGTTTGCAATGCTTTAGAAAAGACTGTCGTCCTCAACAATTTTTCTTGCTGACTTCTAAACACATACCTTCACATACAAGATGCTTCAAAAAGAAAAAGTAAAAAGGTTGCTTATAAAGTTTTTCATTCGTCTCTTCCAAAAACACTTGTACGAACGTCACACAATATAAGAAAATGCTTACGATGTTTGAATTGCAACTTAATTGCGAAAACTGTATTGAACAATGTTGACAAAAAAAATAATGTGTCTGAAAACAAAAGAGTACTTGCTAGTACAACCAGTTCTACTTTCCCTTAAACCTTTACCAAACGCCAAATTTTCGACTGTCCCAAATTAAAAGAGTTTGCAGACGACAATTCAAAATGTGATGAAATTGAAAAATAATCTTCTGTTAGGGCAGAAAAGATTGTGAGAAAATAAGAAATTGCTTTTTCCGACCAATTTCTCCCTTTCCCACGATGTTTTCCATGGTCGTCTGCAACACACTGGTCAAATGTTGTTATTGTTTGGTAATGGGTTCAAGGATTTTAATAGAAATCTGCTGACAGACGCACACTTGTAGCAGTTTGATGGAAGTGTTACATTGCGAACGTTTACCTCAACTTCGTGTAAAAATAACAAGTGTAATTAATGAGGCATAATGATGCAGTCTTTCGGTGCTATTTATCACTTGTTGTTTCATTTCAATTTCGTCTGCTTCGGATTTATTGCTTCATATAACTACTGCTCAGATCAAGATTAACAGTATACAATATATTGACTAAAACTACCATTGTTTTTTTATGTTTTTTGTTTGTTTTTGTTTATCATACCACACGATGCGCAATACATTCAGTTGAATCACTGTTACATTTTAGACCGGTCGCCATTCTTATAGTTGTTGCGATTGATTAGTGCGTAAAAGCTACCTTGCGTAAGAGAGCAGTCATTGTTCACATAATGAGAATTTCAAGAAATTTGATATTTCTCAAATGCTATTCTCTTAACCAAAAATCAAGATTCTTTACAGACGTAAACTGTTTATATTGTGTCTAGGTATAAGTATCCGTCAATTCTGATTGGCAACATATTGACTTACGGTAACAGCTGCAAAGATCAAGAAAATAAAGTAGAGTGTCATCTTTTACATCAAACCTTCCTCCTTGATTACTTATCTTTTCTTTCGTTTTTGGCCAGGTTGCTTGAACAGTTTATATCATATATGGTTTATACGTGTAATGGCACACTAACATAAGAAGATTTATAAAAATACAAAAAAATGCTAAAACAATATGAACCATTCTGCGTCTTGCCTTTTTTCGATTTTTCATTCTTAAAGGCCGTTGTCTGGTATTTGCACGTTTGACGACGCATACCATCCCAAATAAAGAAAATAATGTTAAGTAATGATTCATTCAATCTAGTTTTCATAAATTGCCTCGTAAAAGATTGTCTTACGACATGCCAAAATTAACACCACCTTCAGCTTAAAGTTAAATATATATTACAACGATTTATTATATCAGCATGCCGAGGTTTGAATTGGGACAAACCGACGGTTCAATACATTGCAATAGTAGGCGATTCACGTCTGTGAAGGACTTACTACAGTACATCATTGACTCATCAAAGTCTTACATGTAAACTGAAAAAAAAAATCTCTAAAATGCCTCATATAAGTAAATCTGGGTGATAGTTTTCTGTGAGGAATACCTCATCGCATAATATGATTAGAATAGAAATTATCATTTAAAACCTGTAAAACATAGGGAAAAGAATTTCTTGACATAACAAGAAAGTATAATGTGTTATTATAACTTACCAAATGGTATGATTTGAGCATTTGTATAAATGGTTAATCCCAAAACCAGCAAAATAGTTAACGGAATAGTCATTTTATTCACTTCCGGCATTTTGTAATTCGAGAACATCTATTCCAATGGCTTTTGAATCTGATTTATTTTAAACTTTGAAATCAAACATTTTAAATTCCAAAATAAGTATTCACAAAATGCTAGAACGAATCCACTATATCCTCCCGTTCTGATACGATCTTTTTTGTTTACTGTGATTTAGAAACGTTCCCGCAAAAAATAAAGAAATAAAAATAAAACAGGGACACACACACTATTAAGGTTTAAACCTAAACTACCAATAGAATAATGGCGGATTTTTTGTAACCCAATGCATGGTCCATACTAGCTACTATTGAAAACCAGTGAAGCGTGGAGGTCTGACGCGGTCTCGAATTCCAAATATAGACGGGGTAATCGACCTGCGTATTGAATAGAATACAGCGCTTCATCCAAGTTAGCTTCTGAAGCGATTTGTTCGTAGCATGCTTTTTTCAAATGGAAAATATTGAAGGATAACCAGCTACTGCTCATGAACATGGTTCAAAGTGTAAACAGGTACAAAGTTTTTAGGCTATTCAATCAATATAAGGTTCAAATTTTTAGTACTCTTGGTTTCTTGATTTTACGGTATAAAATGCTACTATGATGTATTATGCTGGTTGCCTAATTTTGCTCAAAGAAAAACGGGTTTAAATCGCTTTTATCTAGCTTCCCCGCTTACTTCAAAAATCAAATTTGCACGTAGCTATTATAGGTGTCTAGTTTCGCGCATAACATTCAGAAATTCTTACGCAATTTTGTCTAGGTTGAGTCCTATTTCGGGCTTTATTGATTGGTCTATCTTGATTTATCTGCAGATATGTGGGTAATGGTACGTTGATTGGTTCAATACGGGGCAGACAGATTTCCTCAACCAATTCATGCAGAATTATCTTACAAAACTTCCGACTGCTTTCCCACATGAAGAAATGCGTTCAGTGGTGAGAAACGATACCTTATGTGGCGTTAAACTAATAAAACGTTCGCGGAACGTTTATGCAAATTTGGGAACATAATGCATTGTCATAGAGAACATGCGGGTATAGAAAGTGACAACCACTGATCGAATGTGGTTGTGCCTATATGTGGTTTATTTGCTCGATTCGCTTCACTAATTAAACGGCAATGGCTCTGTAGTCATACCCTGGCTTTGAACTCAAGACTCTTTTCCTCGGCCATATAAATGAAACCAAGGCTATGTAAAAATGATAGGAGATTGTTTGATACATAAATTGATCTATCTTTTCCGTACATTTACTGTGAAGCCATCTTCAGTAGCATGTGTGGCGCAATTCCACTGACGTTTTTGGTGACGTTACATTCCAGGTTACTGTTTTACTAAACGACTTGCCGAAACTATTTGCCTAAGTCAAAACTGATAAACATGGAAAGTATCTTAAAACATAACAGTGTCTTATTATCATGTGACACATCATTTGAAGCGTCTCGGAGAGACGATTCCAATGATGCGTTACATGTCAATATTGCTCCGCTCGAAATTGAAGCAGGAGGAAATGTTGTTATGTTGTTTTGAACTTACGCCAATATTTAGCATAAACTGTTTACTAAGACGTATCCCTAGAGACAGTCGCGTCAAAAGATTGTCTTGGAAAATGACATCAAAACTTTGCACATACTCATGGAAGTATAATTGAGTACAGAGGGAATGACAAAGAGAAATAAATAAATGAATATTCACACTGTATATGCTTAAACAAAAAATGTATACACAAATAAATGATAGATTAAATAAGAAGATTATTAGAACACAGGCATTAGGCATTAGAGCACATGTTATATTAGTGATGTATCTATTGATATTTGTCTGTTCATTTATCTATCAAATCATATATATTTCGACAACTCTACAGGTAGATACAATGTTCATTTCATTTATACATCATTTTTGCACGAATAGGTGAATTCACATGTCAATAAGTACAACGATGTTTGTTGCGCAACAATATCATGTATTGCGTGTTGTGCAGCTTTCCTTATATTCAGTGTTGTATAAATCTACACTGAAAATACCAAACACAACTGTAAAGCGGATTAGACGACATTTGCATTTACTACAAAAGGCAAACTGCAATACAAATGGATTTAAACACAGCTGCTTTATGTATCTTCGAGCAGTCGCGTAACTTACTTAAGGTATGTGTGTCTTCACAATCATCCCAACACCTTTAATGTATGTCGACCACAAAACATGATATGAAAGTGCGTCCTTTCAAATATGGAAGGAAAGCCGTAAAGCAGCTTATTTAGACTGTTGGTGTATCATTAATCAGTGGGAAGCACCAACTTTTTTTGCAAATATTCCATGTTGCATTAACCCCATAGGTACACCATTTACTGTTCATGGGTACTGTTTAACTAAACGACTTAGAGAAACCTTTGCGTTATTCCAAACTGATGCCGATAACGCTGGTAGAGGCGGTGATGATGGTGGTGATTTGCCGCCGGTTTGAATTCGCTCTTATGCTTTTCTTGTGGTCGAGCCTAGGTTTCGTTCTATTACACATTTAAATACTCAGACGAATACACAGACAAAGAGATAATCGTATCAGACAAGACACAGAAACAGTCGATCTCTTACACACGCATTTAGCTTTTGATCCTAGCACTATAAAAGTATCAACCTATACTCTCCATACAGTAATTGATATACCGCTTTTCTGTATAATGGAAGAGCGATAACCGCTGCAGCATAGAATGGACTCTTTTGGTGCAGTTTTCTCCCTTGTTTCTTGTCTAGTCGAGCGTGGGTTTACTGACAACTGTTTAGTTTACGCTTGAAGTAAGCCCTGCGTAATGGAAAAATAGCTTATGCTTTGGTCAATTTGTCTGATTTTGAATTTATATTTACAAAATGAATATCAACGATTTTGTTATTTATTTCATATTAATAACCTCAATTTAGATTTTAATTTTCGCATTAAAATTAAAATTTCATAAATGAAGTTGGCAAATACAAATTCTAATCCAGGAAAGATTCTTATAATATGAAACTTGATTTCAACATGGCATCTGCTTTGTTTACTCTTTAATTTTGTTATTCTGACTTTTCTTCATCACCCGGGTCTTACCTTAATCACTTCATATCAATACAATAGAGTAAAGGGTCAAATAAATTTTGATACGTTTATAATTAGCCGTTTTATTTGATGATGTTCAAATATTTTTTCCTCCGCGTCTAGTCTCCGGGATTCTGTTCTTTTGACATTGTTTTAAAGGATAGAAGCGATCGAGTGTTTACATGCTAAATATTCTTGGACGCAATACTTTGTGTAGAGTTTTGTATCAGCGATTCCTTATCTATCCATTTATGCTGACCTAACACCTAGGTCTATATATTGCCCCTTGTTGTCTGTAATGTGTTATAAGATCCCGCCCAGGTCATTTATACTGCTTATTATTGCTCGATCAGCATAGGATATATAGTGTCTTAAGCACGCTATTTGATCGCAAGTGATTTGGGTTTGTATGTTAGAAATTGGAATAAGATTTGTGCATCAACGGGTAAAAGTTATCAAATATTCGCCAGTCATTTATTCGAATAGGAAATTAGAGAATCTAGTTAGCCTATTTTGACCGATATATTCCTTTGAATGCCCTTTAAAGTTCGATTATGTTGTATATTATATATAAAAAAAAAACATGGATGCCATCACAGACACGCATCCCGTGATCAACGTTGCTGTCCCGCCATATAGAGTGTTCTGTGATATATGGGGAACACGTAATGTGGGACTGGAACCGGCGAATGGTTTCTGTGAATCATAGATAAATACAGTAGTTTGTTAACCAGTTATGTGGTTTTTAAGCGACATAACTTCTCATTTTATGGTATATGGATAGTTGCTGATGAGCATTTTGTTTTTGCTTAAAAGTTTTTCCACTCTACCCAAATTCATCAACAAATCATCGAGTTTCATTCATTATTGTTGTCTCCTATTTGGTGTTTCATTTCTGTCCCGGCACACACTACTTATATAAGAAAATGGGCGAAACAGGTTGTGTTTCGAAATTTGCGAGCTTATTCGAGGAACGTATACATTCGAAAAATACTCCACATGGAAATATCTGGCTGGTTCAAATCAAAAGCAACAGCATGCAACAACCATAAACATCGTATAAACCGTTTGTCACATTGGTACCTGCATTCAGAATTCAGAAAAATGTGAGTTAAAGTGAAGTTATATTTAGTATGGAATTATTGTATCTTTTTATATAGCAAAATGGTTCGTGGCGTATCAACACATGCTTACAATGTTGTCGTGGTAGTGGTGCTAATCAACGTGCCTGGGTTGTTTGCTCACTCGTTTGTTTCTGGTAAGTGTGACCCAAGAATATAAGCTTTCTTTCAATAAATTTCGTATAAACAATGTTTATTTCTTACATTTGCCTACGATTATTAATGCCAATTATAGATTGTGTGTATCCATTTAGTTCGGTGGTTATAGAACAAATGACATCGAACATCGTACAAATATGATTTAAAGATATTTCTGTTGCTGATGCGGCGATAATGAGTAGTTAAATGGGATATCGGTGGCCAAGTCGTTATACATAACTTAAAATCACAGAATACTGTCTTTACGATGGTTAAAATCAAAGTATATGTCGATATGAAATTATAGTGAAGTAACGTAGAGTCTATATGCTTTCACAAATAGCTAAAACCTCAAAGTGAAGCAACATTGAGTCGTGTTGCGTTCACAATAACATTAACCGTAACAGTCATGGATATAAGACACATTGATGTGTAATGCGTTCACAATAACATTAACCGTAACAGTCATGGATATAAGACACATTGATGTGTAATGCGTTCACAATAGCATTAACCGTAACAGTCATGGATATAAGACACATTGATGTGTAATGCGTTCACAATAACATTAACCGTAACAGTCATGGATATAAGACACATTGATGTGTAATGCGTTCACAATAACATTAACCGTAACAGTCATGGATATAAGACACATTGATGTGTAATGCGTTCACAATAACATTAACCGTAACAGTCATGGATATAAGACACATTGATGTGTAATGCGTTCACAATAACATTAACCGTAACAGTCATGGATATAAGACACATTGATGTGTAATGCGTTCACAATAACATTAACCGTAACAGTCATGGATATAAGACACATTGATGTGTAATGCGTTCACAATAGCATTAACCGTAACAGTCATGGATATAAGACACATTGATGTGTAATGCGTTCACAATAACATTAACCGTAACAGTCATGGATATAAGACACATTGATGTGTAATGCGTTCACAATAACATTAACCGTAACAGTCATGGATATAAGACACATTGATGTGTAATGCGTTCACAATAGCATTAACCGTAACAGTCATGGATATAAGACACATTGATGTGTAATGCGTTCCTAATAACCTTAAACTCATAGTAAAACAACATTTAGTCGAATTGCTTCCATGGAAAGGTCATGGAGGGAATCAACATTGAGTCGTTAAACTTTCACGATCACCTTAAAAGTCATAATTAAGAAACATGGGGTCGTAATGCTTTCATAATTACGTAAGAGTTCATAGTAAAACGACATTGAATCGTAAGACTTTTACAATTACATAGAAATGAATAGGGGGAAGAAACATTGAGTCGTAAAACTTTCACAATTACCTAAAAAGTAATTGAGAGGAACAATATTGTGTCTTAAAGCTTTTACAATTACCTACAAAGTCATAGAGGGTAGCGACATGGAGTCGTAATGCTTTCGAAATAACATAGAATGTCAAAGAGGGAAACAACATGGAGTTGTAGTGCTTTTACTATTGCAAAAAAAGTCATAGCGGGAAACAACATTGTGTCTTAAAGCTTTTACAATTACCTAGAAAATCAAAGAGGAAAGCAACATGGAGTAGTAATGTTTTCATAATAACTTAGAAAGTCAAAGACGGAAACAACATGGAGTCGTAATGCTTTTACTATTACAAAGAATGTCATGGAGGTAAGAAACATTGAGTCGTAAAGCTTTGACAATTACCTAGAAAGGTATAGACGGAAACTACATTGAGTTGCCAAGATTTCATTATTACCTAGAAATTCATTCAGAGAAACAACATGTACCACGGATTTTGGTCTTTGGAGTGTCATGGTCGGGTGACTAGCTCACAGTTTCCCATGCAAGAGGCGGACACCGCGATAAACCTTTGTTCAACGTTTCCAGAACTTGTTCAGAAAGCTCAAATCCCGCCTTTCTCACAGCGAAAGCAAGCTTCAATAAGCTGACCAAAACCATCGGCGAAGCTAACTTAAGGCACTAAAGGCACATGCTAACACATTTATTTCATGAAGCAAAAAAACGTCACAAAAAGGATCTCTTTTTACTGTTTAAACAAAATAATCACAAATACATGCCAGAACGCATTTGAGCAATTTCAGACTGAATGTTCTAACGGGGGAGCTTGCCCACGGATCCCATCGAATGACGTGCATACACATTCATTTTAATCAAGCTATGCCCCCTGAGAACATATCATACAAACCTCATCATTGATACATTTCAGATCCTCCAGCAATGTGCGACTATACCAAGGTAGCCGAGTATATGAAGACAAATACCTCGGCGTCTGACGACCATGCTGTATTGTGTGCGGACTCCACACCCAGAACCTCGTTTGCCCTGATGTTCAAGACATGTCCGGACATTGACTATAACTTTCACCAGTGGAGGAAGTTACGGAAGGTAGGAAACCAATCGTAACTACTCGGGTATTTCCGTGAACCGAGAAATATACCTCGTACATTACCTACTTACTTACTTACTTAGGGTTTACTGAGGGTTGGTCCAAAGCACATGTCCTCTTGTGTCCTCCTCGTCAGGCTCGTTATTTCATTTAACATGATTATCCTATTACATTTTCCGAATCCTATATGTTGTATTAGTGTAAGGTTACAAATTTCGATGACTCGGCCCCGGCTTATAAGTTATTTCCTATAAGCGTCCACATTGATGAGATTAATATACTTATGGATATGTTGAACATCTTTTTGAATCAATATCTTTTAATCGCTACTCCTACAAAATAGTCAAATTACGTTGTGAAATATCTGTTTTCTTAATCAAATTAAAATATTATCAACATTTTACAATTGGGATCTCAGAGAAGCAAACAGGTTAGATCACAGGCTCGATCTAACCTGTTTGCATAGGCATGAAGTCAGTTCCAGCACTGTAAGGGTTAATTAAACGAGCCTGGGTGCCATTAAAGGGGATACAAAACCTAATTGGTGTTTTATTACACAGGTGGAAGGTGACTGCACGACCATGGTACAGGGACAGGCGGCTCTTATCAACTACTATAAACAATACGTACTAACCGAACGGGTGTTCTGTTTTACAGGTGGAAGATGACTGTACGACCATGGTACAGGGACAAGCTCTTATCAACTACTATAAACAATACGCACTAACCTAACGGGTGTTTTATTCTACAGGTGGAAGGACCCTGTACGACCATGGTACAGGGGCAAGCTCTTATCAACTACTATAAACAATACGCACTAGCCTAACGGGTGTTCTTTTTTACAGGTGGAAGGACCCTGTACGACCATGGTACAGGGGCAAGCTCTTATCAACTACTATAAACAATACGCACTAGCCTAACGGGTGTTCTTTTTTACAGGTAGAAGGACCCTGTACGACCATGGTACAGGGACAAGCTCTTATCAACTACTATAAACAATACGCACTAGCCTAACGGGTGTTCCTTTTTACAGGTGGAAGGACCCTGTACGACCATGGTACAGGGACAAGCTCTTATCAACTACTATAAACAATACGCACTAGCCTAACGGGTGTTTTATTCTAAAGGTGGAAGGACCCTGTACGACCATGGTACAGGGGCAAGCTCTTATCAACTACTATAAACAATACGCACTAGCCTAACGGGTGTTTTATTCTACAGGTGGAAGGACCCTGTACGACCATGGTACAGGGACAAGCTCTTATCAACTTCTATAAACAATACGCACTAGCCTAACGGGTGTTTTATTTTACAGGTGGAAGGACCCTGTACGACCATGGTACAGGGGCAATCTCTTATCAACTACTATAAACAATACGCACTAGCCTAACGGGTATTCTGTTTTACAGGTGGAAGGACCCTGTACGACCATGGTACAGGGACAAGCTCTTATCAACTTCTATAAACAATACGTACTAGCCTAACGGGTGTTCTGTTTTACAGGTGGAAGGAGACTGTACGACCATGGTACAGGGGCAAGCTCTGATCAACTACTATAAACAATACGCGCTAGCTGCAGGAGTTTTTGTCGAGTGCATTAATGGGAAGAGTATCAAGGTTGGTACAGTAGGCCTACTTTTTAACATGCATTTTGTCGCGGAGATCATGAAATCAACACCTCTTGTACCGAGGGGTCCCGGGCTCGAATCCCCGTTAGGCTTGGTGAAAATTTCCGGATCTATCCCACAAAATCGGCGCAAATACTGTCTTAGTTTCCAGGAAGCAGTCATCGAGAGTGGCTTTAAATAAGCTTTAAGCTTCCTTCACAGTCGTTGTAAAACAAATAAGGTAAATAAGGTAGAATAATGTAAGACACCCGACTCGGTCAATCTTTTTCACGAGCGTCCAATGAAGTGGGTGGGACATGATTTATTCGTCTCCTACCACGAGGCAATTATATACATAGGGCAAAGCTAGCATTAGTTAATATAATTGTTGTGTTGTGCTGTTCTGAGAGAAAAGACATTAATAGGTGATCTGGTAGCCGTGGAATGAAATAATTAACATCTTTGAGAAGGTTGAAAAACTCCCATTTAACTAAACATCTTGCAAATTGTGAACACACAGCTTTATTGAAGGAATTTCTGAAGGAATCATTACTTATCCATAACAAGGAAATCAAGTGAGGGCCGTTTAGAATAGCATATTAAGAGAGGAAAAATCTTAAACGAACTTATATCATATTTTAATCTTCTAGTTTTTGTGGCACTTCTATCAAGTGGACAAAGCTCTGTCCAGAAAAGCTATTGTTTGTCTCGACCCGGAAGTAATTCGATGCGCATGCGTATTTTCAGGTTGCCTTGCAGAATTGTGACCCAGTCCATTTTCTGGTCGTGGATAATGCTACTCTCTACGAAAGTGACATTTATACTGTACTGTGGTGAAACACTCGTTGTTGTGGGTCAAAACATAACTAATAAATATATTTACTCACAATGGTTCATTTGAAATTACACAGGCAGTGATATACTTATTAACAAATTAAAAACATCTTTTATTGGTATGAACGATAAATTAAGGATATCTCTGGCAGTGTAATATCATTATCACCAAATCAGGGGTTTCGAAATCAATTTTCCATATCGCCCACGTTGTTTAAAGGTCTGAAAGGAAATGTACACATTTGCTAAAAGTTAATGTATAACTATTAAACGAACAAGTGTTATTATTCATAGACAAGTAAATCGAAATAACATTTCGCTTTCACTGTAAACCAACCAGAAAAGGATTTACTAATATATATTGAGATTTAAACCAGCAGTGAATTTAGCATTTTCATCAACATTATCAAAAATGTATTTACTCATATTAGTGCATGATGTATTGAAGATTTGTCACTAACCTATAGTTGACAATCCAAGCAATATACAAACTTACCCATGTGTGCTATTCAAGAACGAACAGGAAGTACTACATCATTTCACTTCATGTAGCTGTTCTATACTTAACCCTACAGTATAGAGACTTGTAGCCAGTCTACAAATAGCCACTAGTCACGTGACTCTTATGAGTCCGACCTCAGCTAGCCTGGAGTCCTGGCCCATGCTAACCCCTAGTTCGCGGTATACGAACGGGCCAGGCTCCACCAGGCTAGACCTCAGCCCGCTCTGGCATCAGAGCTGGAGTTAGTATAGATATACAAGAGAATGTAGACGCATATGTTACCTGCTGTAAATATGTAGATTAAAGAATAGATTAGACTATATAATTGTTACTTGTATATGCCTCCACACTTGTGTTGACATCTATACAGAAAAGCAACAATACAACATGGTGTCAGAAACGAACCAATAGTAACATTTGTATCCTGAATTTATTCATAAAATTGGAAAGATGAATTTGGCTGTTATCACACCACCAAGTATGAACTGGAAAAGCAGCAACTTACCAGAATCATGGGACAAATTCAAACGGCATATGGATTTAGTCTTTAAAGTTTTTGTGCGTCATAGGATTTTTTTGGGAAACTTTCGAAAATAAAGGAATAAAGATTAATTAAACATTTCAGCAGAGAAACCAGTAGCATAATGAATTTTGAAATTTTTCATTTTATAAAAATCCGAGGGAAATCCGACATAATCTAAGCTATGAACAATCGGTCACGTGACGCTCACGTGATACTAAGACTACACGCTGAAAACAAAAATGGACGCTGACGCTAGTATTTTCTAAGTTAGGTGTATTTTGTCACGTGACAGGAACTTGACAGCCCACGTGACGTAACTAATTACCATATGGCTGAAGTAACATACAAAAGTCGAGGCCGTGGGAATTTTTCGTCAATATCTTCATTTATACCGCGATTTCGGCGATTACTTTTTTAATGAATATCTGTTAGAAGCATAGCTGAAAACCATACGCAAATTCTACTTTTTACCTATATATATTAAGTATATGTCGTCCAGGATCTTTAAAGGACCTTTGAAAGCGAGTAGCGAAGATGAGAAAATAGCCTATGTGTTACTTTGAATATGCGATAAAGGACGAGATGTGCACCAAACGTGGAGGAGGAAGAATTCGCTAGTCTAGAAACGCTGTACGACAAATTCCAGGCATACGTGCAGCCTAAGCTCAACCCAGTCTTCGCCAGATTCCGATTTTACAATGAAGTACAGGGTTCCAACAGTATCGACATATATGTGACAAGATTGCGACTTCGAGCAAACGACTGTCAATTTAAAGGCTAACCAGGACGACATGATGAGGGACATAATGTTACCACGGTTATTGGGGTATCAATCATTACATGACGCTTTTCGTGTCATAATTCCATTCATTCTGGTAACGCCACAATCCCACACGGAATGTCGACGTAAAATTACAAACAACGGTATCTGCAATATAATACAATAAAAAACATTAAATAAACTATTTACATTCTCAATGTTACTGCTAAAATAATTCAATTATTTGTACATAATGACAAAGTAATTTAGTAATTGTTAAAGACCAGTACTCATTATTTAATTCACTATTTTAACTCAATATTTTAACCTAATTACTTAAAAAGAAATCCATTATGTTTGAACATAAATCATAACAATAAATCATTGTTCCAGTGTCTTGCAATAAATTAAACATTTGAATACAACAATGAAACAGGTTCACATACAAACATTTACAAAACACCTCATTCTCACTTACCAGTTTGGGGAACTGAACTACCAAGACGTCAACCCTCTCACAACTCACAGGCCAGTGACACTAGTGCTGTAATATTAAAACATCCCAAGAAGTATTAATATGCCAAAAACATCATGCTAGAAAGATTAGAAGTCGAGAGAAAAAGACAAAGTGAGGATGCTGCCACTCCAAAAGTCATAAATTGAGCGTAACTCCAAACGATGTGACGAAAGGAGAATTCCACCGAATATCAATAATCCACTTCGAATATTAATAACATACACAACCTGCGCATAATAACCAAAATTATCCTGTCACTAGTACCATTTTGGGACAGATAACTAGGTGCCGTTTAACATTTGTGATATCCGGCACTAACCATATAACGCATGCACATGACGAATCATGACGTCATAAGAACGCCATGACGTCATGTTTACATCATTGTCTACTTGTTTTTTCCTTTTTTCTTGTGTTTTATTTACATCTTGTTTGTTTGAAAGAATACATAGAGGTAACATGATAAATAGAATAGAAAGTGTGTGTCTTTAAATGGGAAAAGTTATCGGGCTTGGCTTCGGATTATTATCCGTTTCGCCTTAGGCTTACCGGATAAAATTCCTAAGCCTTGCCCATTAACTTTCCTATTCACGACACCAACCATCTATTCTCTATTAATTTTCTTATGGATTTCAATCAACTCTAAACTTCTTATTAATTATTCAATAAAAACGTAACTATATCCTTTTTAATAATAGTTTGGAAAGCCAAAACTTTCTTCTTGAACTAACGTTTAAATAGGTTTGTTTGCACTAACTACATAAGACAATTGAGACTCAAATGCAACTCAAGATAAACACAAAACATAAGAAAATATGTGCAAGTCAAGATATACACAAAGCATGAGAAAACATCCCATTACCTAGGTATTACTGGATGACTATTACCTGGTAAGTATAACTGACAAAAGTTGACCTGGTATCACTAACAATTCAGAGAAAAGCTGGTCAATGTTGGAGAAAAATTGACTCTCGATAGAACCATTCAGATTGCACAGAGCTACGGATATCGTCAGCAACAAATTGCTACAATGAACCTACAGCAATCGATGGACTTGGCTTTGACATCATCCCCATTACCTAGAACTGCACCTATTTACGCAATATCTAGACATGATGGAATGCAACAGCAACGACGATAACAGAAGCGACAACAGAAACAGCGAGGACATCAGTGTGGTAACTATGGCAGGGCTAACAGCCCAAATAGGTACCCCCTCCTGTTCTTCCTGTCGTTTTTATCAAAAACAAAATTTGGCAGGTTGGTCGAATGAGCCATGATGCATCGATTTCCTAAACAAACCGAAAAGTTTGACACAACAGTCCCTCGAACTTCAGAGTTCATAATTCCAAGTCATACACTTGACAACCCATCCCCAATTGTTTTTCCTGTCCGTTTTATCAAGGACAAAATTTGGCCGTTTGGTAAAATGAGCTGTGTTGCATCGACTTCCTTATCAACCGTAAAGTTTGACACAACAGTCCTTTGAACTTCAGAATTCATTATTTCAAGTCGAAGCCTTGAAACCCCCTCCCCAATTGTTTTTCCTGTCCGTTTTATCAAAACCGTTTGGTCGAATGGTCAAATGAGCCGTATTGCATCAACTTCCTAAACAAACCGAAAAATTGTATCCTAGTGTCTCAAACTTCAGAGTTCATAATTCCAAGTCGAACTCTTGACAACCCCTCCCCAAATGTTCTACCTGTCCGTTTTATCAAAAACAAAATTTGGCCGTTTGGTAGAATGAGGCCGTGTTGCATCGACTTCCTTATCAAACCGTAAAGTTTGACTCGAGAGTCTCTCGAACTTCAGAATTCATTATTTCAAGTCAAACCCTTGACACCCCCTCCCAAATTATTCTTCCTGTCCGTTTTTTCAAAAAGTTTGGTCGAATGCTCTAATGAGCCGTATTGCATCAACTTCCTAAACAAACCGAAAAGTTTGATCCTAGTGTCTCAAACTTCAGAGTTCATTATTTCAAGTCGAACTCTTGACAACCCCTCCCCAATTGTTATTCCTGTCCGTTTTATCAATAACAAAATTTGGCTGTTTGGTAAAATGAGCCGTGTTTCATCGACTTCCTTATCAAAACGTAAAGTTTGATACGAGAGTCTCTTGAACCTCAGAATTCTTTATTTCAAGTTGAACCCTTGACACCCCCTCCCCCTCACCAATTGTTCTTCCTGTCCGTTTTATCAAGAACAAAATTTGGCCGTTTGGTCGGATGAGCCGTGTTGCATCGACTTCCTTATCAATCCGTAAAGTTTGACTCGAGAGTCTCTCCAACTTCAGAATTCATTATTTCATGTCATACACTTGACACCCCCTCCCCAATTATTCTTCCTTTCCGCTTTTTTCAAAAACAAAATTTGGCCATTTGGTCAAATGAGCCGTGTTGGATCGACTCTAAATAAACCGCAAAGTTTGATCCGACTGTGTCTCAAACTTCAGAGTTCATAATTTCAAGTCGGATCTGTGACACCCCACTCCCCTGTCCCAATTCTTTTTTTTGTATTTTTGATCAAAAACAGAATTTGGTTCTTTGGTTGTATGAGCAGTGTTGCATTAATATACTGTTTTGTTGAATAAGTCATGTGGCATCAACTTTCTGAGGGGCAATGCTTAAATGCGCAATTGTTTATACTCTTTCAATAATAATGTTTGCTATATCTTTGAATTTGGGCCTATACCAAAGGTGAATAAATGAGGACACAGGTTATTTGGTAAACAACAGGAAGTGACCCAATTACACCAGGTCAATTTATGTATACATTATACAAAGTAGTTCAGGGATGATCAGACAGTCTCAGCAAATATAGAACAAAGGAGGCTCCAATGAGGCATTCCAATAAACAATTTAGAACAATTTAAAAACATTGTGAGACAAAGGACTTGAATGACGTTGATTAACAAATATTTCTTTGTTTAACTGTCAAGGCGCATGAATTAGGAACTACATTTGTATATTTTCAAAATAAACATCAATGAAGAAAGGAAAATTCTTCTAGTCTTTTCCCCATCAATAACCTTCCTGTTGATCCCCTACTATTATATCTTTACTTTTGTGATACATTCTTCATTGTAGCAGTGTGATTAAAGAGGAAATTGCTCTTCAATATGAGCATTTATTCCATTTTAAATCTTTTTAGGGGGGGGTGGGGGGTGAAGGGGGATAATTTGTGTGGAATGACACTGCAAGTCTTGCAGAGTATGGGTAAAGGTTAGCAGTCTGCAGATTAATCTATAAAACATTGTAGGAAAAGAGAGAATGGCTTATTGGATTATCTAAGTGTGGTCGGTTCACTAGTTTGTCAGTCATAGAGTGGTGATTAGTGCACCTATTCATGATTTTCTTTATCAACACTGTACAATAACCTAACAAACTCAATGACGGCTTTCCAACATGAAGCCAAATCACGAGTGATGAGAGAAGGATGAACAAAACAAACCGAAAAGTTAAGTCGGAGTGGGTCTCAAGCGAAAGAATCTACTAAATTAAGTCAAACCAATATACACCCACCCCCACCTCCAGCCCAACCCCCTTTTCATTTTCCTGTCTTTGATATCAAAAGCAAATTTTGGCGGGTTTTTCCATGGCGCCATGTCACATTGATTTTCCAAACAAACCGAAAAGTTTAGTCAGACTTCGTCTCAAGCGAAAGAATCCACTATTCTAAGTCAAACCAATATACCTCTTCCATCCCCCCCCCCCAATCTTTTTCTTGTCTTTTATATCAAAACCCTAATTTGGCGGGATTTTCCATGGTGCCATGTCACATTGATGTTCCAAACAAACCGAAAGGCTTAGTCGGACTGAATTTCAAGCAAAAGAATCCACTAATCTAAGTCAAACCAATACACCCCTTCACCCCACCCCCTTTTCTTTTTCTTGTCTTTGATATCAAAACCAAAATTTGGCGGGTTTTTCCATGGCCCCATGTCACATTGATGTCCCAAAAAAACACAAAATGTCAAACTGCGTCTCAAGCCGAAGAACACACTGTTCTAAGTCAAACCAATATACCCTGGCCCCTACCCCCTACCCCCCACCCTATTCTTTTTCCTGTATTTTATATCAAAACCCAAATTTGGCAATTTTTTCCATGGCGCCATGTTGCATTGATGTCCCAAACAAACTGAAAGGTTTAGAACAAAAGCGTCTCAAGCGCAAGAATCCAATGTGTTAAGTAGAAAGTGCGAATACAACCCTAGCCCCACGTCCCCCCACACACCCCTCACAGAAATACTTAATTCTGTTGATCGTTTGTTGAATGAGCATATATATATATAAGTTTGATACAAGAGTCTCTTGAACCTAAAAATTCATTATTTCAAGTTGAACCCTTGACACCCCCTCCCCCTCACCAATTGTTATTCCTGTCCGTTTTATCAAGAACAAGAATTACTCAATAAAACACTGTAGGAAAAGGGAGATTGACTTATATGATTATCTTCATAAAGTCGTTACACTCCTCTCCTTTCTTACTCCTAGGGTTGTCATTGTTGCACGTATTCATGATTCTCTCCACCAATACTGAACGATAACATTACATAGTCAATGACGGCTTTCCCATATAAACACAATCAGTGGTGAGAGAAGACAAACACCAGAGTCATTTGAATTTATATCGAGGAAACCTCGTAAAATATTTTCTTCTGTTTGGGTCTTAAGGCTGCTGTCAACAGTATTTTAGTCATAGTGTGGTCTTCCCGTGCACCTATCTTCCCACATGGACTTGTTTTGTCAGTGAAGAGGGATGAATTAGTCGCATCGACTTTCTTTCAAAAGAAAAGGCCAAACACAAAACATCATTGCCGGGGCTGGGTTTCCGAAACCACAGACACCTCCATTTCGAGGCAAACCCGCGACTCCATTGATTTCTTTCTTTTTGTTCTATTCTTAACGTAGAGCAATTTCGTTGTTTTTTTTCTCAATGAGACATGTTATATTGACTTCCTATCCAACTACCAAACAATGACAACATTTGACCCGTTTGTTGCAGACGACTCTTGAAAACATTGGGGGAAAAGGAGAAATTGTTCTCAACAAGCAATTTCTCCCTTTCCCACAATGATTTCTGCTCTATCAGAAGATTATAACATTTCAGATTCAAAAACATTTTGAAATGTCGTCCGAAACTCTTTCAATTTGGGACTGTCTAAAAGTTGGCGTTTAGTAAAGGGTTAAACAAAATTTTGATCTGGCCAGGTCTCAAACTCCAGACTCCAATCTTTCAAGTCAAACCTATGAATGAGACATTCCGATGAACAGGTTAGCATACATTGGAAACAGTGTGAGGAAAAGGACTTGAGTACTGAGTAATGAGAACTGTTTATACATGTATACAAATAATAACAATGAAGAAAGGGAGACAACTATGTCCATCTTTCCCCCCATGAATAAACTTGCTGTTGATCCTCTTTCTTTGACTTTCACGGAGTACTATTTAATGCGGATTAAGGAATTGCTCATTCATTAGGAGCATTTTTACGCTTTAGTTGGGGGGTTGGGAGGGGGGGGGGGGGCTACACTGTGTGGATATAAACTAACATGTCTTGCCAAGATTATGGGTAAAGGGGTAACAATCAGGAACATAATCTGTAGAATTACTCAATAAAACACTGTAGGAAAAGGATGATTGACTTATATGATTATCTTCATAAAGTCGTTACACTCCTCTCCTTTCTTACTTCTAGGGTTGTCATTGTTGCACGTATTCCTGATTCTCTCCACCAATACTGAACAATAACATTACATAGTCAATGACGGCTTTCCCATATAAACACAAACAATCAGTGGTGAGAGAAGACAAACACCAGAGTCATTTGAATTTATATCGAGGAAACCTCATAAAATATTTCCTTCTGTTTGGGTCTTAAGGCTGCTGTCAACAGTATTTTAGTCATAGTGTGGTCTTCCCGTGCACCTATCTTCCCACATGGACTTGTTTTGTCAGTGAAGAGGGATGAATTAGTCGCATCGACTTCCTTTCAAAAGAAAAGGCCAAACACAAAACATCATTGCCGGGGCTGGGTTTCCGAAACCACAGACACCTCCATTTTGAGGCAAACCCGCGACTCCATTGATTTCTTTCTTTTTGTTCTATTCTTAACGTAGAGCAATTTCGTTGTTTTTTTTTTCTCAATGAGACATGTTACATTGACTTCCTATCCAACTACCAAACAATGACAACATTTGACCCGTTTGTTGCAGACGACTCTTGAAAACATTGGGGGAAAAGGAGAAATTGTTCTCAACAAGCAATTTCTCCCTTCCCCACAATGATTTCTGCTCTATCAGAAGATTATTACATTTCAGATTCAAAAACATTTTGAAATGTCGTCCGAAACTCTTTCAATTTGGGACTGTCTAAAAGTTGGCGTTTGGTAAAGGGTTAAACAAAATTTGGATCTGGCCAGGTCTCAAACTCCAGACTCCAATCTTTCAAGTCAAACCTATGAATGAGACATTCCGATGAACAGGTTAGCATACATTGGAAACAGTGTGAGGAAAAGGACTTGAGTACTGAGTAATGTGAACTGTTTATACATGTATACAAATAATAACAATGAAGAAAGGGAGACAACTATGTCCATCTTTCCCCCCATGAATAAACTTGCTGTTGATCCTCTTTCTCTGACTTTCACGGAGTATTATTTAATGCGGATTAAGGAATTGCTCATTCATTAGGAGCATTTTTACGCTTTAGTTGGGGGGTTGGGAGGGGGGTCTACACTGTGTGGATATAAACTAACATGTCTTGCCAAGATTATGGGTAAAGGGTTAACAATCAGGAACATAATCTGTAGAATTACTCAATAAAACACTGTAGGGAAAGGGAGATTGACTTATATGATTATCTTCATAAAGTCGTTACACTCCTCTCCTTTCTTACTCTAGGGTTGTCATTGTTGCACGTATTCATGATTCTCTCACCAATACTGAACGATAACATTACATAGTCAATGACGGCTTTCCCATATAAACCTGAAACAATCGGCAGTGGTGAGAAGACAAACACCAGAGTCATTTGAATTTATATCGAAACCTCGTAAAATAATATTTTCTTCTGTTTGGGTCTTAAGGCTGCTGTCAACAGTATTTTAGTGTAGTGTGGTCTTCCATTGCACCTATCTTCCCACATGGACTTGTTGTTATTTTGTCAGTGGGATGAATTAGTCCGCATCGACTTCCTTTCAAAAGAAAAGGCCAAACACAAAACATCATTTACCGGGGCACAGGTTTCCGAAACCACAGACACCTCCATTTTGAGGCAAACCCACGACTCCATTGATTTCTTTCTTTTTGTTCTATTCTTAACGTAGAGCAATTTCGTTGTTTTTTTTCTCAATGAGACATGTTACATTGATTTCCTATCCAACTACCAAACAATAACAACATTTGACCCGTTTGTTGCAGACGACTCTTGAAAACATTGGGGAAAAAGGAGAAATTGTTCTCAAAAAGCAATTTCTCCCTTTCCCACAATGATTTTTGCTCTATCAGAAGATTATTACATTTCAGATTCAAAAACATTTTGAAATGTCGTCCGAAACTCTTTCGATTTGGGACTGTCTAAAAGTTGGCGTTTTAGTAGGGTTAAACAAAATTTTGATCTGGCCAGGTCTCAGGCTCAGACTCAATCTTTCAAGTCAAATCTATAGATGAGACATTCGGTAGAACAGGTTAGCATACATTGGAAACAGTCTTGAGGAAAAGGACTTGAGTACTGAGTAATGAGAACTGTTTATACATGTATACAAATAATAACAATGAAGAAAGGGAGACAACTATGTCCATCTTTACCCCCATGAATAAACTTGCTGTTGATCCTCTTTCTTTGACTTTCACGGAGTACTATTTAATGCGGATTAAGGAATTGCTCATTCATTAGGAGCATTTTTACGCTTTAGTTGGGGGGTTGGGATGGGGGGGGTATAAACTAACATGTCTTGCCAAGATTATGGGTAAAGGGTTAACAATCAGGAACATAATCTGTAGAATTACTCAATAAAACACTGTAGGAAAAGGGAGATTAACTTATATGATTATCTTCATAAGTCGTTACACTCCCTCTCCTTTCTTACTCCTAGGGTTGTCATTGTTGCACGTATTCCTGATTCTCTCCACCAATATACTGAACGATAACATTACATAGTCAATGACGGCTTTCCCATATAAGCACAAACAATCAGTGGTGAGGAAGACAAACACCAAGTCATTTGAATTTATATCGAGAAACCTCGCTAAAATATTTTCTTCTGTTTGGGTCTTAAGGCTGCTGTCAACAGTATTTTAGTCATAGTGTGGTCTGCCCGTGCACCTATCTTCCCACATGGACTTGTTTTGTCAGTGAAGAGGGATGAATTAGTCGCATCGACTTCCTTTCAAAAGAAAAGGCCAAACACAAAACATCATTGCCGGGCCTGGGTTTCCGAAACCACAGACACCTCCATTTTGAGGCAAACCCGCGACTCCATTGATTTCTTTCTTTTTGTTCTATTCTTAACGTAGAGCAATTTCTTTGTTTTTTCTCTCAATGAGACATGTAACATTGACTTCCTATCCAACTACCAAACAACAACATTTGACCCGTTTGTTGCAGACGACTCTTGAAAACATTGGGGAAAAGGAGAAATTGTTCTCAACAAGCAATTTCTCCCTTTCCCTAATGATTTCTCTCTATCAGAAGATTATTACATTTCAGATTCAAAACATTTTGAAATGTCGTCGAAACTCTTTTCAATTTGGGACTGTCTAAAAGTTGGCGTTTGGTAAAGGGTTAAACAAAATTTGGATCTGGCCAGGTCTCAAACTCCAGCTCAATCTTTCAAGTCAAACCTATGAATGAGACATTCGATGAACAGGTTAGCATACATTGGAAACAGTGTGAGGAAAAGGACTTGAGTACTGAGTAATGTGAACTGTCTATACATGTATACAAATAATAACAATGAAGAAAGGGAGACAACTGTGTCCATCTTTTCCCCATGAATAAACTTGCTGTTGATCCTCTTTCTCTGACTTTCACGGAGTACTATTTAATGCGGATTAAGGAATTGCTCATTCATTAGGAGCATTTTTACGCTTTAGTTGGGGGGTTGGGATGGGGGGGGTATAAACTAACATGTCTTGCCAAGATTATGGGTAAAGGGTTAACAATCAGGAACATAATCTGTAGAATTACTCAATAAAACACTGTAGGAAAAGGGAGTTTGACTTATATGATTATATTCATAAAGTCGTTACACTCCTCCTTTCTTACTCCTAGGGTTGTCATTGTTGCACGTATTCATGATTCTCTCCACCAATACTGAACGATAACATTACATAGTCAATGACGGCTTTTCCCATATAAACACAAACAATCAGTGGTGAGAGAGACAAACACCAGGTCATTTGAATTTATGTCGAAACCTAAGTAAAATATTTTCTTCTGTTTGGGTCTTAAGGCTGCTGTCAACAGTATTTTAGTCATAGTGTGGTCTTCCCGTGCACCTATCTTCCCACATGGACTTGTTTTTGTCAGTGAAGAGGATGAATTAGTCGCATCGACTTCCTTTCAAAGAAAAGGCCACACAAAACATCATTGCCGGGGCTGGGTTTCCGAAACCACAGACACCTCCATTTTGAGGCAAACCAGCGACTCCATTGATTTCTTTCTTTTTGTTCTATTCTTAACGTAGAGCAATTTCGTTGTTTTTTTTCTCAATGAGACATGTTACATTGACTTCCTATCCAACTACCAAACAATAACAACATTTGACCCGTTTGTTGCAGACGACTCTTGAAAACATTGGGGAAAAAGGAGAAATTGTTCTCAACAAGCAATTTCTCCCTTTCCCACAATGATTTCTGCTCTATCAGAAGATTATTACATTTCAGATTCAAAAACATTTTGAAATGTCGTCCGAAACTCTTTCAATTTGGGACTGTCTAAAAGTTGGCGTTTGGTAAAGGGTTAAACAAAATTTTGATCTGGCCAGGTCTCAAACTCCAGACTCAAATCTTTCAAGTCAAACCTATGAATGAGACATTCCGATGAACAGGTTAGCATACATTGGAAACAGTGTGAGGAAAAGGACTTGAGTACTGAGTAATGTGAACTGTTTATACATGTATACAAATAATAACAATGAAGAAAGGGAGACAACTATGTCCATCTTTTCCCCATGAATAAACTTGCTGTTGATCCTCTTTCTCTGACTTTCACGGAGTACTATTTAATGCGGATTAAGGAATTGCCCATTCGTTAGGAGCAGTCTTACGCTTTAGTTGGGGGGTTGGGATGGGGGGGGGGGGGTCTACACGGTGTGGATATAAACTAACATGTCTTGCCAAGATTATGGGTAAAGGGTTAACAATCAGGAACATAATCTGTAGAATTACTCAATAAAACACTGTAGGAAAAGGGAGATTGACTTATATGATTATCTTCATAAAGTCGTTACACTCCTCTCCTTTCTTACTCCTAGGGTTGTCATTGTTGCACGTATTCATGATTCTCTCCACCAATACTGAACGATAACATTACATAGTCAATGACGGCTTTCCCATATAAACACAAACAATCAGTGGTGAGAGACGACAAACACCAGAGTCATTTGAATTTATATCGAGGAAACCTCGTAAAATATTTTCTTCTCTTTGGGTCTTAAGGCTGCTGTCAACAGTATTTAAGTCATAGTGTGGTCTTCCCGTGCACCTATCTTCCCACATGGACTTGTTTTGTCAGTGAAGAGGGATGAATTAGTGGCATCGACTTCCTTTCAAAAGAAAAGGCCAAACACAAAACATCATTGCCGGGGCCGGGTTTCCGAAACCACAGACCCCTCCATTTTGAGGCAAACCCGCGACCCCATTGGGTTTTACTTTCTTTTTGTTCTATTCTTAGCGTGAGCTTCCTATCCAACTACCAAACAATAACAACATTTGACCCGTTTGTTGCAGACGACTCTTGAAAACATTGGGGGAAAAGGAGAAATTGTTCTCAACAAGCAATTTCTCCCTTTCCCACAATGATTTCTGCTCCATCAGAAGATTATTACATTTCAGATTCAAAAACATTTTGAAATGTCGTCCGAAACTCTTTCAATTTGGGACTGTCTAAAGGTTGGCGTTTGGTAAAGGGTTAAACAAAATTTTGATCTGGCCAGGTCTCAAACTCCAGACTCCAATCTTTCAAGTCAAACCTATGAATGAGACATTCCGATGAACAGGTTAGCATACATTGAAAACAGTGTGTGAGGAAAAAGGACTTGAGTACTGAGTAATGTGAACTGTTTAGTACATGTATACAAATAATAACAATGAAGAAAAGGGGAGACAACTATGTCCATCTTTCCCCATGAATAAACTTGCTGTTGATCCTCTTTCGCTGACTTTCACGGAGTACTATTTAACGCGGATTAAGGAATTGCTCATTCATTAGGAGCATTTTTACGCTTTAGTTGGGGGGTTGGGAGGGGGGGGGTCTACACTGTGTGGATATAAACTAACATGTCTTGCCAAGATTATGGGTAAAGGGTTAACAATCAGGCACATAATCTGTAGAATTACTCAATAAAACACTGTAGGAAAAGGGAGATTGACTTATATGATTATCTTCATAAAGTCGTTACACTCCTCTCCTTTCTTACTCCTAGTGTCGTCATTGTTGCACGCATTCATGATTCTCTCCACCAATACTGAACGATAACATTACATAGTCAATGACGGCTTTCCCATATGAACACAAAAAATCAGTGGTGAGAGAAGACAAACACCAGAGTCATTTGAATTTATATCGAGGAAACCTCGTGAAATATTTTATTCTGTCGCTCTGTATGTTTGGGTCTTAAGGCTGCTGTCAACAGTATTTTAGTCATAGTGTGGTCTTCCCGTGCACCTATCTTCCCACATGGACTTGTTTTGTCAGTGAAGAGGGATGAATTAGTAGCATCCACTTCCTTTCAAAAGAAAAGGCCAAACACAAAACATCATTGCCGGGGCTGGGTTTCCGAAACCACAGACACCTCCATTTTGAGGCAACCCCGCGACTCCATTGATTTCTTTCTTTTTGTTCTATTCTTAACGTAGAGCAATTTCTTTGTTTTTTCTCTCAATGAGACATGTAACATTGACTTCCTATCCAACTACCAAACAATAACAACATTTGACCCGCTTGTTGCAGACGACTCTTGAAAACATTCGGGGAAAAGGAGAAATTGTTCTCAACAAGCAATTTCTCCCTTTCCCACAATGATCTCTGCTCTATCAGAAGATTATTACATTTCAGATTCAAAAACATTTTGAAATGTCGTCCGAAACTCTTTCAATTTGGGACTGTCTAAAAGTTGGCGCTTGGTAAAGGGTTAAACAAAATTTTGATCTGGCCAGGTCTCAAACTCCAGACTCCAATCTTTCAAGTCAAACCTATGAACGAGACATTCCGATGAACAGGTTAGCATACATTGGAAACAGTGTGAGGAAAAGGACTTGAGTACTGAGTAATGTGAACTGTTTATACATGTATACAAATAATAACAATGAAGAAAGGGAGACAACTATGTCCATCTTTCCCCCCATGAATAAACTTGCTGTTGATCCTCTTTCTCTGACTTTCACGGAGTACTATTTAATGCGGATTAAGGAATTGCTCATTCATTAGGAGCATTTTTACGCTTTAGTTGGGGGGTTGGGAGGGGGGGGGGGTCTACACTGTGTGGATATAAACTAACATGTCTTGCCAAGATTATGGGTAAAGGGTTAATAATCAGGAACATAATCTGTAGAATTACTCAATAAAACACTGTAGGAAAAGGGAGATTGACTTATATGATTATCTTCATAAAGTCGTTATACACTCCTCTCCTTTCTTACTCCTAGGGTTGTCATTGTTGCACGTATTCCTGATTCTCTCCACCAATACTGAACGATAACATTACATAGTCAATGACGGCTTTCCCATATAAACACAAACAATCAGTGGTGAGAGAAGACAAACACCAGAGTCATTTGAATTTATATCGAGGAAACCTCGTAAAATATTTTCTTCTGTTTGGGTCTTAAGGCTGCTGTCAACAGTATTTTAGTCATAGTGTGGTCTTCCCGTGCACCTATCTTCCCACATGGACTTGTTTTGTCAGTGAAGAGGGATGAATTAGTCGCATCGACTTCCTTTCCAAAGAAAAGGCCAAACACAAAACATCATTGCCGGGGCTGGGTTTCCGAAACCACAGACACCTCCATTTTGAGGCAAACCCGCCACTCCATTGATTTCTTTCTTTTTGTTCTATTCTTAACGTAGAGCAATTTCGTTGTTTTTTTTCTCAATGAGACATGTTACATTGACTTCCTATCCAACTACCAAACAATAACAACATTTGACCCGTTTGTTGCAGACGACTCTTGAAAACATTGGGGGAAAAGGAGAAATTGTTCTCAATAAGCAATTTCTCCCTTTCCCACAATGATTTCTGCTCTATCAGAAGATTATTACATTTCAGATTCAAAAACATTTTGAAATGTCATCCGAAACTCTTTCAATTTGGGACTGTCTAAAAGTTGGCGCTTGGTAAAGGGTTAAACAAAATTTTGATCTGGCCAGGTCTCAAACTCCAGACTCCAATCTTTCAAGTCAAACCTATGAATGAGACATTCCGATGAATAGGTTAGCATACATTGGAAACAGTGTGAGGAAAAGGACTTGAGTACTGAGTAATGTGAACTGTTTATACATGTATACAAATAATAACAATGAAGAAAGGGAGACAACTATGTCCATCTTTCCCCCATGAATAAACTTGCTGTTGATCCTTCTTTCTCTGACTTTCACGGAGTACTATTTAATATTTAATGCGGATTAAGGAATTGCTCATTCATTAGGAGCATTTTTACGCTTTAGTTGGGGGGTTGGGAGGGGGGGGGGGTCTACACTGTGTGGATATAAACTAACATGTCTTGCCAAGATTATGGGCAAAGGGTTAACAATCAGGAACATAATCTGTAGAATTACTCAATAAAACACTGTAGGAAAAGTGAGATTGACTTATATGATTATCTTCATAAAGTCGTTACACTCCTCTCCTTTCTTACTCCTAGGGTTGTCATTGCTGCACGTATTCATGATTCTCTCCACCAATACTGAACGATAACATTACATAGTCAATGCCGGCTTTCCCATATAAACACAAACAATCAGTGGTGAGAGAAGACAAACACCAGAGTCATTTGAATTTATATAGAGGAAACCTCGTAAAATATTTTCTTCTGTTTGGGTCTTAAGGCTGCTGTCAACAGTATTTTAGTCATAGTGTCGTCTTCCCGTGCACCTATCTTCCCACATGGACTTGTTTTGTCAGTGAAGAGGGATGAATTAGTCGCATCGACTTCCTCTCAAAAGAAAAGGCCAAACACAAAACATCATTGCCGGGGCTGGGTTTCCGAAACCACAGACACCTCCATTTTGAGGCAAACCCGAGACTCCATTGATTTCTTTCTTTTTGTTCTATTCTTAACGTAGAGCAATTTCTTTGTTTTTTCTCTCAATGAGACATGTAACATTGACTTCCTATCCAACTACCAAACAATAACAACATTTGACCCGCTTGTTGCAGACGACTCTTGAAAACATTGGGGGAAAAGGAGAAATTGTTCTCAACAAGCAATTTCTCCCTTTCCCACAATGATTTCTGCTCTATCAGAAGATTATTACATTTCAGATTCAAAAACATTTTGAAATGTCGTCCGAAACTCTTTCAATTTGGGACTGTCTAAAAGTTGGCGCTTGGTAAAGGGTTAAACAAAATTTTGATCTGGCCAGGTCTCAAACTCCAGACTCCAATCTTTCAAGTCAACCCTATGAATGAGACATTCCGATGAACAGGTTAGCATACATTGGAAACAGTGTGAGGAAAAGGACTTGAGTACTGAGTAATGTGAACTGTTTATACATGTATACAAATAATAACAATGAAGAAAGGGAGACAACTATGTCCATCTTTCCCCACATGAATAAACTTGCTGTTGATCCTCTTTCTCTGACTTTCACGGAGTACTATTTAATGATTAAGGAATTGCTCATTCATTAGGAGCATTTTTACGCTTTAGTTGGGGGGTTGGGATGGGGGGGGGGTCTTCACTGTGTGGATATAAACTAACATGTCTTGCCAAGATTATGGGTAAAGGGTTAACAATCAGGAACATAATCTGTAGAATTACTCAATAAACACTGTAGGAAAAGGGAGATTGACTTATACGATTATCTTCATAAAGTCGTTACACTCCTCTCCTTTCTTACTCCTAGTGTTGTCATTGTTGCACGTATTCATGATTCTCTCCACCAATACTGAACGATAACATTACATAGTCAATGACGGCTTTCCCATATAAACACAAACAATCAGTGGTGAGAGAAGACAAACACCAGAGTCATTTGAATTTATATCGAGGAAACCTCGTAAAATATTTTATTCTGTTTGGGTCTTGGCAAGGTTGTCAACAGTGTATTTTTAGTCATAGTGTGGTCTTCCCATGCACCTATCTTCCCACATGGACTTGTTTTGTCAGTGAAGAGGGATGAATTAGTCGCATCGACTTCCTTTCAAAAGAAAGGGCCAAACACAAAACATCATTGCCGGGGCTGGGTTTCCGAAACCACAGACACCTCCATTTTGAGGCAAACCCGCGACTCCATTGATTTCTTTCTTTTGGTTCTATTCTTAACGTAGAGCAATTTCGTTGTTTTTTTTCTCAATGAGACATGTTACATTGACTTCCTATCCAACTACCAAACAATAACAACATTTGACCCGCTTGTTGCAGACGACTCTTGAAAACATTCGGGGAAAAGGAGAAATTGTTCTCAACAAGCAATTTCTCCCTTTCCCACAATGATTTCTGCTCTATCAGAAGATTATTACATATCAGATTCAAAAACATTTTGAAATGTCGTCCGAAACTCTTTCAATTTGGGACTGTCTAAAAGTTGGCGTTTGGTAAAGGGTTAAACAAAAATTTGATCTGGCCAGGTCTCAAACTCCAGACTCCAATCTTTCAAGTCAAACCTATGAATGAGACATTCCGAGGAACAGGTTAGCATACATTGGAAACAGTGTGAGGAAAAGGACTTGAGTACTGAGTAATGTGAACTGTTTATACATGTATACAAATAATAACAATGAAGAAAAGGAGACAACTATGTCCATCTTTCCCCCCATGAATAAACTTGCTGTTGATCCTCTTTCTCTGATCA